>CM051827.1:57322037-57922037 GCA_028451465.1 Erethizon dorsatum | reverse complement strand
AGTCAGGATGCCAAGAGAGGCTCATTCCTGACATTTCCTCCCTTCTCATTCCCTGGGTCAGGCCCTCAAGAGCTTAGAACAGCACCACGAGGTAAAGGGCAAGGAAGGTAAGGCAAAGATAACATCTGTGCTCTGTTCTCCCTGGGAATTAGACTGTCATACATACTGAAAGGGCTATGGGGCCTTCAAGATACACAGTACAATGAATCAGAGAAAAGAATCTTTTTAGTTTATGGCGGTAAGACAGTTGTGCACAATGAACTACTTCTAGTTTAGGCATCAGAACACTAATGTGCTGATGTTCTGTGACAAACTGAATTGTTCAGTATTTATACTCTAGTCTCCCTCAGACCCTATGCTTGCTCAAGACAGACGAAATTAACTCAATCTGTTGTAATTTCTCTTCACTCGCACCTCCCCCTACCCCAGTACTGGGGATTGAACACATGGGAGGGCCAAGCTACATCCCAAGCCTTTCCTTTTATTTATTTATTTATTTATTTATTTATTTATTTATTTATTTATTTATTTTTGAGACAGGGTCTTGTTAATTTGCCCTGGCTGGCCTCAAACTTGCAATACTCCTGCCCCAACCTCCCCTAGTAGCTGAAATCATAGGCATCTGCCACTGTGCCCAGCAGCTTCTTGCTCTTAAGACGTTCAAGATGTGGAGAGGAGGACAGACAGCTAACTGTAACAAAAGACCTATATAAAGTGCTATGGAGGCACAAAACTGAATGTGACTACCTCCACAGAAAGAAGAGATGAGATCAAAGGCAATGTCACCGAAAAGGTGACAGGTAAACTGGGTCCTGAAGGAGGTACATGTGGGATACAGAAGATGGGAAGGCTGTTCCTGACAGAGGGAACAGAAAGTACAGAGACTTCAGATATGAAAGGGCCTATCATGCTTCAGGAACAGCAAGCAGTCTGGTAGAGCTGGAACACAGGTTGAGTGAGTATGGCATCCTCATGTTATTTAGTATCTTACTTCTCAAATAGGACCGTGAAACTTCCAAGCAAAGAAAAGAAGAAAAAAAAAAAAAAAAAGTGCTGAAAAGCAAGGGAAAGTACACATAACACATCCCACTTCCTCTCCCATTTTTCCCCAAACTCTGCCTTGCACATATACATCTCTCTTCCACCACACACACACCCCTGACAACTCTAGAAAGGAGGAAAAAAAATCTGAGGTCAGTGGATCCAGAATCTCTAGCTGAAAGGAGAACATTAGGACCCTAGAAAACAGGCATTCAGTACTAATTTACAAAGATCTAATCAACCATAGCAGCCTTGCAATTTAGAACAGTTGAGGAACTTTCTTGCCACCACTCAAGCCCAATTCCAAGGACTTAATTCCAAGGCTTTTTTCACTCAAACTCATTTCTAGTGAGCCGTCTCCTGTGTCCATCCCCTAAGAATACTGTGGGAGCTCGAGTAAGAAAGACAGCCCAACATATCCAGAGCTAACTTAGTCTTGAAAAATGATTCCAGGGCCAGTGAGATAGCTCAGCGGCATAAGTGCCTGCCTGGCAAGCGCGAGGTCCTGAGTTCGACTCTTGGTACCCACATACGAAAAAAGGGCCGGTGATATCGCTCAGCGGCACAAGAGCTTGCTGGCAAGTGCAAGGTCCTGAGGTCGACTCCCAGTACTCACAGAAAAAAAAAAAAAAAATGATTCCAAGCCAGGCATGGTGGCACACACCTGTAATCCCAGCACTCGGGAGGCTGAGATAGGAGGATCACAGGGAGTTCAAGGCCAGCTTGGGCTACACAGTGAGTTCAGACCTAGCCTGAACTACATAGCAAGATCCTGTCTCAAAAAAAAAAAAAAAAAAAAAAAAAAAAGGGCCGGTGAGATGGCTCAGTGGCTTAAGCGCCTGCCTTGCAAGCGTGAGGGCCCGAGTTCGACTCCCGGATCCCACATACGAAAAAAGGGGCCGGTGATATCGCTCAGCGGCACGGGCGCCTGTTGGCACACGAGGTCCTGAGGTCGACCCCCCGGTACCCACAAAAAAAAAAAAAAAAAAAAGATTCCAGTCATAGCTATATGGTTGTGTCATGCTAAACACAAAAATAAATTTTGGATGGAAAAAAAGACAATTATCTCCCAAGCAGGACACACTCCCATGCTTTAGCCATGCTGAAAATCCTTAGGTTACTCACACAGGGAGGTCAAGCAGATAGGTCAAGGTAATAAGGCCAAAGAAGCCATGGAAACAAGACACACAAGACCTGAAGTCTATAACTACATTGGGAAATGCTGGAGTGGAACAAAAGCATGTACTTTAGAGTTAGATCTGAGCTCTAATATCAAGCCATCACAAGCTGACTTAGTTCACTGAACTTCACTCTCCTACTTTGTAAATGAAAATAATAACAGCATTTAACCACAGGGCATTACTGGAAGTATTGACTGAAGAATACAAAACACCTCGCCTGATACACACAGTCAGTATTTAAATAACTTTACCTCCTTTCCCTTTAGCCACGGCCACAATGTTGCACTATTGTAAAATAGCTTACTGAACAGCATACCCTCGATTTATGCAATGCACAATCCAAGATAAGTAACCAGTAAGAATTCTGTCAGAACTCAGAAAAATAGAACTAAAATATCACTTGAGACATATTCAAAACAATGGATGGACTGAGATGAATAATCAATTGTAATAACAAATACGAGCCTGTTTTTGTCCATTCAGTCTGCTAAAAAAAAATGCCACAGTCAGGGTAGCTTAAACAAACATTCATTTCTCACAGTAATGGAAGCTGAGAAGCCCATGATCAAGGAACAAGCAGACATAGTATCCAATGAGGGTCCACTTCCCTTTTTTTTTGGGTACTTGGGATTTAACCCAGGACCTTTGCACTGAGCTATATTCCCAGCTTGTTTTTATTTTTTGAGACAGGGTCTTAATATGTCACTGAGTTGCCCAGGATGGGCTAGAGCTTGTGATCCTCCTGCCTTAGCTTCCCAGAGTGTTGAGATTATAGGTAAGTGCCACCATGCCCAGCTCTCAAATGACCACATTCACACTGTCTTCCAATGGCAAAAGGAGGAAAGGAGCTCTCTGAGGGTCTCTTCTATAAGAGCACTAATCCAATTCAGGAGTGCGTGGTCCTTATGATCTACTTACTGATCCACTAAAGGACCCACCCTCACATACAATCACATTGCAGGTTAGGATTTCAACATATGAATTTTGGAGTGACACAGATGTTCAGTTTACAGCATTCTGCCTCTGCCTCCCCCCTCCCAATGATGTCCTTCTCTCACGTAAAATACATTCTATCCCAATAGCTACAAAAGTTTTTTTTTTTAATTCTCATTTTTTTTACAAAAGTATTAACTTGCTCCAGCATCAACTCTAAAGCCTGAAAACTAAAATCACATCTAAATATCATCTACATCAGATATGGATGAAACTCAAGGTATGATTCATAGTGAAGCAAATTGTTCCTCAGCTGTGAACCTGTGAAACCAAACAAGTGATGCGCTTCAAAATATAATGGTGGGGGTGCCAGGGATATAGCTCAGTGGCGCAGCACCTGCCTGGCAAGTGCGACGTCATGAGTTTGATTCCCGGTACCAAAAAAAAAGGCAAAGGACATACATTTCTATTCCAAAATGGAGAAACAGGAAAGAAGAAATGGGTAATGAGTTCCAAGAGGTCCACATAAAAGGCAAACTCTATAAGAGTTTAAAGCTCAAAAATAATCCTCTTTGGCTCAGTGTTCTGCCCTGGAGGCCATATGCAGCAGGGGTTCCACCTTCAGGTCCCGCTAGGGTAGTGGTTCTGCCCTCACAGCTTTGCCAGACAGGGGTTGGGCCCCAAGGCTACAGCCAGTCCTGCCCCCATAGATTTGGATCACACTGTCCTGATGGCTTCAGAAAGAGGTGATGTGGACTGTTGAAAGCTAGGTGAAGTCTCTCCTTTGAAGCCAAGAAGTCAGCCCTGGTGACCTCTGTATCGCCTCCCAGTTCATTCTCTTATCTTGAAGGATAGTGCTTAGCTTCTGTTGGGATGGCTGATTAGGGTCCTGGTTCACAAACATATTAATTTCCTTATCAAATAGTCACTTGGCTACATTAGTGCTCTCTTCCAAACATGTTTTCTCTTTTTTTTTTTTTTTTTTTGCAAAATGGATAGGCTGAGAATTTTCCAAATCTTTACTTCTAGTTCCTTTTCTTTTTTTTTTTTTTTTTTTTTTTTTTTGGTGGGTACCGGGGGGGATGACCTCAGGACCTCGCGTGCCAACAGGCGCCCGTGCCGCTGAGCGATATCACCGGCCCCTTTTTCGTATGTGGGTTCCGGGAGTCGAACTCGGGCCTTCGCGCTTGCAAGGCAGGCGCTTACGCCGCTGAGCCATCTCACCGGCCCCTCTAGTTCCTTTTCTGCTTAACAATTCCTTAAGTCATTTCTCTCCTATTGCATTTTTCTCTAAACAGGCAGGAGGAGCCAAGCTGCACCTTCAACAACTTTGCTTAGAAACTGCTTCTGCTAAAAATCATTTCACTAGGTGCAGGTTCTACTTTCCACAAAACATAGAACATGAATACACATGCATGTGCGCACACACACACAAACACACACACAAGAACATGAAACCAGTTCAACCAAGTTATTTGCACTTTGTAATCAAGGATCATCTTTCCTCCCGTATCCAATAACAAGTTCCTCATTTCTGTCTTTGCCATCCATATTTCAACCAACATTCTATCCAGGATTAATTTGATATTCTTTAAGAAAGTTGTGGCTTTCTCTACTGTTCTCCTCTTTCTAATTCCTCATTAGAAATCACCTTTAAAGGTCTGTTCGTGACAGTATAGGCTTTCTGTAGCATGCACCTCCAAACTCTTCCAGGATCTCCTCATTGCTGAGTTACAAAGCTACCACATTTTTAGATATTTGTTATAGCAGCACCCCCACTTCTTGGTAACAGTTTGCCTTAGTCTGTTCAGACTGCTATAATAAAATAATACAGACTCAGTGGTTTAAAGAACAAATATTTCTCGCAGAGGCTAGGAAATCATCAAATCAAGGCACCTCCCAGATCAAAGCACCAGCAGATTCAGTGTCTGGGGAGGACCCATTTCCTAGTTCATAGGTGGCATCTTTTCACTGTACTCTCCCATGACAAATGGGGCAAAGGAGCTCTCTAGGGGTCTCTTATATGGGTACTAATCCCATTCATGAGGGCTCTGTCTTCATGACCTAAGTATCTACCAAAGGTCCCAGCCTCCTAATAATTGGGAGTTAGGATTTCAACATATGAATCCGGAGGGGACACAAATGTTTAGTCGATAGCAGGGTCCCATCAATCAAGGATCTGGTGAGTATGAATCCAGCGTTAAGAGAAAATGCTACATACTCCAGCTGAGGTCCATGTCCTCTTTGCTTGACAGGTGGGCCAAACGTTCAAGGGCAGATAGTTTTTCTCAAGATATCAAGTCTTGTCACATGAGACCCAGGAGACTGAGTCCAAGATTTAGGGTGACCTTAGCACCATGGTTATCAAGAAGTGACATCACTACTCCTGAGTTTCTCCAGGGCAGACAATGACTATGCCTATTTTTTATGTCTCCAGAATCTAGCACATTGCATTATAACCAGTTGTAAATATTTGCTGAATAAATGAACTGACATGGACATAGCTTTACCCTTATTGCCGGACCTTTAGGCATTTGCATACTCTTCCTGACACCTAGAATTATCTTTCTTAACCGCATTTACTTAGCTAACACTTCTCAGTTTTCAGGCCTCAATTTAAATGTCATCTCAGATAATGTCAGGTTTTTCTAAACAATATTAGGAAGCACTAAGCACTATCACTCTAAACAATATTAAGTTTGCCTGTTAGATGTTAGATCACAATAAGGACTTTATTACAATAATTTGTTTCATTTTTCCTTCCCTACTACACTAGGAGACCAGGAACAGTATGTTTCTTGTTCATCATACTGACTCCCAGGGCCTAGTACAATACCTGGCACAGAGGTAGTACCCAATGTTAAAGGAAGGGCTGAATACGTGAATGAATAAATGAATGAACGAATGAATGACAGAACTCCAGTCCCAAATAATTCTGGGACACTGGGATTCAAAACTGTCAGTTCATCTCTAAGTAGACAATACTTACTTTATACTAGAATCTTAACAGTGTCTATAAATGTCCTTGAATGAAAGATGACTGCAGAATTTGTGAACAACAGAACAGAAAACTGTAAAATAGAAAGTGACATGAAATAAGGTTTGAAGCAGGAAACCCCTGCCCCATTTCACATATGCCATGATAAGAATATAGTTTATTAACCTGCAGGACAGCCCATTATCCAACTTGAGCTCACAAAGTCCATGTGAATTTATGGTAGAAATAATCCTACTACATCCATCTACTAAGCAAATTTTGTAGCAAACAAACTTATAGGCCTTCTTCCCCTCCCTTCAGGTTTGCCCTATTTTCCTGAGCTGTATGGGATAATTCAATAATACAAGTGTCCCCAGTGATAGCTGTCAAAATAAACTTCTTCACTACAGGAAGTTATAAACAGGGAACTATCATTTAGGAAAGATAGAATCAGGATGCCAAAAAGGCCTAGCTTCCAATCTGGCTAGCCATGTAACACTGGGTTACTTGGTCAATCTTTCTGAGTTTTAGTAATCTCCTCTATAAAATGGCAACCACAAGGTTGTAGGGAAGATTGTAGCAACACACGCAAAGCATCTAATATAATCCGTGGATCCAACACATGTTTATTTACAAAGAAAAAAAAAAAAACACCCAGGGCTTAAGGGTACTGTTTCCTCAAAACATTAAGCACTTTCACTTGACCCGATATAGCCCAGAGATCCACGAGGCCAGAAGCTACTCGTATAGACATAGGCCTGCACTGCCTTCTAAAAGGGGATGGGTAGATTGCCCTGTTTCCATTCTCTGTCAGTGTTGTCTGAACACTGAAGAAATTACCAGCAGTCGGGTTGGGGGGAACTAAGGCTCTCCCAGAGCTTCAGATCTATTATTAGCCTGCTCAGGTGTCCAGAGAGGCTCAGGACTGTTGTCTGCAAACTTGGTAACCTATAGCCCAAGACAGGCAATTTAGGATTGGGGTATATTTCAGACTAAAGATTACAGACTGGCATCCAACCTAAATAGTGAAATGTGGGAGCAAATCACAGCACCAGATGTAAAAATTAACCAGAGGGGTTGACCCTTCCCAAGATGCAGGGAAGGAAACAGCAGAGTAACTCACACACCCTCCTCAACCTGCTAGCTTTATGTGACTGTAAGCCTCATGCAGAGCTTAGCCTTTTTAGGGATTTCAATTTGCCTTTACAAATTTCTTCAGATACCCACTCTACTCAAGATTACACACTGGTCAAGTCACTGCTCTCTAGGCTTGTTTGTACATCTGAAACTAAAGACGCTAGGTCAGATGATTCTTATATCTTGATGAACCTGTTCACAGATCTTCCTCTTAAAATCCTATCCCTGATTTATAAGAAGCCAAACTCTAAAACATTGTTCTTAAGACAATGAGACAGAGATCTCAGGTGTATTACCTCTGTCATCAGCCTTATTCAAGCCACCAGGAAGATGGGTGAGGAACATAATGAACTGGGAACAAGCCACTGCAACCTCTCCAAATGCCAACATCTCCAGCCTAGGGATGCCATTATCTCATAGCACCCAGCCAGGGATTCAGTAAATACAAGCAAATGATTTCATGGGATAAGCATGTGGGATGTTAACTGCCAGTTCCCATACAGTCCCTTAAAGGACAAATCTGGAGCAGAGGTCTGAATGTCTTAAAATGAAAATAGACAGGAAAAAAGTTAAAAGGCCTGTGCTTCCTGCCTTTCCCATCTTAGCACTACCATCAGAGGAAAAAGCAAAGCAGGACATCTGTAGGAAACTTACCAAGAATCACAAAGTTATTAGGTAGCAGATATGAAATTTAACTACAATTCTATGTTTGTGTGTGTGTGCAATTGTCTGTGTGTGTTTTTCTAGTCTTTTCTTTACTCCACCAATGAGCCCCATGAGGAAGATTCAAGAAGTGATTGATTCCAGAAAGTCAGGAAAGACTTGTGACAGCTTCAGGTTCTTGTCAGCTCTTTGGACTCTGTGAGGTGTGGCCCTAACACACACACACACACACACACACACACACACACACACACCATGGCCAAACTAAAACATTCATAGTGTACAGAAAAGCCAACTGAGTTTTTAAAACAACGGCTTCCAAGCCAGTAAAATTTGACTGATATATGGGATTACATCCATATTAAGATATCTAATGAAAAAAAGTGTTCTTAATTAGGGAGGTTGGTCAGCCATGAAGCTAAGAAAAAGCAGAGTCCCAGATGCATATTGGCAGTACCCATAGTCATTCACTCCACAAAGGTTTACTTAATATCTACTATATGCCTGGCACAATTCTAGGCCCTGGGAATAGAGTAATCCTGAAACCCTCAAGAGGAGAGGGAGCCAACAAAGTTAAAACATTCCAGTTGCTTTCCCACGACCTTTCTATCCTACTGTGAAACAAATGCATCAGGCTATTGTAGCTGTTCTATCAGTAGGGCTCATAGTTGCAAGAACAACCTGGTTTGCTAGTTCAACAACCAAAACTGGTTCTGGCTAGTTAATGCAGAAAAACAACCTACCGAAAGTGTAACTCAAGCCTCATCTGAAAATGTGGGAAACCAAGGATGAATGCCAAGAATAACCCCTAAATCAGGTAGCAGAACTAGTCTGATCAGGATACCTCTGCTTCCATTGCCAACCTCCACTATCCTAGTCAGTGTAACATCACTGCTACTGCTGCTCCAGGAACTCAGTCTTACCACATGCACCACCACCACTTCACCTTGCTTCTCTGCATCACAAGCTCTTCAGAGTCAGTCTGGTGGGTGAATCAAACCAAAATTACCTAGGGTAAGCTGCAAACGCAGTGGCAAGTAAGTATCTGTTATTTAAAGGGAAGAAATTTTAGACACAGGAAAGGTAATAAATATTCATTTAAATCACTCTGGCATATATCCAAAACAATGGTTCCATCTAACTAATGCCTCTAATTCAGATATGTTCTCCATAACCTCTGTGATCAGGATGTGGTACTCCACATTGCCATCTAAAGGTAGAAAATGTACTGGTCTCACTAACACAAGTGCTCCAGTGTATGTGACAGTTCTATCTCCTGCAGTAAACTTGAAATTGGCATTGTAGTGTTATCACATTAGCCTTATGAACTAAGGAAGAAAGGAAAGAAAGGAGGGAGGGAGGGAGGGAGGGAGGGAGGGAGGGAGGGAGGGAGGGAGGGAAAAGAAAAAAGAAAAAAGAAAAGAGAGAGAGGAAGGGACGGCAGGAGGAAGGGAGGGAGGGAAGAAGGGAAGGAAGGAAGGAAGGAAGGAAGGAAGGAAGGAAGGAAGGAAGGAAGGAAGGAAGGAAGGAAGGAAATTACATAACCCAATGGAAAACTGGGCAAAAATTTGAACAAATACATCACAAAATAGGGGCTGAGGATGTAGCTCTGAGGCAGAGCACTTGCCCAGCGCGTGTAAGGCCCTACGTTTGATCCCCTGCACCACCACCAAAAAAAGAAATCACAAATTAATAAATCCAGACACTACATATATTTTTTGCATAGTAACATGTATATCTCCTATACATTTTCATACATACGAGAAAATATGTTCATACTACTTTAGTCACTAGAGATATATAAAGTAAAACCACAATTTGATAAAACCACATACTTACCAGAATGGCTAAAATGAAATAGGAAAGTGCTAGGCTTTAAAAACGATGTCGAATTACCCCAGAACTTTGTTGTTTAAAACAGTAAACATTTACTTTTTCCACACAGATATTGAGGGTCAGGAATCAAGAGTGGCTTAACTGAAAGTGTGGCTCAGTCTTCTCATGAGGTTTTTAAAGGGACACAGCCATCCGAAGGCTTGACCGGCTGGCGCTGGAGGACTTGTTATCACAGTAGCCACTCCTACCCTAGCAAGTCTGTGTGGAGTGTTGTCAGGAAGCCTCAGTTCTCCACCTGGGCTTTTCCACAGGCTTCTGGAGTGTCCTAACAATACACTGATGGGATTCTCCAAGAGTGAGCAATCCAAGAAACGGGGCAAACAAGGAGGAAACCATAGTCCTTTTATGATCTAGTCTCTGAAGTCCTACACCACCATTTTCACTTCCTTCTATTTGTGGACATATTTTAAGACCACATATATCCACTTTAGCAAAGGATGTGACAGTACCCACTGTAGAGCACACATATCTTACCAAGGCTTCCAGTGTGCTAACCTCTTCTTGCTTATGCTGATTAGCATGACATCATCAATGTAATAGAGTACAGTGATAGTCTGTGAGATGGCCAGATGGTCCAGGTCTCTTCTGACTATATGACAACAAAAAGTAGAGGGGTACAAGTGTTTACATAGCCCTGGGCAAAACTATAAAGGTTATCTGTTCTACATGAGCGCAAAGCGCTTTTTCCTGAGACAGAAAAGAACATATTCACGAAATCAATGGCCCCATGCTGTATTATAACCTGCTCTAAAACAGACGCCACTTTTACCACAGCTGCCACAATCAGGACTACTAGACTGAATCTGCTGAAATCTACCATTATCCTCCTGAATCACCCAGTTTTGCAAGGGGAAAACTAACAAATTAAATGTAGATATAAAAACCATGTCCTGCACCCTTTAAGAATATTTAATAACACTAATCTCTACCATCTGTCCCAGAAAGTAATATTGGTTTTATTCATTCACTGTTTTGGCCAGGGGAGGGGGGGGTAGTTTCAAGGGCTTTCATTTGGCCTCCCCCACTGTCACAGGTCTTACTCAACAGGCCAAGATCTGATGTGGGTGCTCCTCCAACTGCTGAGTCTGGTAATCCCAGTTATATATTTGGGGATATAGAAAATGACCACTTGATAGGTCTGGGGAATAATTTTACTTCTGAACAGTACATAAGAAAGTAAAATGATAAATATATATTAACACATTACATGAAAGAAATCAGACATGATTCCATTTATATAAAATGTCCAGAATAGGCAAATTCATAGAGGCAGAAAGCAGATTAATGGTTTCAAGGGCTAGAGAATGGGGAGCAGCTGCTTTAATGAGTAAAGGGTTTCTTTTTGGAGTGATGAAAATGCTCTGGAATATAGATAGTGGTAATGGTTTCACAAAACTGTTTGTTTTTTTGTTTTTTTTTTTGTGTGTGTGTGGGTACCAGGGGGTCGACCTCAGGGCCTCGCGCGCCAGTAGGCGCCCGTGCCGCTGAGCGATATCACCGGCCCCTTTTTCGTATGTGGGATCCGGGAGTCGAACTCGGGCCCTCGCGCTTGCCGGGCAGGCGCTTAAGCCACTGAGCCATCTCACCGGCCCCACACAAAACTGTTTTTAAAACCACAGTATTATATACTTTAAAATAGTAAATCTTATGTTAATCTGCCTCAATTAAAAAATACTGAATGATTGTTGATTGCCTGGTGAACTGGCTGGTGTGTAAGGCAACTTTCATCCTCACTCAGTTTACCACACACGCACCTTTATATACTCTAGCATACACAGCCCTTGTCAAATGCTCAGAATACAAATACATTTCATCATTCATATTACCCAATACATTGTAAAGCAACATCTTCCAGTTTTTTCTGAGTACCTACTTAAATTAGAAACACTAGCTAGGCATGGTGGCAGATGCCTGTAATTCTAGCACCAGAAGGCTAAGGCAAGAAGATGGCCATGAGTTCAAGGCCAGCCTGGGATACAGAGTAAATTTAAAGCCAGCCTGGATTACATAGTAAAACCCTGTTTCAAAACAAAGCAAAATATTAGAAACATTTATAGTCTCTTAAAAAAAAAAAAAAAAAAAAGGTACAGTTTGGTGTCAGGGCTAAGAAAGGTCTTTGGAGAAGCTGGGTATGGTGGCACACCCCTGTCATCCCTGTAATCCCAGCACTTGGGAGGCTGAAACAGGAGGATCACTGAGAATTCAAGGCAGCCTGGGCTACACAGAGAGTTCAAGGCCAGCCTGGACTACATAGGGAGACCTTGTCTCAAAAAACAAAAAACAAACAAAAAAAAAAGATCTTTGGCATCTTCAACCCCAGATAATAACTGGCTCAGCTGTTTACCTCCCTCTCCCAGATTGGAAAGAAAACAAAATCTGCACTATACACTCTGTTATAAAAACATTCAAACTCAGAGACATGTCTGGAGTTATTTTCATCACTCCAAAAAGGGCTGTATGTGCTAGAATGTATAAGCCTGTGAGTATGGTAAACTGAGTGAGGATAAAAGTTGCCTCACACACCAGCCAGGAAGATAAAAGAAAGAATTCAGGCAACATCCCACCTCGAGCAAATACTTATTGAGTTAACTGCCCAGGAGCTTTCCAGTTATGCTCTGCAAATTTCTTCCCTTGTACCCCCTAACCAGGTTCCTCAGCAATATCTACTTTTTCAAGTAAAGCACTTCTACCTTTCTTGATTTTTTAAATATTAAATATACACTTTTTAAAATAAAAATGGCTCAATTATATAGTGAACATCTATGAATTCTGTTGATTTAAACTATTTCCCACCTTCCAAACCCTTCTTTCTTGATCATCTTCCCTTAGGGAACCATCCTTTCCCAGCTTTCTATCCACATGGCTCCAGGGGAGCTGACCTTGGTCCCTGGGCTACATGAGTAGAATGTAATTCTTTTGGCCAGTGAAGGGCCAGCATTCTTCCAGCCACAGTGATTACTTTAGGATGATCACACAACTCAAGCCAAAATCATACTCAGGATTACCTGGAAAGAAATATTAGCCTTCAATAGTGACAGAACTATCACCGACAGTGGTAAAATTATGTCTTTAAATTAGCTGGTAGAATTAATATTCAAATCTGATATCTTTAACACTATATAGGAGGATCTTGCTTAAAAATGACACCAAAAGCCATGCATGGTGGCACATGTCTGTAATCCTAGCATTTGGGAGGTTGAGGCAAGGGGATTGGGAGTTTGAGGCCAGCCTGAGCTACACAGCAAGTTCAAAGCCAGCTTGAGCTACAGTTTCAAGACCTTGTCTCCAAAAGTGGGCAGGGGCACCAAACAAAGAAAATCAGAGCCATGAAGAGAAAGAATGGGTCCTAATAATATTTTCTTTAACTTCCTGTATCTAGCTGTGTCTTAAAGTAGATCTACTTCTAGGGTAATAAATTAACTTCAGTCAATAAAGTCTCTTACTTAGGTCAGTCTGAGATGTAGTTCTGTCACTTACAAGAGTCACAACAAATGTAAAATTACTTGAGAAAAACTGAAAACCACCTAATGAATAAACTTCAAACCTTTTCTACAAAAACTTAAATCTTCTCCTTGATTTTCCATTACCTGGATAAAATGCATGCATTTTACAGTTTCCAAATCACTTATCCATTGATAACCTCATCTGATCTTCAAAAACAAAACAACTTGACAAAGTCAGCATTCACATTTCATAAATAAAAACATTCCAACTCAGAGACGTGTCTAGACTTAAGTCATCCAACTAGAAATCAAGTCTTCTGTCCCCAAATTATAACTTTTCACTACTCATTACTACTTTGCACAGTTCTCAGCAAGCCATTATCAGAGCTGGGAAGTGGCTGGGTTCAGTACAGAGTTGCTACTGACCACATGGCTCCCCTACTCCTGGCAGCTTTGCCTTGTGGCCTCACCCCACTTCTTTTCCTCGCAGGCCAACACACAAGCCCATGGCATCCATCCAACTACTGGTACATAAGGGTGTGTCACTCAACTGACTAACAGCCCTGAAAGTCAACGGTTTGACCCTCTACACAGACCCTAAACCTGTCAAATGCACACCAGTGGATGGGATCTGAGGAGGAAGAAATGTCTTCAAAGATGCATGTATGGCAAAGAGCTGCACAACAGCTCGTAACAGCTAAAACAGTGCAAACCATCCTTTCATACTGGGGTCTTAACACTGAAAAATCATTACTGACTGAGAAAATCCCAACAGCAGACCATCAAGGGTTTTTTTTGTTGTTTTGTTTGTTTTGGGGGGTTTTTTGTTGTTGTTGTTTTGAGACAGGGTCTCACTATGTAGTGCAGGCTGGCCTTGAACTCGCTTATGTAGCTCAGGTTGGCTTCAATTCATGGCGAGCCCCCTGCCTCAGCCTCCAGAGTGCTGGGATTACACGTGTGCCACCACGCCCAGCTCCGTCAAGGGTTTAAAAGTACATGAGGGCCAGTGAGATGGCTCAGCGGCGTAAGTGCCTGCCTCACAAGCGCAAGGGCCCGAGTTCAACTCCCGGAACCCACATACGGAAAAAGGGCCAGTGATATCGCTCAGTGGCACGGGCGCCTGCTGGTGCATGAGGTCCTGAGGTCGACCCCCGGTACCCACAAAAAAAAAAAAAAAAAAAAGTACATGAGACTCATGCTACTTATAAAAATTAACTCAAAATAGATCAATGACCTAAATATAACAGCTAAAACATAAAACTCTTAGAGGAAAACACAGGCATAAATCCTTAAGATCCTGACTTTGACAGCAGGGTCTTAGACAGCACATCAAAAGCATGAGCAACGAAAGAAAAAAATAGACAATTGGACGCTATTAAAATTATGAGCTAAGGATGTAGCTCAGTGGTAAAGCACTTGCCTAGCATGCACAAGGCCCTTAATTTGATCCCAGTACTGCAAAAATAAACAAGAAATAAAAACAACTGTGCATCAAAGGACATTAAAGTCAATGTATAGAATAGGAGAGAGTCAGGCATGGTGGCACACACCTGTAATCCTAGCACTTGGGAGACTGAGGCCTTGAACTCAAGGCAATCCTATTCCTTCCCAAGTGCGGGGGTTATAGGTATGCATCACCATGCATGGCTTAACTTCACACCTTTTTATGACTGAATTGTGTGTGTGTGTGTATCTCTATATATCATGATTTGTTTATCTATTGATGAACACTTGCTCTTTTGGCTATTGTAAATAATGGTGCTATGCATGTGCTTGTATAAGTTCTTGTTTGAATACTTGTTTTCAATTGCTTTGGGAATTGTGAGGTCTTTGTGGTAACTCTATGTTTAAGTTTTTGAGGAACCAACAAACTCTTCCATAGTGGCTGTGCCATTTACATTGTCATCAGCAATGTATGTGTTCTAGTTTCTTTACATTCTTTGCCACCATTTCTTCTTTTCTTTCTTTTTTTTTTTTTTTTCTTAAATTACAACTATCCTATTGGGTATGAAGTGATATATCATTGTGGTTTCATTTGTACTTCCCTAATGAGCAATGATGTTTATTATCTTTTGAAGTGCTTGTTGTCCATTTGTTTATTTTCTTTGGAAAAATATCTTTTCAGGTCCTTTATTCATTTAAAATTAGGTTATTTCCTGGGCTTAGTGGCACACACCTGTAATCCCACCTACTTAGGAAACTGAGGCAGGAGGATTGACAGTTTGAGGCCAGCTTAGGCAACTTAAAATAGGACTTAGAGAAAGCTCACTCCAAGGAGATAGAACAGGCCATGTGCCTCAAAACACCATGTCAACATGTACAGGTGCGTAAGGGTCTTTTATAGTAAGGAACACAGGGATGGAGGAGCACAGAGAGATAATAGAGATCTCCACCCCTCCTTTATCACTTCCAGCCATCTTCAGCTCATTTTCCTTTGTCTTGTGGAAAAGAAACTGGGAACTGGCCTCTTGGGCCTAGCATCTGCATGTTCTGTCATTTCTTTAAAGCTGAGGAGAGCAGCACAATGGTTATGTGCTCAGCAAGAGAAAGTTTGGAGAAGTTATTAAAGAAAAAAATCTTTAAACTTCAATTTTGCAGTAACATTTACAGCGTTAGGCAACAATTTTAGAGTTAGACAAAGTTGGGTTTGAATCCTCTATCGGCCATTTACTAGTTCTGTAAATTTTTTTTTTGGTCTTTTGAGAAAGGGTCTTGCTTTGTAGTGCAGGCTGGCCTTAAACTCATGGTGAGCCTCCTACCTCTGCCTCCTGAGTGGTGGGATATCAGGCATGCACCACCACACCCAATTAGTTCTATAACTTTTAAACCTCAATGTTCTTATCTGCATGATGGGGCTAACAGTACCTATCTCATAGGATTGTTATTTTTTGGATGGTAAGGTATCCAATCAATTGTTCAACAAAATTTTATTGAGTATCTATTATATACCCAGCACTGTCTGTGTTCAGCACCAGGGCAACAGCAGTGAACAGGAAAAGTTACTGTCCTTATACAGTTTACAGCCTAAGAGACAATAATATTTCTAAAGGCCTCAGACAAAATTTTTTTAAAATTTTTAAATCATTTAAAAGGGGCATGGTGACAGACACCTGTAATCCCAGCTCTCAGGAGGTGGAAACAGTTCAAGCCAGCTAGGGCAATTTAGCAAGACTCTGTCTCAAAATAAAAAATAAAACAGGCTGGGGGGCGGGTGAGATGGCTCAGCGGCATAAGCACCTGCCTGGCAGATGCAAGATCCTGAGTTCGACTCCCGGAACCCACATACGAAAAAAGGGCTGGTGATATCGCTCAGTGGCACGGGCGCCTGCTGGCACACTAGGTCCTGAGTTTGATCCCCAGTACCCACCAAAAAAAAAAAAAAAAAAAAAAAAAACAGGCTGGGTACTGTAGCTTAATGGTGCTCACCTGGCATGCACATGGCCCTGGACTCAATACCAGTATTGGAAAAAAATTTTAATCACCTAAATAAAATTAAAATAAGAAACTTCACAGAGTAGTACAAATGGAAGGTTTTAAATAAGTGACAATGTTTATTATTTTATAATTAAAACATCATGAACCCTCATAGAATAATACACTTTAGAACTGGAGAGATTTTTAGAAATTAAAGTGTCCAATTCACTTATTTAACAGATGACCAGATTAACTAATTCTATAATAAATTTGTTCAGTACATCTATTCAGTAAGGTCCTGTGCCAAGTGCTGGCAATAGAGAGATGAGTAAAACACAGTCCCTTATCTTACATTGAATAAATATGCAAAGAGGAAAGGTCTTATGTGACATAACCCAGTTGGTCACTTAGATTGGAAATCATGTTTTCTAACTTTCAGTGTTTTGCTCTTTCTATTGATCCAAGATTATTCAATTCAAATAAAAATACTTATCAGTAAGAAGCCTACCATGTGCCTTGTGCCAAAGAGAGTGTCATAGTATAGCTCAGCAATTCGTCAGAAGTAGCTTATTAAAAAGAAGAGTCTCTGGGTTTGGAAGTTGATTCTTTTTGTTTCCCCTCTGTAAACAACCCATGACATGCAGCAGTAACTGGGGCCTTAGTAAGAAGTTACAAAAAGATGGAGAAAAATAAAGTGAAAGTGTGAGCTGCCAGCTAAGCAAAGAGAAGGTAGAGCAAGAGCAAATCAAGACCTTCCTCCCTCATCTCAGAGATGGGGTCATATTTCCTCCTGGCTAGCACCAGTTCAGAACTCGAACTCTGTCCCTTAGGACCACCCATCCCTGCCCCTTCAAGGGCACTCGTTAGTCTTACCATTGAGCTCCTAATGGAAAAATAGCACTATGAAGCAGAAGAAGCACATACCTTGGAGTTCCATAGACCTAAATGAAACTTTGGCTCTACCTCTACTAGTAGTATGTTTCCTAACCAATCTACTTCTGAATCTGGAAAAAGTGGTGATGATGCTTTTGAAATTTGTGATGAGCACTAGAGACATGTTTAATGTGTCTAAATGTACCTAGAAAAATGGCTGATATACAGAGATTACCCAACACGTGGTGGTGTTCACATGTTATTAAAGACAAAGTCTCCTTTGTTTGCCCCACACCTTAGTAACTGCAGGATTCAGCGGATTAGCACAGTTCAGGGATCCCACAATAACACAGAGTATTCCAAGAACTGTGGCCCTTTACCAGTTACATTTCTCAATCTCTCCTCCCTTCAACCTTCATCAGCTTAGGTGTTCCCTTCACTCCCCCTGACTCTGAAAAAATAAACTCTTTGAATCTACCTCCCCTGCCTGCTCTTCAAAATAGTACTCTCTTTCTTTCCCTCCCTTACCATGACATTTCTCAAACAAAAAGTCTTTTGTTCGTCTGCACCCTCATCTCAGACTCATTCCTAAACCACAGCAAGCTAACTTCTGTCCACTCTCCTACACTGAAGCTGTTATCACCAAGGTCACCAATGACTCAGTGGCCTCATTTCAGGCTCATCCTACTTGTTCTCTGCTACAATGGACACTACAGCTCTTTTAGAAACTCTCTCCATTCTTGGCTTCCCAGACAATACTTTCTCCTACCTCTCTGATCACTCCTTACGTTTCCCTAACTTTTCTGTCTGTACATATCGGAGTTCCTTGGGCTCAATGCTCAACCCCATTCTTTTCCCCATTTTATAAATTTTACTCAGGTGATCTCATCTACTTCTATGGCTTATCACTTAGATCTCATCATTCCCACATCTATATTCTTCATTCTCTCAGGAGCTCCAAAACTCATCTACTCCCTCCTACTACCAGGTATTTCATCCTGGGTTTCACCCATTAGCACCTCAAAAATAACATTAACTTTCCCAGCTCTCTCCTTTGTATTCCAGGTTTTAATAGCATCACAATAATGCCCAGTCACACAATACTACCTCTTCATTCTTCAGTCAGACAATTTAAATCAATCATCATAGTTGGTGCCCTTGTTCTAGCATTATCATTTGCTACTGCAGTCTTATGACTGATTTTCCTGCCTCTAATTTGTTGTTTGTAATTTTTCACTTTGGTTTTGGTTTGCTTGTTTGTTTGTTTGTTTGTTTGTTTAGGTTCTGGGGATTGAACCCAGAGCCTCTGCACTGAGCTACATTCCCTAACCCTTTTTATTATGTTTTCTTTTGAGACAGGATTTCCCTTAATTGATAAACTGCCTAGATTGGCACTGGAAATCAGTATGGAGATTCCTCAATAAACTAAAACTAGAAATTCCATTTGACCCGGCTATTCTCCTTCTAGATATCATCTCAAAAGAGTTAAAGACATCATATTACAGTGATACGTGCATACCCATGTTTACAGCAGCACGATTCACAGTAGCTAAAACTTGGAAACAGCCTGTATGTCCATCAACGGATCAATTAAAAAAAATGTGATATTACACATAATGGAATACTATTCTGCCATAAAGAAAGATAAGCTGGAGTCATCTATAGGAAAATGGATGCACACTGAGACCATAATGTTAAGTGAAATAAATCAGATACACAAGCTTAAATATCCCATCATCTCTCTTATATGAGAAACCCAAATTATAAATAAAGAGCAAAATAAAAGATAATAGGAAGCAGGGAGATAGATCTTTCTCAAAGGGGAAGGGAATCAAGAGATAGAGGGAGGAGGGAGGAGAGAGGGAAGGGAGGGAAAGGGGATGAAAAAAGGAATTAAGATGAGTTACGTACATGTACCAACTCCACACAGGAATGTAAGCATTACACACTTCAAACATGTACTAATAAAAAATTTAAAAGAAGGAATTAAGCTCTTTGCCATGAAATAAATACAAGTTCATTCAGGATGTAGGCCTCCCTACACATCCAGCTTCATCTTGCACGGCCCCCTCCAAGCACATCAACATTCCAGCTAAAGGAACAACTTACTGGTCCATAATATGCCATGTTCTTCTACACTCACACTGCCCAGAATTCCTTCCAAGGCCCTCTGCCTGGCACACTTCTAGTCATTCTTGCTGATCCAACTTAAATAGCTTTGACGTCTTTCCTGACTCTCCCTTGCTAAACATTCAGACCCGCCTTCCCTTCTGTACCAGAACATGTTCTATGTTCCTCTGTTGTAGCATTTGTGATACTGTATTGGGTGTACTTATTTATGTGCTTATCTTCTCAGTAATCCCTTGGTTGCTTATGGACAGGGACTATGTCTTTCACAACTCTATACCCCAGCCCCCTTGCCAAGTCTCAGAATGAGCGACCAGACTAACTAATTATCCTAACAAGAAATACTCCTCCGAATCATAAGAGCAAATGCCAAAGGCAACAGGAAGGCTCGACAGGCTCAACTTCCCCCTTGCAAAAGCTTCCAGATGTTACTTGGACTCTGACCCCAAAGGAGCTCTTGCTAGTTCTAGGGTCCCTCTGCCCAAACAGCCTGCTCAATGAAGAGGAGAGTTTCCTTAAGATTAAAATTCTTTGAAAAATGATTTCTAAAATAGGCTGAAACTATAGGGAGGACTGGCAACTGTCAGCTACATCTCAAGAAGGAATTGGTGAAATAATTCTAAGACCTTTATTCAACCTCAAAAGCAACTGGGGTGATTACTACAACAGCCTGTGGCTGATCTCCTTGCCTTCAATTTGTCCCTTGGGAAATTGCCTCACACCCTACTACAGCAAGTTGTTACACTAGGCAGAAATCTATAATGGCTTCTCACTGTTTAAAACTGTAAAACATGGCGATTAAAAGCAAAGACTCTGAAAACAGTTGAATGCCAACTCTACCCCTTACTAGCTATGTGAGTTTGAGCAAGTTACATAAGTTCTCTAGGCCTCAGTTTTCTTCTACGTAAAACAGTAAAATATCTTTGTAGGGCTAGTATAAAAAGTAAATAAGCTAATATTTAAAAACCTAATAAAAATGCTAAAAATAGTGCCTGCCACATGGTAAGAAGATAGTAAATTGTTCCCAATCCTTTTAACTTCTGACTTTATTTATGATCCTTTGCCTCTACACATAACACCAACCACTATCTACCTAACTCTCCCGTTGGTCCACAGTTGCAAATTCTCCCTCTGACAATACTACCTTCAACTGCCCAGGAAATAGCCCCCTCACAGCTGGTGCCATGCCTAAGAACAGTAGAGCAGGACATCATCCTTTATTGAGTATTCTCTTCTCTGGGCTCAGATCATTTTCACAATCCACATGGCTCTCTTAACTTGGGCAGTATGTAAATATTAAACAGTTTTAGGGATTACTAAAATCACATCATCTCCAGGAAACCTAATCACTATATGATTTGTATAAATATGTTTGCCTTCCCTCAACTACTACAGTATTAATCTGTTACATACACTTCTACATTTATATCATCTAATCATCTCTATCAGATTTAATTCCATGAAGCAGTCTCTGGTTTCCCATCACTACATTCCCATCACCCTAGAACAGTGGCTGGATCATAGTAAACATTAACTAAATGTAATCAATCTAACCCAACCTCTTCATCTTTAAATGAGAAAAGCAAAATTGAAAAAAATAGAAATATCTCACTAAAAGCCACATAGCTGGTTAATGGCAGACTAAGGACTGGAACCCAAAACTATGTAAGACTAAAATGACATTTGCAACCTTCCATGAATACCTACTTCTACACCACCTGCAATTAACAAGGGACCAGATAGTTCCCCAACTTCTCACTCCAGAAGCAGAAGGCTTAGGACAAATATAGATGCTTAAATTAGTTTAATCTCCTACCATTGGGTTCGGAATATAACTGGAGACTAGTAGCTTAACCAAGAGCTCTAGCTTTCTGCAACAACCCAGATTTTGAAAAGAAAAGGTGCCTAAATAAAGTGCCCCCCAAAGGACAGCTTGTCATACTATTTCTCCAAGCCCTAACAGAAAAGCAGGGGGCCTCAATGTGCTCACTTACCAAATAGTGTTCCATGGAATATTTGTGTCTCATGAAATTTCAATAGGTGTTTTTTAAGATAAAAATGTTTCAGGCCGGTGAGATGGCTCAGCGGCATAAGCGCCTGCCTAGCAAGCGCGAGGGCCCGAGTTCGACTCCTGGAACCCACATATGAAAAAAGGGGCCGGTGATATCGCTCAGCGGCACGGGCGCCTGCTGGCACGAGAGGTCCTGAGGTCGACCCCCAGTACCCACAAAAAAAAAAAGATAAAAATGTTTCTATGATCAAAAAAATGTAAAAAAAAAAACAAACTCTGCATATCTTCCATTATCATATTAAAAGCTTCCTGCTAGTCAGGCGTGGTAGCACACACCAAGGAGGCTGAGGCAGGAGGACTGCCACAAGTTAGAAGCCAGCCCAGACTACATAGTGAGTTCAAGGCCAGCCTGGACTACACAGCAATCATTTCATGTCATTTGTCATTTCATGTGATAATGTTCTGAAGATTTATTTTAAAACAGTGCATTGTACAAATATATAAAGGTACTGTTATTCCATATTTACCTACAGTAGTAAAGAATACACGGTGTTCAAGATGGCGGAGTGGTGAGAAGCAGACAGCGGGCCCGAGAGTCCCCATCCAGACACTGGAATATTGCAGCTCAGGGAGGACAAGAAAGAGGAAGGTGGTTCCCCTGGCCCAGGAAAGATCTGAAGCGCAGCTCCAGGCACACAGAGAGAGTGAAGAGAGAAACCAACAAAGAAGGAGGTGGCTGCTGGCGCCTTCTCCCTGGGTCAGGACTCACGGCGACAAAAGAGGTTCAAACCCGAGGACACACGGTGACTGCTGGCGCCCACGGGGGCCTCCGCAGAGGGACGCGAGATGAGGCGGTGCAGGGGAGCAGCGGAGGTGAAGGACTGCACTGGCTGGCAGTGAGTGCTGTCGCTCAGCTGTCCCACGAGAGAGAGCAACTGGCCGGGCGCCATTGTAGGGGGTGGGCAGCGGCTGAGCTCGGAACTCCAGGCAGCCGCAGCTCCATCTACAGCTCCCAGCCGGGCTCAGGCCCGCGGAAGGTGCACTGACCACGGCAGGCCGAATGAGTCTGGTCTCAGCCAGAAAATGCTGAGATTATCCACTAACCCGCCAAAAGGCTGCTGTGGGCTTGCTGGGACAGATCCGCACAGAACAGGACTCTGTCTCCACACATTGTCTACAGCAGACCTGGAAGTGAACCTTTTTCTTTTTTTTGGTTCTTTTTTCTCTCTCGTTTGTTTTTTGTTCTGATGGTGGTGGTTTTTTGTTGTTGTTTTTCTTTGTTTTTTCCTTCATTGTTTGACCTTGATTTTATACCAGCGTAAACAGAGTTTCTAACCTCTTTGTGGTTGTAGTTCTGTTATGTTCTTCCTTTTATCCCTTCCTTCTCTTTTTCCCGCTAGTCTTCTGCACCAGTTTCCCAATGCCAGCGGGATCCCTCTTTGTCATCCAACCTTACATCTAATTCCTTCTTCTTCTCCAATTCTCTATTTTATCCTTAACTCATTTTAAACTTAAACTCCTGAGAGCAAAACTGACATATTTAGGACTTGTATACTGCATGTAATTTTCTTATTTGTTTTAGACTTTGTTATATAGCCATAAATCTAGTTTATACAGTTAAAAGTGGCAAATAACTGGTTAGCTCAGTCTGTCATTTTCTAGGCTGTGTTTGATGCTTTTGGTACCACTATAGCCAAAAGTGACATAATTGTTCTAAACAGCAGTTCTTCCTGGTATCCCATGACTGAGATTGATTAAGGATCACAGAATATACTGTGGCACAGTGCCAAAGAACCAAGGGCTGGGCCAAACAGGCAGCAACTTCTCATGCCCAACAAATTGGAGAAGTAGGCTCTTGCATCAGACTCAAAACCCAAAAATAAGCTACACCTGGAAGATACCTTAGAGAAGTAGTCATCTCCTAAGGGTTTTAACTACTAGCAATAAAGCAATCTACCATAGGCAATTTACAAACATCACCCCAGGAATTAAACTAAAGAAAAAAAAAGAAAATGAGAAGACACTTAAACAAGATGCAACCCCACACATCCAGTTCACCAAAGGCAAACCCAGGGGACAATGAGGTGGGACAATCTGAAAGCCACCCCCTTGGCATCTCTGAAGTGGTAACAACAAAGCAACTGAATGAGGCTCTGGAAAAAATCAAATCAGAAATAATTTCTCAGATAACTGCAGAGATGATGTCCACAATAAAGACCATGCTTAGAGACTCTAGAGCAGATACAGACGAAAAAACAGACAAGCTTAAGAAAATTATGGAAGTCATGAATGCTCAGCACAGGAAGGAAATGGAATCCATAAGGCAGATTCAAGCAGATATCCAGGAGAACAAAAACTCCATTGAAAGTATTTGTAGCAGATTAAGCCAATGTGAGGACAGGATCTCAGATATAGAAGACAGGCTTGCAATTAGTGATCCTGAAAAGAAAGAATTCTTAAAAATAGCAAGGGACAATGAGAAATCAATCCAGCAGCTGCTAGATGAGGCAAAGAAGAATAACTTAAGATTGACTGGAGTCAATAAAAAAGCCGGAGATAGCATAAATGACATAAGGAAACTGTTCACAGACATCATGGCAGAAAATTTCCCTAGTAGAGAAAAAGAATTTGATGTGCAGATAAATGAGGCATATAGAACACCAATTAGCCACGATCAAAAAAAATTTTCAGCCAGGCATATCATAGCCAAGATTCCAGAAATTCAGCACAAGAGTAGAGTCTTAAAAGCTGTTAGGGAAAAGAAACAAATCACCTATAAAGGAAAGCCCATCAGAATCACAGCTGACTTCTCAGCACAAACCCTCAAGTCAAGAAGAGCTTGGAGGGCCGGTGAGACAGCTCAGTGGCATAAGCGCCTGACTGACAAGCATGAGGTTCTGAGTTTGACTCACGGTACCCACATAAAAAAAAAGAGTATGAAGTATTTCAAGTTCTAAAGGAAAATAACCTTCAACCTCGATAGATGTACTCTGCAAAACTATCTTTCAAAGCTGATGGAGAAATAAAATACTTCCATGACAAAGAACATCTGAGAAAACTTACAACCACCAAACCAGCACTCCAAAATGTCTTGAAGGACATTCTAGAAAGAGATAACAAGGATTATAACTCCATGAACCCCAACAGAAGGAATCCACCAGGCAAGGCAAGCAATTAAATGGGAGGGGGAAGAACACATGGACCACTAAAATTCCATTATTCTCCTTCACAATAAGCTTGGAGGGAGAGGAAAAGAATATTAGATATTATCAAAAATATGTAAATGTTTACATTTTTTAAATGCTTTAAAAATAAAAGACATTGCCATTAATCCCCTCGAAATACTCCCCCAAGCTTAACCCATTGTTCTTGGCATTTCTGAAGCTGTTCTGGAAGTCTTCTTTCATAAGTGTCTTTTGTTGTGCTGCCATGGCAACCCTGATGTCCTGAATTGATTCAAAACATTTACCTTTCAGGTCATTTTGGGGAAATGATCCTTGGGGAAGAGCCTGAAGTCACATGGTGTCAGATTCAGTGAATAAGATGGATGAGGACACATCATAATGAGGCAGAATAATTACAAATTTTAAGGCCAGACTGGACTACATAGCAAGACCCTGTCTCAAAATTATTAATTAACTTTTTAAAAATAAATAAAATAGTGATTAGCCAGGCACAAATGCACATGCATGTAATTTCAGATACTCAGGAGGCTGAGGTGGGAGAATCACAAGTATGAAGCTAGCCTGGCAACTTAGTGAGATCCTGTCTCAAAATTAAAAAAAAAAAAAAAAAAAAATGGCTATGGATGTAGTTTAGAGGTAGAGCATACCCAGGTTCAATCCCTTGTACCACAAAAACTAAATAAATAAAATGTTTAAACATAAAAACACTTAAAACGCAATCAACCAGATGTGGTGGTGCACACCTATAATCACAACACTCTGGAGGCTGAGGCAGGAGGATTGCCATGAATTTGAGGCAAGCCTGGGCTACATAGTGAACTCAAAGCCTGCCTGAACAACACAGCAAGACCCTATCTCAAAGAAAAAAGCAATCAAAAATTTGACTATATAATGTTGTAAAATACTAAGCTGGTACCTTGTACCTTATACAGTTCCTGATACATAAAAATTACTTTTTTTTTAAACCATTTTTCTCCTTTCCCCTTCTCATACATTACACTTATAGAAAGAGTACTAGTCTGGGAATCTGGATTCTAATTAGCTATAACCTTAGTTAAATACTATTCCTTTCTGGGCTTCAATTTCCTCATCTACAAGTCACAGAACTGTTGGTTTAGAACAAATTAAACAGTTTCAGTGCCTAAACAATACTACACAGATAGAAGACATTTTTGTCACTCCACCTCTCTGGCTTTAAAAATCACCCCTGAGTTGAGTATGGTGGCACACACCTGTAATCGCAGCACACGGGAGGCTGAAGCAGGAAGATTGCCGCAAGTTCAAGGCCAGCCTGGGCTACATAGTGAGTTCAAGGCTAGCCTGGACTACACAGTGAGGCCCTATCTCAGAAAAATAAAACAAAATCACCTCTGAACCACACACTCTGAATCTCTCAGAGGTTATAAAGAGAGGGAGTGTTTGCACTGTCACAGGAGAAGGAGCCAGTCCTACTAAGTAGCTGAGGGAAGTCACTGCCAAGTGGCTGTGCTCCAGGAGTTCCTAGCTAATTAAGGCCTTGCTCTCCTGCCCTGCCTTCCTATGACCTCTGCAAAGGCTAGAGAACACCAAGTGCTCCACAGTTCTGCTCTTGGCCAGAATGACATAAGGTTTTGCTGACAAGGATCAGCCAAAGCTAGTGCTAAGAGGTTCCTGCTCTTGGTCCTTAGAGAAAAGGGTGAAAAACAAGAAGCCCTTAGCTCCTTGTCCTGAGATTATCAGCTCAGAATTCCTAAGAATCTGCTCTAAACACAGCTACCAAAAACGTAGGCCTGGAACATATCAGACATGAGACAGTGAAAGCTTGATGGCCAGGCCTCTTGTACAGAGAAGGGAGTCCTCTTGGGCTGTGGAATAAGAGGTAAAGAAAAGGAACTGGTCCTCCCCTGTTCAGCTAAGAATATCTAATCTTAGATGTTCCCAAGGCCACTTTTCTGGCTCTTCCTCAGGCTACATAATCCCTGATGACTTAACCACTTCCTTTGCTCATTAAAGTAAAACTATACTCTACTCCTTGGGGTTCCCTCCCCAAGCTTGGCTATATAGTAAGAAAGTCCATCCATCTCCCCCTTTTTGTTGTAAGAATTTAACTGTTGGGGCCGGTGAGATAGCTCAGCGGCATAAGCGCCTGCCTGGCAAGCACGAGGTCCTGAGTTCGACTCCCGGTACCCACATACGAAAAAAGGGCCAGTGATATCACTCAGCGGCACAGGCGTCTGCTGGCACATAAGGTCCTGAATTCGACCCCCGGTACCCACCAAAAAAAAAAAATAGAATTTAACTGTTAGGTTGGGGGTAAATGTAGGCCAAAAACAATAACCATGAGGAAGTTAAAATATTTTAAAAGCCTTACAAGTTAATTACAGTCACTGTCCCCATTTCAGTTTCTGATTCCTGTTATAACTGGTGATATTAGAGAACAGCTACAACCCAATAGTTTTCAAAACTTATTTTTAAACATTGGTTTAAATATACTCACATTAAATCTAATTAGGAACCTCATTATCCAATTAAGTCTCTAATGCAATAATAGATACAGGTTAATAAACATCAACAGCTCCTAAAACCATTAGGCAAAAAGCTGATAAAAATATTTTAAGGAACAGATCAAGTTAACAACTTCTCTGAGCCTACCCATCAATATGATTGAATATTCTTTTTAAAAAGAGAAAAAATTAAACCTAATCAAGCGTCAAGATTAAACTAATAGCCAGGCGTGGTGGCACACGCCTGTAATCCCTGCCTTGGGAGGCTGAGGCAGGAGAATCGCTGTGAGTTCGAGGCCAGCCTAAGCTACAAAGTGAGTTCAAGTCCAGCCTGAACTGCATAGTGAAATCCTGTCTCAAAAAGACAAAAAATAAAATAAAAATAAAAATAAATAAATAAATAATTTTTTTAAAAAGACAAAAAAAAGATTAAATTAACAATTTATAGAAAACACATAGGACATAGGAATGTCTTAAATAACACCATGAGGAGATGATCAATAAAATCCAGAAACTGGGAAACTCTTCAAGAGAAATAATCCACTTTCTTCGATATAAAATTGTAAGGGAGGACCAGGGATATAGCTCACTGGCATGGCACCTGCCTGGAAAGCACGAGGTCCTGAATTCGATTCCCAGTTCCCAAAAAAAAAAATTAAAATTAAAATTAAAATTAAAATTAAAATTGTAAGGGAGAGCTGAGGGAATAACTTTAGCACTGGAGCACTTGCCTAGCAAGCACAAAGCTGTGGGTTTGATCCTCAGGATCCAAAAAATAAAATTTCAAGGAAAAGATAAGAGAGGGAGAAAACTATAGATTAGAAGAGACTCAAGATGTGGATCAAGACATAAAACCACTGATGAGACTAGGTATAGAAAGACTTTATCTCAACCTAATAAAAGCTATTTATAACAAACCTACTGCCAATATCATACTAAATGGGGAAAAACTGAAAGCTTTCCCTCCAAAATCAGAAATAAGACAAGGATGTCCACTATCACCACTTCTTTTCAACAAAGCACTTGAAAAATTAGCAAGAGCAAATGGGCAAGAAAAAGAAATAGGGCCGGTGAGATGGCTCAGCGGCTTAAGCGCCTGCCTGGCAAGCGCAAGGGCCCAAGTTCGACTCCCAGAACCCACATACGAAAAAGGGGCCGGTGATATCGCTCAGCGGCACGGGCACCTGCTGGCACGCGAGGTCCTGAAGTCGACCCCCCGGTACCCACAAAAAAAAAATAAAATAAAATAAAAGGGATATGTATAGGAAAAGCAGAATTTATATTATCATTATTTGCAGACGACCTGATCCTCCACACAGAAGACCCAAACAATCTGCCAAAAAAACTCCTAGAATTAATAACCAAATTCAATAATGCAGCAGGATACAAAATCAACAGCATTTCCTATATACCAATAATTAACTCACTGAGAAAGAAATTAGGAAAAAAATACTATTCACCATAGCACCAAGAAAAATTAAATACTTAGAAATTAATCTAAGGAAGTGAAAGACCTCTACAATGAAAAACTACAGTACCCTGAAAAAGAAGAACAGAGAATGAAAAGATATGCCCTATGCCTGCATAAGCAGAATCAATACAGTCAAAATGGCCATACTTCCAAAACTGATATGCAGATTTAATGCAATCCCAATCAAAATACCAATAGCACTCTTCATAGAACTAGAGAAAACAATCCTAAAATTCAAATTACAAAGCTATGGTGATAAAAAAAAGCATGGTACTGGCACAAAAACGGATATGTGGGGCCGGTGAGATGGCTCAGCGGCTTAAGCGCCTGCCCGGCAAGAGCGAGGGCCCGAGTTCGACTCCCGGAACCCACATACGAAAAAGGGGCCGGTGATATCGCTCAGCGGCACGGGCACCTCCTGGCGCGCGAGGTCCTGAGGTCGACCCCCCAGTACCCACAAAAAAAAAAAAAAAAACGGATATGTGGATCGATGGAACAGAACAGAGGAAACAGAAACAACCCCAAGCACATTCGACTACTTGATCTTTGACAAAGGAACCAAAAATAGACACTGGGGGAAAGACAGCCTCTTTAACAAATGGTGTTGGGAAAACTGGCTACACATGCAGAAGATTGAACATAGACCTATATATTTCACCATATATAACTAAAACCACATATATAAAACCAAAATAGATCAAAGATCTATTTATTAAAACAGAAACACTTAATTGGCTACAGATAAAATACGTAAAACTTTTGAAGTCATAGCCATAGTGAACAACTTTCTAAACAGAACCCAGGTTGCACAGGAAGTAGCAAGTACCAAGAATCAACAAATGGGATCATATCAAATTTAAAAGTTTTGGCACAGCAATAGAAACAACCAAAAAAGTGAAGAGACAACCTATAGAATGAGGAAAAAGAAATGTTGCCAATTATTCCTCAGAGGACTACTATCTAGGACACATAGAGAACTCAAAAAAAAAAAAAATTATATTCCCCCAAATTAAAGACCCAATCAAAAAATGGGCATATGAAATAAATAGACACTTCTCAGAAGAATGTTCAACATCACCGGCCATTAGAAAAACACAAATTGAAATAACATGAGATCCCATCTTACCCCAGAAAGAATGCGCATCACCAAGAAATCAAATCATAACAAATGCTGGGAAGGCTGCAGGGAAAAGAAACCCTAGTATATTGTTAGTGGGAATGTAAACTAGTACAACCACTATGGAAATCATTATGAAGATTCCTCAAAAAACTAAAACTAGAAATTCCATTCAACCTAGCTACTCCCCTTCTAGGTAACTTCCCAAAAGAGTTATAGACATCGTATTATAGTGACACATGCATATCCACGTTTATGGCAGCACAATTCATAATACCTATATCTTGGAAACAGCCTATACATCCATCAACAGATGCATGAATAAAGAAATTGTGGTATCTACACACAATGGAGTACTACTCTGCCATAAAGGAGGATAAACTTGAGTCGTTTGTAGGAAAACAGATGCACTTTCAGACCATAATGTTAGGCCGGTGAGATAGCTCAGTGGCATAAGCACCTGCTGGCATGCACGAGGTCCTGAGGTCGACTGCCGGTACCCACGTAAAGGGAAAAAAAAGGGCCAGTGATATCCCTCAGTGGCACAAGCGCCTGCTGGTAAACGTGAGGTCCTGAGGTCGACTCCCGGTACCCACATTTAAAAAAAAAAAAAAAAAAAAAAGGGCCGGTGATATAGCTCAGTGGCATAAGTGCCTGCCTGGCAAGTGCAAAGTCCTGAGTTTGGTTCCCGGTACCCACATAAAGAAAAAAGAAAAAGAAAAAAGAAAAAAAAAAAAAAAAAGACTGTATGGCTGTTCAAACAATAAAGTTAAGTGAAATAAATCAGATACACAAGCTTAATTATCACATGAAACCCAAATATAAACAAAGAGCAAAATAAAAAATAGGTAACAGGAAATAGAGAAATAGACCTTTTGTAAAAGAGAAGGGAAGCAAAAAAAAAAAAAGAAAAAAAAGACAGAAGGGAAGCAAGAGATGAAAGGAGGAGGAGAGAGGTGAGGGGAAGAAGATAAAAAAGAATTAAGATGTGTGTACATGTACCAACTCTCCACAAGGAATGTAAACATTGTGTATTGCAAACGTGCTAATTTAACAAACAAACAAAAAAAGATTTCTAACAAGCCACGTACACACCTGTAATCCCACCACTCCAGGAAGCTGAGACAGGAGGATCACAAATTCAAGCCCAACCTGGGCAACTGAGAAAGACCCTGTCTCAAAATAAAAAGTAAAGGACTGGGGACATAGCTCAGTGTGAAGGTCTTGGGTTTAATCCCCACTACCAGGGGAAAAAGTCATTATGGGAAAAGTAAACACTGAATGACAGACAATATTAACAACTTGTTTTTTAGGAATGATAATGATACTTTAGTTATCTTTTGGACATACACAGTATCTAAAATGTTTACAAAGCAAATGATACTGTATATCTGGAATTTGCTTCAAAATAATCCAAGAAGATGGGAGAGAAAAGATGAAATGAGATTGATTAGTCTTAAGTGATAATCGTAGAGGATGAGTAATATGCACATGGAGGATCATTATGTGTACTATATAATATTTATATATTATACCACCCTTGTTTTAAATTTGCTTAAATTTTCCATAATAAGTTTTTGTTTTATTGTTTTGGGTTGGTTTTGTTTTTTGGGGTTTTGTTTTGTTTTGGTTTGGTTTTGGTTTTGGTTCTTAAGATAGGGATTCACTATGTAGTTTATTTATTATTTTTTTTTTTAATGTGGGTACCGGGAGTCGACCTCAGAACTTCACACTTGCCAGCAAACACTTGTGCCCCTGAGCGATATCACTGGCCCCTTTTTTTCCTTTATGTGGGTTCCGGGAGTCGAACTCAGGACCTTGCGCTTGCCAGGCAGGCGCTTATGCCACTGAGCTATCTCACTGGCCCCTATGTAGTTTAGACTAGGCTTGAACTTACTATTAGCGCTGGCTGGCCTCAAATTTACAGTGATCCTCCTGCCTCAGTCTCCCGGGTGCTGGGATTACAGACATGGGCCACCATGCTTGGCTAGTAATAAGCTTTTTTAAGTGAAAAAATTGGATGCTGGGGATGTAGCTCAATTGTGGAGCCCCTGCATACATGAACAAAGCCCTAAGTTCCATCCCCAGCACCAAAAAAAAGTAAAAGAAAAAAAAAAAAAATTGGCTAGTGACTCCTGGGGCACCTCTGGGAAGCCCTGGGACACCTAGAAACAGTTTAAAAGCCACTGCTGCACTGGAAGAGTTACAGATCCTGAGTAAGAAAACCTGGCTTCAAATCTTGGCCCTGCTGGCTTAACAGCAGTATGACACCTTACAGAAGTTACTCTCGGGCCGGTGAGATGGCTCAGCGGCTTAAGCGCCTGCCCGGCAAGCGCGAGGGCCCGAGTTCGACTCCCGGATCCCACATACGAAAAAGGGACCGGTGATATCGCTCAGAGGCACGGGCGCCTGCTGGCGCGCGAGGTCCTGAGGTCGACCCCCCGGTACCCACAAAAAAAAAAAAAAAAAAAAGAAGTTACTCTCAGAGCTTCATCTTACTCTTGTGCAAATAGAACTACTCCCAGAATAGCAATGAGGATCAAATAAGAAATTCAAAGTGTTCTTATATCCTAAAAGTATATGTGATCTTTATTAGAGCCACTTAGATGATTTGCCTTTTATTCCTGACAGTAACACTAGTCAACTCTCATCCTGCCCCCACCTTTCATGCCAATCCCTTCCAATCTTCATGAAACACACAAATATTTTAGGAAGGCATGAGAAGCAGTAGAAATTAAGATTCACTCAGGTTAGGTATTATGACACACACTTATAATCCCAGCACATGGCAGGCTGAGGCAGGAGCGTTGCAAGTTCAAAGGCAGCCTGGGCTACACAGCAAGTTCAAGACCAGTCTGAACCAACATAGCAAGACCCTATCTCAAAAAAAAAAAAAAAAAAAAAATCACTCAGTGGGCAGTCCTTGTATGCCTGCCCAGCCTAGAGGGCACATCTCTAAACTACTAGTTCTGAACAATAAAAAGAAATAAGCAAGTAAAATGCACTTGTGATGAAGGCCAACCACAGGGGAGGAAAGAGCTTAATGTTAGTGACAGTTTAACCTCCTATTCCAGATCCATAGATGGGGAGACCTATCCTTTTATCAACACTAAGACGGTCTTCCTTCACAGCCCCTCATGTTTTGAAGGATTCTGTCTGTAAACAAAGTACAAGTAGTGAGAAATAATTCAACCTTTTCCAGCTGTGTTTATTATCACCACTGATTCTTTTCAAAATGTTGGTCCGGATTTTAACCAACCCTATACAATCAGCAATGCTTCATAACATGTTATGAGATAATACTGATAATGAACAGAAAAGTGAAAGCAAACATTCAAGCACTGAGCCCTGCTATCAGTTGCTTACTTTGACTCTGTACTTGTGTCCAAGGTCATTCACTTATTGGACAGTATGTCCTATGATGCCATCCACTGTCAGCCAGAAAACCAATCAGCATGAGAAAGCTAGTATACACACAGAAATGGCATAATTGAAACCAAAAGCAAAGACACTTTCATTGTAGGTAACTGTACAATTTCTATTATGCTTGTTAAAATACTGAAAGCAACTTAAATCCATTTATTCATTCAAAAACAAATGTTATGCATCTCTGTCCACCCACGTTAGCTAGGCACTAGGGTCAAAATGAGTAAGATAAAACAGTCTGTGTTGGGGCCGGTGAGATGGCTCAGCGGCTTAAGCGCCTGCCCGGCAAGCGCGAGGGCCCGAGTTCGACTCCCGGAACCCACATATAAAAAAGGGGCCGGTGATATCACTCAGCGGCACGGGCGCCTACTGGCGCGCGAGGTCCTGAGGTCGACCCCCCGGTACCCACAAAAAAAAAAACAGTCTGTGACCTCAGAGGATTTTTATAAACATACCCTTTTACTGCTTTCATGGATCCCTGCAGTTCCAGAGACCACAGGCCACCAAAATCAGGAAGTGCTACAACAGATGACATTTTTATTCCCTGGTAAACACAACTTGTCAAAAGGCAATCTGCTCCTAGAGGTACTCCTCAAAGCACTTTACTCTGGAGAGTCAAGCTGCCCCATTGCTGAAAAATTAAGAAGAGTTTCTGAGATCAAGGTCTTTGTCTACAACTCAACAAATATTTACTGAATTTCTATTTTGTCCCTGGATACTGCACTAGACAAGGAGTCAGCAAACTGTCCATCAGGCCAAATCCAACACACCACCTGCTTTTGGAAATGAAGTTTTATTGGAATACAGCCCATACATATTCATTTATACATTATCTACAGCTGCTTTCCCACGACAACTTGCAGTGTAGCCCCATCAAGCTTGAAATATTTAGTATCTCCCTTAGCAGAAAATGTTTGTTGATCTCTCTGCTGGACTCTAGAGATATAGAAGTATATCGTATCTTTTTTATGTGTGCGTTGGCAATTGAACAAATGTTAGGCAAGCACCTTACTACTGAGTACATCCCTGGCCTTTCTAAAAAAATTTTTTTTCTTCTGAGACAGGATCTCACTAAATTGCCCAGGCTGGCCTGGAACTTTCCATCCTTCTGCCAGAGGCAGGCCAATATATTACCAGGTTGTATTTTGATCTGAGTGGTCATTACATGGATATACACATTGGTAAAAATTCACTAAGCATTTGATTAGTTTTATTATATGCCATAACTTAATACTTTTTGGTTTGGTGTGGGGGTTTTTTGTTTTGTTTTTTGTTTTTTGTTTTTGAGGTAGGGTTTCACTATGTAGTGCAGGCTGGCCTTGAATGCAAATTGCTTATGTAGCCCAGACTGGCCTTGAACTCATGGCAATCCTCCTGCCTCAGCCTCCTGAGTAATGGGATTACAGGTGTGTGCCACCACACCCGGCATAACTCAATACTTTTGTAATGAAACAAATCCAGATATTCCTCATTTAATGATCCACTTGTTTAATGACTGTTTGGACTTACAACCCACTGCTTGGACTTGTGAGCTGTCCTTTTTTTTTTTTTTTTTGTACAGTTCTGTATATCTTGTTTATAGAGCTTCAATGTCTTTTATTGTACAGGACACCTCCTGTTTTTGGAGTTTGGTTTGGTTTGGTTTTTTGAGGCAGAATCTCAATATGTGGCTCAGGCTGGCCTTGAACTATGTAGCACAGCCTGGTCTCAAACTTGCAGCAATCCTCCTGCCTCGAATATAAGATAAATATAACTCCCAACCTGCTAGATGTTTGATGTACTGAGTTTGTGTCCCCTGAAATCAAAGAATGAATTCCAAAGGATAAAGGAGATTAAGAGTAGGAAAGGTTTATTAAGCGATAGCTCCTGAGAGACAGGAGGGGTCCTGAAAGTGGGTTGCAACCAAGGCCATTTCTCTAAGAATGTTTTATAGAGAAAAATCACAAGGTGAGTACATGAATCAAACTATAGTCAACCAATAAGATTACAAGTATAGCCTCTTAGCTAATATTGATCCAATAGAGAAACAGGTCACGTAGCAAGGATACCTGGAAAGAACAAAGGCATTTTTGGGAAGGGATGGGTCTGGAGGTTCTGGTCACCCACCTGGGTGACTGATGTCTGTCTGGACTTTTACTGGGCCAGGTGATACCAATTATAGTATAATTCCAAGTCACTGCTCATCCCTTAGGAGAGGCATGTAGGCCTGGCCATTGTATCTTTATCTTGAGGCCTGGTCATCTTCAGATGTACCTCCAGGGGCAATTCTTATGCCTTTTTTTTTTTTTTTTTTTTTTTTTTTTTTTTTTTTTTGCTGACTTCCTTGACAGGCCAGTACCTTTCTGACTGTATATTAATTTCTACCTAATTTAGCTGCCTGTAATACCTCAGCTTCCTAAGTGCTGGCTTACAAGTGTGCACCACTATCCCTGGCCAGTACACCTTGTTTATACAGTACTATAATTTTTGCAAATTGTACTGTCCTGTACAGTTTATGTTCTGTTATACATTTCAGTACTGCATGTAAGTTATGCATATAAAATCAAAGTCACCCAGTTGTTCCCTTTGACCATTTCTTTGTTCTGAATATTGTTATGTATGTACTACATGCAATTCCTCATTTAAACGATCAATTCATTTAATTATCTAGTCACAGGAATGGACCTCTGTCATTAAATGAGGCATGTCTGTAATCAACCCAGGCATGGTGGCACACACCTTTAATCCCAGGCACTCAGGAGGCTGAGGCAGGACTACTGAAAGTTCAAGATCAGCCTGGGCAACTTAGTGAGATCCTGTCTCAGAAGAAAAAATGAAAAGGGCTGGGACTATAGTTCAGTGGTGGAGCACTTCTGGGTTCAATCCTCAGTACTGTAAAAAATAGTAATGATAGTCCCTGCTTTCTAGCAATTTCTAAATCTAGCAGGATAGAAAAGTAAACAATTATAGTACAATGGTGATAAGCATCATAATGAAGAGCTATGCTAATTAGAGTGATAGCAAAGAAAGAAAAAGAAAATGAACGACCTCGGTAGGCATAGAAGGTCAAATTTTCAGAGATCATTCAGAAAATAGGTAGCTTTTTATTGAATAAATAAAAGAGTAATTAAATTAGTATCTGTGGTACCTAAATAGTACCTAGTACTCAATAAGCAATCCAAAATTAAATGACTCTTTCAAGTGTTGAAGAAGAGAAAGCCAGTAACCACATCTGCCTCCTCCCAATGAAGCAGCCTCCTCACTTAAATATATACATATACACAACCACTGGAGAGGTAGCAGAGTGCAGTGGTTAAAAACATAAGCTTTGGGCTGGACACAGTGGTGCATGTCTATAATCCCAGCAGTCTGGGAGGCTGAGGCAGGAGGATTACAAATTCAAGGCCAGCCTCGGCAACTTAGCGACTTATTGAGCCTCATCAGAAAATAAATAATTTTTTGAAAAAAATTTTAAAAGGGCTGGGATGTAGCTCAGTGCAAAACAAAACAAAAAAAATACACTTTGGGATTAGAACATGAAATTTCTAAGTATATTTGAGTCCCACTTCCACCATTTACAAAGTAGGTGACTTTAGATTCCTCGTCTACAAAATGAGAATAACAATGTTTATATCATTGGAAATTGTAAAAATTAAAAACATAATTATACCTGACACATAAGTACTCCATATACATTTGATTTTTATCATAACAATTAACGTTATTAACTGTCTGATTGTGGTAGACTTAGCAGCAGCTCAGAGTTCCTGTAACTTCCTGGGAAGTCCCATGGGACCTTAGGTTTTTCCAAAGTTGATTATTTTGCAAGTTTAGAGTTCAAACTGGTATAGCACATATTCAGTGTGTGTTATGTAGAGTTTTAGACATCTGGTCCAATGTCTAGAAAAGTAAAAATTCTAAGAGTGGGTCCAACCCCACTGCTCAAACAATGCCTTCCAGAAGCAAAATCAGGAAACCACTACTTCTAGGTGAGCTAGCTGAAAGAAACCACACTAGAAAAATACATTTAAATACAATATCCTCTTGAACTTAAAATCCTATCAGTCTAGGAAGACTGGCCAGAAAAAGCCCAGAGTCTCAGTGTCACTAGGTATGCAGCCCCAACATGGGTGACAGAAAATTCTAGAGACTTACGAGGTATATAAAACACCCTCAGCAATCTCCATGAAAAACCTAAGCCTCCTGGGTGGCCAGCCCTCTTTTAGGACTAGAAAGGGATGATCACAGAAATCACAGATGTGGGAAAACCAGGCAGAACTTCAGAGATCACCACTTGCACTAGCCCTACTCTTAGACTATAAAATGCCTATCTATCATTTAGCTTCATTTTACAGATGACACAGCTGAGGTCCAGAGAGGGTCAGTGAAATGGCCCAGATATTATGAGGCAGCAAGAAAAAAAAAAAAAATATAGCTCCAGGAGTAGCAATTTAAATGAAAAGATAAAACTCATAAAACTATCAAAACAGGGTCAGGTGGTAAGGGAAATTCCAATAAGGAGCTTCAGGTAATAAAAGGAAGAACAAGAGCTAAATGAAGCCTTAGAGAAAAAGTCCCTCCCCAACACCTCTCACAAAGTGAACAGCCCCTCGTTGGTTTTACAGCTCCTTTAATACTTACTACCCTATAATACATGTTTACATATCTCCCCACTCAACAGTAGCTCTTCAAGGTTATGCACCTTATGTTTCCCTTATCTATATAATCAGCACTCTGCCTAGATAATTATACTTCCTACTAACTCTTTTTTTTTTTTTTTGTGGTGCTGAGGATTGAACCCAGGGCATTGTATATGCAAGGCAAGACCTCTACCACTGAGCCACATTCCCAGCCCCACTTCCTACTAACTTTGAAGACTCAGACTAGCCTCACTCACACCTACAATACAAAAAACAAGGTACACATACCCTGTGAGGTATCTGCCAAGAGACCAAAATTTCAAGAGCGAGCCTATATAAAGCTACTGGAAAGTGACTTTCACCAAGTAAGTTAGTCTCTTATTTTGTTCATCTGTTAAAATATTGATAGCAGGGCCGGTGAGATGGCTCAGCGGCATAAGCGCCTGCCTGGCAAGCGCAAGGTTCTGAGTTGGACTCCCAGAACCCACGTAAAAAAATAAAAATAAAAATAAAAATAAAAAATCTGATAGCATTAATCATCTCAGAAGACTGTATTAACATGTCTGTGAAAGCACTTAACACAGTGTGTAGCACACAGTAGGCATTCAATGACAGCATTTTCCTTCTCACACCACCTCTGGGTTCCTGCAAAAAAGTTTACTCCTTGCACTAGTATTTATTAAACCACAAGTACTTGTTTATGTGTTGAGTTTTAGTGGAAGACAATGATCTCATTGTCTCTGACAGATCCTCAGCACCCTGCATGGTGCCCCCAGGCTCCACAGCTTCCTAGAACACAGTAAGTACTCACTGAATAGGGAACTCCTGAGAATACTCCTGGATATGGACCACTGATAGGTCACATCGAAGTACAAGGCCACTACATTTGATGTGTATGCACAGAAGGATCAAGTTCCTGGCCAGCAGCAGATCTACACATTTACAGACCTCCCCACCCATACACACACCACATAATACAGCCTCACCACTGAGACAACAAGAAAAAACAAGGTCTCAGATGAGTTCCTCAAAACTGCTTTAAAAACTATATGCCAGTATTCCAAAATATACAGCATCTCTATTTAGGACCTGGATTATAAAAGTAAACTGAATACCTACTCTCACATTTCCTATACTGCCTATTGAGAGGGAAGGGAAGTGTTCCTTCCTTTTAACATTATTTGTTTGGAAAAGCTGATCCCCTGAGAAATGACTGGACACATATCCTGGCAAATAGGATCTAGCAAGAGTTTGAACCCCACAAAAGCATCTCAATCATTCCACCTTGCTGGGCTTCAGAGCTGAAAATAGCACCAAATGAAAAACAAGCTGTGTGGACTACTTATCCAATTTCATAGCAAAGGCAGGCCTTAAGCTGGCTGAAGAGGACTAACCCCTCACTCCTCAATTCAAGCAGGGCTAGAAGTCTCACCTGTTTCCGGCCCCATAGCAACTGGAATGCCTTTGGCACCTCTCGGTCTTCATCTTTCCAAAACAGCAATGGAACAAGTATAGAACAGGAAGGGCCTTCTACAGTCTGCCCAGCACTGCTTAGAGGGATGATAGAGAGGAAAAGATTCCTGGACACAGACTATCAAATCTGAAGGTGAAATGGAAGGCCCCAAAGCAGCCCGTGCCCCAGAAGCATTCTGTACCTCTGCTTTATCTTCTGGCGATGACATTAACAGGTTGCTCCACCTAGGTCCTTTCCTAATGCCTATTCAAGGTGCTTACCTAATCCAAAATCAGAATCAGTCGGTCTTCAGTCTCACACACCAAGTCCATCTCGTCTCACACACCTTGACCTATGCCATTAGAGTCTATTGTTTCCAAATCTATCTTCCCCAATATACTAAGCAATTCTAGAAACAGGGCCCAGGTTTCATAATGCCCATGTATCCAATTTGCTTATACAGGGCCAGTCTCCAAAAAGATGTTCAAAAGTCTGTTTATTGTAGAGCAATAGTTTCCAACCTTTTGTGCACCAGGAACTGGTTTCATGGAAGACAATCTTTCCACAGACTGGGGATCGTTTCAGGATGATTCAGGCACATAACATTTATTGTGTATTTAATTTCTATTGTTATTATGCTGTAATAATATATACTGATATTATTATACAACTCACCACAATGCAGAATCAGTGGAAGCCCTGAGCTTATTTTCCAGCAAATGGATGGTCCCACCTGAGGGTGACAGTGACACCTGAAGAGTGTTGCTTATGTCTAACCTACTCTAAAATCTCATTTTGGTTGCCATCACTACAGAAAACCCTGCTTTACAAAGGTAGGGTGTTAGAAGTAGAAGCAGGCTTTTCATTGCTTTTGTGGCAATCTCAGAATATTGCACCTTGACTATACTCAGGAATGTATACAGATTTGAAGTTGTCTCAAACATACTTATAAAGACATCATCATTTGTGATCTCAGGCAGTGATCCACTTCTAGCAAAAAGTCAAATCACTTGGCCTAGCTGGGCATGGTGGTGCATGCCTGTAATCCCAGCACTCGGGAGGCCAAGGACGAGGATCGCCACAAGTTTGAGGCCAGCCTGGGCTACAAAGTGAGTTCAAGGACTGCCTGAACTACATAGCGAGACCCTATCTCAAAAAACCAAAATAAATAAATATTTTTAAAAATCGCTTGGCTTATTCGCAAATGGGCAGTAGACCCATTCCTTCCCAGTTCAGGGCTCTTTTGTGGTTGGGAAGTACAGTGATACCTCAGTTCACAAACTCAATTCTCTCCATGATTCCTTTTTTTTTTTTTAATGTGGGTACCAGGAGTCGACCTCAGGACCTCGCACTTGCCAGCAAGCGCTTGTGCCACTGAGCGATATCACCGGCCCTTTTTTTCCTTTATATGGGTACTGGAAGTCGAACTCAGGACCTCGCGCTTGCCAGGCAGATGCTTATGCCACTGAGAAATCTCACCGGCCCTCTCCATGATTCTGATGGCAAACCAAACTGGACAAGAACTGAATCCAATTTCCCCATAAGGTCAACTGAATTTGATTCGGTTGTCATCCAACTCAGTTTCTGACCAGAATCATGGAAAGAATCAAGTCTGTGAATCAGGATACCACTATAATCCTCAAGCAATTCTGAAAGCTGAGATAGGTGGTTGTGCACCAGCTGAAAGAAACAAGGCCCTGACATAGTCTCCTTGAAAATCTCTGCTACTGTTTGAAACATGTCAAAAAATCCCACTCTTCATTCATTGCCCCTATAATTCCAGTTTGGCTTTGAATGCGGCTACTTTATCTGCTGACTTGAACACAGATGTCATTCTCCTCTGAAGTGACAGACTGAGTTCACTGAGCAGGTTGAATACATCACACACATAAGCAAGTCTTGAGATCAATTCATTATATGTCACTAAAATGTGCTACCAGTGATAAATCTCTGGAGCAGCTCTTATAACTCACAAACTCTGACCAATGACCTACCTGTAGAAAGCCATCTCACTTCTGTGTATAAGAGAAGATGTATGTGCTCTGTGTCCATCCCCTTACTGTGCCAACAGACATGAGTTAAGGGCATGTACTTTAATGTGGTTGATAATTTTAATTGCATCCTACAAAATTTTGTTAAATAGAGGTGACATTTTCAGCTAGCCACAATTTCTCTATGGATGACAGTGTGTAGACTCATATTCAGAAGCAACATCTTTGACCCAAGTAGTAAATCCAGAAAGCCATCATACAGTCATGGCAGCCACTCCATCACTACAATGACACAAAATGTCCAATTAGGATTTCCTGATATGTAATCACTCAAAGACTTCAAAAGTTCTGCAGCTATGGTATTGATTGGCAACAAAAGTGCATATAACATATCCTCATGCACATTCTCCTAAAAAATACATGGCACAAAGACAAGCATTATTGCCTTGTTGTCAGTCTCAGGAGACTTGCCAGCCTGGACTGCATATCACAGTGACTCATTAATCCTCTCTAACAATTGTGCCTCAATATCCTCTGTTATTTCATCAGTTCATCCAGTAACAGTGCTAGCCAAAAAAGAAACATGTGCCACCTTTTGAACTGCTGCCTTTCCTAAAAGTTCATGAGAAATGTCCTTAGTAGCAGGCAAGACCAACTATTCACCAATACTAAAGGGCTTCTTAGCTTAAGCAAAGTGGTTTGCCATTAAGAATGATGCTCTCAATGCAGACACATTTGATGAAGTGATTGCCTTGAATAATTGCTTCTGTTCTTCATGTTTACATTTTTTTCTTTGTGAAAAACTCCACAGGTTTGTCTTATAATGCAGGATGTTCAGTCTCCAATTGGCAAAGCAATTTTGAAGGCTTCATGGCTTCACTGGATAGCCAGTCACCACTATCATACAAAGCAGGCCTGGAGAATATGAATCAGCTGTTGCAATGAACCTGCAATTTAAGTAGGACTCTTGATATTTTCTTTTAAATGCAGCTTTCTTTTTGGTTGGCAGTCTTAGAGTCTTTTGCTGTCTTGTCATTGGGTCTTTCCCCCTTTTCAAAGAAGCTCTCCAGTGACATTTGTTTTTTTACTCATTTTGACTAGCATTAGCTTGTGGGCTTACCAAAACTGTGACTGAGACAAGTGTGCAATGTGGGAAAGAGGAGTGGATGGAAGTGGTAAATAAAACAATGAGTGGGTATATGCAGACTAAATAAGTGTTGAATTCTAACTTAAAGCCTGCCACCAGATGCAACTGTACAATTGAAGTACATAAATTCACTGGCCAGTATAAAGCATCCCACCAGATGCAGCTTAATCCACTATGTCACTCATTGATAGGGTTTTGATATGAGTCTGCAAGTAATTGATTTCTTTTGGTCTCCGTATAGTCAAACCTCTCTGCTAATGTAATCTGTATTTACAGCTGCTCCCCCAATGCTAGCATCACTGCCTCAGCTCCACCTGAGATCATAAGGCATTAGCTTCCCCTAAGGACCATGCAACCTAGATCTCTCACATGTGCAATTCATAGCAGGATTCACACTCCTATGAGAATCTAATGCTGTCACTGATCTGACTGGAGGCAGAGCTCAGCAGGAAATGCGACCAATGGGGAGAGGTTGTAAATAAAGATGAAGCTTTGCTCACTTACCCACCACTCACTTCTGCTGTGTGGCCCAGATCCTAACAGGCCACAGATTGGTACCAATCTATGGCTCGAGGGTTGAGGACCCCTGTTATAGAGCAAAAAGCAAGTAGATATAGAAACAGGACAAGAAGAATAAGGTCAAGAACATATCCTGCTTTCTCTCACTGGAGGCCTTCACCCAGTGCATGTTACCTTCCAGCCCTGCAATGATACTGGATTTCCTAGGCTTCCTCTTTTATTACCCAACAGCCACCTCTCCCTCCTCCAACTGTGTATAATCCTATCTGAACCAGTCCCTGGACTACTATCACTGCAAATATTGGCTTCATCTCCTGGGTTTGTTTGGGAACTCCTTAAGTATATGGCCCAAGTCTCTTTCCTTATAAAACACAATACTACCCACAATAGAGGCCACCAAAAGTTGATGACATAGTGGGGAAAAAATCAATTTCCCTCAAGCTTTTAATTGCTCAATCGTGAAAAAAATGTCTGTCAGCCAGGCACAGTAGTGCATACCTGTATTCCCAGCTACTTGGGAGGCTGAGGCAGGAGAATCACTGCAGTCCAGGAGTTTGAGACCAGCCTGGGCAACATAATGCAACCCCATCTCAAAACAAACAAACAAACAGAACATTTGTCACTTGTACTTTCACCTGATTGCTCCCACAAACTCTGATTATCCCTCTTTCTCTGTGTCCTCACCTGGCTACTATTTAATTGTCCATAAAGAATTCAGGCAAAGCTGGGCATGGTAGCAAACACCTGTAATCCTAGCACTTGGGAGGTTGAGGCAGGAGGATCACAAGTTCAAGGTCAGCCTGTACTAAATAGACCCTGTCTCAAAAAAAAAAAAAAAAAAAAAAATCAGACCAAATAGTTTGGCACCTGTATTTGGTCTATAACTATCTGATACTCAAGATGTCATCAGAACTGAGCTAACAACCCATTCTTCACATCCCATGTCCCTCAGACTACAGGAGTAACTCAACCATGCCAATCCTCAGCAAAAGGCAGAAAAAGTTCTCATGAGCCAAAGCAATTGCATCTTCCACCCACCCACTGGTGGGCCCATACCTAAGAATATGTTCAGGCTTACATCTAAAGCAGGAATATGGCCCACCAATTCTCACTTTTGCAGGCTGAAGTCCTAGGGGAAGATTTCCAATCGGAAAAGAAAATGTAAAATTAAAAAACAAAAAAAGAAAAAGAAAAGAAAATGGGATGGAAGGGGTTGAAAAAGAATTAAAGGCCGGGTGTGGTGGTGCATGCCTGTAATCCCAGCACTCAAGAGGCTGAAGCAGAGGATTGCTGCGAGTTTGAGGCCAGCCTGGGCTACAAAGCGAGTTCAAGGCCAGCCTGAACTGCAGAGCGAGACCCTGTCTCAAAAAGAAAAAAAAAATTAAGATGTGCTACGTACATGTACCATGTACGAACTCCCCATGATGAATGTCCATAGTCAGCTGGCTGCAAGGCAGGTTGGAATGGCACAGAGACATGGCAAAGGAGAAACAGTCCATGGCAAAGCAGGGCAAGCAGATGGCAGCCAGCAGTGAAGTTGCCAGCAGCAAATGACCACAGCAGCCCTCTTTCTGTCCCTTATATTTTTTCCCCAGGGTGGGGCACCCTTATCCTCCTACTCAGAACTATGCCAAACCAATCTGTGGACTAATTTAATAATCACACATTCTTAATCCCAGCATCACACACTTAATCCTAGCATCACACACTCTACATCCAGCCACCTCTAAAAGCTCCCCCAAGACCACATAAGGCTTGCAGGGACGTCTAGACACAAGCCATAACATTCTGCCCCTGGCCCCACCAAAGACTCATGCATATCCCTTTATGCAAAAGGCATTTAGTCCATCTCTAAGAGTTGCCAAAGTCCTAAGAATTTCAGCACTGCTGAAAAGTCCAAGTCCAAAGTCTCCTCTGAGATTTAAGGCAAACCCTTAGCTGCAAGCCCCTGTACAAATGAAAGGAAATGTAAACACTTCCAAAATACAATGGCACAAGACTGACATTTCCATTCCAAAAACTGACATTTCCATTGACATTTCCGAGGGGGACAGAAAGGAATAAACGGTCATCCCAGCACTTGAGAGGCTGACAAAGGATCGCTGAGAGTTTGAGGCCATGCTGGGCTGCACTGCGAGACCCTGTCTCAAAAAAAAAAAAAAAAAAAAAAAGAATGAGAACAAAGCAAGACCAAAATCCAGCAAAGAAACATTAAATCCTGTAGTTCCATGTCCAGCATCCCCAGCAACCTGCAGCAAGTTCTGAACTCCAAAGGCCTTGGGTAGCTCCACCCCTACGGGACTTCTGGTGGTTGAAGCTCCCATGGCTTCTCTTTTTGGCTGGCTTTGCTCACTCCTTGCAGCTTTCTTCAGATGATCCATACTCCTGGATTCCCCAACTTTCTGGGGTCTCCACGGCACCTTTGGCTTCACACTCACAACTTCACACACTGCCCTCTCAAGGACACACTCCCTGGCCTCCCAGGCCTTCTTCTGATATCTGGGCAGAAGCCTTCCTTACCCCACAACTCTTGCATTCAGCATGCACCTAAAACCAGCACCACAGAGATGACACCAAGGCCTGCCACCAGCTGGAGCAGTAGCCAGGCTTTTCTCTTGGCTACAGGCGTCGAGTGCCTAGAACGCTGAGCACTCTGAACCCAATGCTGAGAAACAAATTCTCTAGGCTGCCACCATTCTGGAACATGGTGATCTGGTGCTCTCTTCTCAAAGCAAATGCTTTCAACTTTGCAACCAACCTTCAGACTGCAAAGGCTGGAGTCCTGCTGTTTCTTGTGATGTCCTCAGACAATCCTTTCCATTGTCCTGTTCCTTCTCAGCAGCCAAGTTCTCTTCTGCTCTATCTTTGCAGTGGACAGCTTCACTGGAACTTCCTTTCTAGCCAAACTCAATGTTTTCAATCATTCTTTTTTTTTTTTTTTTTGTGGGTACCGGGGGGTCGACCTCAGGACCTCGCGCGCCAACAGGCACCCGTGCCGCTGAGCAATATCACCGGCCCCTTTTTCGTATGTGGGATCCGGGAGTCGAACTCGGGCCCTCGCGCTTGCAAGGCAGGCGCTTATGCCGCTGAGCCATCTCACCGGCCCTTCAATCATTCTGCTTGGCTCTTTGCTCTTGATTTTCAACAGAGATCTGGAGAAAACTCCCAAAAATACCCATGCCACCACCTCAACATTACACTGTCTTGAAATTTCTTCTGCCAGACTAAATAGTCTGCAGCCCTTAAAATCAAATCAAAAAGACAAAAGATAATGAGTGCTGAGGAGGATGTAGGAGAAAAGGGAATCCTTACACACTATTAGTGTAGATTAAAACAGCCATTATGCGTGGTGGCACACACCTGTAATCCCAGCACTTGGGAGGCTGAGGCAGAAGGATCGCTGCAAGTTTGAGGCCACCCTGGCCTGGAAGTCACTATGTTAAGTGAAATAAGTCAGAATTAGATAGACAAATACTGCATATAATCAGTCATATGTGGAAACTAAAAAGTTTATCTCGCAGAAGTTGAGAGCAGAATACTGGTTACCAGAGGCTGGGAAGAAACTAGGGAGTAGGGAGAGATGGGGAGACCGGTCAATGTATATCAAGTTATAATTAGATAAGAAAAATAAGCTCTGGTGTTCTACTGCATAGCGAAGTGACTACAGATAACAACAGTTTACTATATATTTTTTAAAAACTAGAACATTTTGAATGTTTTTCATTACAAGGAAACGATAAATGTTGGAGGAGACAAGCTTACTGGGATTTGAACATTATACAATATATACATGTATTGAAACATTACATGGCAACACATAACTATATGCAATTTTATGTGTTGATTTTAAAAAATAAATAAATCCCTAGTGTTGATTTTTGAAAAAAAGAGTTGGGGATGTACCTCAGTGATACAGTGCTTGCCCAGCATGTAGGAGGCCGTGAGTTCAATCCTCAGCACTGGGGGGAAAAAATGAGGTATACTACTCCATATTCACTAGGATGGCTATAACCAAAAACATGGAAAATAATAAATGTTAGTAAACATGCAGAGAAACTGGAACTCTTGTACATTGTTGGTGAGAGTATAAAATGGTTCAGTCACTGTAGAAAACACTTTGGCAGTTCCTCAAAAACTAAAAATAGAATTACCATACAACCTAACAATTCCACTCCTAGGTACATACACAAAAGAACTGAAAATAAATTCAAATAAATACATGTGCATATATGTTCTTAACAGCACTATTTTTTTGTTTTGTTTGGTTTTGGTTTTCGGTTTTTTTTGTGGGTACCGGGAATCAAACTCAGGACCTTGTGCTTGCCAGACAGGTGCTGAGCCACTGCACTATATCCCCAGCCCAGCAGCACTGTTTATAATAGCCAAAATGTGAAAACACCTAAATGTCCACCAATGGATGAATGGATAAACAAATTTGGTACATACCTACAATAAAATATTACCCAGTTACAAAAAACGAATGGAGTACTGACAAAAGCTACAACCATACGAACCTCCAAAACACTATGCTAAGTGAAAGAAGCCAGACACAAAAGGTCATTAACTTGTGATCTTCCTGCCTCAGCCTCCCAAGTAGGTAGGTTTACAGGTATGGGCCACCTCATCTAGCTTAAAAGATCACATATTACAAGATTCCATTTATATGAAATATCTAGAACAGGTAAATCTACAGACAGAACACAAATTGGTAGCTGCCAAGGAAAAGGGAGAGGAAGGAAAAGCAACTGCTCAATAGCTTTGTGTTTCTCCTAGGATAATGAAAATTGTTTTGAACTGGACAGAGGTGATGGTTACACAACATTATGAACATACTAAATGCCAGTGAATGCCATGGACTTTCAACTCAATTTTTTTTTTTAAATAAGTGACCCATGGTGCCATACTATAAAAGGAAAAACTCAAAAGTCACTTAATGCTTCCCCATCCAACTGTCCTTCCTGTGTCTCCAGGAAGCTTGCCCTCTCTTTCTGCAGCCATCCAAACTTGCTATTTTAGTAAGGAGTTGTTTCTTTGGTCAGATTTTCTAGTCATTTTCTATGTGTCAGGCAGTCTAAAATCCCCAATAAGAAAGGAAAGATCCTTTTAAATAGGCTCCAAGGGGCCCATATATCTCATCCTGTTTCCCCTACAGCACAGACCAGGTCATGGCTGGAGAGTACAGGAAAGCGGCTGACTGGCCTCTCTAGAAGCAGCAATTCCAGTGGTGCTAATAGAGAACTGGACACCAAACATGTCACCACTGCACAATGGTCTGAATCTGATTACAGTATTTTTCTTTTAGGGAGGAGTGTGAATTCAGGAAGAATAGAGAGAGCTTTGGAGCCATATCTAGCTTCAGAAATAACTAAAATCCCTCAATAACAACTAGGTTCTTGACTTTCCGGAAGTAACAATCCTAAAGCCAAAATCCTTCAGAAAAACAATGATTTTATTCCTAAAGTTTGACACCCAAACTATGTCCCAGTTCTCCACATGCTGTTTTCATTGCCCCATCAGGCAACAGAAACCTGGAGACCAGAGAATTTGGGTATGGGATTCAAGCTCGGTCCCTATCAGCGAAAGGGCTCCAAGGCAGTGTGTGGTCACTGATGCTTGGAAGTGAAAAGTGAAGGAGTAACATGCAAAGGTCAGAGGCACTGCAGCTCCTAATGCCCTTCGGGAACTGAATACTTAAAGTTATACTGATTCCCACAGTGACTGTGATCATTATGTACTATAAACATTTACTAGTAAAAATTTAAAAGATTGAAAATAATATTAAAATAAAGTAATATTGATAATAAAAACCACCAACAAATACTTTGTTAAGAGCCACTGTGTGGCTTTTAAATACATTCTCACAATAGCCCTAAGGCTCAGAAAATTAATGATCTACCTAGGGTCATAAGGCTAATAAACAATAGAAAAGCCAGATTTCAAACTCTGGTCTCATGGCTTCCAGCTCAGCCCATTGCCACAACATGAAACTGTCCAGCACTACACGACCTGTCCTATTTTGTGGATCTCCATGACAGAATGCCCTGATCATTCAGAATATCCCCATGTTTCTTAGCTCAACATTAATCCTAGTAGGCATGGGGACAAGAATCTCTTACAGCTAATAGTAACTCAGAACAATGACACCATTTGAGAGGTGCCTGAGATTGCTATTTGGGCTATTCTGCCATTCCCTGGGTCACCAATCAAATCTCCTTAAAACCTACAAGGTATATGTTCTGCTCTGAATGGCCCTTGAAGGCAGGGGGGAAATCGCCAAGAGAAACACCAATGTGGAAGGGACTAAAAGCACAAGTTAGCCTACCTGAGATTTAGTTTCAGTTCTGCCCCTAATAAGATATATATCCTTGGGAAGTCACCTGCCTTCTTTGCATTTGTTTTCTCTGCTATAATATGGAGATAATAATCTGAGCTGCTATGGGTGCGGTGAGCAAAAAGGTCTTAAATAGAAGAGACCTTTGTAAAGTGCACAGCACAAACCTACCTGAGGGGTCATTATGTTTGTTTGTTTGCTTGTTTGTTTTTTGGTACCAGGAATCAAACTCATGACCTTGTGCTTTCCAGGCAGGCACTGTGCCACTGAGCTATATCCCCAGCCCAGAGAGGTCATTACGATATGACTACCATCAGCTAGTTGGGGAGAAGATTAATGTCCATGTAACCAATAGAAAGTGAAACAGTAGATAATTAGGTGCCAAATTACATGGTACAGACTAAGAAGATTATAGTCTGGAAAAGGAAGTTTCTATGGCTAGTCAAAGAAAATAGAAAAGAATGGGTAGGATTGGAGGGTGATGATGAGCAATAACAGGAGCAAAATTATGCAGCAAAGGGATAGAGGGATTAAGAAGCAGAATAGTAACAGGGCTGGATAGACCTGTGCATTGGGGGATCAGGGAGGTTACAAAGAATTGGAAGGGTAAGGCTAAACAGAGAGAAGATAGGCAGCTGAGAAGCTGGAACAGGAGGCAACTGGCTATTAGGGAACTACTGCAGATAATATGAGCTACGGGGACAGCAGAGGTAGATTTCACAGCAAACATTTATTGAGCACTAACAATGTGGTAGGCACTGTCATAAGATAGGGGATACAGAGAAAAAACACCTGCCCTGCTTTCATGACTCTATTTGAATCCACTTACAGAGTGACAAGAACAAGAAAACAAGCTTTGTAATCAGACCTAGTTTCAAATCCCTGCACTGACACTGCTAAAGAAGTGACCTTCTGCAAGTAACCAAAGCTCACTAATTCCAATGCAAAAGTAATAAATAATCTTTCATATGATTAAAAAAAAGTGTGCCTTCCATGTAACTAGTAAGTAATAATCATAATAATTATTATTACCATTCACTACCTTTGAGAGCTTGGAAAAGTTGCTTAACCTCTCTGGGCTTCAATTTTATCACCTATAAAACAATATTAATGATATCTACCTCACAAAGTTATTGTGAACATTAAAGGAAATAAATGATGTGAAGTACTAGCATAGAAAAACAATTCAGCAAAGTCCCTTTTTCTTTCCTCTGTCACTTATTCCCTTAACCTTTATCATACCCTTCTCCCCGCCCCACATTTGAGATCTCTCCCATGGCAATGCTCATCTCCCAAAGGAGGGCACTGCAGACATAGCAAGAATATTTGACTCCATTCCTAGGGAGCACCAGGCCCACTCAACCCCCAAACCAACTCTAATTTACCCAGTGCTTGACCACTCCCATCCAAGGACATTGTCATTTACACACTTCTTGCCAAGCATCTTCAGTTCACAAGCAAGAAGCCCTTTCTACTTGACAGCCAAATACTTCCTCCCTGTTTTTTGTTTTTTTTTTTTTTTTTGTGGGTACCGGGGGTCGACCTCAGGACTTCGTGCGCCAGCAGGCGCCCGTGCCGCTGAGCAATATCACCGGCCCCTTTTTCGTATGTGGGTTCCGTGAGTCGAACTCGGGCCCTCGTGCTTGCCAGGCAGGCACTTACGCCACTAAGCCATCTCACCAGCCCACTTCCTCCCTTTTTATTCATTTTCCCAAGAAAGTAAACCAGAAAAGAATGTTCCAAAGTCTAGAAAGGACAGTGGTCTTCCCACTGCTTTGAAACCATAGGATAAAAGGAAGACGTTCTATCAATCCCCACAAGGAATGTGATCATCATGCACTATAAACATGTATCAGTAAAAATAAATAAATAATTTTTTTTAAAGGAAGAGGTTCTAGACACCCTTGCTGAGGGGCAGATAAATCCCACTGGACTCTGTGCTTATCTGACAAGTTATGGCAAACCTGCCATAACTTCCAACAGTTCCAGGAATGTCTGGAAATAGGGCCCTCGGCCGTAGAGTTACTCAGGCGTGAGAGGAAAATTAGGTTTTCACTTGGAAAGGTCAACTCATAAATACCTGATTAACTCAAGTGAACATGCTCTGCTCCACCTCCAAAGAGAACTTACAACTGATCCGGAACAGGAGTCAAGCTGAGTGTGTGTTTTCAAAGCCGTAACTAAAAATTATTGAAGGGCTGGGGGTAAGGGGAGGGGAAGTGATGACTGGCTGTAAAAGCCCAAACCAAAACAGCTAAGTCCAGATTTTTCAGTAGATGTTTTCTCTTCTGGAACAACTTCTATACAAACCTGCAGTGCAAATGTGACCTTACCTGGAAAGACAAAAGCTAGCCCTCCTACCAAGATCATGGGAAATGCTAAGAGGCAGACAGTATCAATTCCAAAATCCTTGCTTAATCCCAGAGTGCTCCTTTTTATGAGAAAATACTATCAATTGCTCTAATCTTATACATTAGAAAGACACTGTCATATCAAACCTATAAAGCCCTTGTCTAACCTTCCCCTAGCAGCTCTGCTTCTTCCTTTGTGCTCCTGCTGTATTTTGCAAACCAAAAAGGACTTGCTTTGAACTCACTATGCAACCTAGGCTGGCCTAGAACTCAGGCGATCCTCCTGCCTCAGTCTCCCAAGTGCTGTGATTAAAGGCGTGCGCTACCACGCCCAGCTCAAAAAAGGAAAATAAACGGAACTATTAAACACTTACTCATAAGCTAAGGCTTTTAACATTTTTTTTTTTCTAAAGCCTCAATAAACAAAGATTCTCATTACATAAACAAGGATTCTTCAACTAAGCTGTTTCTGCAACTGAGTCATTTGCTCAGGATAGGGGCTGTTCAGTGCAGAATCCAAATATAAACCCATTCTTCTGATTCCAAAGTTTAAGGTTTCTTTCAACAAATATTTATTGACAGGCTATGAAATGCCAGGCACTACTCCTAGGTAAATACATAGTAATGTATGAGACAGACAAGAACCCTTGTCTTTATGGAGTTTTCATTCTAAACCAAGCTTCTTCCATATTTTAGCACACTGCACATTTAGGAAGTGGTGCCAGTATTTCTTTTTCCTCCACTAGGCAGGGCTCAATAAGTATGTATGGAGGAATGAATGTGTTCTTTTCCCTCACCTCCCAGGAATTCCTCTCAGCTACTGCCCAAACATATTCAACTATGTATCCATTAATTCTGCATCCTTCCTTCCACTACTCAAGCCATATCTTAAACCAAAAGTTTCCTTGCAGTGCTAGCAAATTGGTTCCAGCCACCCAGTTAAGTATGAAAATAATAGTACTTCGGAGTTTCCAAAACACTTTCTCATACATAACCTTATTTAACTCTCATAAAATTAAGCAAGGTAGGCAGTATTCCCTTTTAACAGACAGGAAAACAGACACACAAAAAGCTTAGTAACTAGCCCAAGGACACAGCTGAGTAGAGAAACTGAGTTTCTGCATAGTTTTCTCCAGTCCCAGAATGCATTCTTCTTGCCTCTCCTAAGAATATAATCTATTCTCCCTAACAGAAACCAAAAGGAGTGTTGTGCCACTATCTAGTTCATTTTGTTTGACTAAGCTATTTCAGATTTCCCACCATATCAAAACAAAACAAACAAATAACCCACACTAGGGCTGGGGATGTGGTTCAGTGGTAGAGCTCTTGTGTTGCACTCACAAGGCCCTGGGTTTGATCCTCAGAAACACAAAAAACAAAACAAAACAAACAAAAAACACACACACTATGTTCCATCCTATGATGGGATATACTTTATTAACATTTTATCACTCTTTCCATTAATAAAGCTTGTTGTTGTTGTTTTGTTTGTGATACTAGGGATTAAGCCCAAGGCCTTGCACATGCAAGGCGCACACTCTACCACTGAGCTACATCCCTGGCCTTCCATTAAAGGTGTTTCAACTATATTTCATTATGTTCCAATTTGCCATTTATTCCCAAAGAACGAAAATTTTATGTTAAAACTAAGCATATATTCTGTATGCATAGAAAAAGGCCTGAAAATATTTTTATATAATTATTTTCAAGTCATTGAGAAAGATAATTGAACTTATAAAAACACTTTCACATGTTTTTGCTTTCCCCAGGAAAGTCTTTTTATCCTGTGAACCAATAGGCATCAGTAAGCAGAGATTTCAGAAAGTATAGGCCCAAATGCTAGATTAATAATTCATTTTGTTTTTGTTTTTGTTTTTTTTTTTGGTACCAGCAATCAAACTCAGGACCTTGTGCTTGCCAGGCAGGCGCTGTGCCACTGAGCTATACCCCGGCCCCTCTGAGCTATATCTGCAGCCCGTAATAATTCTTACAAAGTATGCATTTTACAAAATAAAACAACCAAGTACTGGAACAATCAGGAACAGTCCAGCAACCAAAGCTGAGGGCTGGGCTTTGTCACATCACTCTACTCCAGAGAGTACTGAACCTAACTCTGTTGGTTATAAGATTACAGAAGAAACAAACTCTAAAGCCAGATGTCAAGAAAAATAACCTAAAGAAAGTGATGCCTGCTCCTGGGAAACCAAAAGGCACCTTGCCTAGAAGACCCACTGCCTCTGGTAATCATGAAAATGCAGGCCTGGCTATACTCAGGAAGCCAGCCAGGGCTCTACCCAAACCCTACTTTTATCAGTCTGTTAGGACACAAGAAATTCCAACACTACAACTTCATTCAGTTCTTTAACAAATACACCCTAAGTACCACACCTTGCAGGAGTGGAAATAGCCAGATGAAGAAGGCAGAGAAATCAAACTTCTGGCTAAAGGAATTGGAGAAGACTTTCTGGAGGTGAGAACTTAGCTAAGCCAAGAAGGATAAAAGGACAAGAAAGCATTTGTGCTACCTTAGGAAAGTAACCAGAAGTTGAGAGAGACCAGGATTTGAATTCTGACTCAGCTGCTTACAAGCTCCAATCACCACCAGACAAGTTATTTTCCTTCTCTGAATACATGTCCCCAGCTGTAAAATGGGTATTATGAGACAGACATCAAAAGATAACTGTGTAAAACACAAGTCCTAACTTGATAACTGGCTGGACTTAATAAACATCCTTTCCTTAACCCTTTTTCTGGTTAGAAGAGGACACACACCAGAGAAGAATACCTTGTATTCTTGGGGCAACAGAAATGATTTTCCAGCTAACACAGCAAGGCCTTTTGGGGCTAATGGAACAGGGAATCAATCTGAAGAGTAACAAAATGCAGGGTACATCCAGGTCTCAGATACTTCCCCCCATCAAGAGATGTCTGACAGCCAATTATGGACAAGTATCACTTATCGTGCATTCAGTAGATGAGGAAATGGACATCTACTCTGCCCACCTCCCACTCCCCAGGAAAGACAACCCGGTGCCAACGTCTGGTACTCCAGAAAGCTGGAGTACGACCGAATACAAGAAAAGTATTAGGTCCAGCTGCCAACACACTTTAATTAGTCCAACCTTAAAAGTCTATCATCACAGGAGATTAAAGGAGCCCCCAGGGAAAGCTTTTGCCCTTTACACAGTTCAGCCAATTAGATCTGCCCAAGTGCCCTAATTTTCATCACTGAATTCTTCGGGGGAATCAAGTTTACCAAGTTCTGACTTCTGGCTGAGAGTACAGGCACATGCTCAGTTAAGGAAGAGCGGCTGGGTGTCAGCTACAAAAGAGGCAGCAGCAAGTATACCCTGAGGCCCTGACACCCTTCCTGCACAGGTAAACTGAGCTAACAGAATTGCCCTCTTGCCAGGCTCCATCCCCCAATCCAACATCCTGCTCTGACCCATTCTATCAGCAACTATACCCTAACCTAATTCACATTAAAAAGCTAGCAAAGACAAGTTCAAAGGTAACCTCAACACAGCAATACTGGCATTTTCAAAGAGACATTCTCAGGAATAGAAATGTCTTCAAGACTCAAAAAAACAGGACTTTAATGGTTACCTAGGTATGGTGGCACACACCTATAATCCAGCTAACTGGGAGACTGAGGCAGAAGGATCACATTTTAAGGTCAGCCTAAGCAACTTACAAGACCCTGTCTCAAAATAATTTTTTGCCAGGGATATAGCTCAGCAGCACAGTGCCTGTCTGGCAAGCACAAGGTCCTGAGTTTGATTCCCAGTACCAAAAATAACAAAAATAATAATAATAATAATAACAATAATAATAATAATAATAATTTTCTTTTTTTAAGGGCTGGGCATGTAGATCAATGGCAAAGAGCTTGCCCAAAAATGCTCAAGGCTCCAAGTTTAATCCTTGGTACCATCAAGAAGAAAAAGAGGGAAGAGGAAGAGAAGAAGGAAGAGGAAGAAAGAAGAAGAGGAAGAAGAAAGAACTATAATAGTAAACCAGGTGGTAGATGTGAAAATTGAGGCACAGAGGGGTAAAAAAATTTGTTCAAGTTAACAAGACATTGTACTCCAGCTTTATATTTCCCTAAAGGCTCAAACCCTCTCCCTCACAAGTGGGCCAGTTGTAATGTCAGTGTAGCCACACTTTTCCTGTTGTCAAGAGTTAAAAAGCAGGCTGGTGAGATGGCTCAGCGGCATAAGCGCCTGCCTGGCAAGTGTGAGGGCCCGAGTTCGACTCCTGGAACCCACATACAAAAAAAGGGCCGGTGATATGGCTCAGCGGCACGGGCGCCTGTTGGCACGCGAGGTCCTGAGGTCAACCCCCGGTACCCACAAAAAAAAGAAAAAAAAAAAAGAAAAAAAGAGTTAAAAAGCAGGGCCAGTGAGATGGCTCAGCGGCATACGCACCTGCCTGGCAAGCGTGAGGGCCCGAGTTCGACCCCCGGAACCCACATACAAAAAAAGGGCCGGTGATATCACTCAGTGGCACGGGTGCCTGCTGGCGCGCAAGGTCCTAAGGTCGACCCCTGGTACCCACAAAAAAAAAAAAAAAAAGAGTTAAAAAGCAGCCAGGTGTGTTGGCTCATGTCTGTAATCCTAGAACTTGGGAGGCTGAGGCAGGAGGATTACTGTGAGTTCGAGGCCAGTCTGGGCTACATAGTGAGTTCAAGATCAGCCTGAACTACATAGCAAGACCCCGTCTCAAAAAAACTAAAAATGGGGCCGGTGATATAGCTCAGCAGCATAAGTGCCTGCCTGGCAAGCACGAGGTCCTGAGTTCAACTCCCGGTACCAGCATATTGAAAAAAAAAACTAAAAATGGCAGCCAGGCATGTTGGTAACCCTGTAACCCCAGCACTCAGGAGGCTGAGGCAACAGGACTGGTCACTGCTAGTTCAAGGCCGGCCTGGGCAACATAGTTCAGGACCAGACTAAACTACATAGTGAGACCTTGTCTCAAAATAGCAACAACAAAAAGCAAGTTTACAAGAGAGAGACAGAATCTAGGAGACAGAGAGTAATAAAAAATAAACTGAAGAAATCCAATAAGTAATTTAGAAATTAACTCTAAACTCAGATAGTTCAAAGAAGGGAAACTACTAATAATGAGTTAATTTGTATAAAACTAAATGCTTGTTACATTATTTCATAAGTGCTACATTGTTTCTCTTGTGTGAGAAACCCAAAGGGTAAATAAGGACCATAGTGGAGGATGGATATTGGGAAGTAGGAAGCACATGTTCAAATGGAAAGGGGAACAAGGGAGGGGGGAGGGGGAAGGGGAGAAAAGGAAAAGGGAAAGGGAAAAAAAAGAAAATGGAGGGAAACAATGGAAACAAAGTCTTTGTAAATGGGGAGGGGAAGAAGTGTTGAAGGGAGGGGAAGGGAATGTGGGAGTGGGGATCAAAATATACAGTATTAGCCAGGCATGGTGGTGCACACCTGTAATCCCAGCACTTGGGAGGCTGAGGTAAGAGGATCCCCATGAGTTCAAGGCCACCCTGGGCTACATAGTGAGTCCAAGGCCAGCCTGCACTACATAGCGAGACCCTGTCTCAAAACAAACAAAGATAAACAGTACTATGTACAGGCACAAATTCCCTATGATTAATATTTATGACAAATATGTACTAATAAAAAAATAAAGACTAAAACAAAATAAGTACGCACACATTGACCTTGTAAGATAGGTTCTGACCCAAGCCACGATATTTGTCATGGGGAAACTGAGCCCAGAAAAGTCAGGTGTATCAGAACCCAACCTAAATTATGTTCACCTAACCCTTAGTCTAGTGTTTTCTTTTTTAAGCTAGATATTCTATAAAGAAAGCTGTGACTCAAGAAAACCAAACTAGGAAGAAGGAAAAAGAAAAAGTTTCAAACGAAATAAATGGAAAGAAAGTGCTTTAAGACAAAAATGACAAAACAGTAACCAGATATTTTATTAATTAGAAATCTTGACCGAGCTATTACCCTTCTGGGTATCTTCCCAGAAGAATTAAAAACATCGTACCACAGCGATTTATGTGCACCCATGTTTATAGCAGCACAATTTGTAATAGCCAGATCTTGGAAACAACCCAAATGCCCATCAACTGAGGAATGGATAAGAAAAATGTGGTATTTTTATACAGTGGAGTACTATTCAGCCATAAAGAAGGATAAACTGGAGACTTTGGAGGTAAATGGATGCAACTCAAGAAAATACTCATAAGTGAAATAAACCGGACGCACATGTGTAAGCATCATATTGTCTCCCTAGTGTGAGAAACTGAAAGACTACATAAGATCCAAAATGTACAATAGACATGGTGAATCAAAAAGAAACTGGTCAAAAAGAAAGAGAGACTGGAATAGGGGAATAGGGAAAAGAAAGAAGGGAAAGGAAAAAAAATTGTATATATATATAAGATGGTTAAGATAGATACATTACCAATTTTACTTAGTTCATTGAAGAGTAAGGTTTGTGCCAATAATGTCTGGACAATTGAATGCTAATATCTGGTATCCTGAATAACTAACTTAAAGATAATAATACCTAATGCATTAACCATTGTTACCCTCCTATTATGTTGTTTTGAAAATTTGTTCTTTTTTGATTTGTTTTGTTTTTTCTTCTCTTTAAAAATAAAAAAAAAAAAAAAAAAAAAAAAAGAAATCTTCTAGTACTCCTCCTCTACTCACTCAAAGGGTATATGACTAGACACTAGACAAGAGCCATTTCAGGCCTGCTCCCACAACAGAGAGCTGATAACCATAATCCTAGTATCTAACAATACACTGATTTGAGCAGCTTACTCCCCCTCTCAAGAGGACTCAGGAACATGCGTACCAAATCAAACAGATGACTACAGGAGGACTCCAAGTAGCTCCATTCTTTGTTCCTCTGTTCCAAACCAGGGCTTACCTAGTGTAGGAGATTTCCTCCAAGCATAGCCCAAATTCAGCTATCACTCTACCCCACACCTTGAAACCAAATGAAGGCTGGCAGAAAACCCTGGAGGAAAGGAATATTAATCACATTCTCTCACGCCAAGAGTAGCTGATAGGATATGGTCATTCAGTATTTTCTCAACAAATCTACATGCCACCTGAATACTGGGAGTTGCGTGACTACGGAAAACTAGGGCATGCTCCCAGACCAGAAAGTTCCATCTGCAAGTGTGTAAGTAGGCTGAGACTGCCTACAAAGTAAAGGAAGACCTTCCATGAAAAACTGAGTTTAGGGGGCCGGTGAGATAGCTCAGTGGCATAAGCGCCTGCCTGGCAAGTGTGAGGTCCTGAGCTCGACTCCCGGTACCCACATAAAGGACAAAAAGAGGCCAGTGATATCGCTCAGTGGCACAAGCACTTGCTGGCAAGTGTGAGGCCCTGAGGTCGACTCCCAGTACCCACATTAAAAAAAAAAGAAAAGAAAAGAAAAACTGAGTTTATATCCACTATTATTTGGCAAAATATTCATTACATGTATTGGCTCCTACCCAAGCCATATTCCTGGAATAATACCCTTACACACTGGCACAGCACGTAAGAGTTTCACAAAGTACTTTACTTCCCTTGCCTCTGTGAAGCAGAGATTAATATTCCCTTTTCTGCACATGTAGAAACTGAAGTTGAAGGAGTTTTCCTATTCGACTTTACAGTGGAAAATGGCAATGTATTGAGTTGAACTCTGGTTTGTCTATCTCCAAGACTCACTCTGATGTTTCTACAGCAGTGATGGTGAACCTTTTAGAGCTTTCAATGATACAAACAGCCCATGCGTGCCATAGATTTACCACCACTGTTCTAGAGTAAAGACTCAGCTTGCTTAGGAAACTTAACAGCTAAAAAGCAAAGAAACCCAGAACGAAAGAAAGAAAGAGAGAGAGAGAGAGAGAGAGAGAGAGAGAGAGAGAGAAAGAAAGAAAGAAAGAAAGAGAAAGAAAGAAAGAAAGAAAGAAAGAAAGAAAGAAAGAAAAGAAAGAAAGAAGGAAGGAGGAAGGAAGGAAGGAAGGAAAGAAGGAAGGAAGGAAGAGAAAAGAAAAAGAAAAGAAAGAAAGAAAGAAAAGAAAGGAGGAGGAAGGAAGGAAGGAAAGAAAAGAGAAAGAAAGAGAGAGAAAGAAAGAAAGAAAGAAAGAAAGAAAGAAAGAAAGAGAAAGAAAGAAAAGAAAAGAAAAGAAAGAAGGAAGGAGGAAGGAAGGAAGGAAGGAAAGAAAGAAAAGAAAAGAAAGAAAAAGAAAGAAAGAAAGAAAGAAAGAAAGAAAGAAAGAAAGAAAGAAAGAAAGAAAGAAAGAAAGAGAGAGAGAGAGAAAGAAAGAAAGAAAGAAAACAAACTCATGTATAAAACAAAGCAATGTGAAACAAGCACAGAAAGAACCCTTTGGTTCCTGTATTACTATGGCGTGTCACCCCTTGCCCTGCACTTGAAATAAGGTCAACAACCCCACCCCTCATTAGCCCTTAGCACTGACACTCCTCTGACTGCCGTGTATTGTCTGTAACAGCACTACTAGCCTTATTACCACCATCAAAATACTGGTATGCTTTTGACACTTTCCCTCCTTCCCTACACTTAAATTCTAACTCCTATTGATTCTAAATCTACAAAGTAGACTCCGATCTCTGCTCATTAACAATTCCAAAGTCTCCTGTCTAGACTGCCTGCCTCCAATCTCATTCCCACCAATGTATTATGCATATTCTGTGAAATTAATCTTCCTAAGGCAAAACTCTCAAGAGTACTCAGGAACATGTATACTAAATCAAAGAGATGACTGCAGGGGGACTCTCCTGCTCATACCCTGCCAGGAGTACGTACTGCCTACAGAATTATCAATCTAAACTTTTTAGCCAGACATTTGAGGCTCTCCATAATCTTTCTTCCATTAATCTTTCCGACCAATTTTATAGTACTCTCCTGCGCAAAAAAATACCATTTTCCAGCCAGTGAGGACTAACGAATGCCTCCCACATACTCAGTTTTTTCCCACTTCATATCTTTACTCATGATATTTGCTCTCACCCAAATGCTTCCCTCAACCTCCCTTACATTTCTGCCTGAAGTACCTGAAACTCACTAAGCGGATATTCCTCCACTAAGTTTCTCTGATCTCTTTAGGCAGAGGTGATTTCTTACCCCAGTAGGACTAACACTATCAATTATAGTACATTAGTCCTTGATACAATGATTTGCACAATAAGCTATAAAATAAGAGACCTGCTATGAGGATTAAATAAAATCACATATAACAAGAGCCCGACAGGACCCCTGCAGTGGGGCAAAAGGTGTGGCCCAGGTTGCCACCTATCTCCAGGAGGCAGTGAGGGTGCTTCTCAACCACCACCACCCTGGGGCGGGCATGACCTTGGTGCCACCAGATGCTGCCTCCATGCATTCAACACACATTTCCCAGCTTCCTGGGCACGTTCACAGATGTCTCAGGCTCCCAGGTGTGAGGTGCACTCAGTTGAACGGATTGCAGCAGTTACCATCGCTGCTGGGACAGCTGCAATTGGTTACCTAGCTTACAAAAGATTCCACATTAAAGGTCATCGGAATAAACTATGGTAAACCTTCACATCAAGAAAGACAACCCAAAAGAGTACATAGGAGGATTTGGGAGATAAAGCTGTTACTGCCATGGTTGGAGGTCCAGAAAGTTCCCATTCTGTGACGGGTCTCACACAAAACAATGGAGAGACTGGAGACAGCATAGGACCTCTGATCATCAAGAAAAAAGAAACTTTTTTGTTTAAGAAAGAAGAAATTTAAATGGGCAGTTTTGATGCTACAAATCAACTTGTCACAATGTTACCCGATTGTTTAATTAGAATGACTACCATTTCTGTCTGATTCACCTCCCCTGGATTCTAGATGTGGTATACTGCAAACTTTCAGCTTACACATTCATGACATTTGCTTTTTTTTTTGTGGGTACTGGGGGTCGAACTCAGGACCTCGCGCTTGCGAGCAGGCACTTGTGCCACTGAGCGATATCACTGGCCCTTTTTTCCTTTGTATGTGGATACCGGGAGTCAAACTCGATCTTGCGCTTGCCAGGCAGGCGCTTATGCCGCTGAACTATCTCACCGGCCCTTGCTTTATTTATTGAAACATCGTGATGCACATTTGTTGAAATGGAAAACAAAAACAAAAAAAAGAAAAGAAAAAGGAAAAACCAACTTCATGGCCTGTGGGTTAATTTAGTCCTGTAAGGATCCATTTCTTTATATTTAAAATAATGGTATTATAATATAGTAAAACAGGGGCTGGGGAGGTAACTCAGTGGTAAAACACTTGCGTAGCACATAAGAGCCCTGGGTTCAATGCCAGCATCACCACCACCACCAAAAACAAAAAAAAGGAATACAATTAAACATATTAGTCTCAAAATCATGTATATGCAGATCATGCTTACAAATTTCAAAGAAAAATTATTCTCTTTGCATAGTAGTTAACCTAGAAGATAGATAGGTTATGATTTATAATTTCTAATAATGTACATTTCTACCTAAATTCAGATACCTGTTTCCTTCCCTTCCCATTAGTTATTAAACAAATATAAAAATAGTTTTGGTCTTAGGATCAGATTAAGGTCAATTCAAATCCTTGCTCCGCCATCTTGGGAAAATTTCCTTAGGTCCTTAGAGCCAGTTTCCTAGAAAACAATATCCACCTATAAAGGTTGTTGTACAGTTGTAAAACATCTATCCAGGTGCTCACTGAATAGTAGTCATCGTTGTCATTCTTATCATTTAAGTTATTTGAGTTGTCTTAATAATATATTTATCTCTTCAGAGATAGAGCGTGAGTTTGAGTGACCTTTGCCCTTGTCAGCAAAAATTTCTTGAAACAAGACCTCCACAAATTGACCACCCAGCAACATATACATGAACACGGCAGCACACACTGCTTTCTAACCTATGTGTATATATTGTACCTGACAGGAATCCATCTCCCCTGGCCATTAGATTTCAGAAGCTGGCTCAGGGAACTTGGCAAGCATAGACACATTTGTTTTAACATACACTGTAGTGATGAGAGTTCTGAGAGCTTCCTGAGAGGCCAAAGATAATTCAGAGAGGCCAAACAGGAGCAGAGCTACTGAATCACACTCTCATAACTGGTAGCACATGAGATTTGGAAGCCTGCCTGCCTGCGAGTGAGATATCTGGTCATTACCTAGGCCAGAGCTCAATACAAGGCAGCCAACAGCTCCATAAATATGGCTAACAGAGGAAAGGGAAAGGTTTGTCCTAGCTAGGCTGTGCTGACAGCACAACTGACTCTTCTACTATTGTGTCTCCTCCATGAAATCTCCAGAGAGGCCCCTCCCTAATATCCTGAAGGAAAGCTAATGGAATGTCTGTGCAGACTGGAGTTCTCAAGAGGCCCCAGGAGTTCTTAGCATCAGAGATAATATTTTAAAAGCCAACAATTATCACAGGACTATCCTACCTCCCTGCTACACATCAAGCCAGCAGTGGGAACCATAAAAGGTTCCCTCCTCCATCCCACAAGCCAGGCTAAGAAAAGCAGTTAAAGTTCATTTTGTTCATTTGGCTGCCTTGAGTCTGACCTGAGATAAACCCGTGTAGGCCGTGATGGGAAGCAGCAGAACCCAAGGAACCCTTGCCCACAGCTCTCATGTCCTCTTTTCTTTTTCTTTTTTTTTTTATGTGGGTACCGGGAGTCGAACTCAGGACCTTGCACTTGCGCCGCTAAGTGATATCACCGGCCCCTTTTTTTCCTTTATGTGGGTACCGGGAGTCGAACTCAGGACCTTGCACTTGCGCTGCTGAGCGATATCACCGGCCCCTTTTTTTCCTTTATGTGGATACCGGAAGTTGAACTCAGGACCTCACGCTTGCCAGACAGGCGCTTACGCCGCTTAGCCATCTCACCGGTCCCTCATATCCTCTTCAAGAGCTGCCTTACTCCATTCCTACTGCAGCCACTTGGTTGGAGGAGCCATTGCTGTGGCAAACAAAAAAACTGCCAGCCACAGTCAACAGCCAAACTATTTCACAGTGTTATTGGTAACTGTCACTTAGCACAGCTTTAGTATGTGTCCAATAAATAAGGATGAAATACAATGTCCAGCAGGATAATCATTCTCAGAAAACCTACCATATAAGATTTTGCCTTTTTTGTTTGTTTGTTTTCTGAGGGGATTTTTTGGTTTTTTTGAGACAGGGTCTCATGATGTAGTACAGGCTGGCCTTGAACTCACTTAGGTAGCCCAGGATGGCCTCCTGCCTGCATGGTGATCCTCCTGCCTCAGCCTCCCAAATGTTGGGCTTACAGGCACAAGCCACCATGCCCGGCCCTATCATGTAAGTTCTACCCCTAATCCCAGGGCATGTTTGTTTAAGCTTTTATATAAGCTGATGTCAATTTACTCAGGGCATTCTCTCCATTCAATCAGAGGATCAATTTATTGCTGTGCATGATCAGCACGATGATAGATACTGAGAATAGGTACTATGGTTGACAAAACAGAGATGACTCTCACCCTGAAGGAAGAGGAAAATATGCAAATAAAAAGGCTTTAATGTCTATACAATACTTCTGTATATAGAAGTTCCTTGAGTTACATTCCTCGGCTAGGTGGTTAACAGAATTGATCACTAAATGAGGAACTGTATACTCCATGTACATTACAAGATTCAGAACAAAGAAATGGTCAAAGGAAACTCCAATTTGATGACTTTGCTTTTATTTGCATAACTCTTACATGCAGTATAGTAACATATAACAACATAAAACTACAGTACTATACTATACAGTATAATCAACAAAAATTACAGTACTATATAAACAGGGTATACTGTACAAAAAAAGACACTGAGGTTCTATAAACAAGATGTACACAACTACACAAACAAAAAAAAGGACTGGTCGTAAGTCTGAGAAGCAAGTCATAAGTCCAAACAGTGTGCCTCAGTCATAAGTCCGAAGAGACATTAAACAGGTAGGTCATTAAATGAAGAACAGCTGTACAATAACTCTCCTTTAACTCCATTTTCCAAGAAAAGTATAGTCTTTTTGTTTTAGGTGGGAGGAGGTTGTTTGGGTTTTTGGTTATTGCTTTTTTTTTTGAGACAAGGTCTCACTATGTAGTTCAGGCTGGCCTTGAACTCATGGTGATCCTCCTGCCTCGAGTACTGGGATTACAGGCATGCGCCACCACACCCCACTGGAAAGTAGAGTTTGAGTTAGACTATCACAGCAAGGATCAAGCCAATGTCCAGCACTCCTGATACTACACCAAGCTATCTTTTGCTATAAGAGACACAAGCAGGGTGTGAAGTATACAAAAAATACTGCAGATAATCACTCAGCGGCACGGGCGCCTGCTAGCGCGCGAGGTCCTGAGGTCAACCCCCGGTACCCACAAAAAAAAAAAAAGAAAGAAAAATACTGCAGATAGTAAGTGATAGCAGAGTTTGATTGGAGATGAGAGGTATATCACAGCTAGCATTAGAGAAGACTTCATAGAGGACTAAGAGATTAGGTAAAAAGAGGAAGAGAATATTCTGAGAGAAAAATAAAAGACAAGCGAAAGCAAAAGATAAACAGTATAAATAATAGTGTGTTCTGCAGACAAGACAAAAAAAAAGACCTGGCTATGTTAAGAATACAAAGAGGGGGCTGGTGAGGTGGCTCAGCGGCATACGCGCCTGCCTGGCAAGCACGAGGTCCTGAGGTCGACCCCTGATACCCACAAAAAAAAAAAAAAAAAAAAAGAATACAAAGAGGGGAACAGAGAGTAACGAGTAATGAAGTGAGAAAAGTGGTCTGGGGCTAGAACCCTGAGTCAGGAGAGCAACCACTACATATAGAAAGACGTTTTTTTTTTTTTTTAAGACAGGGCCTCACTGTGTAGGCCTTGAACTGGCCTTGAACTGGCCTTGAACTCACTATGTACCCAGGCTGGCCTCAAACTTGCAGTGATCCTCCTGTCTCAGCCTCCCCAGTGCTGGGATTACAAATGTGTGCCATCATGCCCAGCACATAGAAAGATTTTAGAACTGTATCTTCTCTATTCCAAGCACCCCAGCAGAAAACAGTATTATAATTCCCTTGCTCATTTCAGGTTTTCCTTGCATGGCCTTTTTTTTTTTTTTTTTTGAGACGGGGTCTCACTATGTAGTCCAGGCTGGCCTTGAACTCACAATGTAGCCCGGACTGGCCTCAAACTCAAAGCAATCCCCATGCCTCAGCCTCCCAAGTGCTGTGATTATAGGCGTGTACCACCATGCCCAGCCCTTGCATGGCCTCTTAAACAAAATAAATCTGCTCCACACTAATAAACATGACACGAACATAGCCATCCCTATTAAAGTCTCGCCTGTCCTAGCAAATTGTGCCAATACACGCAAGGCTTTGTCAAATTCTCGGTGCTCAGAAAGCTACCCCATGGTACTTTCCAGGTGACCAAGATTAATCCTACAAGGATTTAGATACATGTACCCTGCCTGTGGAGGCTTCAATTCCAGAATACAACCAGCCAAGCCAAACAATGGTGACATATGTGGCAGAAGGGTCTAATATAACTCCTTCAGAAGCCTACTCTGTACATCCCAAAGACAGCTCTTGTTCCTCTAAACAGATATTGGCAAGACAGTGAGAGAGTAAGATATTAGTCACCACATACAACAGATATTACTGGGCTTCTTTTTTGTGCCTTATATAAATGCTTCCCAACTAGATGGGTCCCTTAGAAGCAGCACTTGACATGACTTTGTATACTCCTAATTCTGCCCAGCCCAATTTCTGTGAACATAATACAATACTGCAAACTACTTTCTGATTCTTCTCTAACTCCCAGACCCCAAATAATGCAAAGTGACTACATTAAGGTAGATAGGCTACACAACAGAGTAGGAACAACACATGTGTAAGAATCAAAGACAACCAGATTCTTGCCTGGTTGAGTAAAACCCTGGGCAAATTTGTGCTTCTCATGTAAAATGAGAAGTTTGGGAGAGATGGTTCCTAAATCCCCTTCCAGCTGTGTCATGCTAGGATGATAAGTCCTAGCACCTAATACCAGTGGCCTAGAAAGTCAGAGTATTTTATCTATCAAAGTGTGAGCCCCAATTCAATGTCATCTATGAGTCTAGCTATCAGAAGCCAAATTGTGGTAATAAAGCCTCCAAGACCAGTGCCTGTACAATGCACTCCAGAATCAAAAGTACCAAACAAGGAGATGGGGCAGGACTAGAGCCCAGGAAAAAAATGCTCCTTTAGAACTGAACCTGAGGAGAGCGCAAAAGTCAGAGGAGCAGAGAGGGAAAGACCATATCAAAGCAATGACTTGAAGAGGCGTGGTACAAAGGGAGTTAAAAAAAAAAAAAAACTCCACAAGCCTCTAGGACAGTGGCGGTGAACCTATAGCATGTGTGCAGCAGAGGGCTGTTTGTATTACTGAAAGCGCTGAGCCTAAAAGGTTCACTATCACTGCTCTAGGAGGCAAGCAAAGAATTCAAAGAAAAGCTAAAAGACTACATCAGCGGGGGCCGGTGAGATGGCTCAGCGGCGTAAGCGCCTGCCTTGCAAGCGCAAGGGCCCGAGTTCGACTCCCGGATCCCACATACGAAAAAGGGGCCGGTGATATCGCTCAGTGGCACGGGTGCCTGTTGGCGCGCGAGGTCCTGAGGTCGACCCCCCGGTACCCACAAAAAAAAAAATAAATAAATAAAATAAAAGACTACATCAGCTAGGAGCCATTTTTCCCAAGAGCTGGGCTCCAGGATGATGTCAGAGACATCCTTTAAGACAGCCCCAGTGTCCAGCTAACATGGTACATGCCTATAATCACAGCACTAGGGAGGCTGAGGCAGGAGGATCACCCTTAGTACAAGGCCAGCCTGGGCTACACACAGTGAGTCCAAAGGCCAGCCTGAGCTACACAGTAAAACTGTCCCAAAAAAAGAAGCCCCAGTAATCCCCCTTCCTGGTGTTCCCCTTGTATAATCCCTTCACCTTAAGTATTGGCTGGATTTACAGACTTGCTTCTAACAAACAATATGGAAGAAGTGACAGCACCTCAATTCCAACATTACACAATAACTAGACTAAAGCATCCATCTTGGGCACTCACTCTTGCCCTTGCTTGGATCTCTTGTTCTAAGGGAAGGAAGCCAACTCTCAAGTCCTGAGGCAGCTCAGTAGAAAGGCCCATGTGGCAAGGGACCAAGGCCTACCAGCAACATGTAAATTAGCCTGAAAGCACATACACTCTCCTCAGTTGAGCCTTCAGCCCAAGCCAACTGCTTGACTGCAACCTCATGAGAGAACCTGAGCCAGAGGCATCTAGGTAGGTAAGGTACATCCCTACTCCTGACCCACTGAAACTAGGAGATAATAAATGTTTATAGTTTTATACCTCTAAGTCTTGGCATAATATGTTATGCACCAATAAATAACCGACACAAGTGGGGACCATGCCCATCTGCTCAGCTATTTAAAGACTGCAAGTGGGGCTAGGGGAAGTTGTTATATATAGAAAAAGGAAGGGAAGGCAAGCTGGAAATAAGGTCAAATACTAGCACCCAGACTTTATTAAGTTTTCCCATGGCCTAGAGAAGAACTGAATAAAAGCCTGGTTTGGCCACACCCAGAGCCTATATATACCGAGTACGTACACCTGAAGAAAGACTATGATACTACGGCACATTCACAGATGCAGCTACCTCTTAGAGATGTATTACCGTAGGTCTGCTCAAGTTTTGCACAACCACAAAAGCAGAGGACAAGAGGATTCCAACTATCCTAACTGCACATCACTTCATAGTTAATAAAGCACTTTTGTGAAAGTTATTTTATCATCACCAACATATTTATTAAAATTATTCCTTTGCGCGCCGGGCGTGGTGGTACATGCCTGTAATCCCAGCACTTGGGAGGCTGTACTACACAGTGAGTTCAAGGCCAGCCTAGACTACATAGCAAGACCCGATCTCAAAAAAAAAAAAAAAAAAAAAAAAAAAAAAATTATTCCTCTTCTACAAATAAAAAAACTAAGGCTGAGAGAGATGAGGTAACTGACCCTTCAACAGGTGCACAGTAAGCAAATGGGCTAGAACTCTAAAGCTCCCCTAAATCCAGATATCTATGTCTCATGGCTGTGGCCAGCTCAGACCCTTCTGCAAACCAAAGTCAATCGTGCCATTATATGGCTAGGCTTCTATCCAACACCATTCCCTCATTTCCCAACTCTTTTCCCCTCCCCACTATGCATAGGTCTTTCATGGAATTAAGCTCTTTCCTAGCTACCTTTAACTGCTTTCTCCTGGAGAACTGCAATAATAAAGAATCTGGCCTCTTTAAAATCCTACAAGCAAGCTTGGTGGCACACACTTGTAATCCAGCATTTGGGAGGCTGAGGCAGGAGGATCGCTGTGAGTTTGAGGCCATCCTGGGCTACATAGTAAGTTCAAGCTAAGCTTAAACTACATAGCAAGATCCTGTCTCAAAATAAAAACTAAGCCGGGCGTGGCAGTGCACACCTTCCAGCACTCGGGAGGCTGAGGCACAAGGATCACTGCAAGTTCAAGGCCAGCCAGGGCTATAAAGTGAGTTCAAGGCCAGCCTGAACTGCATAGTGAAATTGTGTCTCAAAAAGACTAAATACTTAAAATAAAATAAAATCTGATCCTACAAAAACTTCCAAGCGGAGTGAGTCTGTTGGTCCCAAACTGATCTGGATCTGGATGGTTCTAAGTTTTTTGTTTTAAACAAATACGGCAATGTTTCTTTTATGGAACATCGGCAGTGAATGAAACTAAAAAAGAAAAAAACAGGGCAAGTGCTGTAATCCCAGCACTTGGGAGACTAAGGCAGGAGGACTACCATGAGTTCACCAAGAGTTCGAGGCCAGCCTAGGCTGCATAAGCAAGCTCAAAGCCAGCCTGAACAACACAGCGAGACCTGACTTAAAAAAAAAAAAAAAAAAAAAAAAAAAAAAAAGGGCCGGTGAGATGGCTCAGCGGCGTAAGCGCCTGCCTTGCAAGCGCGAAGGCCCGAGTTCGACTCCCGGAACCCACATACGAAAAAGGGGCCGGTGATATCGCTCAGCGGCACGGGTGCCTGTTGGCGCGCGAGGTCCTGAGGTCGTGCCCCCGGTACCCAAAAAAAAAAAAAAAAAAAAAAAAAAAAAAACACCTGCATAGGCTTAGTACACAGCTCCTAAGAGTTATAATTCTGAGACCTCAAAAACTCCACAGGGGGCCGGTGAGATAGCTCAGCGGCATAAGCACCTGCCTGGCAAGTGCGAGGTCCTGAGTTCTACTCCTGGTACCCACATACGAAAAAAGGGCCGGTGATATTGCTCAGTGGCACGGGCGCCTGCAGGTGTGCGAGGTTCTGAGGTCGACCGCCGGTGCCCACAAAAAAAAAAAAAAAAAAAAAAACTCTACAAAAAAACTGCTAGATTTAATAAGCAAATTCAGTAGTATAGTTAGATACAAAGTCAATACTCAAAAATCAATAGCCTTCCTGTACACCAATAACAAACTCACTGAGAGAGAAATTAAGGAAACAACACCTTTCACAATAACATCCAAAAAAAATGAAATACCTAGGAATCAATCTAACAAAGGACATAAAAGACCTCTACACTGAAAACTACAGTACTCTGAAAAAGGAGATTGAAGAGGACATCAGAAAATGGAAAGATATCCCTTGCTCTTGGGTAGGAAGAACCAATATAGTGAAAATGGCCATACAGCCACAATTGTTATACAGATTTAATGCAATTCCAATCAAAATTCCAACAGCATATCTCACAGAATTAGAGAAAACAATCCTAAGATTCATTTGGAACCAGAAGAGGCCTAGAATAGCAAAGGCAATTCTGGGCAACAACAGGCAAGGCAGGGGGCATCACAATCCCAGAGCTGAAATTACACTATAAAGCTACTGTGATAAAAACAGCATGACAGAGGCCAGTGAGATGGCTCAGCGGCGTACATGCCTGCCTGGCAAGCGCAAGGGCCCGAGTTCGACTCCCAGAACCCATATACGAAAAAAGGGCCGGTGATATCGCTCAGTGGCACGGGTGCCTGCTGGCGCGCAAGGTCCCGAGGTCAACCCCCAGTATGCACAAAAAAAAAAAAAAAACAGCATGATACTAGCAAAAAAAAAACACATCCAAAGATCAATGGAACAGATTAGAAGATGCAGAAACAACTCCAGACATACTCAGCCACCTTTTTTTTTTTTTTGGGGGGGGTACCGGGGGTCGACCTCAGGACCTCGCGTGCCAGCAGGAACCCGTGCCGCTGAGTGATATCACCAGCCCTTTTTTTGTATGTGGGTTCCGGGAGTCGAACTCGGGCCCTCACACTTGCCAGGCAGGCGCCTACACCGCTGAGCCATCTCACCGGCCCCAGCCACCTTATCTTTGACAAAGGTGCCAAACACATTCACTGGAAGAAAGACAGCCTCTTTAATAAATGGTGCTGGACTAAAAAACTGCTAGATTTAATAAGCAAATTCAGTAGTGTAGCTGGATACAAAGTCAATACTCAAAAGTCAATAGCCTTCCTGTACACAAATAACAAACTTACTGAAAGAGAAATTAGGGAAACAATACCTTTCACAATAACATCCAAAAAAATGAAATACCTAGGAATCAACCTCACAAAGGATGTAAAAGACCTCTATACTGAAAACTACAGTACTCTGAAAAAGGAGATTGAAGAGGATATCAGAAAATGGAAAGATATCCCTTGCTCCTGGATAGGAAGAACCAATATAGTGAAAATGGCCATACTTCCAAAATTGTTATACAGATTTTAATGCAATTCCAATCAAAATTCCAACAGCATATCTCACAGAATTAGAGAAAACAATCCTAAAATTCATTTGGAATCAGGAGAGACCTAGAATAGCAAAGGCAATTCTGGGCAACAAAGGCAAGGCAGGGGGCATCACAATCCCTGACTTGAAATTATACTATAAAGCTACTGTGATAAAAACAGTGTGGTACTGGCAAAAAAACAGACCTGAAGATCAATGGAACAGATTAGAAGATGCTGAAACAACCCCAGACATACTAAGCCACCTTATCTTTGACAAAGGTGCCAAACACATTCGCTGGAAGAAAGATAGCCTCTTTAATAAATGGTGCTGGAAAAACTGGCTCGACACATGCCGAAGATTAAAACTAGACCCATATCTTTCACCATGCACTAAACTAAATTCAAAATGGATCAGAGATCTAAATATTAAAACAGAAACATTAAATCTGCTGGAAGGTAGGATAGGTAAAACCCTTGGAGACATTGGTGTAGGCAAAGACTTTATGAATAAAAACTCAACCGCACAGGAACTATCCCAAAGAATCAATAACTGGGATCTCATCTTATTAAAAAGCTTTTGCACAGCAAGAGAAACCACCAACAGAGTGAAGAGACAACCCACAATGTGGGAAAAAATGTTTGCCAGCTGTTCCTCAGACAAAGGATTACTATCGAGAACATATAAAGAACTCAAAAAAATCAGACCTCCCAAATTTAAAGACCCACTCCAAAAATGGGCATCTGAGATGAATACACATTTCTCAGATGAAGAAATACTAATGGCAAATAAATATACAAAAAATGTGCAACATCACTAGTCATTCGAGAGATGCAAATTAAAACAACACTGAGATACCATCTCACCCCAGAAAGAATGGCTACTATAAAGAAATCAACTAATAACAAATGCTGGAGGGGCTGTGGGGAAAAAGGAACCCTTCTTCACTGTTGGTGGGAGTGTCGACTGGTACAGCCACTGTGGAAGTCAGTGTGGAGATTCCTCAAAAAACTAGGGTTGGAGGTCCCATTTGACCCAGCTATTCCCCTTCTGGGCATCTTCCCAGAAGAATTAAAAACATCGTACCACAGCGATATATGTGCACCCATGTTTATAGCAGCACAATTTGTAATAGCCAGATCTTGGAAACAACCCAAATGCCCATCAACTGAGGAATGGATAAGAAAGATGTGGTATTTTTATACAATGGAGTACTATTCAGCCATAAAGAAGGATAAACTGGAGACTTTTATAGGTAAATGGATGCAACTCGAGAAAATACTCATAAGTGAAATAAACCAGAAGCAAATGTGTAAGCATCGCATTGTCTCTCTAGTATGAGAAACTGAAAGAGTAAATAAGATCCAAAATGTACAATAGACATGGTGAATCAAAAAGAAACTGGTCAAAAGGAAAGAGAGACTGGAATAGGGAAAAGAAAGAAGGGAAAGGGAAAAAAAATTGTATATATATATAAGATGGTTAAGATAGATACACTACCAATTTTACTTAGTTCATTGAAGAGTAAGGTTTGTGCCAATAATATTTGGACAATTGAATGCTAATGTCTGGTATCCTGAATAACTAACTTAAAGATAGTAATACTAATGTATTAACCATTGTTACCCTCCTATTATGTTGTTTCGAAAATTTGTTCTTCTTTTGATTTGTTTTGTTTTTTCTTCTCTTTAAAATAAAAAAAATAAAAATAAAAATAAAAATAAATGGTGCTGGAAAAACTGGCTCTGCACATGCCAAAGATTAAAACTGGACCCATTTCTTCACCATGCACTAAACTAAATTTGAAATGGATCAAAGATCTAAATATTAGAACAGAAACATTAAATCTGCTGGAAGATACAATAGGTAAAACTCTTGAAGACATTGGTGTAGGGAAAGACTTTATGAATAAAACACTGATTGCACAGGAACTATCACACAGAATCAACAACTGGGATCTCATCTTATTTAAAAGCTTTTGCACAGCAAGAGAAACCACCAACAGAGTGAAGAGACAACCCACAACGTGGGAAAAAATGTTTGCCAGCTGTTCCTCAGACAAAGGATTACTATCAAGAACATATAGGGCCGGTGAGACGGCTCAGCGGCTTAAGCGCCTGCCTTGCAAGCGCGAAGGCCCGAGTTCGACTCCCGGAACCCACATATGAAAAAGGGGCCGGTGATATCGCTCAGCGGCACGGGTGCCTGTTGGCGCGTGAGGTCCTGAGGTCGTCCCCCCGGTACCCACAAAAAAAAAAAAAAAAAAGAACATATAAAAGGGGCCGGTGAGACAGCTCAGCGGCATAAGCGCCAGCCTAGCAAGTGCGAGGTCCTGAGTTCAACTCCTGGTACCCACATAAAGGAAAAAAAAAAAAGGGCCGGGGATATCGCTCAGCGGCATAAGCGCTTGCTGGCAAGCACGAGGTCCTGAGGTCGACTCCTAGTACCCACAAAAAAAAAAAAATAAAAAAATAAAAAAAAATAAAAAACTCAAAAAAATCAGACCTCCCAAATTTAAAGACCCAATCCAAAAATGGGCATCTGAGATGAATACATACTTCTCAGAAAAATAAATACAAACTGCAAATAAATATATGAAAAAATGTTCAACATCTCTGGTCATTTGAAAGATGCAAATTAAAACAATACTGAGATTCCATCTCACCCCAGAAAGAATGGTTATCATCAGGAAATCAACCAATAACAAATGCTGGAGAGGCTGTGCGGAAAAAGGAACCCCTTCTCCACTGTTGGTAGGTGTGTAGACTGGTGCAACCCCTGTGGAAATCAAAAAACTAGGATTGGAGGTCCCATTTGACCCAGCTATTCCCCTTATGAGTATCTTCCCAGAAGAATTAAAAAATCATATCACAGCGATATATGTGCACCCATGCTTATAGCAGCACAATTTGTAATAGCTAAATCTTGAAAACAACCCAAATACCCATCAACCAAGGAATGGATAAAAAAGATGTGGTCTTTTTATGCAATGGAGTATTACTCAGCCATAAAGAAGGATAAACTGGAGACTTTCATAGGTAAATGGATGCAACTCAAGACCATACTCGGAAGTGAAATAAACCAGACACAGGTGTGTAAACATCATATTGTCTCCCTAGTGTGAGAAGCTGAAAGAGTAAATAAGATCCAAAATGTACAATAGATATTATAAACCAGGAAGAAATTGTTCAAAAGGAAAGAGAAACTGGGATGGGGGAATGGAGAAAAGAAGGAAGGGAAAAGCAAAAAAAAAAAAAATATATATATACACACACACACACATATGTAAAAGATAAGATAGTTATACCACTAATTTCTCTTAGTTCATTGAAAAGAAAGGTTTGTGCTAATATTCTTTGGACAACTGAATGCCAATATCTTGTACTCTGGTTAATATGCAATGTATTAACCATTGTTACCCTCCTATTATCTTGTTTTGAACTTTTGTTCTATTTTTTTTCTCTTTAAAATAAAAAAAGGGCCAGTGAGATAGCTCAGCAGCATAAGCGCCTGCGTGGCAAGCACAAGGTCCTGAGTTCAACTCCAAGTACCCACATACGATAAAAGGGCCGGTGATATCGCTCAGCAGCACGGGCACCTGCTAGCGCACGAGGTCCTGAGTTTGACCCCCGGTACCCACAAAAAATAAAAAATAAAATAAAATAAAAAGTTAGAATTCTGATTCTGCCACTTTTTTAGCCATGTGACCTTGAACACAAATTCTCACCTACAAGCTCTTCATCTTTCAAATGGGCAAAAGTGAGGTTAAATAAAAGATTGAAATAAGATAAAAAGACCTAAACTTGGATTAAACATAATACAAAATGCCCTAGGTGAGCAGCAATACCTCCAGAGGTTGAGGGAAGGCCTGAAATGTATACCAAAGCCTATGAGACAGCTTAAGTGAAAGAGAGAAAATAGGATCTATTTGAAAAGGCCCTGGCTCCAGCTTTTGTAACAAACTTTAACAGAGGTTAGGCTGGGCACGATAAAAACAGAGATAAAGTATAACCCTTCTTCCTTTCCTCCACAAAGGTCTTAACACTTATGAGGGAGCAAATACATATACAATGTGCTGTGTTACACTAGAAATTTATACGAAGTGTCCTTGGAATAATAAAGAAAGCTCCGTATTGTTATTATTTCACTTTTTCAACTATGTTGTTGGCACGTGGGTACTCAATGTGTTATTCTTTATACTTTGTTACATATCTTAATATTTCATAATTTTTTTAATCAGCTTTTTTTTTTTTTTTTTTTTTGGTATAGGGGATCGAACACAGGACCCTGTGCTTGCCAGGCAGGCGCTGTGCCGCTGAGCCATATCCCCGGCCCACAGCATTTTTAAAACTCTATTGTGGACCTAGTTTGGTATCTTTTTCTCACCCTGAAAGCCTGACAGCCACAACAGCTGGGTTTCCTGGAGAACCTTTTCCCACAGAGGAAAATGTACCATCAGCATAGGCACAAAACCACTCAGCAATGTATCTCAAAGACCACCCAGCAGGAAATCAAAAGGGCCCCTTGGGGCTGGAACCCAAGTCCTATGGAGACCTAGGAAACCACTTTCCTCAACAAGACCTAAATCCTTTCTTGCAAAAAAACAAAGTATTCTTTTGTTGTTGTTGTTTTTGTTTTGTTTGTATGTTTGTTTGAGACAGGGTTTCACTGTATAGTATAGGCTGACCCTGAATTTACTGTATAGTCCTGAATTTACTGTGTAGCCCAGGCTGGCCTTGAATTCACAGCAATCCTCCTGGCCTCAGCCTTCTGAATGCAGGCATAACAGGCATGTGCCACCACACCCAATTTCAAAAAAAAAAAGGTGATTTTGGTTTGCTTTGGTTGGGTTTCTTGAGACAAGGGCTCACTATGTAGTTGAGGTTCACCTTGAACTCACTATGTAGCCCAGGCTGGCCTCAAATTCAAGGCAATCCTCCTGCCTCAGCCTCTCGAGTGCTGGGCCTGTGTCACCACACCTGGCTTAAAAGGTGTTCTTAATTTAAAAAAAACAGATTAATAAATAAATAAATAAATAAATAAATGGTGTTAACATGAAGGCCTAAATCCCTAAGCGGCCCACATGTAGAATTCAGAGGCCTGTGAATTTGGGGAAATAATTACATCTTCATTTTCAATATTCTTTTATTGAAAGTTATGCAGCCAACCGCAATACCGTATCATTAGCTGTATCTCTAATTTTTGTCAAGTTAGAGTCTAGTCTGGACAATTTAGCAACTTAGCGAGATCCTGTCTCAAAATTTAAAAATTAAAAAGTTCTGGGGATGTAAGTGCAAAGGCCCTAGGTATAATCTCCAGTACTAGGAAAAAAAGTCATGGATATTTTTGGGCTAAGAGTGTAGCTCACTGGTAGAGCACTTGTCTAATATAGGTGAGCCCCTGGGTTCAATCGTGGGGGGGGGGAATTCATGTATATTTTTATACTATACTACATTGTTACTGACATTTCAAAGTATTATTTACATTTGTCACTTCTTCAAAATTATGGTAATTATTACAACCACCATTAAATCAGATAGGATTGCAATCTTCCTATCTACAGGTACTCATGTGAAGTGACTGGCCAACAAAAAGCAACTCTGCCTAGTTATCTTCCTGCCACCAAACATTGAGGCCCCATGTGTTCACGCTGGTAACCACATATCCACAATACCCCTTCTTCTCCAACCTCCCCAAAGTCAGATTACTCTCTCCGGATTCTCTTCTGCCTCCACCCAACCCACCTTTCCAGGGAGCCCTCCCACACACCTCAGCCGATTTCTTTCTACCTATACTGTCTGTACTGTTGGTCAGGGTCCCTGACTCAAATATCCTAGTCTAGTTTTCTGCTAATAACCTATTATGAAACTTCTATTTAATGTATTTTGGGGTATCAGTCCTCATATGTGAAAATCAGTGGGTTGAACTAACAGATGTTTCCATTTCTTAACTTTCAAATTAGGCAGCCACTTTTCATCTCCCCAAGATATGAGAAAAATAATGGGGGGAAATGTAAAGCCTCCCCCAGCTCTCCCAGGCAGGGTTAGTCACTTGCTCCCCTGGGCTTCCTACAGCTTTCTGTAAATATATACAATACCTTTATTACAGCTTTTTTTTTTTTTTTTTGAAATCAAACTCAGGACCTTGCACTTGCCAGGCAGGCACTGGTGCCTCTGAGCTATATCCCCGGCCCTATTACAGCATTTATCACAAAGTTTTGAGAAAATTTATGCCTTAGTGGCTGAAGCAGAGGTAAGGAGAAGAATCAGATTGCCTGGGTTCAAACTCTGGTTCTCCCTACTGACTGTAAGAATTAAATGAATAAAATGTTTATAATAGTGCCTGCCACATAGTACTAAAAAAAAAAAAAAAAAAAAAAAAAAAAAAAGTTGATATTATTGTATTAATCTGCCCTATTAAACATTGAGTTCCAACTTTAACTAGATCTCTCTTCTCATTTCCCTGAACACCCTGTTTATATTTTCTTCCAGGCCATTTACCAAAAAATAATATACTTACTTTTATGTTCATTTTCTGACTTCCTAACAAGACTATAACTTTTGTGAGGGAGAGAAGATGTCTGTTTTGTTCATCCTTAAATCTCCACAGAAAACATACATGGGTACCTGGCCCAGAGCAGTCACTCAAATACTTGTCAGATAAACAGCACATGAGCTGGCACTGTTTGATGTTTACTGAATCAATTAACCTAGCTAAAGTTGATTATTGAAGCTGAGGCCTGGAAGCAGATGATGTCCTAGCTGGCCTGGGATTCGTGTATCCCTCTCCCCAACCCCCCAGTATTGACTTCAGCCAAGCCCCGCCCACCTGCTCTTGGCCTCAGTGTGGGGAACCACCCTCAGCTAAAATTAGCATAGCTACCAAGATGGCCAGGCCATTTATAGCCTTGGAAGCAGCAACAACTAGCTAGGTGGGCAGGCAGGACTCTGGCCTGCCACTCCATCAGGGCTTGATTGAGAAGCCAGCCTGCACTCTACAGATGTTTAGATGGCTATCATCCTAGGCCCTATTCTAGTGATACCGAACCAAACCACAGTTCCTGGTTAGAGACCCTTAATACTTCCAACAGTGACAGCCACTGAGGCCATTCACTCATACTCTACAGAAAACACTTCTGAGTTTCTCAAAGCAATTAGCCTATAGTCTAAGGGAGATTCCAATATTTTTCAGCCCAGCTTCAGAAATGCAGGTCCCAAACCTCTACAGAGAAAGGGACTTAGCTGCCGGGAGTGGTAGCCCACACCTGTAATCCCAGCACTCAGGAGGCAGAAGGGTCACTGTGAGTTTGAGGTCAGCCTAAGCCAAGGCCAGTCTAAACTACACAGTGAGACCCTGTCTCAAAAAAAAAAAAAAAAAAAAGAGAGAGAGCAAGAAAGAAAGTGACTTAGCATGACTGGTGTGCAAGTATTAAAAAGCCCGGACCAACAGGTGTTGCCTTCCCACTGCCCAATAAGAGAACCTTCTAGTAGAATACCTGCCTTCACTGCAGGGTCAGGATTTTAATAGTGTTTAGTATATGCATGGGAAAGACACAGGTATTTTAACTAAAACCTCAGAATCAAATCTTCTGACTAAAAAGAGACATATGGGTTCATAAACTCTACATTAAATTCTCCCTTCAACATACTCTCCAGAAGAGATGTAAGTAGCCTTTTTGGATCTCAGCTACACAGTCACCAGTGCCAGTTTAACTGCCAGGAGAGCAACACTCTCTGGGCCCACCTAGCACTCCTTTAACAGGACAGGACCTCAGAAAATAGAATAAGTCCAGGATTTAAGCATCAAAAGACCTCCCTAAAAGACCAAACACAGGACCCAGTTTCTTCAACCTATAAAAACAGGATGTATTATCCTGCCCTACATTCTATTAGGGTTATTGTGAGACTCTATAGGAAAAATAGCTGTGTGATTGTAACATACAAATTATAGAGAACACACAAATTTATGAGATATGTTGAATCTGATTTAGAAAACTGGTAGCTTTAAGAGCAAGTCAGAGCCGAGTGTGGTGATGCACACCTGTAATCTCAGCATTCAGGAGGCTGAGGCAGGAGGATCACCCCAAGTTTGAGGCCAGCCTGGGCTACATAGTGAGTTTAAGCCCAGCCTGAACGACGTAATGAGATCCTGGCTCAAAAAACAACAACAAAAAAAGCAAGTAAAATTCTATTTTCTGGGGATACAGAGGGGCTGGAAAGGCTGCAAGAGTTCCTGGCTACACAGAAAGTTTCTCACCAAACTCTGGCCGAGCCCCACCTATGAGCTACCTCTTTGCCAAAATAAGTCCCTGGGTCAGAGACAAGGTCTCAGACAAATCTAAGGAGACAACCTAACAGAACAATAGTGCTGGGACACTCACATTCCCACAAACCATAGTCATTCACAGTACCTAGGATTTTTCCCTCTCTGTCTCTCTGAGACTTTCCTCCCTAGATCCACTATTATTATGACAACAGAAGACAATTTCTGATCTGAAAGGAAGAAAAGGCCAAAACAGAGGCTTTGGTGGTATAGTCACAACCAGGCCTCTGAAATACATTATGTGGATATCTCCAAAAGCTCAAGTCATGAGGTGATCCTGAGAGATGCTAGAATGCCTCAGGGGGACAAAAGTACACACACACACACACACACACACACACACACACACACACACGCAAAAAAAAAAAAAAAAAAAAACCTGAGAGCTAGCTAATGCCTAAAGCTCAAAACTTTATCCCTTTACCTTTAGTCTAAAATATAGGGGCCAGTGAGATGGCTGAGCGGCGTAAGCACCTGCCTGGCAAGCGCGAGGGCCCGAGTTCAACTCCCGGAACCCACATACGATAAAAGGGCCGGTGATATCGCTCAGCGGCACGGGTGCCTGCTGGCACACGAGGTCCTGAGGTCGACCCCCCAGTACCCACAAAAAATAAATAAATAAATAAAATAAAATAAAATATAGAACACTCTCTCTCAAAAATACTCATTTCGCCAGGTATGGTAGCACATGTCTATAATCCTAGCACTCAGGAGACTGAGGCAGGAGGATCGCCATGAGTTCAAGGCCACCTTGGGCTACATAGTGAGTTCAAGGCCAACCTGAACTACATAGCAAGACCCTGTCTCAAACATCCCCACAAAAAATACTCATTTCACATCAAGCACTTATATTATGAAGTTGGGGGTAAGGAGGAAAGATATTAATTATGAACAGGGATATCACTGGGACATCAGAGATGCTCCTTAAGTCTACTTTATAGTTCAACCAGACTTTCACAGTCCAATGAAAGCCAATCTTTCTTTCTTTTTTTTTTTTTTTATTAGTACACGCTTGCAGTACATAATTACTATATTCAGCATGGGGAGTTGGTACATGTACATAACACATGTTAATTCTTTTTACATCCTCAGGGGCCAGGGAAATTTCCTATGGAGAGTCAGGATTAATTTGCAAGAAGGACCTATCTTTTTTTATTTTTTGCGGGGGGAGACAGTGGAGATTGAACCCAGGGCCTCTACTTTTTTTTTTTTTTTTTTTTTTTTGAGACAGGGTCTCACTATATAGTGCAGGCTAGCCTTGAACTCACAGTGATCCTCCTGCCTCAGCCTCCCCGGTGCTGGGATTACAGGCATGTGGCACCACACCCGGCTCCCTACCCCATTTTTTATTTTTCTATTGTGAGACAGGGTCTTGCTAAGTTACTAACTTAATCAGGCTAGGCTCATACTTATAATACTCCTGTCTCAGCCTCCCAGAGTCGTAGGATTACAGACTGTGCCATTATATCAGGCTAAGAAAGACCTATCTTTAAAGCAAAAGCCAGGATACCATGCTGGTACAAAAGGCAACACTAGCCTCATTTAGAAACCAGCTCATGAGGGTATCTGAAATCACACCCAGCCCAATGAAGGAAGGGGGGTGCCCAAGAAAAGATCTACTACTAATGCCAGCCTCTGGCCCAGCCACCATGATCTATATTTCCTTTTCCAATTTGTGTCAGTAAGTATACAATGAACCATCCCTCCACTTGAGCTTATCTATCCTCAAAACAAGTCAACTCTAAACTTTCCCCCTTCTTCAGACCACAGCTTTGAATAGATCAAAATGACAGGATGAGGCCAGGCATGGTGGCCCATGCCTGTAATCCCAGCACTTGAGAGGATGAGGCAGAAGGATCGACGTGAGTTCAAGGCCAGCCTGGGCTACAAAGTGCATTCAAGACCAGCCTGAACTGCACAGTGAAACCCTGTCTCTAAAAAAAAAAAATAATAAGGACAGGATAGGAAAAATGGGAAAAGAAAACTGATCTAAGCTTTATGTAAAAAAGGTGTTCCAGGGCCGGTGAGATGGCTCAGCGGCTTAAGCACCTGCCCGGCAAGCGCGAGGGCCCGAGTTCGACTCCCGGAACCCACATACGAAAAAGAGGCCGGTGATATCGCTCAGCAGCACGGGCGCCTGCTGGCGCGCGAGGTCCTGAGGTCAACCCCCACCCCCGTACCCACAAAAAAAAAAAAAAAAAAAGGTGTTCCTTTCTGTTGCAACAGTATACCAGGCCTCCTGCTCCCTGACAAGACTCCACAAGTGCATAGGAAAAACCAGGGCAGAGTAAAAAAAAATACATATATATAACACGGAATCCCTACATTCAACAGTCAGAAGAAACAGAATAAGTCAACAAGTAGTCCCAGGAATTATATTATGCCAATGTCAAGAAAAGGCCATTTAGCTCCCTAGTGTCAAATAAGAGTCCATCTACAGGCTTGCCTTCATATTTCAAATAGGCACAGCTAGGAGACAGCAAATTACCGAGGGGAAAGGAAGGACTACGGTTCCCACGGTGGTTGGAATAGAAAGGCACACCTGAACACCAGGCAACAGAGCTGGCCCAGCCCTGAATTTCCCTGCCCAGCCCAAGAGTCTTCAACCCCTTCTTTGCTGCCAAGCATTGAACGTGGCTAAAAGTAAGCCACTCTTCCAGAGAAGTCCTGAAATGGGGTCCTGCCTTGCTGATCTGAAAGGTCAAGGTGCCCCAACAAAAGGCATCCTAAGGAGGGATGAGGAAAGTTGTTCAGGAGAGCTAGAAATAATAGCCGTGACTTGGGAACAGAAAGAAAACTTGAACTACTGGGATTAGGCAGTACCATGTGTGGTTACTCCACCAACCCCACATGCATGTACAAACCTAAATTATTTGCCCACTTTAGGCCGCTCAGTTCTGAGTCAAAAGCCCCACCACCACGACAAAATCCAGCCCCCCGCAAGACCTTACCTGCTGCAGTGGACTCCTCCGATGTAGCCCCAGAGCCAGCTCCTGTCGCCTTCTCACTATGACTGTAGCTGAGGCTCTGACCCTGATGCAGGAGGAGCCCCCAGAGGAGCCACAGAGCAAGACGGGCACACACATCCATGACTCTAGGTCTCCGTCAACATGCGCCTGAGATGGGCACCTTGGGATCCCAGAGGCAAAGCCGGGAGCCCGGGAGTGCAGCCGAAGGTCCCTAGGCAAGATGCCCTCTCGGTGCCGCAGCTGTCCAGCCACCTGCGGGCTAGCCTCCTCCGACAGCCAAAGGTCAAGTACTCCAAGTTTGGCGCGGGAGGATCGCCAGTCCCTCCGGTGGTACAGTGGGTCCTCCCGAGCCTGAGCTCGGGCCGCTTCCGGAGAGTTTGGGCAGGGTAGCGGCTGGGCCGCTGTCAGCTCCGCAGCCGGCTACACCCCTGCAGGAGAAGGCGGGCAGGATCTACCGCGGGCACAGAGGTGGGGGAGGGAGCGAAGGGTGGAGAGGAGGAGGGCACCTGACCTCGCCCCGCCGAGGAAGAGTGCAAGCAGAAGCTCCGGGAAAGCGTGCGACTCGCAGGCCCCAGCGGGTTCCGGCGTCTCCGCGATCCTTAGCCTCCCGGGCCTAGGCCAGCGCCCCCGCCGAGTCTCGTGCCCAGGCGGCCGGGGTGCCCTGGTCCAGCAGGCGTTCGCTCGCCGGCCAGGCCCGGGACAGCGGCTGGCGAGCGCGCGGGGCGGGCCGGGGCGGGCGGGGCGCGCTCTCCCTCCCGCGGGCCCGCCCAGCGCCCGGCCCCCAGCTGAGCCCGGGCCCGCCCCAGCGCCCGCGCGGCTCCCGGAATAACCCGTTGGGGACGGCTGGCCAGGGCCCCCCCACCCCGGCGGGGTCTTCGGGCCCCCGGGCCCACGCCCGTCTTCGCCGGGATCCCGTCCCGCAGCGAAGATCAAGTTCCGGTCTCCCCTTTCCCCAAAGAATCTCCCCCGCTAAGCGCCCGCCCGTCGGCGGGCTCCTGACGTGCAGTTGCTCAGGTAACCCAGGCCTGCGGCGACGACCACAGTAACAGCGACAGCGGCCACCCAGCCTGTCTCCGGGCCGCGGTGCTGCTCCACTCTGCTCTGTTCTCGTGTCAGGCTGGATAGAGGCCCCAGCACCACACAGCCGCCCAGGAGCCACCTCAAGCGATAGCTGCCAGGCCAGATTTGGCCTGGGGGCGCGCGCCCAGCCCCCTACCCCCGACCGTCCTCCCAGGCTCCGCCCTCCCGCCGCTTCTCACAGCCAATCGGCTTCCGCCTTTCTGCGGCTTGGTAATCCGCGCGCTCAGTCGCCCGTGCACAGCAGCCCCTGGTGAGCACATCCAGGTACTGCAGACACAACGAGCTCCTAAGAGGCCCGCCCCTTTGCGGAGCGTCGGGGAGTGAAGCGAGGACCCGCCCCGGAGGAGGCCCATTAGGGCTGCAAGTGTTTTCAGAGGAAATTATGCCAGAAAGTAAAATGAACTGTCCACACCACTTTAGACTAAATTCTCCTATATATACCTTGAATCTGGGTTAAAAGAGTCCATCTGCCTTCTGACCCCATCCTCGCCACCCCTCCAAGCTGTCCGATGCCCTGGTTTAACTTTCCCAGCTAGATTTGCGACCTGCCCCTGGAGCCCCCACCTCCTGGAGGTTTTTGCGGTCAGGGCCCATGGCTGGACCCACCCTGCATCTAACTCTCCCAGCTGAGTCGGTTGGACGAGGTGACAGCGACGTGAGAATGAGTGTCCCAGTGAAGAGAGCCACGCCTGGGCCTCCTTCAACAAAGCCTGCACTTCCTGTTCTCATGCATACCGTCGTCAGCAAGTCTTTACTGAAACCTCCTCTGTGCCCTACCCTGTCCTTGGCACCAGAGGCAGGAGAAAGGATTAGGCCCAGTCGCTCCTCTGGCTGACAGTGCTAAACCAGCTCCTTTTCTGAGCAAGCTCTTTGAAGACCAGAATGCGGATTTGCCCGACAGCTGCTAGGCTTAAGGGTTAGGCTGTTGATATAAAAATATACGTCTAACGTCATCTACTACCACTCTCCCCACTCTATTAAACTATCAAACTGGCTTTCTTTCTCTCTTGTTTGCAGTGCTGGGGGTGGAACCCAGGGCCTCAGGCTAGCTAGGCAAGTACTGCCCATGGTCTTCTCTAAGTTCCCCAAACCAAACGTAACCAAACTTTTTAGCAACCTTTGTATCTGCTGTTGCTAATGCCTCAAAAGCTCCTCCCTGCACCTGGCTCTTTGTAGAGCTAGCCTTTCCTTCCTCCACACACAGTTTGATGTCTCCTTAGAAATTCCTACCCAGAATTGTATCATAGGTATGTCTGCCCCTCCCCAAATTTGTGATTGTGAGTTTTCAGAGTTCATTTGTCTCTATGACCCTACCAATAGAAGGTGCTGAGGAAAAGCTGGTTGACAAGAGATAGTTCATTTGATCAACCAATTACTTTTTTTTTTTTTTTTTTTTTTTTTTGAGACAGGGTCTCACTGTGTAGTTCAGGCTGGTCTTGAGTTCACTATGTAGCCTAGGCTGGCCTTGAACTCGAAGTGATCCTCCTGCTTCAGCCTCCCTAGTGCTGCAATTACAGTTGTGCACCACCACACCCAACAACCAAATATTTATTAACAGCTATGTGCTGGAAAATTGGCCAGAAGTCAAACCTCTCCCTAACCTAAGACCTAGAAGACCTATGCTCTGAGCCGGGGGTCTTAAACCCAAATGGCAAAGCCAGTAAACAGTTAATGTGATTAAGAGAAGGGACTGGTGGCAATTTCGGACTGGAAAGCAGCCAGGGTGGGCCCAGTATTGACAGTTGTTAAGAGAAAACAGACATTTGGATATTTATTTACTTATTTAGGGTTTTTTTGTTTTGTTTTGTTTTTTCAGATAGGGTCTTACTATATAGTACAGGCTGGCCTTGAACTCGCTTATGTAGCCTAGGTTGGCTTTGAACTCACTTCGATCCTCCTGCCTCAGCCTCCCAAGTGCTGGAAGTATAGGCATGTGCCACCACACCCAGCTGTTTGGGGTTTTTTGAGCCAGGGTCTTGCTATGTAATTCAGGCTTCACTATGTAGTCCAGGTTGGCCTCAAACTTTGCAGTGATTGTCCTGCCTCAGCCTCGAGAGATGGCATTACAAGTGCACACCACCATGCACAGCTCAAAAATCTAGACTCGGGCCGGTGAGACGGCTCAGCGGCTTAAGCGCCTGCCTTGCAAGCGCGAGGGCCCGAGTTCGACTCCCGGAACCCACATACGAAAAAGGGGCCGGTGATATCGCTCAGCGGCACGGGTGCCTGTTGGTGCGCGAGGTCCTGAGGTCGTCCCCCCGGTACCCACAAAAAAAAAAAAAAAAAAAAAATCTAGACTCATGTAACATATTACTTTTTTTTGGTATTGGAAATTGAACCCAGAGCCGTTGCACTGAGCTACATCCCCACCCCACTCCCTTTTCAAGACAATGTCTAAGTTGCCCAGGCAGGATTCAGAATATGCCCAGTGACATATTCCTTTTTTACTATTGTGCAACTAACTTTAAAAATGTAAGACCCAAACCAAGCATGGTTGTACATGCCTGTAATTCTATCTACTTGGGAGGCTGAGGCAAGAAGATGGCTACACAGCAAGAAAAATTAAATTAAATTAAAATTTAAAATATAAGTATAAAACCCATGGCTGGGGATGTAGCTCAGTGGTACAGCTCATGCTTTGCATCCACCAAGCCCTGGGTTTGGTCCCCAGCACCACACAAATAAAATATAAAACCTTGTATAGCCAGGTACAGGGGCACACAGCTGTAATCCCAGCACTCGGGAGGCTGAGGCAGGAGGATTGCCGAGAGTTTGAGGCCTGGGCTACACAGTGGATGCAAGACCAGCCTGGACTACATAGTGAGACCCTGTCTCAAAAATAAATAAATAAATAAATAAATAAATAAATAAATAAATAAATAAGATAAAATAAAACCCTGTATAGGCTACATAAAACCCAGATTAATCACTATCACTTTGTTATTTATGCCTAAGCTACCTAACTTATGCACTCATTCAGTTAAGAGGAAATGCAAGGATAGAGCAAAGTAAAGCTTGCTTAACACCGCTTCCTTTAAATTTAAATATACTGTTGCTTTTAGCCACCACATGATTTATTTAGGGTATGAGTGCATAACCTATTTGTTACAAAAAACCTGGGTCCTAGAGGCAAGAAACCATGATGGGTTACCAATTCACACCAAAACCTTGAACTTCTCAGAGCCTGTTGCATTTCCTGTAAAGTTAAAATGGTGTCTAGGAACCAAAAATAGAATCACCAAATGATCCAGCAATTCTACCTCTGGGTATATGCCCAAAATAAATGAGAATGGGGTCTCAAATATTCATACACCCATGTTCACAGTGCCTTGGACCAACGATGACAACGTGTTATGAACCAAAGGTTATGTTTTAGGGGAAAAAAAGAAAACATCAAAAGTCACCATTTCCTTTGGTACTTCCCTGAATTGTCATCTCTTTAGTCTTCTGCTATACCTTAGAGCATTCATATAGCTAGACTTTGGTAATCTAGTAATATTTCTCTTCACCATTAGCCTCTGAGCTCATCAAGGACTGCATTTCATTCATTTCATATTCTCACAGATCAGGTTCCCCAGTACATAAACATTTTGCTAAGTAAAGGAATAAATGATATATGTTCCATACAGCAGCCTAACTGTCCTTCCTCCACACTCCAAGGCTTCTGGTCACCAGTAGCTTTCATTTAGAAAATCAAAGAAACTTTGAAAGAAGTGCAATCAAGAAGAGTCAGATATACTCCAAAGAGTTTAGGAATTCCTGAGTTTGGGCTATGTTATTAGAGGTGCTCCCTGGTGTCCAAAAATAGAAAATACAGCTATCACTGAGAAATTGGCTGGGTAGGAAATGAGAGAGCTTGGATTCTACAACAGAGGATCATCTCCACATCCAGGATCAATTCTAGAATCTTACCGCCAATGTTCATTTATTTGTTTAACAGCTACTGATTTGTTATACAGCTATGTATAACAACCTAGTTCCTACCCTCCAAGAGCTCAGTTTTTAGGAAAAAAATATATATGGATATCAAGAGCTAATTAGCACTTGTTGATAATGTCTTGAGAGGGGTTGGTACAGGGATAGGTGAGGGAGCACAGAGAAGGGACAAGTAACTCCCTAAAGTAGCTAAGGAGACTTTGCATATGCACATAGATGGGGGAGGCAGCAGGTAGAAAGTGTCTGGTACTTAAATACCTTGCTCAGTAAACAACAACATGCTGTTCTGGAATCATGCTGGGCGTGGGGGTGTACACCTGTAATCCCAGCACTTAGGAGGCTGAGGCAGGAGGACTGCCACAAATTGGAGGCCAGCCTGGGCTACATAGTGAGTACAATGCCAGCCTGAACTACTTAATGAGACCTTGTCTCAAGATAAAAAAAAGGTGTGGGGGGGGTAATTGCTGGAAATATCCAAGATCAGCTGTGTGGCTCTGGGCAAGTGGTGACTCAACCTCTCTGGCCTCAATTTCTCCATTTGAAAAACAAAAAAGGAGGGGGGAAGAATTCTATAAAGTTTAGATGAGTTAATATGTGTAAAACAATTAAAACAGTGCCTAGCACAATGTGCTAAATAAACATTGGCTCTTAGTGTTCTGCAAGGAATTTCAGAACCATTAAGGAATTATATCAAGATCAAGTATGTGTAATTTGCAGAGATCATTCTGGTGATAATGTTGAGAAGACTGTAGAGGTAGAAGCTGGAGATAAATGAGGTGGTTTGAAAACCCAGCTCACCTTCTTATTAGATGTATGACCTTAGCAGGACCTGAGAAGTAATTATGAAGTGTGATTGGGCAAAAGTGGTGGGAATAGAAAAGGATCCAGATTTGAGAAATATTTGGTGATTAGATGACTGGGTGAGAAAACAAAACCAATTAAAATTTAATAATAGCCAGGCGTGGTGGTGCACACCTGTAATCCCAGCACTCAGGAGGCTGAGGCAGGAGAATCACCTTGAGTTTGAGGCCAGCCTGGGCTACACAGTGAGTCCAGGCTGGCCTGAGCTACATATTGAGACTCAGTCTCAAAAAATGAAACAAGCGGGCAAGGTGGCACATGCCTGTAATCCTGGCACCTGGGAGGCTGAGGCAGGAGGATCTCAGTGAGTTCAAGGCCAGCCTGGGCTACATAGTGAGCTCAAGGCCAGCCTTGAGTACAGAGTGAAACCTTGTCTCAAAAAACAAAACAAAACACACACACACATACACACACTTACACACAAAAGATTTAATAATAGCCGGGCATGGTGGCGCATGCCTATAATCCCCGCATAGTGAGACCCTGTCTCAAAAAAAACAAAGATCTAATAATAATTGTAACTTTAGAAGGTTTTATGATAAGCATGCTACATTCAATCATTCATTCAACAGATATTTACTGAGCAAGGTATTTAATAATACCTGGGCACTGAATAAAATAAGAAAATCTTGCTCTCATAAAGCTCATGTGTTACACCATATAATTAATATCTACAGAAATTTTATGATGTAGACCTATTTTATAAAGAAAAATAGTAAGACTCAGCTAAGTCCAATTTTCCTCTATGTAGGTATAGTAATATTATCTGCCTTGTAGTGTTGTTATATTAATTTAGTCAATAAATATAAAGCGTATGTAAAGCATATGTGTTGCATTAAAATATTCAGTAATTTAGCCAGGTGTGGTAGTACACAACTGTAATCTCAGCACTCTGGGAGCCTAAGGCAGGAGAATGACAAGTTCAAGTGAAGCCTGGACAATTTAGGAATTTAGCGAAACTCTGTCTCAAAATTTAAAAGATAATAATAAAATAAAAGGAGCTAGGGATATAGCTCAATGCATAAGGCCCTGGGTTCAACCCCCAGTAAGGAAGAAACAAATCAGTAATTTGACCAGGGTTACACAGCAAGTAGAAGGCAAATATGAAAATTAGAGAAGGAAGAGAAGAGATGGAGTAGTGACTCATTTAGGCATCTTCGAAGTTGAGTTGTTCTTAGATCAGCAGGACTGAGGAAGGAGGAATTTCCCAGAGGGCATTATGCCAGATGACCTGAGTACCACACAGTCTGGAGAATCTCAAAGATGCAAAGGTGTTCTGGAGACCAATAGGACAACTATCGTTCTGCCTGACTAGGAGGAGGAATTGTCTTGGAGGATAGGAGATTGCCATTGTTCCCACACCCCATCTACTTAGTTCTTCCAGGGAATCGAGAACAATGGATTAGAGGACATGATTGTACAACTGTGTTTCATTTGTCACTTCCCTTGTTAGTTCTTTCTACTGTCTCATTTTGCCCATCAAAGCCCACAAAAATGAAACATGGGGCCAGGGATATAGCTCAGCGGCGTGGCGCCTGCCTGGCAAGCACAAGGTCCTGAGTTCAATTCCCAGTTGCAAAAACAAAAACAAAAAATGAAACATTGATCTTGTCTTTGGCAGTATTGATAAAGAGAAGTAATGGAAAAAAGATGGGGAGGCAAAGAGAGGAAACACCAGGGATCAAGGGGAGACCTAACTTGCTGGGTGGGCATGGTGGTACACACCTGTAATCCCAGCACAGAGGGAGGCTGAGGCAGGAGCATCGCCGTGAGTTTGAGGCCAGCTTGGGCTACATAGTGAGTTCAAGGCCAGTCTTAACTACATAGTGAGACCCTATCTCAAATACCTCCCCCAAATAAAAAACCCTGAAAACATCATTGGGGTATGGAAATTGATGTTTATTGTCATACCATTAGGCAGCTTGCTAACCACTCTATATATATGGTTTCATTTAATCCTTGCAATCCCACAAAGCACTCTGTATTTTTCATTTCCATTATAAATTAAAACAGACTGAGAAGTTGTCTCTGTCACATGCTCTTATAGTGCTCTATATTTTTGTATGATTATCTGCTTACGGTCCATCTCATTAATTACATCAGAGTAGAGATTTGTCTAGGTTTTCTCTGCTTCATCACTGGTGTGTAACATTATGCCTGGCAACAAGGAGATTTTCAAATAAATATGCATTGAAGGAATGAATGTAAGGGGTCAGGTGACCTGTCAAAGGCCACCCTGTAAGGGTTTCTACCAGGATCTGAGCCCTGGTCTGCCTGACTTCAGAATTTATGATCTGTAGTCTACCCTACCAAGTACTTCCTGTTCTTTTGGTTTTGGTTTTGGTTTTGGGGGGATTTTTTTTTGAGACAGGGTCTCACTATATAGCTCAGGCTGGACTTGAACTCACTGTGTAGTCCAGGCTGGCCTCGAACTCGTGGCACTCCTCCCACCTCAGCCTCCCTAGTGCTACGATTACAGGTGCGTGCCACCATGCCCGGCCCCAAGTACTTTCATATGTTGTTTTATTTCTAAATCTCTATATTTGTGGGTTTCCTGGTCTCAGCTATTTGTGAGCACACATACACACTCCCTACCAGAACTCACTTTGTAGGAAATGCTACTAAGAAAGTAGGAAAAAGAAATAGCCCTTTGGAGTATGCCCTTTTCTTTCCTCTTCAGCTCGGCATCCTCCTCCTAAGCCTTTGCAGACTGTTCCACCTGACCACATATCTCCCTCTCCTCTGGCTTTATTGCCCCTTCATGTACCTGTGCCATCACCAGGACTGTGATGGTTCCACACTTATTAGTACTATACTAAAACAATTTGATTCCATAGATGTTTACTGCAGGCAAATGTGTGCTCCGGCCTGCCTGTGCCAGGCCCAGTGGGTGGACACATAGATGAATCAGATACAAACTCAAAGGAGACAGACATTAGGTATGGATACAATTTACTAGAGCACAAAGCACGATGACCTAAGTGGAATTAAAGAACTATGAGCAATATGCTATATGCATAAACCTTAACTACTTAATTATTATTTTGAAGAGTGTATCATAGAAGGTCAGAGCTCAAAGGTATCATCTAGTTCAACCCCTTGTTTTCTAGTGGAGGAGACCAAGACCCAAAGAAGGGTAGGGCCTGGCCTAACATCTCACTAGTCTGTCTGAGCCAAGACTAAACTACAAGATTTTCTGAAATGCAGCCCTAGGCTCTTTCTTCCTCCTCTGGTAGCTTCATAGGCAACATCCTCCTATGCCACCAGACCATGAGATTCTAGGTCAGGTTCTCCCTCCTAAACCAGGGCAAGGCAAGCCCAAGACAACAACATTCTCAGGCAGTACAGTCTGAGTGGCTGCCAACCCAGTCTCTTGACCTATGTTACCTAAGGTGCTCTCACCACCCGTAACCTGAGTTTCAAATTTTTTTACAGGAAATTAAAAACAAAACAAAAAAACCCTCTCTAACCAGAACACCAGTATATAAATCAGACAAAAAGAAAACTTTCTCTGGTTGTAGGGAGTGAGTCCAAAACCCAAAGTCCCACTATTTTCCTGCCTTTAAATCCTGGGAAACGAACTCAAAAAACTTTTTCTGGGAAATTTTTTTTCCCCTTTTTTAAACAGGGTCTCACTACGTAGCTCAGGGTGGCCTTAAACTCAAGGCAATCAATTCTCCTGCCTCAGCCTCCCCAGTGCTAGGATCACAGATGTGCATCACACCAGGCCAAAGGGATAAAAAAAATTTTTTTTTTATATGCGTGTACTGGGAGTCGAAGCCAGGACCTCGCGCTTGCCAGACAGGCGCTCATGCTGCTCAGCTATATCACCAGCCCTGGAATATAATTTTTAATGGCTTCACAGAAGCCATTTTAGTGTGTGGTCCGCCTCTGAACCCTGTCATTTATGGGACTCACAATCCTTTCTTCACCCCTTAACCATCAAGCACCAGTGGTTCCCAGCAGGGTATGGAGAAGGACATAATTTCCCCCTTGTCCAACCTGCTCTCCCCTCCCTACAGAGAGGAGTTTGTCGCAAAGGCTATGAGGACCAAAGAAGAGAAAGACCCACCTCTCCCCGGAAAGACACGGGTAGCTTCCTGGAGAAGAGTTTTGGAGAATTGAACCCACCCATTCAGAGTCATTCGTGAATCTGAGGGAGTTTCTAACAGCGCTTCTGATATAGAAGCCAGGCAGTGACAACACGCCTTTTACACCCATTCTCTATTATCTTCACAACTACCGGGTGAAGAAATGATTTTACCCTACATAGAATTCAGGCTCAGAAAGGTTAAACTACTCGTTTCCGGGATCGACCCTCCTCTTTATCGGAAGACAGGAACTCCGTCTTAAACGCTCAGTTCTTTTCTCCGCTGCACGCAGCACACAGCTCGGCACGTGGTAAGCGCTCAGAAAGTTGGCACTAAACCAAGCATTATCGATTCTCAAATCGAAGCTCCTACGCGCAAGGCCTGGAGCAGAAGCACCAGAGGGCGCCCACGAGTCCGCCCACCGGCAGATCCCCAGGGCCCAAGCCAGCCCTCAGCCCTGGGTGCGGCCCTTCGGCTCCGAGTCACTGCGAGCCCCGGGGAAGACAGGGAGCAAAGGGAGCCCTACGTCCTGCGTGCGCTGCGCCCCCGCCCCCCAGAGCTGAGGCGCGCGGAGCTGCAGGGTGCGGAACGACAACACGACATCCTGTTTTTGGGGCCTGCGACTCCGCCTGCGCCTCTGCTGATCATGTCTTTCCCCGGGGTGCTGACGCCAGCTCCCCTTCCCCCGGTCTCTCCACCCTCCCCAGGGGTCTGGGGCCTTTCCACTGCTGAATCACCACCTCCGCCACCCCCAGGGCTCAGGGCAGGGGTGGGGACTGCTCCAGCCTGACTGATCATGGCTGTACCCCAGCCAGCCTCAGCCGCCGCTCGCTCGCTGGGCTTGGCTGAAGCCACCAGGCCTAGGGGCGCCCTCTCCGCATTCCCGCGAAGATCCGTGGGGATGAGATCCTGGGGGCAAGGGGGCGGATTCCTGACGCCTAGCATAGGCCCTCTGCTGGGTGGGGTGGCCAGGAGGAGGCGAGAGACCGGTCCTTGGGAGGCCTAGTCTAAAAGCCTCGGGGCGAGGGGTGGGGAAAGCGGGGAGCGCGGGAGCGGGCCAGGGCGTAGCTTGCAGCGAGGACCCCGGCTGGAGGGAGGGTGGGCAACGCGCGACCGCGGACTTCCTGGTGGCGCCCAGCCCCGCCCCGGCCCGCCCCCGCGCCCCGACCCGGCCCACCGACCCGCCCCCCCAACTTCCTCCGGCCGCCCGCTCTCACTTCCTTCTAGAGCCTGGAGCCGCTGCTGCCGCCCCCAGCTCCCCCGCCGCGGGGAGGGCACCAGGTGAGGCCGGGCGGGGGCCGGGCCGGCGGGCAGGGGTCCTGGGGAGAGGACCCTGGCCGGCCTGGGAGTGGTGCGGGCGCCAGCAGGGGAAGTTTGCTTGCAGGAGGCCGCGGGCGGAGGCTCCCGGCTCACTCCAAGTTGGGCGGGCGCGGCCGGCCGGGCGGGGCGAGGACCCGGCCACTGCGAGCCGGTGGCGCTCGGGTAGGGGGGTTCCGAGCGGCTGTGCCGCCTCCTGGAAGCCACGAGGGACCCTTGCGGTCCAAAGGTTTCGAGCAACGACAGAGGTTTCTGAAATGGGAAGGCAACGGGGCTAGGAGATGCGACTAGAAGTAGGGCGTCCTCAGAAGTTGGGGGGAGGTGTACAAAGGTGGGGGGCCCCTGGGCTGGAGAAGGCGCTGTCTTTGCTCCGACAGTTGTGACATTTGTGCGGCTGAGGGGGGGGCGGTGTCTGGGGCCTTTGGAGCCCGAGACTGCAGAGAAAGAGCGTCTCCCGAGAAGACTGGTGCCAGCCCAGACCGACACTCGGGCCACAGCCCACGGGTCCCCTGCGCTCACGAGGAGCCCACGGGGAGCCCCTGTACCCACTGTTTTTCTCTTTACGTCTTTTTCTGAGTTCCGACTTCTTCATCCCAGGAGCCAAGTAACAGGTTTTTTAGTCAGCAAACATCTGCTGTGCTTAACTGATCTGAGCCTGGTCTTGCTCTTTTGGGGGTAAACTGAAGAAAGAAAAGACCTAGACTTGCCTTGTGACTCGAGATGGAAGGACTCATTCAGAGGTACTGATAGTCATTGACACGGTATAGGGTTTTGGGGATGCAGCAGGGCCTCTGACTTCTGGGAATGATTGGGCAGGATCTCCGAGTCTTCCCCTTCATTCTTTTTTTTTTTTTTTTTTCCCTTCATTCTTAGTCCATGGATTCTACATATTCTCATACTCACCCCGCCCTCCTTTAATGTCTACAGACTCTCATTCCCCTTCAGCCTCTTTTCCCTCAAACACGCAGACATACCTAGGCCCTGACCTCATACTTAACCCTGAGCCTCTGTTCCTCTTAGTTCCCTGCAGCCTTCTCTTCCCAGCTTCTGGCTGCCACACACATACAGTATGTACCCTCTTCTTCTCCCCTCATTCTTCCTGATCCCTCGACCAGAGGGACCTGTCTCCTTCCCTTTCAGCCACCCTTTCCCAACTTTGGGGTCAGGAACTACTGTAGAAGACTTGAGTTTGAAAACCTTTTCAAACCTCCCTGGCTTGGAGAAGCAGGCTGCAACCTCCCAGTGATAGAGATGATTAAAGGGCTAGAAATGTGTGTGTGTGTGTGTGTGTGCGCGCATGCACATGCACGCATTCAAATGTCTACGTGTATACATCTTTATCTTTTGGAGACAAAACTGCCATCAGACTTGAGAAGGTGCAGAGCAGAAGCTAGCAGAATGAAGGGAACCTGCAGTGGGTGACATTGTGGTTAGGCAGGAGGAAGCAGTCTGTAGCAGTCAGAGTAGATTGACACAGGAATAAAACTGGTGAGAGAGGCCGTGGGAAATGAAAATTGCCCCAGCTCTTGTGTGCTCCAGCAAGAGGCCATGCCTGGGGATGTGGGATAGCCTGAAGATGCGTGACTCCCGTGTGGTATCGACTGGCTCTAACACCACCTGGTGAGGAGAAAGGGATGGGCCACCTGGCATGAGGAAAGGAGAGGGAAGGGGCAAAGGCAGGATTCTGGAGGAGGGACTGCAGCTGGTCTAATTTCAGTCACAGCTGTTTATTGGAGAAAGACGTTAGGCAAAGGTATCTGCCCATCTTTCCTGTTGCCTTCTGGAGCCTGCCCAGGTTGGGCAACCGAGTGTCCTGCTGTGCACCAGGGCCTTGATGACCAAGGAGCCCTCTGGAGTTCTGCTGACCTTTCTGCCTTCAAGCATTGCCCTCTCACCTCAGGCCTTATTCCCTCTCAGGAGTTTCTCCCAAGACTAACTTAGTTTATCTTAACTTTGTAAGCTGTCTCCATTCTTGAGCTCCTTCCTCAAGCCTTTGGGCTATATACTGAAGGATCTTATTTCTCTTCATCCTCTACCAATCTTCTGTATTCATTTCTCTCCACTAGGAAAAAAGAAGTGAAGGGGAGCAAATGCTACCTCTTGGGGACCTCTCAAGCACAGATAAATTTAAGAGCCATTCCCATTTCCCATCCTGTCTTCTTCCTTTCTCAGCTGTCTCTCTCCCACAAATTGTCCCTTCTTCCAATCCTGCCCTTCTACCACCTGTCTCTCCTACTGTCATTTCTGGGAGATGCAAAAGTTTGCCCCAGGAGGAAATCCAAGGGATCTGCAGAAAATCCCAGCACAAGGAAGGATGTGCATAAAATGCACTTTCCCAGCATCACAGCTCAATATAAATCCCCAGGAGTCCTGATTCCCAGTACTTATTTTAGTATTTTATATAGCTAAAGCAACCCATGAGGCTCTGAGGATAAAGAAAGGTTGGAAGAGACAGTGGACATTTGAGCTAATTGCAAGAAAATCATTGCTGGAAAAATATGATGGGATGGGAGGGATCTAAATGGGAAAATACCATGGAGGGGGAGAGGGCCTAGCCTAGGACGCTGCTGTTGAGCTCTTGGCTAAAGAGGTATGGTCAAAGTTGGCACATGAAAAGAAGTGACGGTGTGACATTGTCACAGGTCCTGGTTGGGGATCTGGGATTTGGACTTGTTTCTGGCAAAATTATCCCAAATGAGGTGGCTGATGTGAGCTTTTAGGGGGTTATGAGCAGAAAGATATGAGAGGTTGTGGCTACAGTGGGACAACTGGAAAGATACTATGATGTTGGTAGTTTGAGCTGGGAATAAGAAAGGCACCCAGGCTCACACCGAAGACCCCTCCTTCTGTATACAATGTAGATCCATTAGAAGTAAGGTTTGTAGGGGTCCGTGAGAAGAGCTGAGAAGGGAAACCAAAGACAAAGCCTAGGCCACCTCCCCAGATTAAACTGGTTTTCCTGTCCAGGGTCCAGCTTCCTCTTTTGTCCTCATTTCATATGGGGGGAGGGCATCTTCCCAGGAGCTGAAGACCAGAGGAGGAGCTTCTCACCTTGGGCAGGGCCACATTGGCTGTCTGTGCAATAATGTTAGTGCTAAATCGTGAACAGTGCAAGTTGGGCTAGGCATGGGGGCCTGGGAACTTAGAGGCAAAAATGGCCAGATGTATGTCAACCTGACCCCTTTGGCCCATTTCCTCAAGAGATAAATGATGGTAGGGCCATCCTGAATAAAGTAAGAAAAATGGACCCACCCCCAGGCCAGAGTAATAGTCCTCACTTTTTGTGAGACCCAGGTCCTTGTCCTGGATTTGCAACCAACTCTCTTGTATAACCCTGATCATCTTAGTTTCTCTTGGCTCTGTTTCACGTTAGGGAGTTGCATTATCAGTACTTCCAAAGGGCACAGTGAGCATTGATAACCTTGACTCTCCCTCCCCCAAGAGACTCCTCATAGCACTGCCCTCTACTCTCTACCTTCCTGTCTGCCCAGACGTGATTTGACAGCCTGGAGTACCTCTGAGTATCTATCCAGGAGCAGGACTGTGGCCCTTTCCCCAAAGCACAAGGATTGCTATGGGTTGAGAGATAAGAAGGCAGAGAGTGTTGGGGGATTTTGCCAGGGGCAGCAAGATTGGGGAGTACCCCATCCCCTACTCCAGCTGTGCCCCACTGGCAATGGAAAATAGATGCTGGAGTTTCCTCCTGATGTTATTTTCCCTGGTGGAAAACCCCTCAGCCTTGGGCGGGGCTGAAGGGTCTGGGCAGCCCTGGGTTATTCTGTGGGTATTTTCAGGTGAATGAGGCAGGATTGGGAGGATGGAACTTTCTGCACAGCCTTGTGTGAAATGAGCAAAGGCAAAGGAAGTGCCACTTCACAGACATTTCGTGGGGCCCGGGGACTACTGGGCAGCTGCTAGGCGGGAGGAGGAAGCCAGTGTGTGAGCCTTCCTCTGTGCTGCTTGGTGGGGGAGGGGGCAGCCTCCTTGGCTCCCCCAGCCACAGCTGTCCTGGCTTTAGGGCTTGCTTACCCTTTGTGGAACACCCCCATGCTGGGATGGCCAGAGAAGGGAGAAAACTGAGACTTACTGAAAGGGTCCCAATCTCCTACAGCCTTCCCAGTTATAACTGGCTTGTTCCTCCTCCTCTCCAGCCCCTAGTCAGTGACATCAGCTCTCACCTTTTATCCTACCTAACCTAGTTCAGGGTCCTCTGCAGACCTGGAGGATGCAGAATGGCCAGATGTGAGCTATTCGCAGCACACCTGTAATCCCAGCACCGAGGGAGGCTGAGGATTGCAAGTTTCAATCCTGCCTGGGCAACTTAGCAAGACCCTGTCTCAAAATAAACCAGTAAAATAAAAAGGACTGGGGCTGTAGCTCAGTGGTAGAGTACTACTGGGTTCGATCTTTAGTACAAAAACAAAAAGCAAAGAAAACCTTAAGAGAGTCCTCCAGCATACATTTTTAAGGTTGAAGGCTGGGAACTAGATTCTCTTGAGTTCTTCCCAGTTTATAGGGAGAAGGGGGAGAAAGAGAGACTCAGCCATTGGCCTGATCCCAGCCTCACACTGACCTCATGTGTCCCCCAGCTTCCTCCTCCCAGCCCAGCTGCAGCCAGCTGCAGGCCCTGGTGTCACCCCTTGCCTCTCCTCCCTTCAAAACAAACAAACAAATGTGCAGAGGCTTTCCAACAGTGCCCCTGCCCCTTGCCTGTCTTTGATTAAGGATCTTCAGATATTCCAAACCAATCCCTAACCTATCAGGACCACTTTTTTCTACCTATCTTCCTCATCCCCTCTGGGCTAGCTCTCCCTGCTTTGCCCCTCACCCTTCCAGTTGAGGATGAAGCAATATGGCTTGTGTTACCGTAACTTTGTGCTCCTCAGGGTGAGAAAAGTTGGCTACCTTAGTCCTGTGTCTCTTGGGCATAGAGGCTTTTCTTGTTCCCAGATCCATGTCTGTGGATTGATGGGGCAGGAGGTGTGTGTCAGTCTACAGTTCTCACTCAGCCCTCTGCTGGCCTTCTACAAATAAGTAGGAGAGACTTCCCTCCCTATGAGGCATCCAGTTAGTTTCACACAATGAACAGAACAGTCAGATAGTGCTGGGAAAAGTGAGGCAGGAGAAGAGGTTGCTATAATGTCCCAGAGAAGCTGGAGAATGAAAGTGGACCTTAGAAGACAGGAAGACTCTGAAAAGGCTGAGCAGCACTTTAGGAAGAGGAACTCCCGTGTGCAAAGCCCTGAAGGACAGACAGCTCATTCAATTATTTACTGACAGCAGCCGTGGCCCTCTGGGAAGAGAAATCAGTCAGGACCTTGCCCTCTACAAGATAAGATTCTTGGGGCCGGGAATTTAGCTTAGTGGCGCAGCGCCTGCCTGGTAAGCATGAGGTCCTGAGTTTGATCCCCGGTACCAAAAAAAAAAAAAAAAGAAAAAAAAAACAGATAAGATTCAGATCAGCCTCCATGTGATGCAAGAGTATGCCTGTGAGAGAGACGGACTACACTTCGGATAGGATAAGTCCACTTGGGACTTGAGTGATTTATAAGTACTTGCCTGGAGGAGGTGGCCATGGCTTTTGGCTCTGTGAGTACTGCTACTTGTGTTTTGGGAAAGAAAATGTGGAGGCTGTTTGTAGAGGATCAGAATGGTTTGGCCAGAGCTAAGGGTTGGAAGGCCCAGAGATGCTACAGTTAGAATGAGGTACAGGGAGGTCTGCAGAGGGGTGCGCCATTGGAGGGAGGCACATTAGAAGTCTGTAGAAGGTTCCCATTGCCTCCACACTCACCCATCTCTTAGAGCCCATTCCTCCCCTCCCCCACTCCCAGTTGGGACACTTCCCCTGCTCTAACGGCCACAGAGATCTGGCAATCAGGCAAACATCAGTGCTTCCTTTTCCTCCCGCTTCTGGGCCTGCCTGGACCACACCCCGAGACCAGGGCCACACTCAGATAGGGTTGCCTCATGAGCTCTGCTCCCAATGGACTCCCTGCCAGAGCCACTTCAGGTTAATACTAGAAAAAGAAGATTTTGGCTATCCTAAACTTGACTTTTGGCTGTTATTGCACGCTTGTAAGATTTAGCATTGCAGTGTTGGGTGGGTAAGGGGTGCAGTCCTGGACTCCAGAGGGTTCTATCCATAAGGGCTGGTGTAAGCAGATCAGAAGGCAGTGGTTCTGCACTGCTGTGTGTCCGGCCCTATACTCAAAGATTTTCTGCAGTTGAATTGAGAGTTTAGCCTTCAGCATTGGAGAGACATCCACAGCTGGGTATGACTGTTAAAGAAGAGGAATCACACTCACCCAAAGTAGAGTTAAAAGGGGTGGTCATGCTATGGAAATTCGAAGAATTCAGTAGCCTCATTGGGTGGTGAGACTTAAGCCAAATCTTGAGAAGTCAGGAAGGCTTGAGAGGGGAGAGGGAATGGAAACAGAAAAAAAGAAAGAAAGAAAGAAAAAAAAAAAAGTAGAAGTTTCAAGGCAAAAATAATCCTGGTGAGTTTGTAGAGGACACAGACCCCTCTGGAGCCAGGAGCTGAGAACTACCTACATTATGCACATTTGTTATATATTAATGCACTTAATCCATACAGCAACCCCATAAGGTAGGTACTGTTGCTGCTGCATCTGAAAGATAAGGAATGATAAGGAAATTGAAGCTTAGAAAGGCAAATAATTATAAATCTAAGGTCACCCAGTGAATAAGTGGTAGAATTAGGATTTAAATCCAGGTCTTTGTGACAGTAAAACTTCTCTCAGATTATAAAGAACTTTGAACACCAAAATGAGGGAGCGGGCATAATATGAATTAAAATGGGAATAAAAAGCCAGAACACCTATGTCTTGTACTCTATTACAAAGACAACAGTACAAGACAACTATACACAATGTATCAACTGTTGTAACTCTCCTACTAACCTGTTCTGAAACTTGGTTTCATTGTTATGTTTATCTTTTTTTCTCTTTAAAAAAATAAAAAAGCCAGAAAAAATATTGTAGTTTGGTTGATACCATACAGATCTGCAAACATCAGTTTATTTACTAACCGAAGTTTTTTTTTTTTTTTTTTTTTTTTTTAAGCCACTTAGTGAATAGTCATAGTCAAACCCAAACTCAGGCAGGCCACTCCTAATTTAGCATTCTGTCACATTAACGTCCCTTCTTCCTATTGGGCACACATTAGACCCTACATTTTAGCCCATGTACTTCTTTAATAGGCAAGGGGAACCTATTTGACTCAGTTCTGGCCAAAAGGATTTCAGAGAAAAGAGTTGTCTTGGGAGAAAGGATGAGGGTCTGGACTGGATGTGAATAAAGAAAACTGGATGGATGCCACCACTCGGACATATTCAGTGCTTCTTCCCGCCTCTCGGGACAAATGGCTTTGCTCCTGTAACTTCCTATGTGCACGGTACATCACAGCTTACAAAGTATATTCATTCTCATGCTTGTGATCCCAGATGCAGCCTTGTGAGGCGGGGAGGGCAAGTATTACAGTATCACTCCTGTACAGGTAGAGAAACTGAGGTTTTAGGAAGGGAAGTAACTTACTCTCAAGGTCACACAGCTGGTAAAGAGTAGCTTCAAGGCTGTGTAATGATGCATTGAGGAAAACCTAGGACTTTGGATGACAAAACTGGGTTTGTGTCCTGGCTCTTGTGCTAACTAGCTGTGTAATATCGGTCATTGTAACCACTCTGAGTTTGTTTCCTCAGTTTTAAAATAGAAATAATACCAGTACATTATTATAGGGATCAAATGACACAATATTATGGAATCTATAAAGGCTCATACCATACAAGGGATTTATTTGTTTATTTATTTAATTTTTTTGAGACAAGATCTTGCTATGTAATTCAGTAGGGCTTTGAACTCACTATGTAGCCCAGGCTGGCCTCAAACTTGGTGGCGATCCTCCTATCTCAGCCTCCCGAATGCTGGGATTACAGGCACGCACCACCATGCCTAGCTTCAGGGGCTTTGTATTAATGGTCAGGATCAGCAAATGAGCTCAGTAGGTCAGATTCAGGTATCTGGTACTCTTTCTTGGCCTTATACCATACCTTGGTTTGGACACTGCCTCATTCATAATTTTTTTTGGTGTCAGCCACTGTTCCCTTGCCTCCCCTCCCCCCTCCCCCGGAAGCTGCCCTCTCCTTCCCCTCTCCTTTGAGGGCTGATTTACTGATTGCTGGTTGATAACCACCTCCCTAGAGAACCAGTTGTGTTTTCAGTCTCTTGGGCCTTGTGACTGCTGCCCACAGTTCCGCTCTGGCCTTCCTGCCTGGGCCAGCCCATTGCTGAGATTAGGGGGAGACTTCTCAGTCATACTGCCACACCAGCTTCCCTACTCTGCGTGGAACTGAAGACTGTAGGCCCTGGGGTTGTGCTGTGAAATGCCAGAGCCTCTGAGATACTCACAAGTAATGGCACCTGTCCCTGGGGCTCCTGTAAGTCATACTTCATTTCCCTAGTGCCCTTGTCATAGGCATTTTAAACTCCATTTCCTGGAAAAGGAAACTGAGACCCAGAGAAGGTGAGTACCACATGCTTGGTTGCTGTGAGTCAGCAGAGCTGGGGCTAGAACTTAGGTCTCTGGGGCTAGAACCACTCTGAGGTTCTCTACTACCTTAGGGGCCCTTATTTCCTTCCCTGATCCACTGTCTGAAGGTCTCTATCTGAATGTCTTGAGGTTGAACACATACATACTTATTCATGCAAATAAGATGGAAATATTGTTACTATAAACCAGAAAAGCAACCACATAGAGGAAGCTGGTCCCAGGGGAAGCTGTGGGAGAGAACAGGGACCAAACCCTGGGTCCTTTACAGTCCCCACACCACCAAAGTCCCTTTCCATTTCCCAGCAGGGGATCCCCCAACAGTCTTTGATTTGTTTCTTTTGCTTTTTATTTTTTTTATTTTTTATTTTATTTTATTTTTTTTTCTGGGTACCGGGGGTCAACCTCAGGACCTCGCGCGCCAGCAGGCACCCGTGCCGCTGAGCGATATCACTGGCCCTTTTTTCGTATGTGGGTTCCAGGAGTCGAACTCGGGCCCTCGTGCTTGCCAGGCAGGCGCGTATGCTGCTGAGCCATCTCACCAGCCCGTTTTGCTTTTTAGATAGGGTCTCATTTTGTAGTTCAGGCTGGCCTTGAACTCAAGGTGATCCTCTTGCCTCTGTCTCCCAAGTGCTGGCATTACAGGTGTGCACCACTACACCCAGCTTGTCTTTGATTTTTGAAGTATAGTAAAAGATCTAGGGTAAAGGATATAATAGAACCCTGCACTTGGACACCTTCTTTCTGTGTCTTCTGTTTCTGCCTATGGAAAAATAAAAATAGCTCATATTTATTGAACAGGTACAAAATGTTTTATATGTATTGACCTATGTAAGTCTTATAATAACCAAAGGAAGCATTACTGTGTCCCTGCTTTAAGGTTAAGAAGATAGAGGCATAGAGAGGTGATTTTTTCAGGATCATAGCTAGGAAACAGCAGAATCAGGATTTGACTTTAGTTAATCTGGCATCAGAGTTTCTGGGGTCCCTGACTACCTACACTGCATCATTATAACATGTCGCTTGATACCTTTCATTGTGTATCTGCCTCTCTGGTGTCTGTCTTAATGGAATTTGGCATAATGTCAGTTCATGGAATAGGAGCTCCTTTCTCCTGTATACTCCTCCTACCCATTCTTCCCAGTAGGTAGAGGCCTCCCTAACCATGAGTATCCCTCTTCTCTCTGCACAGGTCATTGCATCCAGAGGGCCCAGAAGAGGGAGGAGGCACTGCCTCCACAAGAGCAGCTTCACCCACAATGCAGAGCATCAAGTGTGTAGTGGTGGGTGATGGGGCTGTGGGCAAGACGTGTCTGCTCATCTGCTACACCACCAATGCCTTCCCCAAAGAGTACATCCCCACAGTGTTCGACAATTACAGCGCCCAGAGTGCAGTTGACGGGCGCACAGTGAACCTGAACCTGTGGGACACTGCGGGCCAGGAGGAGTATGACCGCCTCCGCACGCTCTCCTACCCTCAGACCAACGTCTTTGTCATCTGTTTCTCCATTGCCAGTCCACCCTCCTATGAGAATGTGAGGCACAAGTGGCATCCAGAGGTGTGCCACCACTGCCCGGATGTGCCCATCCTCCTGGTGGGCACCAAGAAGGACCTGAGAGCCCAGCCTGACACCCTGAGGCGCCTCAAGGAGCAGGGCCAGGCGCCCATCACACCACAGCAGGGCCAGGCACTGGCCAAGCAGATCCATGCTGTGCGCTACCTCGAGTGCTCGGCCCTACAGCAGGATGGCGTGAAGGAAGTGTTTGCTGAGGCTGTCCGGGCAGTGCTCAACCCCACACCGATCAAGCGTGGGCGGTCCTGCGTCCTCTTGTGACCCTGGCACTCAGCTTGGAAGCTGTCCCTTCCCTCCCCCCGACCAGTTGTGCCTTGGCGCCTTGTCTGCCCCCAGCTGTGCCTTAAGGACTAATTCTGGCATCCCTTGCCAGGGGGGCTCCCTGAATGCCTTTTTCTCTTTAAGGAGGCCCACAGGGAAAAGGGGCTTCTGGCCCCACCACACTCTGCTTGGGAACACCAGGTATTCTCATGAGCTCACCCAGGCCAAGGCTGACCCTCCCCAGGAGGCCAACTCAATGCCCCTACCCGTTTTCTACTACTGACCAACTCATCCAGCTTTCCAAAAAGTTGTTGCTGCCTATTATGGTGCCTCCTTACAGGTTAAGGGCTCTCAGCTGTCTCTAACCTCTGCCCTCGCTGCTCTTGGAACTGCCCCCCTCAAGATGCTCTCTCCCTTCCCCAAGGAAGGAGTCACAGAATCCTGAGAAGATAAATGCACCCTAATCTGTCCCCATGTGCCCAGGCCTTATGCATCCACTGACTGACTCAGCCCCCATGCTCCTGGGGGCCTTTCCAACCCCCCATCAGCATCAATAAAACCTCCTGTCTCCAGTGGCCCCGGCTCCTCCCTGTGTGCTGGGCATTAGGGGGTGGGCATGGGCTAGGGCTCCCCAGAGACTGGGAGCCTTTTGTTTCCTCTAAGAGGGGATAGGAAACAATAGCCTTTATTGTATCCCCCCTCCTGACCCCCAATTTCCTTAACAAAGCTCTGTAGCCACAGATGCTGTAGTGGACTAGGATGTAGAACTTGAGGAAAATCTTCCTGATCTAAGGGTCAGAAAGAAAGGTTGAGAACCATCAGCCTGAAGGCAGGTGCTCTCAGTCATCCTTCTGAAAGCTGTTTCCTTACACCTCCATGAAGACAGATCTTCACTGACATAAGTTATAGCTGGAACCCAGGCTTCTCAACTGAAGGCTCTCCCAGACAACATGGCTTCCAGGCCCAGAGTTGTTACAGGGACAGCTGTCACTCCTGTTCACCAAAATGGATGTTTAGACTAGCTTCAGGAGAGCCTAAACCTGTGTGTGTATGTGTGTTAGAATAATACCCTGCCATGGATTTATTCCCCCATTCTGGAGCCCATCCCTCAAGTTAAGTACCTATCAAGGATATGAATCCTGAGACTAGCAAGGCCAGCTCAGATTATTGGCAAAAATCAAAAATGTATTTTTATTTGGAATAAAATGTACAACCAAAAGAGCTCAGGGTTCAGGGCACTAGGGAAAATGGAAGGACACCAAGGAGCCCATTTTAGGCTAGGGAACTAGGTCTCTGACCCCTCCACCCCAAGGTCTGTAAGCCGGTGATTTTAGAAATGAAGGGAAACACACATGCCGTGATGGTGCTTTTTCTCGGACAGTCATCCTTCAGGTACAGAACACCGCCTCCATCAGACGAGATGAGAGCCACACTGCAGGGCCCTCGGAAATCAGACAGCACACCTGTCCCATCATGTATTTGGATACACTGAGGTTCAAACAGGGAAAGGTACATCCCCTAGAGCACACACCAGTTCAAAGAAATTAAGTCAGGACTAGGACACCTGGGCACTCTCAATGGGACTACGGCCACAGGGCTGGGTATGCACAGTAGATCGTCAGATAAGTTAGGCAAGTGAGTTACCTGGAGAGAGAGAGCTGTGGTTTTCAGGTAGTAGACACTGTTCAGCGGTCCCTGACCTCAGTGACAGGTGGGCGTATAAAGGCCAGAAACTGCATGGTGTTCATAAACCTTGGGACTTTTTTTTTTTTTTTTTTTTTTTTTAGCACCCAAGTGGTGGCGCTCTCCTGCCAGCTTCGCTTCTTGGGCCCTCTCAGTTAAGGGTGTTACCTGAAGGCCCCTGTGCCTCTGAGAGGGTTGAGGAAAAGAGACCAGCAGTGCTGGGGTCAGCCTTGTCCTATGCCCTTCTGCCCTTCTCCCTCCTCCAGCTTCGAAAGGGCCCAGAGAGGCAATAACAAGATGGGGAAGGCCAGAGTTGTTTCTTGTTTCTGGACAGTGGGCACTCTTCCAGCAGCAGAGGGGTTTAGAATCGCTTTTCTTCAGGCTGAGAGGATATGAGCAGCTCTTTGTTCCCAAAGTCCCACCAGGCTGTCATGTGGAACGCCATGTTGGTTAGGACAACGGTGTACTCCAGGATGGCAAAGATGGTGTAAACTTGTAAGGACACAAGGAACAGGGCATGATGAACCTCCTGTTATCCCTTTTACAAACCCCTTATATCAGCATACAATTAGCCCACCAGAAGAAACACAATGACAACCAATGCCCAAGACACTGCCCACTATCAAAAACATCACAACTGCCCCATAGTCACATACCATCTATAGATCCTAGCCTGGTCTTACCTCCAGCCTCACAATACATGTTGTGCCGAAAGTAGACAGCCAGAGCCGAGAAGAAGGAGACAAAGTTGATGATGAAGAGCCGCTGTTTCCAGCTGTAGGACTTTCGATCCTAGGGGACGGGCTATCTGATCACTCTGGAGCTTGTACAGTGTGCATGGGTAGCCTCCCCTCTTGTCCCCAGTTCGTAAGGGCAGGGCTTTCCCTCCCTTTTCCTCCCTTCCCTCCCACAGTTATCACAGAAGGTGGTTACCAACGGGGGTAGCAGGAATGATGAGCAGGTCACATCCTTGCATTTTGGGAACTGATATTGGAAAGATCCCTGCCCCTCCAATTTTAGGGTCATAGAGTATGGAAGTTACATGGCCACCCACCAAATCAACACCTCCAGGTACTGTGGTGCAAGGAAAGGCATGGATGCTGATGGGGCACTGAATTATTAGACCCCAGTCCCCTGACAAAGTGTCCCTAACCTACTGGAGCCCAGTTGCTACCTCTCATTAACCCCCCCCATTTGGAGCCTCCATCTCTAAACTGTCATCTCCTATATTACCTAAACATAGTGCTAGATTCTGACAAACCAACCACCCTTGACCCCAAGCCTCAGCCCCAACCCCAATACCATACCCCTCTGCCAGAGTTCGTATTAAAACTTCGGTTCCAGCAGGGAGTGATGGTGCATGCCTGTAATCCCAGTGCTCAGGAGGCTGAGGCAGCTGGGGCTACATAGTAAGTTCAAGGCCAGCCTGAATCTCAGAGCAAGATCCTCTCTCAAAATAAAAACAAAACAAACAAAACACCCTCCAGTTCCCACTTCATCATTACCCACATCCTGAGGACAGATGTCTGATTTTCTTCTGGGGCACCTGGCACCCAGTAGGATTAGACCGTACCTCCTGACTTACTGTGTGCTTCTTGGTCAGCCGCCAGAGAATGCAGGTGAGGAGCATGTGACTGAGGGATGCCGCGATGAACACAATGAAAGCATTTTCGTGGATGGCTGGAGGGAGAGAGGATGGTGTGCGCATAGCCAGAAGCACCCTCACCCCCTGGCAGGAAGGTCTGTGTGCAGGAAGGGGCAGCCTGTCCCCTTCCCGAGCCCTTTTCCACCCGTCCCTCATCTGGGCACCCACTGAAGTCCTCGGAGGAGGAGACATAGGTGAGCACTAGCAGCGCGAGGTTCTCGATGACGTTGAGACTGAAGTTGAGGAGGCAGAGCAGGCGATAGCCAGGACACCGGGAGGCGCAACTGAGGTAGTGGTTCCAGTAGGCGAAGGCCACCATGAAGCGGGGCGCCGAGTGCAGGCCGATGCAGAAGCGCCACACATAACGCTGGGGCACCTCCCCACCAATGGCCGAGCTCACCGAAGGCAAATAGTTGGGTACCTAGAGAGTCGGGCCTTGTATGGGCGTCCGGCCTCCTCCAGCCCTGCCCACCAGGAGAACCTCCCCACATCAGTCACAGGCCCTCAGCAGGTCCAGCCCCTTTCCTCCCGTACATCCTCGTTCAGCACCCCACCCCCACCCCTACCCTCCCAGGAGCTCTCCTTTTCCAGGTCCTGGCTCAATGTGTGCAGTTCTCATTTCCCAGCTAGCCTGGGATCTGTGCAGGGCCAGGGCAGGCCTTCTCCATCTCCCTGCAAAGTGGAACCTCCGTTTTTGCGCAGTTTGTGTAGATAGGTTCAGATGCTCCCTATCTCTGTAGTCCAGAGCTCTGCCTGTTGGAATCTCAGTAATCTAGAACTCCAGATTCAGTCCTGAGGCGAGATCAGTTACTGACAATCTGACTTTTTTTTTTTTTTTTTTTGTGGGTACCGGGGGGGTCGACCTCAGGACCTCGCGCGCCAACAGGCGCCCGTGCCGCTGAGCGATATCACCGGCCCCTTTTTCGTATGTGGGATCTGGGAGTCGAACTCGGGCCCTCGCGCTTGCAAGGCAGGCGCTTACGCCACTGAGCCATCTCACCGGCCCAGACAATCTGACCTTTTTTAAAGTGCTGCCCAGCTGAGCTGCTCCTGTCACTGCCCCAGCTCCACTCATTCCTCTGGGCAGGGGTGCCAAGGTGGTAGAGGGTTCTGTGAGGGAGGCCAGAAAGGTATCCCTACCCTGTTCGTGTTTTAAAAAGTGGGTGCTTCCAACCTGGTCTGAGAAAAATGACCTTGTTCTTACGCATTTCTCCTTTCCATCTTTCTCAGTGCCTGGAACTCCTCCTTCCTGAAGAAACTGCAACCTTACTCCTTCAGGTTGAGGAAGAAGGGGGAGGTAGTACTTAACGCAGCTACAATGAGTAGTGCTGAGAGGTATGAGAAATGAGAGAATGGGTGATGACTGAACCATAGTTTAGATGGACATAGGAAACCCCACGATAGAAAAAGGATCCCCCCCACCCCGACACAGGGTTTCACTATACAGTTCAGGCTGGCCTTGAACTCACTTTGTAGCCCAGACTGGCCTTGAACTTGCAGCGATCCTCCTGCCTCAGCCTCCCAAGTGCTGGGATTACAGATGTACGCCACCACACCCAGCACAAGAAGGATCTGTTAAACTCCCAGGTGTATCGCAGTACTATGCAAACTTTATTTTTTTTGTTGTTGTTGTTTTGTTGTGTTTTGAGACAGGGTCCCGCTATGTAGCCCAGGCTGGCCTTGAACTCATGACAATCCTCCTGCCTCAGCCTCCCAAGTGCTGGGATTACAGACGTGTGCCACCATGCCCGGCAGTACTTTGCAAACTTTAATAACACATACAACTCACTGGGCAGTTGTGTGAAAATGCAGGTTTAGAACTTGAGAATCTGCATTTTTAAAAGATACCCAAATTGCCAGTCCACTGCCCACACTTTCTGTGAACATTTTTAGACACTCAACAAGGGCCAGAGCAGTGTCAGAGCCCAGCAACCCAGCAAGAATGACCCTGCTCTAACTATACAGGGACAAGTCTTTAGAGATGGAGTTCTGGAAGGTCCCTTCCTTTCTTCCAATGAAGATGTTAAATGAGTCTTGTAGAGAAAAGGTAGGCAATGTTGGAGGTAACTTACAAGGAAGGGGTGGGGCTGAGGGAGGACCAGCAAGGGACTTCAGAGTCTCCAGAAAAGAGGAAATGGGCTCCCCTCAACACTGTCAGAGGAAACTACAGACTTCTCGATGGGAAGACCTTGCTCTTTTTTTTTTTTTTTTTTGTGGGTACCGGGGGTCGACCTCAGGACCTCACACGCCAGCGGGTGCCCGTGCCGCTGAGCGATATCACTGGCCCTTTTTTCGTATGTGGGTTCCAGGAGTCGAACTCGGGCCCTTGCACTTGCCAGGCAGGCGCTTACGCCACTGAGCCATCTCACCAGCCCGAAGACCCTGCTCTTAAAGCAATGGCTTGAGGTACCATAGCTTCAGACCAGCTCAGATGTTTACTGACTAATCAGTGAAGAGGCAGCCTGAAGCTTTGGAGCTTCACCAAGCTACGTCTGTATCCCAGCTCCCCCTTTATCAGCTGTGTGACTCTGAGCAAGGCATTTCGCCTCTCTGAGCTCCAGTTTCCACATTGGTAATGGGTATAACACCACCTACCTTGCAGGGTGATTATGAATTCTAATGTATGCAAAGCCATCTGCAGGATTTCCCACACAGTGAGTACAGTAAGTGCTTTCCTGAAAAGTCTGCAAAAAGGCTGTGAGCCACATGGCCATCTATCATAAGAAGGCCTCCTTATGAGTGAGAGGCAGTACCCGAGACAGTAAGACCTCCTATTCTCCTTAACTGATATGTTGGCCTCTCTGTTCCCTTGAGTTAGGTTAGTGAGAGTGTTGCCTCTATTGTCTCATTTTGAAGACTGCTCCCTAATCTCAATTAATTTAAGTGGAACAGTATCAGTACCTAAAGCCTAACTGGACAGCTTGAAGCATTCAAGGGCACTGAACCCTGACTGATGATTGGATAGATAAAATATGGAATTGGAGGAAGGAGGGATGGGGATTAAGGCCCTGTGCTTGCTGGTCTTTACAAATTCCTCTCAGATTAGGAGCACAGGTGGGATTCTAAGAGCAGGGATTGTCTCTTATGTAACACACACACACACACACACACACACACACACACACACACAGATCCATATACCCCCTCCTTCTACCCCCATCCCAAGCACATAAGTCCCCCACACACCAACTCTACCAGCAACAAGCAACATGGGGAGCTGCCACCTCACCCCAAACCACCCCACAGAGCTAAAAGTACTAGAGCCAGGTAGATAACTCCTTCCTACCAGGGCAGTAGAAGAGAAACTCATAAAGGGAGAGTTCCAAAAACTCCCCAATCAGATTTTGCCATTAGAGATAATTTCTTTGGCCTCGGATAAAGCCCCCCCCCCAAATTATAGACGACTTCTCTACCTTCCTTGTTGCTCCCCACCCCTTGCCAATTGGACAAAAATTCCAGTTCCTGTCAATTCTACTTGCTACTCCTCTCTGGACTCCATCCCCTTCTCTCTGTCTTCACAGTACCCATCTTACCTCTGTTCTCTAGTAGTATAAGCCACGTACTAACATGACCCTGGTCTCCCTACTCTTGTCTCTTCCTTTTGATCTTTTCTTCACACAGGAGTTGGAATCATCTTCTAAACCTCAAATCTGATCATGGCCCTTTCTTTTCCTGCTTGAAATCTTTCCAAAGCTTACTCTTGTCCATCCCCCAACCCAGGATAAAATTCAAATTGTCAGCCTGATGTTCATTAAGACCTTTCTTTACCACCATCACCACCACCACCACCACCACCTACTAGCAACAACACCCCTGCCTCTAAGAAGGAAGTCTTCCTCAATGTCCACACTGGGTTAAGAGCCTCCCCTGAGCCCTGCAGTCCCTGTGTTCACATTTATCACAATGAGAATCCCAACTTACTATCTCGTGACTGTATCTAAGGACCGCTTCTTGCAGGAATGAAATCTAAGGGCAAGTCCATATTCAGCTCCATGCCCCTGACAGAACTTCTGCTCTGACCACTGATCTGGGAAGCAGGAGTCCATCTAGGTTGTACTTTCTATAATCCTGTTTTTGTTTGTCTTTTTATTTATTTATTTATTTTGAGATGCGGTTTCACTATACAGGTCAGGGTGGCCTTGAACTCACTTTGTAGCTCAGGCTCGCCTCAAACTCACAGTGATCCTCCTCCCTCAGCCTCCCGAGTGCTGGGATCACAAGCGTGCGCCACCATGCCCAGCTCCTCTTCCAACTCTTGAAGGACTGTGACTCTACTGAGTCTCAGCCTTATTCTTCATCCTTTTGTTTCTTTCCCCTCTCTAACCCTCTATATCTGTCCCCCTCTCTGATTTCTGCTTTACCACTATGTCCTGACCTAGCCTTAACCCAGATGCTGGGAAGCCTGGCACTCACCCCACAGTCAGTGGCCACCGTGTACTCAAAGTGGAACACCAGGGACCAGATGATGCAGTAGAAGAAGCCGAACACGGGGAAAGTGATGACCCAACAGACCATGGTTGTAAATCGGAGCCGGAACACAGTCCCATCCGGGTCCAAGGGCTGGGAGGCCGCAGAGAACATCCTGTAGGGAATGGCCCAAGCAGGGCGAGGGACACAACTTGGGGCCTGGTGGGATACCTGCGCCTGGGAAAGGGAAGCCTTTACCAGAGCTGGCTCTTCAGAGTATGAGGAAGAACAGAAGTGGGAGAAAGGGCATATGGAGAGGACAACTGTGCAGAGGAGGCGGAGGAGCAGAGGGAGATGGAACTGGAGTGGCAGGGACAGCTCTTAGGAATCCCCTGGCACACTGACACTCTAGGTCCACCTCTTGAAGAACCTGGACAGTAGAAGCTCCCAGGGGCCTGGATATAGATCTGACAGCTCACCTCACTCTTACAACCCTGACAGCCACTGAGGAGAAGGGTCAGAAGTGCAGAGATTATTATTCCCATCTCACAAAGAGGGAGACTGAAGCCCAGAACCATGCCAGGATCAAATCCTGGCCTCTTGCCACCTAATAGCTTAAGACTCTAAAAAAAAAAAAAAATTAAGATGTGTTATATACATGAACCAGCTCCCCACAAGGAATGTAATCATTATGTTCTGCAAACATGTATCAATAAAAATAAAAATGTAATTAAAAAAGCAGACTCTAAATCAAGCCAAGTAACCTGGACAAAAGACACTTGGCTAAAAATGGCTAGAGCCCTCCCACTGACCCTGACCTACCACTTTCCTCTTCCTCACCCAAGTTCAACTAGGAACAGTGGGGTGTCCTAGAACCCATTTCAGGGGGGCCACAGTCTGCCAGCCATCCCACCCTCTGGGTCTGAATGAGCCAAGCCTCAGGCCAGCAGGACCCTGATCCCAAAATACCAAGGACCCTGCAGAAGCCCAGATTCCCATCTTCTTCCTCTCTGAAAAGACCATTTCACCCAAAGAAAAGTTTGGGGGAATCTGAGGGTCATGGGAACTTTCTCCACTCAGCTGGCTGGGCCAACTCAGGAAGCCTCTGTCCAGGTCAGATGCAGATCCACGGACCTGGGCTTCTTCACTCTCTTCTCCCTCCTGGCAAAGAACTTCCTCCCCACAACTCCTACTCTCCAGACCACCATAACTGATCAAGCTGGGCTCCCTGCTGGGGAAAGCTGAGACAGACAGATAAGGCTTTGTTATTAAAAGGCCCAGAACCAGATCTCCCCTTGGGACTCACGCTTCCCTCCGTTATGAAGACCCCAGTCCACTGGTCCAGCTCCTTGTCAGGGATGGGATCTCAGTAAGTAACACTCACACTGGATGCTGAAGAATCTGGAGCTTGGGCTGAAGGCTCTAGCCAGACTGAGATTGCTCCAAGCCTGCAGGGTCCCACCCCCAACTCCTGCCCCCCACGCCCACAGAGCCCAGTTCTCCATGCCTGCCCAGCACACAGCCTTCTCAAGATCAACAAGCCGTGTCATAAATCCAGGAACACTCTGCAACAATACGAAAAGATAGTGGCTGAGGTCAACCCACTGTGGCTTCTTTGCCAGGGGTGGGGGTGGGGATCTTTCTGAGGGTTGTGTTCAGCAATACAGGCAGGTTTCTAGGGAGGAAAAAGGAGAAAACAGAATGGGATCTGATCCTTTCTGACTGGAGCAGGACTTGATATATATCTCTAAACCAATGGAGAACTGGCTAATCCTGTGATAACAGAATCAAGACCCAAGAGAGATCTAGAAAGGCCTGAATATTGCATGTCAGTGTCCAGCTTGTACCTGTAGCTAATGGCAGTTCAGCTGCATGAATAGAGGTCTAACTGCCAGTAAGAGGAATGAACAGTCCTGCTTTCGTCTACACTGCCCAGGGCACCTGATGTCCTATGCCCAGATCAAAGTCTGGCATAGAGAAAACAATAGTTACCAACTGAGTCAAGTCCAAGGGTACACTCAGGCTGAGGAGGAGGCCATGTCCTGTGAAGGTTGCCTGAAGATAATAGAGCTATGCTCCCTAAGACAGACTCAGGGACCCCCACTATTGCCTTCTTGTCTCTGCAGGGCTGACCTAAAGCCACGAGGAGAAAGTACCTTTATGGCTATCAAGCAGAGCCAGGGACAGAGCAGAGATCACCAGAAAGAAAAATCTGTGCTCGCCACAAGAAAGAGCTTGCTAAATACAAGTTACTAAGCTGCCTTAGAATAGGTGACCCAAAGAGGAAGGAAACTCCCCACCACTAGGGATGTGCAAGCAGACATCAATTACTGATGTGCTGGACTAGGTTGCTTCTTTCATTCTTAGGGTTGGCCATTCCTGAGATATTCTAGATGGAAAATCCAAAGAATATATGGAAAGCTCCAGTTGGATCCAACACGGGAGTTCCAGAGGATAGGGATAAAATACTGCCAAGGTCAGTAGGCCTGGTACCCACTGCAACTCCCATATCTTTTTTATCTACTTAGTATACCAAAAGTAGGTAATAGGTGCAAGGTATGCTGAGGGTACTGATCCCATTAGCCCTCAGGGCTGGGTTTGCACTATACAAATATTGTAATTTATTTGGACTACAACTACCTTATACTATGCCTTACTTTCTCCAGGGCACTGGGAAGGGGGTAAGTTTCCATTTACTCAACAAACACTTTCTGACTCAGAGTGCCTACCCTCCAGGAGATCCTGGTCTGATGGGCAAGACAGATAAAAGTACAGGTATGGTATGACAGAAATATATGAGAGACAGATAGGGGAGACTCTGTCTCAAAAAAAAAATTTTTTTTAAGGGCATGGGGATAATAGCTCAGTGTGAAGACCCTGGGTTCAAGCCCCACTACCATGAATGAAAGAAAGAAATAGATGACACAAGGAACTGAAGGCACCCAGAGGAGGAAGTGATTAAGTTTACCCAAAGAAGGCAAGGGGAAGCTTTTTGGGGGAGGAGATACCTCGGGAAGATTCTGCAGGATGAGCAGGAGTTACCTAGAGTAATGGGAATATTTGATGCATTATCTGAGGTAAGCATTAGATCAGGAAAGGGTGATCCTTCCCCTCAGATCACCTGGTCACTCCTTTCTCTTCCATTCATGTTTCTTTCGATAGCTCCCAGTCTCAGCTCTCATCAGATAGGTGCCCATAAACTCAAGGCTCATGTCTACCCATGGACAAATCAGTACAGGAAACTCCAAGTCATACGAATAAAAGAAGAGGGCCTCCACCCCAAACCCCTAGCCACACCGTTCTGCTAGTCCTAGCCCTTTCTTTGAAGCAGATGCCCTTTACAGGAAGTTGGAGAGCTTCCTATAAAGGAAGTTGGCTGCAAGACCTTCAGACCTCTCTCTGAACTAGGGCCCAAGGGCCTATGTCCAGGCTCTGCCTCTTTTCTACCTAGACCCCCCAGGCTAACTTCATCTGCTCCCCTACCTTCCACCCTGACAATTTCTTCTCTTCCTTGTCTTGCTCTTCACCCTTCACACTCCCCAATCCACTTTCTCATCTTTCTTCTACCTGGAGCTCTTTGTTAGCCCTGGAAAGAAACTGGGCAAAAATCACCAAGCTCACTTTTTTTTCTTTTTGTTAGTACTGAAGATTGAACCAAGAGGCTTTGCACTGAGCTCTATCCGCAACACTTCTTATTTTTCATTTTGTGACAGGGTCTGACTAAGTCACAAAGTTGCCCGGGCTGGGCTTGAACTTGTGATCCTCCTTCCTCAGCCTCCTGAGTACTAGGAATATAGGCATGTGCCACCACACCCAGCTCAACCTCACTTCAGACATGACATGGGCAACTAAAACTCAGTTTCTGGGTCTCAGGTAACACAGAGTCAGTGAATGAACTGGGAGTATAACAGCAGTCAACACAGGTATCATCGCATTTCCTCCAATATCTTATAGAGAAAAGATTCTCATATCTTTCTTTATAGCCCAGGTACCCCCATATCCCTCTCCAGAGAGTGAATGGCCATCTACAGAACCTCAGATGGCATGGGACCCACCCCAGAACACATGCACATGCACATAATTAGGCCCCCAACAAACAGGCAAATAGTTTCTCTCATACACATGCCCCACTCAGAGCCATTTTAAAGAGTCACAGCCCCCATAATCAATCTCTCCTCTCTCTCTCCCTTCTCCCTCTCTCTCATGCGTGCACACACACACACACACACACACACACACTCCCATAGGGACTGGCACAAGCTCACGGTGCTATACTACAGGACCCAAAATGCCCTCTAACCCAATCCTCTTTTCTTCACTCTCCAGAAAACCCTGGGGCTCCTGAATCTGCTCTCTATGAAGTAATGATTGGGTTCTGAATTTGGGGGCTACCCAGTCTCAGTGAACCCAGCCCCTAGAACATTCATGGAAGGTAGAATGAGACTGATCCTTAAGACCTCAATTTTCAAGCACCTGCAAGTAGCCCAGTGTGTTTGGTGGACCCCACTGGAGAGCTCGCTATTCCTGTTAAAGTAGAATTAGGATCCAAAAATAGATCCGAAAAGGGCCTGAATATGAGGTATCAGTGCCTCCAAGCCCTACCCCACAGTGTGTGGCCGTTGTCTCCTTGAAGTGGAAGAGCAGAGACCAGAGGACGCAGAAGAAGAAGGCGACAAGTGGACAGCAGACCGTGACCAGGGCCACCAAGGTGAAACGGAGCCGGATCAGGGTCCCATCCCGGTCCAGCGGCAGTGGGACCTGGTACATCTTGTCAGACCTGAGGATGGAGTGGCATGCTGTCAGGGCCCCAGGCAGCAGGGCTGGGACTGAGTGGCAAAGTCAGCTCAGTCCTAAACTTAACTGTGCTCTGGCATGAGGAGTCTGAGAGGAAAGTCTCCTAACCTTGGACAGTTCCTCCCCTGGATGAGGAAGACTGACTCAGTATACCAAGACAACACTCAACTGCAATTTCAGAAGGAAGACAATGAACCCAATCTGTACTAGGATAAAGCCTGAATATCTAGATTGGGAGACCTTCTCCTCAGACTTCTGCCTGGCCTGAGAGGCCTCCCACTACAAGTGTTAGTTTATCTAATTTCTCATTATTTCAAGAACAACAATAACAACGAAATCCAAAACAAACAAAAAGCCAGGTGTGGTGGCTACACCACCTGTAATCCCAGCACTCAGGAGGTTGAGGCAGATCACCATGAGTTCAAGGCCAGCCTGGGCTCCATAGCGAGACCCTGTCTCCAAACCAAACCAAACCAAAACAAACAACAAACCCAAAAACAACCAACCAGAGGGTAGACGGCCCATCACCTCCCCAAAACTTCTGAACCTCAGGCTCAAGCCCCAGGCTAAGGACCTCTCATCAGCTCTCACAGCTTCACCCTCCAGCTCAGGGCCCCTCCTGCACCTCTAGTCCCTTCCCAGGCTCTATGTGCAGCCCCAGTAGTCCACAGCAGCGGGGATTCCATGGAAGCTGGCAGAACCTTGACCCCCTGCTGCCTCATGTGCTGAGGGTGAAAGGCTTTGCAGAATCAGGCCTGACACTCGCCTGGGCTTGCTGTTTGCAAGAGAAAGCCGCTTGGTCAGCTTCTGGAGGCTTCCCCGTGCCCAGGGGCCTGTCCATCCCTTCCTGAGATTAGGCGAGAGCTCCTGAGGACAGTAATTTCTCCCTCAGATAAGGGGTACCCTAAGATCAGGAACTATACTGGTATATACCAACAATCCTAACCCAGCTCCCTTCAAAGTACAGAAAGAGAAGTTGAGACAGGAATCTACTCAGGTCATATAGAAAATAGATGGAAAAGCCAGCAGTAGGGAGATCCAGGAGCTACAAAGAATTACACACTGCAGCTCTGGCTTTCCTTGAGCCCCTCCCCTCTGGGTCAGAGCTCTGGCAATAAGATCAGATTAGGACTGGGAAAGGGAGGGAGAAGGGGTACATATCCATAGGAGAAAGAAAAGGAAAACCAAATCCTACATAAGTGAGTCATCACCCCTGTTCCCACTGTAAAGATAGAGAAACCAAGATCCTAAGGGAGAAAAAGCCCTTCCTCAAAGCTGAGCCTAAAGGGAAAGGCAAGCACAGAACTTAGGCTTCTTGGTGCCAAGATCAGGCTGACTCCAGATACATAAAGAACCTGCTCTTCTAGTCTCAGAGGCCTTACCAAATCAAATCCTAACTCTTTCTGGCCCCACCCTCAGAGCTCTCCCCTCTAGTCCCTTCCTCAAGAACTCTGACCTCAGTTTGGGTGGTGTCCTGGCATTCCAGAACAAGCAGGGTGGATATACCTTGCCATTCTCATCTACCTTCCCCACCAGCCTCTCTGCCAGGGCCAATCAGGCAACCTTCACCAATTTCTCAAGTTCTGCTCTCCCTTTGTGTGTGTGTGTGTGGGGGGGTGGTCAGAGATCTCCCCAGGGAATTTTTGGATGCCCAACACATTCCCTGGATCATCCACAAATGGACTGTAAGTTCTTTAGGGCTCTCCCTACCTGAGGAGCACCTTCCCTACCCAGACCAAGTTCAGACTCTATAGTTGGAGTAGATCTAGTCCCCCCCACTTCCAACTTTTCTCCTGGAAACCAGTTGCTCCATATCCCTCCGGAATCAGCAGGGCTTCAGGGAATAAAAAGGTCCTATCTCAGGGAGGGGGGTGAGGTGATAGTTCATGTGACAGTCTCAGAAACAAACACAAAAAACAGAACAATAAAGGACAATCTGGGTCCAGGGATATAGCTCAGCAGCTTCCTGGCAAGCGCAAGGTCCTGAGTTCGATTCCCAATACCAAAAAAAAAAAAAGAAAAGCAAACAAACAAAACAACAATCTGTTACACTTCTTGGAGGTATGCCTGGCCTGTCTTTTAGCTGTGTGACTGTGGACAAGTCACATACCCACTCTGGGCCTGATTCCATAGTTGTGCAACAGGAGAATCATATGGTTTAGATTTAGATTACTTCCAAGGCCTCTCCACACCCCAGGACAGGGAGCTCACTATCTGCCTGTTCAGCCCAGACAGCTTTAATTTCCTCTTAGGTACCACTTAGCTGAGCATTGCTTTCTTAGGAGTATCCCTACCTCATCTTCAAAGTTCCTAGAGATCTTACCACCGCTTCCCACTAGAAACCACACCTGCAGGGTGTCTGCTATGCAGTTGGCATCCTACTCAGCACTGGCTATACGTTGTCTCTTAATCCCCGCTATAATCTATTAAGTAGGCCCTATAGTTTATGTTTCCATTTTACGGAAGAGAAAACTGAGGCTTATAATGCTTAAAAGCACTTACTCAAAAATCACAGGCTTATAACTGGCAGAACTGGGATGTGAAACTAGTCTATGAGGTTCCAAGGTTCCCCCAGGCCCTCATCGTCACACCTGGGGTGAATCCTGACCAGGAGGCCCTGAGGAGTAAAGAAAGGTGAGTTTAATCCCTGCACACCTAGTCCCCTGTCGGAGGGAAAGGAAGGAGGCCAGCTCAGTGCGTCCCCAAGGAAGCAGTTCCAAGAAACACAGTGTGTGCGGGAGGAGGGCAGGCACCCAGACCGACAGCCTGGGACCCGGTCCAGTGGAGGTCGGACCGCGTGGCCGAGCTCCCGGTGTGGGGCTGCCGGGTGCGCGAGTCCTCGTACTCACCCAAGCGGTGGTGGTGAGGAGGCCGCATCGGCGCCGGGGGACCCCCGAGTGCCCCGCCCGGCCGGGGCGAGCGGCGTGGGTCGGACGCGAGCGAGAACAGCGCGGGGCGGGGCCGGCGCGCTCAGGGCGGAACTTAGGGAGGAAACTGCGCCCTCGTCCACTGCCGGCTCCTCCCCATTGCCGGGGACCCCGGCCTCGGCGCTCCCCCTAATCTGCCGTCTCCTCAAACCACGTCTCTCTAGCCCTGTTCTGCCCCAATCATTCTAGTTGCCTTAGGCCAGCCGGAAGAGACCCGGACACCAGGGTTTGACATGTTGGATAAGCCACCCTGTCAACTTCTCTCTCCGCTGCGGTCCATCACCTGTTGAAAGAACACAAAATTGATTCAATAGGGCCCCCATTTCTCTCATTCCCTGACCCCAGTTTCTCCTGTCCTGCACCCTCGCTCGCAACGAATTATCCAGCCTCGCCCTCTGAAGTATTAAGCCAGCTTTGCCTCAGCCTCGACGGCCCTCCTCCAAACCTTGCTCCCCACAGAGAGTTGGAGCATTTCAGCAAAGGGAAGAGCACCCTGCCAGTAGTGGGATCCTGTGAGGCCCACTCCACAAACTCCGGGCTGTTCCCGTCTTCTATCAGGAGAGGGCGCCCCGTCCCGTGCAACAAAGCACGGAGAGGCTCTCAGGCCCCAGCCTTGGGTTCCCCACAGGAAGAGTTGATCCCCAGAAACCAGCTCCCAGGGGTTTCCTCCTCCCCCTGACCCTGACCTACTCATAAAGGGGGACCCTGGACCACTTTGCAAAGACCATCCTACCCCAACGAAGGAGGGTGAGGGTACCAAAAATCCCTCCTGCTGGCATTTTGGGGGATTGCAGATCATCTGGAGAGGGTAGAAGACTTCTGAGCTCGTCAGTGTTACCATCACATCTGTCCCATAAAGACTGCAACATTCTGAGCGCTCATGTCTCAAGGCTAATGCATTCTGAGCAGCCATCACGTCCCAGGCACTTTTCTACTTTTTTTTTTTTTTTTTTTTTTTGTGGGTACCGGGGGTCCACCTCAGGACCTCACGCGCCAGCAGGCGCCGGTGCTGCTGAGCGATATCACCGGCCTTTTCCTATGTGGGTTCTGGGAGTCGAACTCTGGCCCTCGCGCTTGCCAGGCAGGCGCTTACGCCGCTGAGCCATCTCACCGGCCCACTTTTCTACTTTTTTATGTGTTTTCTCATTTAATCCTCTTTTTAAAAATCTTATGAAATAGATACTATCAACATCTCCACTTTACCAATGGCAAACAGAGAAGGAATAGCTACCAAATGTCAGACCGAGGATTCAAGGCTGACACCTGCAATCATTCCCTTATTGCTATACACAGTTGACCTCAGGAAGTAGCTGTAATTGCCACTTTGCAGAATGGGGAAGAGTTTCAAATTTGTTGGTTTGCCAGAGTTCTTTTACATGCAGTCTTGTTCATTCACTCAGCTAGGCCAGTGGTGATGAACCTATGGCACGCATGCCTCAGCAGGCTGTATCATTTAAAGCTCTAAATCGTTCACCATCACTAGTCTACGCCCTCTCTGTGACAGCCACTGGGCTGAGGAATGGTGGGGGACCCAGAAACATACATTACAGACTCACTCTTTGGGGATCCAAGTCTGGAGGGAAGTATCCTATTCTAAAAACTACTTTTCCTAGCTGGGCAGGGTGGCACACTCTGGGAGGCTGAGGTAGTGGGATCACAAATTTAAACCCAGCCTGGAAAACTTAGTGATTTGGTGAGACCCTGATGTAAAATTTAAAAAATAAAAGGTTGGGGATGTAGCTCAGTGTGAAGGCCCTGGGTTCAATCCCCAGTATCAAAAACAAAAACAAAAACAAAAACTTTCCTTGACTTTAAATTCTCTCCCACTCTGTTCTTTAGGGTTCCAGAGCAAATATATTCGTAAAACCACATAAGAACTACTTTTGTCCAATTTCAGCAATCAGATTTGGGTTTCCAGCCTTGGGGCTTCAAGGCATCCTCTTTGTCTAGCTTCATCCCAGGGTGCCTCCTTTTCGCCTTATTCTCTATCTTGATCCCTTGTCTGTTCCCTTGGCCCTAAGTACCATTCCTTGAGGCCAGAGCCCTTCTCGGCCTCTAAGCCACTGCCCATGCCTGAACCTTGCTCTCATCTTGCCTTTAACTTTCTGGTGATTGGGGCCATGTGGGCAATTCATCTTTTGGCTCCGATTCTGCGTTTCTTCATCTGTAAAAATGGCTTTAGGAATATCCACAGCATAGGAGGCAATTGTGACAATTGGAGGTAATATTGCAGTGTGCCAGGCATGTGGAAGGTACCCGAAGCATGATGGTTATCACAACTACACACGTGAGCTACATTTTCAACTTGTCCTCACTGAGCCTTCTCTGAACAGTCTGACCTCAGTGTCACTGACTCTGAATTGTTTCTTCGGTTTAAAAGACTCACCTAGGGCCGGGGATATAGCTCAGTGGCACAGCGCCTACCTGGCAAGCACAAGGTCCTGAGTTCAATTCCTGGTTCAAAAAAGTAAAAAAATAAATAAAAGACTCACCTACTTTGTTTTATGTGATGAAAAGTAAAATGAGTTCTCACTATGTGCCAGAGTCTTGTACACATTTTTATTTGATCTTTTTAATAATCTGGCTGGGGATATAGCTCAGCAGCACAAGTGCCTGCCTGGCAAGCACAAGGTCCTGAGTTCAATTCCCAGTACCAAAAAAAAAAAAAAAAAAAAAAAGGAAATTTAATAATCTAATGAGGTAAATTTGAACCCATTTTACAGATAAAGAAGTACAGCAAGTGTTTAAGCCTCTACTCTTACCCTCATTCAGTAGGCACTCAATGTTTGTTGAATTGGCATTTTTCCACTGTCCATGTAGCTGGTACTCCTGTCGAGGCCTCCTAGTGTCTCTTGCCCTCCTGGTGGGTTTGCCTGGTGTCTGGACATATTCCAGAGAGCCTGTGACTGCAACATCACCAGCAGTTTCCAGCTTCAGCCAGTCACTCTCCAGTCTCCCTGTCCACACATGTGTATCATACATCCCCAACCCAACTGAGGGTTTGTTTCTAGGGATGTTCTGCCCCACAAGCATGAGGAAGGGAATATGGGATATAGTTGTCAAGGAAGGCTTCCTATAGGTCATCTCTTTCACTGGTCTTCTTGACCTCCTGTCTCTCCATCATCCTCCCTGTTGTGGCCACATCGTCTCTTAAAAACCAATCTGATCACGCCCTCCCTTGTTGCAAACAAATTATTAAGCAACTCTCATAGCTTTTAGGATCAAGAGCAAATTCTTTAGTGTGGTATTCAACATCCTTCATAATGTTGCCATTCTCTACTCCAGAAATCACAAATTTTACATTCTGTACTACATCCTAGCTGTACTCTCCTCGTCTGTGAAGGTTTGCTTAACTTTCTCTTTATCTTCCCGCAGGTTACATAATCTGCCCACCTCCTCACTCCATAGGCTGCATTAGATGACCTTCTGTCAAATCTTCATTAGCACTCTGACCACAACAGAACAAAATTGTTGCCCGCCTGCCTTTCTTGCCTTTCTTCCTCTCCTTTCCTTTCCCTCCCTCCCTCCCTTCCTCCCTCTTTTCTTCAATAGAGCAAAATTATTGCCTGCCTATCTTTCTTGCCTTTCTTCTTTTTCTTTCTTTCTTTCTTTCTTTCTTTCTTTCTTTCTTTCATTCATTCATTCATTCTTTAAATGGTAGAAAAGTTTTATTAAAGGTCAGATGAGAAACAGGCTCTGCAGAGTGAGTTTGGGACAAATAAAACAGGAAAAGAAGTATACCCTATAGGGTGAGGGTGGGCCACCATGCAAGAGTGAATACAGTGGCCTTTCTCACCTTTCTGGGAGTTTTTGTTTTGTTTTGTTTTCTTGGTTTATAGGTGTATGCCACCACACCTGGCTCTGGGAGTTCTTTTTTTTTCTTTTGGTACCAGGAATTGAACTCAGGACCTTATGCTTGCCAGGCAGGTGCTGTGCCACTGAGCTATATCCCCGGCCCTTGGGAGTTCTTTTAAGGATGAACTCACCATTTGTTTCTTGATCTTTTAGCTTTGCACACAGCCAGAGATACAGTAGGAGTTCAGAAAACATTTGTTGGATTGATTTAATTGAACAGGGTTTTTGAAGGATGGGCAGTACCTAGATAAATCGATTAGAATTTCAAGAACTGCAAGAAAGGCCTTTGGAAACAGTCTGGAAGTCCCTAAAAAGTTAAACATAGAGTTACCATAGGACTGCAATTCCACTTGTAGGTATACACCCCAAAGAACTGAAAACAGATACTCAAAAAGGCACATGTACACACGTGTTCATAGAAGCCATATTCATAACTCAAAAGAAATACCCCAAATGTTTACCAACCAATGGATGAACTATAATATATCCATACAATAGGATATTATTCATCCATGAAAAGTAATGAAGCACTGGTACATTCTACAAGCCAGAGGAACTTTGAAAACATGCTAAGTAAAAGAAGCCAAGCACAAAAGGCCACATGCTGTACGATTCCTTTTACATATAATATCCAGTATAAATAAATCCACTGAGATAGAATGCAGACTGGTGGTTATCAGTGGCTAGAGGAAGAGGGGAACAAGGAGATACTGCTTGGTGGATAAGGGGTTTTGCTTAGAGCAGTGGTAGTGAACCTATAGCACGCATGCTACAGCACAGGCTGTATCATTGAAAGTTCTAAAAGGTTCTCTATCATTGGCTTAGAGTGATGAAAACGTTTAGAAGTAGAGCTGCAGAACACTGTGAATACTGTATAATAAATGCCACTGATTTGTTCACTTTTTTTTTTTTTCTTGTGGTACTGGGGATCAAATTCAGGGCCTTTCCACTAAGCTACATCCCCAGCTCATTTGTTATTTTTTAATTTGAGACAATCTTGCTAAGTTGCTAAATTGCCAAGACTAGGATCAAACTTGCTATCCTCCTGCCTCAGCCTGAAATTGTTCACTTTTAGAATAGTTAATTGTAGGCTGGGGATATATTTCAGCACTCAGGCTGACACAGGAGGACTGCCATAAATTTGAGGCCAGCCTGGACTATATAGTGAGGCCCTACCTAACTCCTTGTCTTTAGAGTGGAGGAGGGAAGATAATGATAACCCCAACAGATGTTATGGGAATTAGAGTAGGAATTTGTGGGCCAGGAAGCCCTGGCTCCACAAAGATGTCCTTGGAAATGATGCACTGTGGGCCAGATCCCTACCAGAATAGTTAACGTGAGGTCCTTTGAAATCGCCATGGCCACAGGATGTTCCTCTCTGAGCTATTCATTCCTCATCCAGTGTGTCCTCCAGTCTTCCCACAAGTATGCACTGTTTAAGGATGTCAGTTTCTGCACATATCCTAGTACTCTGAACTGCATGTACCCACCAGCTTACTCACTCAAGGCATCTTTCTTTCTTTTATCCTCCTCAGTACTAGAGACTAAACCCATTGAACTACATCCTGACCTTTTTATAGTTTTTTTATTTTGAGACAGGGTCTCATTAAATTGCCCAGGATGGGCTCGAATTTGCAATCCTTCTGCCTCAGCCTCCCAGAGTGCTGGAATTACAGGTATGGCCACCTTGAAGCATGCCTGGCTTCAAGACATATTTCTGAGCCACTTTTCTGTCAGAATCCATGTTTTAGAATACTTAGAGAGGGAACTCTGTGATACATTCTTTAAATTTTAACTTGAACTCATGGCAATCCTCCTGCCTCAGCCTCTGGAGTGCTAGGATTACAGGCATGTGTCATCACGCCTGGCCTGGGGCATTTTTAAAGAATAAAAATATTATCAACTATTGAGGATTTACTGTGTACCAGGTACCATGACAAATACTTTATATGTACACATATTATGTTTGTTTTTTCTCATATTGGAGGGTGAACCTGTGTTAGGCAAGTACCATACCATTAAGCTACATCCCCACTTCTTTTATCTTTAGTATTTTGAAACAGGGTCTCATCAAGTGCCCCAGGTTGGCCTAGAACTTCTGAGTCTCCTATCTCAGTCTCTCAAATTGATGGAATTACGGGCATGAGCCACCATGTATTATCTTGTTTAATTCTCACAACAACCCTGTGAGGCAAGCAAAGTTGTTATTTCTACTTTACTGACAGTGAAACTGAGGTTCAGAGAGGTTAGAAAATTTGCCCAAGTACATATAACTAAGGCATAGTTGGATCCAGATTTATACCCAGGGCTTCCATACATCTGTAACCCCAGCACTTGGAAGGCTGAGGCAGGTGGATTGCTGTGAGTTCAAGTGGGTTCAAGGTCAGCCTGAACTACACAGCAAGAACCTGTCTCAAAAAACAACAAAAAACAGTTTGAACCCAGCCGGGGACAACTTAGTGACATCATGTCTCAAAATAAAAAGTGAAAAAGGGATGGGGATATAGTACAGTGTGAAGAACCCTGGGCTCAATCCCCTGCACCAATGGCATGGGAGGGTGTGACTCAGTGGTAAAGTACTTGCCTAGCACACTCAAAAGCCCTGGGCTTGATCCTCAGTACTGCAAAACAAAACAATTCATTCAGCTGGGCATGGTGGTGCACACCTGTAATGCCAGCACTTGGGAGGCTGAGGCAGGAGGATTGCTGCAAGTTCGAGGGCACCCTGGGCTACATAGTGAGTTCAAAGACAGCCTGATCTACAGAGCGAGACCGTCTCAAAAAAAACAAACAAAACAAAAACAAAAAAACAACAACAAAACAATTCACTCAGTTATGCATCAAACATCTCAAGTCCACTTACTGTGGTGCCTAGCCTTAGGGACACTGAAAGAAATAAGTAAAGAAAAAGCTTAAACATATTTGAGCTTGAAGGTTAAAGAACAAGAAATCAAAGTTTGAGGAGAACACTGAGGAATCTACTGTACTTTAATTTTCCAGGGAGAACTAACGACTTTTTGATCTACAGCAAGGGCAAAGGAGATTGGTGGGTAAGCAGGGGTGTTTTGATATAAGAGTTTTAACTAGCTTTACTATTTGGCCATCCACATATTAACATTTTCCTTTCTTCAAGCATCTACTGAACACCTACAATGTATAATTTCCTCCATCCACTATCTCATTCCATCTTCACAACCACTTTTTGTTTTCCTAGCACTGAGAATTGAAACCAGGGTCTCGCGTCTGTGAATCAAAAGCTCTACTGCTGAGTTACTCACCAGTCCTTTTTTATTTTGAGATAGGGTCTGTTAAATTGCCCATGTTGGCTTTGAAATTTTGATCCTTCTGCCTCAGTCTCCCAAACTGGGGTTACAGGTGTGCACCATCACTCCCCTCACTTCATTTTTTTTTTTTTTTTTTTTTTTAAGTTTTTTGAGACAGGGTCTCGCTGTAGTTCTGGCTGTTCTCGAGCTCACTATGTAGTCCAGGCTGGCCTGGAACTGGTGGCTATTCTCTAGCCTCAGTCTCCCGATCATAGGCGGGCGCCACCACATTTGGCACACTTCACTTTTTTTTTTTTTTTTTTTTTAAGTCAATTGTCTTTAATTCCTTTCTATCACTGAAAACTCCAAGGAATTCATCCTAAGCTGAAATCTCATTTCAGCTTTGTATTGCTACCCAAGAGGAGGTGGTAGTTGAAAGGTAAAGGTAATATGCATACGCTTTGCTTTCTGAGTGATGTGTAGTTTCTAGAATATTACCCCTCCCACCACACGTATCAGGATTCTGCTTTGGTATATGGCCCAGGAATAAAAGGACACTTAGGAGGATGCAAATACAGCTCTGACCTCCAAAAGTGCAGGGGACTGCACAGGAACAAGAGAATATAAATACAGGATACAAAGTAACAAGACCCTAACAGAGGCCTGCCCAAGCACTAGCCCAGCTCTCTCAAAGGTTGGCAATTGTATCCCACAGAAGGCAGAAACATTTTAATCAGGTTTTTAAGAATCAGTAGGGGTTCTCGAAGTGCACCTGGGAAAGAAGTTCCAAAACCCCACCTTTTTTTTGAGACGGGGTCTCGCTATATAGTTCAGGCTGGCCTCGAACTTGCGATCCTCCTGTCTCAGCCTCCTGAGGGCTGGGACTGCAGGACTGTGCCACCCATCTGGCTTTTGTTTTTTTAAGACAGGCTCCGGTTAAATAGTTCAGGCTGACCTTGAACTAACTATGTAGCCCAGGCTGACCTCAAACTCGCAGTGATTCTCCTGCCTTGGCCACCCAAGCTCGGGGATTACAGGCGTGCGCCACCACGCTCGGCCCCCAAATCCTTATTTTTTTCAGGCCCAAAGCGAACCATTCTCTTAGGACACCTATATAATGCTCAGGTCTATCTTAGAAATTCAGAGTGGTATGGGGTGTCCTGGGGATAGTATGGGTCAGGAGAGAAATAGGTTAGGAAGCTAGGCCTCAAAGCGTCAGACAAACTAAGCGGACCGACCGGGCTCCGCGAAGGTCCTCCAGCTCTCCACGTGTTCAATCCAGGAAGTGCGGCTCGAGCCGGGTGCAAAAGAAAAAGTCTTCCCATCATCCCCCGCAGACCAAGGCAAGTGAAGGGTAGAAGAGTTACCAAGCCATCCCGAGGCCAGCCTTCTGATTGGCCCGAGCTTCCGCAGCCCGAGTCTCTCCGCTCCAAGATAGGGGGCGGAGCCTCAGTATAGCGTCACCTCTCTTCTCCTCCACTCCGCCTGGTACGTACCAATCTAGCCACTGAGCAGCCCGCTTCGAGGGACCCTCTGTGACGTCACGACCCTCTCCCAGCCAACCGCGACGGCGAGAGGTGGGACTCCATGTCCCTCCCACCATTGCTTCCTTTTTCCTCCCCCTGACTCGTTACGCCCCTCCTCTTCCCCTTCTCTCCGGGCGAAAACCTCCCTTACGCTTGGTTTCAAAAGACTCGTTGCCCAATGAGTAATGGGAAAGACTTCGAGTGGCAGCCTCATCTGCCAATACACATGCGCCGAGGACGGAGCGTCCGGAGCGAGCCTCTGACGGTGGGCGGCGTGTGACGCAGTCGGGCCCTCTGCGCTCCTGCGCCCGAAGCGGCGGTCGGTAGAGGTGGCGGCGGCGACGGTTTCCTGGTGGCCGCGCGCTGCTCTGTGAGCAGCGGGTGGCGGGCGTGCCTTGGCCCTCACTCTGGACACCCCACCTTCCCCAACGCACCGCGGTAAGTCGGGAACCGGAGTGACGGCGACCCTGGACCGGCAGGCTCCTCCTCTCCTCCGGGAGGGCGGGTGCGCGAGGCGTCCCGGGCCCTCTCGGCTCCGAAGCCTCCCGCCCCAGCCCACAGGGTTAGTCCTGAGCGAGGGGGCGGGGCCCGCGACCTTTGGCCCTGTAGCCCGGCTGCTCAGACCCTGGGAGGGAATCGGCACCGGTGGGGTCTAGGCCCCGCGTCTTCCGTGGCAGCCCACGCGGAGAGGGCGTCCATTTCCGTGGTCGTCCTCATTCATTCGCTGGGCGGTGATTAGGAGCCCGTGGCTCTTTTCTGTGCGAGGACAGCGCCTTGAGACCCTAGTGGGGTCTCTCCGCACTTTCTTGATGGTGATGCTCGATGGGCTTTATTTGTCTTCGTGGGGTATATGGGGGAAGTCCCAGGGTTAGGGTGGGTGAGTCGGAAGTTCCTTTGAAGACAGTATTTGAGAATGAGGGTCGTTACATGTGGGTAAAGATTCTTTTCTGGTATTCCACATGTTCCTTGTAAAGCTAGATGAGAAAGATTTGATTCCTGGAATACGGTAGCCACGAGGACATTAGAAAATATTTAGTTCAGTCTTCCTGTGCAAGTTTTATAGATAGAGATTCCGAGGCCCAGACTAAGAGACAGTTTCTTCTACTCCATCTTTCATGTATATTACAGTCTCCCGTTATTGAGTATTCTGTTTGGTGAGTAGTGAGGAGAAGGTGTACAGAGGTATTTGATAGAAGCAGAACAGCGTTTCCGACTTGGTTGTTGCCATCTCTTTTTGGTAAAGTAGATGCTTCATTAGTAGTATCCTAACCTAGACTCTGAGCACTAAACTTAAAAGTCTGTAAAAGTCGCTGGTGCTGTGTGTTGGGAATGAATCTATAAAAGTTGTTTTTGTTCTTCTAAATCTAAATTGACTTGTGTCCACTGCTGGGGATTCAAAGGAAAGAGTAGTCCTGTTAGGGAGATACCACAGCCCTGGAATAATTACAGCAGGAAGTATCCACAGATTTGGGAAGCCAGGTAGCATTCACTTTGTAGTTGTACCTTGGAACTCATGATGACTCTCAGGTACACAATTCAGAGTGAAGTATTGTAGTAGGATAAGTCGAAGAAATTAAACTTTTGAATGAAGGAATTAACTGGAAGAAAGAAAGAACATAGCTGTGATTATTTCCCTTGATAGTTTTAGAAATTCAGAAAGAAATGGTTGTTAATTGGGCGGCAGATATTTACTTGGTGGGAGTTAGGACACTTAAAAAGCAAAACCAAGTCGTACATGTTATACATGCCTATACTTCAAGCTATTTGTGGAGGCTGAGGCAGGAGGATCAGTTAGCCCAGGAGTTTTTAAACCAGCCTGGACAACATACCAAGATGCCTGAAACCTTTTGAAAAATAAATAAAACAAAAAATAAAAAGAACTAGAGATTGGACAGTGTGGAAGTACAGGGAACAACTTTGATAAAATTGTGGGTTTTTTTGTTTGTTTGTTTGTTTGTTTGTTTGGAGACACGATCTTGCTTTGTAGTTCAGGCTGGCCTTGAACTCACTATGTAGCCCAGGCTGCCCTCAAACTTGTGGGAATCCTCCTGCCTCTGCCTCCTGGGTGCTGGGATTTTAGGCATACATGACCATAACCAGCTTTGATAAAATTATTTTCAACTCTTCAATAGTCATTGAAATTAACTTGTTGCCACTTTGGTCTGTACACGTGCGTCAGATTGTCACTTTGCTGTTGTCTATATGACAAAGCAAGAATTATAAACTAGTGGTGCATAAAATCAGAAGAGAACTGTAGGGCTGGTGAGATGGCTCAGCGGTGTAAGTGCCTGCCTGGCAAGCGCGAGGGCCCGAGTTCGACTCCCGGAACCCACATAGGAAAAAAGGGCCAGTGATATCGCTCAGCGGCACGGGCGCCTGCTGGCGCACGAGGTCCTGAGGTCGACCCCTGGTACCCACCAAAAAAAAAAGAGAGAACTGTAGTCTAAATATTAACATGTAAGCATGTTATGTTTTCTGTAACATTTTCTCAGTTCAAGCATTACCCTCTTCTGGGAAGCCTTTCCTGGCACTCTCTCCCTTGTGAGCTTCCATAACACTTATTTGATACTTCTATTTATAGCACATATCACTTTGTATTTTGGCTGTTTGTCTTTCTATTAGACTGTGGTAAAATATTTTTGTCTTATCTTTGTATTTAGGTTACCTGGCACATAGTAGACTCTCAGTAAGTTCTATCTGCTTGAATGAATAAACAAATTAGGGAAGTTAAATCTAAAAATCTGAAAGTCTGGATATTTGTGTTTTCCTGAAATATGAGGCCCAAATAGGGAACTTACACTGTTTATGCTTTACTACATAGTACTTTATATCTGACTGTGTGTCCAACTAACTCCTAAATAACTAAGATCAAGTAGAATTTTTAGGAAATCAAATTCGCAGCATAGAAAAAAGTGGTCATATTACTTTACTGTAATATGTGGTGACAATATAGGAAGTAAGGTGTACTAGTTCTGATATTTACCTTCTGACAAAGAGACTTCTGTATCTGTAATTATGGACTTTGTTGAAAAGTTAGGGGACTAAGGAATTTAGAGATGTAATAGTCAGTAGAAGCAAGGTATGAAAACATTCCCTGAGAATTTGGTGCATTGTGTTTGGAATTGGACCTGGGTATTTGGTACATGGTATATCTCTAGAGAAAGGTTCCTCTGCTGCAGCATTTTTGACACTTTGGGCCAGATAACTCTAATGTGGGAGGTCTCTTGTTGTATCAGGATCCTTAACAGCCTGCCTTCTCTATCCATGAGATATCCACAATACCTCCTCCCTGGGTTGTGACAATCAAGAAAGTCTCCAGAAATTGTAAATATTGCCCCTCATTGAGACCACTCCTTCAGTAAAAATATTCCCAACATTTTAGCAAAATCATACCTTTATTTTGCTTGATGTCTGTAAAGTAAGTTAATAAATAGTATTTTTAAAAAATAAGTTGTCCAAGATAAAATTTAAAAGAAAGAAAACATTGTCCATGAAGAATCATTAAATTGTTAAGTTCTGACAATGGGAAGCTGAAATCTAAGAGTACTAGAGTGACTTTTCTTTTTGTTTTCCCATTTTTGAGTCACTTTTCTTTTGTTTCTTGTTCCATTTCTATGGTAACTTCTATTTCTCTGGCATAGGAGAAATTAAGATCTTGTTTGAAAGAAAAAAAAGATATATTGTAGGTTAATTCAAGCAATTCTCTGTTTTTGAGGAAGGAACAAAAGAGCTTGTAGTTGAATTAATGTATTAAATATGATTCCATTATCTTTCCATTTCACTCATATAGTTGATGCCAAAGAAATATACATCGATGGGGGGATCTTATCCTCTTGTATACAGTAATTTAATAAATACTCAGGTGTGTATATATATATATATATATATATTTTTTTTTTTTTTTTTTTTTTTTATTTTTTAGACAGGGTCTCTCTATGCAGTTCAGGCTGGCCTTGAGCTCACTTTGTAGCCCAGGCTGGTCTCGAACTTGCAACGATCCTCCTGCCTCAGCCTCCTGAGTGCTGGGATTACAGGTGTGCGCCACCATGCCCGGCTCATGATTTATTTAACATATTGAAGAGTTAATGTGTGTAATGGGAAACACATTTTTTAAGAAGGAAATTAAAATTATTTTAATTTATTATTAAATTATTAATAATTTAATGATTATTGAACTCAGATTCAACCCAGGGCGTTGAGCATGCAAGGCAAGTGCTCTTCCACTGAGCTACATCTCCAGCCCTTTTTTATTTTTTGTTTTGCAATAGGTTTAAGTTGCTCAGGCTGAACTCCAATTTGCAATCCTCCTGCCTCAGCCTTCTAGGATGCTGGGATTATAGGCATGTATCACCGTGCCATTTAAAAGTTATTCTTTAGCTGTCACTATTTGAGTAAGTGTAAACCGAAGGGTAGGATAGTAGAGTATATTGGAAGATGTGAAACTGGAGATAAGCAGACAAATTAGGAGGTTATAGCAGAAGTCTAGGATAGCAGCTCTCATGCTTATAGTCTCTGGACTTCTTTAAACTTTTAAAATTAATGACTCAACAGTTTTTGCTTATGTGAATTGATACTTACTGTATTACAGATTAAAACTGAAAAAGAGGGCCGGTGAGATGGCTCAGCGGCTTAAGCGCCTGCCCAGCAAGCGCGAGGGCCCGAGTTCGACTCCCGGAACCCACATACGAAAAAGGGGCCGGTGATATCGCTCAGCGGCACGGGCGCCTGCTGGCGCACGAGGTCCTGAGGTCGACCCCCCCGGTACCTACAAAAAAAAAAATACTGAAAAAGATTGTGAAAGATTATTGATTTTAAAAAACTTGTGTTTGGGAACAAGGAAGAGGGAAGGGAAGAAAGAGAAAAAGGATTTTTAAAAGAGTGGAAGGGAAAAAATGGAAGCAAAGATTTTGTAAATGGGGAAGGGAAGAAGAGTTGAAGGGAGGGGAAGGGAATGGAAAAAAGAATTAAGACATATTGTGCACAGTACAAATTCCCTATGATGAATGTGATCATTACGTATAGCCAGTGATCGTTATGTATAGCCAGTATGAACTAATAAAAATAAACTTTAAAAAAACCAAACTTGTTTTCGAGGCAAGATCTCTGTTTTTTGCCCAGGCTGCCCTCAGACTCCTGCCTGAGTGAGCCTCTGAGTGCTGTGTTATAGTCATATACCACCATGCCTGGCTTGATTTTTAAAATTCTTAACATAGATAACAGTTTTATGAAAAATAGCTTTTCAGATTATATTTTCCTTGGACACTACCCAAACCACTTTTAAAAACCCAAAACACTTTAAAGGTTTGTCGTAGTATAGAATCTGAAACCATGTAATTGAATTTATGTAGTCCGTTAAAGTAAAATTCATTGGTTCAGGGCTGGAATGTTATGTACCTCAGTGGTAGAGTGTTTGTCTAGCAAGTGTGAAGCCCTGGGTTCATACATGGAGGGGGAAAGACCACTGGTCCATCTCAAACTATATTGTTTCATGCATGATTTTATAACATCGTGCGTTGGTTATTTGAAAGTTATTGGTTTCTTGAGTATGCAGATCTTCTACGTGTTGACATTTAACTATACAGTTGTTACTGTTGCTACCCATTTTATCAGATAAGTCCACAAATTGGAACGCTAACCAGGAGTAGTGGGTACATGCCTGTAATCTTAGCTCTCTGGGAAGCTGAGACAGGAGGATTACAAGTCAAATCTCAGGTTGGGCAATTTACAAGACCCTGTCTCAAAATAAAAAGGGCTTGGTATGTAGCTCAGTACAAAGACCCTGGGTTCAATCCCCAGTACAACAACAACAACAAAAAAAAGCTGATGAGCTTATAGTGGCAAACACGGATTTTCTTTTCTATTTTTATTTTTTTTTTATTTATTTTTGTTTGTTTGGTACTGGGAATCGAACTCACGACCTCACGCTTGCCAGGCAGGTGCTGTGTCGCTGAACTATATCCCCGGCCCTTTTTTTTTTTAATTTTAAAGAGAAAAAAACAATAAAAATGATACAGAACTTCAAAACAATAGGAAATTAACAATGGTTGATATATTGCGTATTGTTATCTTCAAAGTAGTTGCTCAGATTACAAGATACAGGCATTCAAAATTGATCAAACAATATAAGCACACATCGTTTCAAACACAGGTTTTCAAAATTCTAATTATTGTTGGGGGGTGGGTGGGTGGCGTGTATCTGTAGTCCCAGCCCTTGGGAGGCAGAGACAGGAGGATCGCCACAAGTTCAAGACCAGCCTAAACTGCATAGCGAGACACTGTCTCCAAAAAAAAACCCCAAAAAGCCAAAATTCTAATTCCTTAATAAAATCTTAATAAGCGTACCTTGTCATTCATTCTTTGAAATAAGAAATAGTGTGTTCCATGGGGGAAAAAAAGCAAATAGTAATCACATAAGTGTTTTTCTTTTAACTTAGCCTTCACTTCAGTATACATCAGTGCTTTCAGTATTTCTTATTTAATCCCAAATATTCAGAGTTACAGTTTTTTGTGTGGGTTTTTTTTGTTTTTGTTTTTTTGTCTTTCTGAGACAGGATTTCGCTGTGCAGTTCAGGCTGGCCTTGAACTCATTTTGTAGTCCAGGTTGATTACAGGCGTGTGCTACCATGCCCGGCCTCAAAGAGGTACAGTGAAATTTGGAGAATTAATACAAGTAATTTTTACTGCTTCATTGGAATTGTTTGTTCATTCATTCATTATTTTTTTTCAGACAGGGTCTCACTTAGTGCTGTGCCACTGAGCTATATCCCCAGCCCCAAGTAGTTTCTGTTTTAAATGGGTGTCTTGCTGTATTACCAGTCTGGCCTTGAACTCCTGGGCTCAAGTGATTCTCCTACCTTAGCCTCTGGGGTTAAGTAGCTGGGGCTACAGACATGCATCATCATGCTTGGTTTATGCCTTAGTTTTGGCTTTACAGACCCCTGAAAGAAATCTCGGGGACTTTTTATTTTTGGCAGTACTAGGGCTTAAACCAAGGATCTTCACACTGAGCTACATACCCAACCCTTTTTATTTTTAATTTTGAGATAGGATCTTGTTAAATTGCCCAAGTGGGACTCAGAGTTGCAGTCCTCATGCCTCAGCCTCCCAGAGTGCTGGGATTACAGGCATGTGAGTTTTGAGGACTTCTAGAAGTCTTCATATCACTCTTTGAGAACTGCTAATCTAGGGTAATGATTTTCATACTGATTTTCAGAGCCCTGATCTTTTAGGAGAACGGTACTGGTGGGATTGTACTGTACTCACCCACTCTTTACTTAAGCTGGAGCAGCTTCTGCTTGTCTTTTACATGTTGGGGTTCCATAGCTAAAAATGTTTGAAATCATTGCTTAAGGGGAGAAAGAAGCTGGTTGTGGTTGTGCACACCTGTAATCCCAGCACTGGGAGGCTGAGGAGGATCGGTGAGTTCAAGGCCATCCTGGGCTACATAGTTCAAGACTGGCCTGAACTACACGGCAAGACGTTGTCTTTGAAAAAAACCAAAACACAAAAAAATGGTGGAGGGCTTGGGATGTAATCCAATGTAAAGGTGCTGGGTTCAGTCTCCAGTACTGCAAAAAAAGAGGTTGGGGGTAAGGGATTGAATGCCTGAATTGGGGCCGTCTGCTCACGAAGGAGAAAGATGTTTCTTCATAAATATGTATTAACATACACTCATCACGTTACACTTCCAACTCAAAGGCTTCTAGTATGTATGCCACTTAACCCTCTTCCCAGAGCAAGCGTCATAAGGAATAGGCAAATGAATTCATAAAAAGATTGGGAATAAGGATGAGAGATGTGAGATGAATACAAGAGAATGGGTGATCAGAGTGACCATAATGGTGTGTGTACTTGGGCTTAGGCGTTTGTTTTTGTTGTTTTCCTTGGTGTTTCAGGGTTGTGCTAAGTGGTCAGTGGATGGAAACTTGTATTGGATAATTAGAAATCACTGTGTATGAATTCTAGCTAGGCATTGATGAACCTAGGTTTAGAGTGAGGGAAGATTACTATCTTTTTCTATTAAAAATATTGTAGGAGGGGCAGGTGAGATAGCTCAGTGGCATAAGCGCCTGCCTGGCAAGCGCGAGGTCCTGAGTTCGACCCCCGGTACCCACCAAAATATATATATATAGTAGGATATTTGTTGAACTAAGCCAACAAAATAAAAACGTGCTTTTGAAGCACTCTAGTTTGAAACGACTTTGTCCTAATAGTGCTTGGGTGTGGGCCATATAATCCCTGTTTCGAGAAATTACGGTCTAGGGAGATTGACTATCATGACTTACTACAGGTATGCAGTAGTAAGTGGTAGAGGTTTTTTTTTTTGTCTTATCTTTTTATTTTGAATTGATTTTAGGTTTACAAAGAGTTGCGAAGATAGTAGTTAAGTGACAGAAGGTTTTAACACAGATTCGTCTCACTCCAAAGCTAATATATTTTTTTCACTGTCTGTAAAATGATGAACGTTATGCTAAAGGATAAGAAAATTCTGCTCAGTACTCTGAGAAAGGAGCTAGATAATATAAGTTATTAAAAATTACACCCCAGTGAGCAAAGTCAGAATGCTTTTTATCAGAGTAGCAAATAACTCATGCTCTCTAGTGGCAGGTATAACAGCAAATTTATTGCATAACTAAAAACAGCTGGGAGATACTGGTTTATGTAACAGGCTGGAAAGGGGGAGGGGGAGAAAAGTGTTTTTATACTGATAAGAGCCTGAAGGCTCTAATCTAGAACAGTCTTGTGAAGCAGATGAGGCTTGAGCATTAATTTTTATTATTTATTTTTAATTAGTTTATTTTTAGTACATGTTTGCAGTACATATTACATTCATTGTAGAGAGTTAGTATATGTACATAACACATCTTTATTTTTTGGAGCAACAATTTTTTGAAAGAAAAGATAAAAAGGGAATGACTTGCTCAGGGAAGCATCATAGGAAGGCTGTTGTAAAGCAGTTAGACGGTAGCACATAGTTTGGCTGGAATACATATAATGTATTAGGCTAGGCTGATGTCTTCTTCCTGGAATTTTACCCAGCCCCCCTTTTCTTATCCTTCCTCTCTTTCTTTTTCTTTTTTTTTTTGGTACCGGAAATTGAACTCGGGACCTCATACTTGCCAGGCGGGTGCTGTGCTGCTGAGCAATATTCCCCGCCCCATCCTTCCTCTCATATCCAATGCAAAAATTAAAGTCATTTTTTCTATTCAGTTTAACTGGGTGGTAATATTTGCCTTTCCTAGTATTTCATGAATATTAAATAAGTAAATATATGAAAAAGTGCTTTTTTTTTTTTTTTTTTTGTGGGTACCGGGGGGACGACCTCAGGACCTCGCGCGCCAACAGGCACCCGTGCCGCTGAGCGATATCACCGGCCCCTTTTTGGTATGTGGGATCCGGGAGTCGAACTCGGGCCTTCGCGCTTGCAAGGCAGGCGCTTACGCCGCTGAGCCATCTCACCGGCCCGAAAAAGTGCTTTTGTAAAGGAAAAAATATTAATCCAGTCATCTAATGAATATTATTTTGCTCTTTGCTGACTGATACAAAGGAGCTCGATGAAATGGAAAGGAAAAATTACTTCCCAGTTAGAGTGCAGCAGGCAGGAAATATCTTAGGATGTCTTTTTTTATTTTTATTTTTTTTTTGACAGGGTCTTGCTAAATTACAAAATTAACCCAGGTTGAGTTGGAACTCGGGCCCCTCTTGCCATAGCCTCCAAGAATATTGGGATTACAGGTGTGCGCCATGACGCCTGGCAAGAACTCATAAATATTACTGTATTATTTCTTCTAGGAGGATGTCAGTGTGGGCCAGGTTAAAGTATTGAGAGAATAAAGACTTGAATGAGTTTTAGGCTTGTTCAACTTGTGCCCTGTGGGCCACTTGGCCTCTTTCTCTGTCTTTTTTTAAATGTTGTAACAAAAATATTTTTTTTATTTATTTTTTTAAAGACAACAAGTAAACATTCTCATGTCAAAAATATTTTTAAAAGAGCAAATTGTGTTACTTACATACATCAGCTGTATTACGTATTTTATCTGCGGCCTAAGACAGTTCCTCTTCACTCAGTGCAGCATAGGCAGACCAAAAATTGGCCACCCATAGTAGATGTCCAGTACATTTCAATCTGTTTCTTTTTCCTTTTTTTAATGCATTTTGCTACATTTTTAATGGGAAAATGTGGGTTTATGCAAAATCTCTTATCTTCTAGATCTTTTGGTGGTGGTGATGGTAGAGGAAATAAAATGTAGGGCTGGGGATATAGCTCAGCAGCACAGCACCTGCCTGGCAAGCGCGAGGTCCCAAGTTCAATTCCTTTTTTTTTTTTTTTTTTTTTTTTGTGGGTACCGGGGGGTCGACCTCAGGACCTCGCGCGCCAGTAGGCGCCCGTGCCGCTGAGCGATATCACCGGCCCCTTTTTCGTATGTGGGTTCCGGGAGTCGAACTCGGGCCCTCGCGCTTGTCAGGCAGGCGCTTAAGCCGCTGAGCTATCTCACCGGCCCCCCAAGTTCAATTCCTGGTTCCGAAAAATAAATAAATAATATATATATATATAGAAAAGTTTGGATTTTCTCATTTCTTTCCCCCGTATCTTATTCCTCTTCCTTTTTCTAGAGAGAACCACTTGCATGAATTTGCTGTGTATTTGTTTTTTGAAACAGGGTCTCACTATGTAGTTCAGGCTGGCCTTGAACTCACTAGCTCAGGCTGGCTTTGAATTTGCGGTGATCCTCCTGCCTCAGCTCCCCAGTACTGGGATTACAGGATAGGTGTGCATCACCACACCTGGCCTGCTGTGTATTTTTCTAGTCTCTCTGTTACTCCTCCCCCACCCCAGTACTGGGGATTCAACCTAGGACTTTCACGCTGGGCTACATCCCCAATCCTTTTTATTTTTTATTTTGAGACAGTCTCCCTAAATTGCCCATACTGGGCTTGAATTCGTCAGTCCTCCTGCCTCAGCCTCCCATAGTGCTGGGATTACAGGGGCGTGGCTCCTTTTTTCTTATTTACTTACTTTGCAGTGCTGGGGATCAAACCCAAGGTCTTGTGCATGTTAAGTTTTGTGTACTGCTACTGAACTACATCTCTAGTCTCTTGCTTTTTACTTTTATTATGCATATATACCCATAAAAGAGTGTATAATTTATTTTATATAGGTGGCATACCAGATGTATCTTTTTGTGACTTTTCCATTGAACAGCATTTATCTGAAATAACTATCAGAGAGTAACTTTGTCCAGACTTTATCCACATGTTCTAGTTACGCCTTCTCCCCATCCCTTCTTTCAATTTGTTTTTTTGTTTTATTTTATTTATTTTTTTTTTTTTTGTGGGTACCGGGGGGTCAACCTCAGGACCTCGCATGCCAGCAGGCACCCGTGCCGCTGAGCAATATCACCAGCCCTTTTTTCATATGTGTGTACCGGGAGTCGAACTCAGGACCTCGTGCTTGCCAGGCAGGCGCTTATGCCGCTGAGCCATCTCACCAGCCCTATTTTAATTACTAAAATTTTTGATTTTTAAAAATTTTTTGAGACAGATCTTGTTATGTTGTCTAGGCTGGCCTTGAACTTCTATGCTCAGCCTATCCTGCCTCACCCTGTCAAGTGTCTTTTGTTTTTGGAGGTACTAGAGATTGAACCCGGGGCCTCATACATGCTACACAGGCGCACCTGTCACGGAGCTACTTGCTCAGGCTGTGTGCTTTTTAATTTTCATTAGTATGTGTTTGCAGTACATAACGATACATTTCTGAGCCTTAGGGCTATTGTGAGAATTTATTTATTTATTTATTTATTTATTTATTTATTTTTGTGGGTACCGGGGGTCGACCTCAGGACCTCGTGCGCCAGCAGGTGCCTGTGCTGCTGAGCGATATCACCGGCCCTTTTTTCGTATGTGGGTACCGGGAGTCGAACTCAGGACCTTGTGCTTGCCATGCAGGCGCTTATGCCGCTGAGCTATCTCACCAGCCCGTGTTTTTAATTTTTAAATTTATTTGATGGGGCCTTGCTGTGTCACCCAGTCTAGCTGCGATCTCATGATTCTCCTGCACTGCCACCTCGGTAGCTGGGATTATAGATGTGTGCCACCAAGCCCCCCCCTTTTTGGGGGGGGAGATAGGGTCTCACTATGTACTTCAGGCTGGCCTCAGACTCCCTGGGATCCTCCTGCCTCAGCCTCCTGAATGCTGGGATTATAGGCATGGCTATCATACCTGGCTCTCTGAATTGTTAGTGTGTGAATGCATTCTCTAATTATCTCAGGAGTTACAGGCTCAAAACCTACTGGCTCAGGCAGCTAAGAGGAATGAATGCTAACATGGCACTTTGGAGTGCCGTGAGGAGCAATTACTAACTGAGCTGTAGGCTGAGTTATGGCATGAAGCTATTACATTCCTGTTTGTTTAATCATCAGGTTTGTCCATAAGAAGCCAAGTCATGCTGGGCGTGGTAGTATATGCCTGCAGTCTGAGCACTCTGGGAGTCTGAGGCAGGAGGATCAAAAGTTCAAACCCTGCCTGGGAAATTGAGTGAAACGCTGCCTCAAAATAAATAATAGGGGGCCGGTGAGATGGCTCAGCAGCTTAAGCGCCTGCCCGGCAAGCGTGAGGGCCCGAGTTCGACTCCCGGAACCCACATACGAAAAAGGGGCCGGTGATATCGCTCAGTGGCACGGGCGCCTGCTGGCGCGCGAGGTCCTGAGGTCGACCCCCCGGTACCCACAAAAAAAAAAAAAAAATAAATAAATAAATAAATAAATAATAAAAGGGCTGGGGATTAGAGTTCGGTGAAAAGTCCCTGTGTACAATCCCCAGTAGCAAAGAAAAAAAAAAAAAAAAAAAGCCAAACTGATTTTTTTCTCTATATTTTTATTTTACTTTTATTTATTTGTTGTGGTGCTGGCAATTTTTGGTCCAAGGCCTAGTATATGTTACACACACTTTACCAATGAGCTATATCACTGCATTCCTTCTCTGTTTACTTTTATAAGTTTGTTTATAATACACGTAAACACTTGTCTATACATGTGCATATGTGTGTACCATGTGATCTCTTCCTTTTTGCTGCTTCTGTATTTGATAAATTCCATAAGATAATAATTTTAAATAAAAATTTACTGCTAAAGTAATTTGATCATTCTGTATTTAAAAAAAAATCAGTGGGATGATTGTTATTAATTAGAAAACAGGTGCATCAGTGTTTCAGACCTTGAGTTGGGTTTTTGGACAATAAACATGATACAGTATTGTCCTTAGCCTGGGTAAGCTCATTGTGAACAGGGTGAAGTTGAGTTCCTTGAGAAGCTGACTTGTATTTGACTGAAGTTTTATAAAATTCTCTTGAGATCATTACCAATGGGAGAGAAGGGAAGGAAACAGGAATAGGCAGAGGGAGAAATTGAATGGTGATATTGTGTTAATGAAGGCGTCAGCTGATCCCGAGAATATGAAGCTGGAATCACCCTTAGAGTTATCCTGAATCTGGGCCAAGGGTTCTGGCCTTTAACTGTGGATATGAGCTGTCCTAGGGAGAAGTTGTGACCTCTGGTGAGGCTGTCTTCATTGGAGGCAGTTCTCAAGAAGATGGACAGCTGAGGGCTGTCTTCTGGTAGTACTTTTTAGCAGCTGCTAAAACAAATCCTTCAGTTTAAAGGAAGATCTGTGTAGTTGGTGTTTCACAGTGTCTTTTATGGGGAGTGAGGATCAAGATAGATTTCTGCAAAGAAATCCTAATACAAGCTTAGAAGAATGACTAAATGCTAGAGGGAAATAGGAAGGACTCGAAGAAATGACATTTGAGCTATGTTTTAAAGAGTGAATTAGGAGATGGTTTGGCAGGGGAGAAAGTAGAGGGGGCAATTTTCATTGAGTCAGTGACATTTACACAATAGACTAAGGAAAATAAATGATTTGAAGAACAAAATGTTGCATGTATTAGCTTTCTTTAATTCCTAGCAATTATGCTAAAAATCATGAGGCTGTCTCCAAAATCTTTTTTTGTCTTTTTGAGACAGGGTCTCGCTATGCAGTTCAGGCTGGACTTGAACTTACTTTGTAGCCCAGGCTGGCCTCAAATTTGAAGTGGTCCTCCTGCCTCAGCCTCCCAAGTGGTGGGATTACAGGTGTGTGCCACCACGCCCAGCTCCAAAATCTTGATTTGTTTCAGAGACATAATTTTTGAGAAAACAATTTTCCCAGTATGATAAATGAGACTGAGCCAAGTTAATCCTTTCTAGAACTGAGAAGATAAGACTGAGTTTTTTCATGAATCTAAGTTGGATTTGCTCCTTTCCTCATCCCTTGTTCTTGGGTCTGGAACGTAATGAATATGCTTTATATACTATATATGTTATTGTTTGTTGCTTATTATCTTTCTAGGATTGAGGGTGTCTGTGGGAATTTAGAAGGTAGGTTAAACTGGAGTTCTACTGCTTGTCACCTCTTTGACCTTTGTGAAAGTTGCTAAATTCCTGATCCTGTTTTCTTGCCTGTAAAATATAGGTAGTAGCTGGGCATGGTGGTGCGTGTGTGTAAGCCCAGCAGTTGGGAGGCTCAGGCAGGAGGATCGCCTTGAGTTCGAGGCTGGCCTAACTACATAGTGAGACCCTGTCTCAAAAAAATAAATAAATAAATAAATAAAAATAAATAAATAAAAATAAAATACAGGTGGTAGCCAGGCATGGTGGTGCATGTGTGTAATTCCAGCATTCAGGAGAACTGCTGTGAGTTTGAGGCCAGCCTGGGCAACTTAGTGAGTTCAAGATCAGCCTGAACTACATGAGACTCTGTCTGGAAGAAAAAAAAAAAAGTAGTGTAAGAGGTGATGCATAATACCAACTTTCTATGGTTTTTTGAGAAATTTCCCAGTAAGATCAACATTGAACCTGACTACTGAATTTAATTGTTTTCCTCCAATTTGGTTTGTGAGCAAATCGTGGAAGGAATTAAATTCGTGAACTGAGGTACCACTATATGTTTTTTCTATCACTGAAATTTTTAGTGACCATATTTTTCTTACTAGAAAAAAATTAAAAGAATTACCAGTTTGTTTATTCTTGGGACAGAGTCTGACTGTGTAGTTTAGATTGGTCTTGAACTCTGTAGCCCAGGCTAGCCCTGAATGTGATCCTCTTGCCTCAGCCTTCCAAGTGCTGGGATTACGGGCATGTGCCACCATGCCTGGCTTTTTGTTTTGTGTTGCTTGCTTGTTGTTTCTTTTTTTTTTTTTTGGTGGGTACCGGGGGGTCGACCTCAGGACCTTGCGCGCCAGCAGGCGCCCGTGCCGCTGAGCGATATCACCAGCCCCTTTTTCGTATGTGGGTTCCGGGAGTCGAACTCGGGCCCTCCACGCTTGCCGGGCAGGCGCTTAAGCCGCTGAGCCATCTCACCGGCCCCTTGCTTGTTGTTTCTTAAAGACCATTTTGTTAAATATGATAGATTCAGTGTGCTACAAACTAGGTTACACTTTATTTCATTCCATTCTTTTTATTCTTTTTTTGTTTTGTTTTTTGAGACAGGGTGGCTGTAGTTCAGGCTGGCTTTGAACTCAGTGTGTAGTCCAGGCTGGACTTGAACTCATGGTGATCCTCCTGCCTCAATCTCCAAGTGCTGAGATTCATGTCATTCTTATCCTTTCAGTGTGTCCTTTTAGGTCTCTGCACCCTGGGTTTTGTCTTTGGTCAATCTCATAACTTTTCTGATGATTTTTATGTTCTTTTTTTTGTGGTGATTGAACCCAGGGTCCCATACATGCTATGCAAGTACTAAGCCACACCTCCAGCCCTACATTTGTGTTCTTAAAGAATCACACTGAGATGTGTGTGTGTGTGTGTGTGTGTTTATTTATTTATATAATTTATTTTGGATAGGGGTTTTTTTGAGACAGTGTCTCACTGTGTAGTCCAGGCTGGCCTTGATCTCACTGTGTAGCCCAGGTTGGCTTCAAACTCCACAGTAATCAGCTTGCCGAGTGCTGGGGTTATGGACGTATGCCATCCTACCTGGCTGGAAGCCTGCACTTCTGCTAATTACTTTTTTTTTTTTTTTTTTTTTTTTTGTGGGTACCAGGGGGACGACCTCAGGACCTCGCGCGCCAACAGGCACCCGTGCCACTGAGCGATATCACTGGCCCCTTTTTCGTATGTGGGTTCCGGGAGTCGAACTCGGGCCCTCGCGCTTGCAAGGCAGGCGCTTACGCCGCTGAGCCATCTCACCGGCCCTCTGCTAAGTACTTTAAAAAATATTTCCCCTGGAATGGAAGTCATCATTTAATAATGGTGATGGCACTGGGCATGGTGGTACAGGCCTGTAATGCCAGTACTTGGGAGGCTGAGGCAGCAGATTAGTTGTGAGTTCAAGGCCAGTGGGACTCCATGGTGAGTTCAAGGTTAGCTTGAACTACATAGCGAGACCCTGTCTCAAAAAGCAAAAAAAAAAATTAGACTTGATCTGTCACTTTGTGATATTTGATACTTTGGAAAGGCAGGAAACAGATCTCATTACTGAAAGGTAAACGATGATTACTTGAAATGTAACCTCTGGTTTTGAGAACATGCTTTAAAGTTTTGAGCTCTTTCAGAGTGCAAATGTATATCCTACCCCAGATGTTTTGGTTCACTATTTCTAGGATAGGGCCTGGGGGGTTGTGTACTGAAAATCTTGCCAGGTTTTTTTTTTTTTTTGCCATCTTTTTGAGACAGGGTTTCGCTGTGCAGTTCAAGCTGGCCTGGGATTGCAGGCGTGTGTTTGTCAGCTAATTCTGATGTGAACCACAAAAACTCCTAATTTGAATGAGCCTTCGTTTAATCAAAGGAATTATTCAGTTCCTGGATGATGAAATAAAGAACTGTTGAGGTTCCCTTTCTCCTGAGATTTTAGAGTACAGAGTATCAATTTCTTTAAAGCATCAGGTATTTAAGGGATAGCCTCACCTTTTCCAATGTGCAAAAAATGTTTGGGTGTTATAGCACTTGGAAATGTTAATGGGACTCTAGGATATTGTCAAGGAGAACACCTCAAAATGTAATTTTTAGTCCTATTATATGAATGAGGCATGATTTTACTGGAAGAAAAGACTATTCCAGTATGTGTATTATGTGTTTGTAATAAAATTGTCACACTTGTCACAAAATGCCAATAAGCATGATTGATTATTTTCAGGTTTTATATGACAAAATAGTTTACGCAAAATTTTCTAACTCAGGGCAGGGGATATAGCTCAGGGCACAGTGCCTGCCTGGCAAGCATGAGGTTGTGAGTTCAATTCCTGGTACCAAAAAAAAAAAAAAAAAAAATTTTTTTTTCTAAGCCAGGTGGCGCACGCCTGTAATCCCAGCACTTGGGAGGCTGAGGCAGGATTGCCGTGAGTTCAAGGCCAGCCTGTACTATATAGTGAGACCCTGTCTCAGATACCCTCCCCTCTCCCCAAAAAGGATTTTCTTTTTTACTAGCAGGTAAGTGGCAGCAGGCATCTTAACTTTAAGGAAAATTTACGGAGAGGAAAACCTCTTACTTTTGAATAAACTATACTGTTAACTTATTTTTATTCAGATCAAAGTGGGGAAAACCCAAAGCTGGAATAGTTTGGTCCACTTTATTAAGTAACCAGGGTGTAGTTTCAATACTGCGGGGAAATAATCTATATGCAGTTAGGGGTTTTCTGTAGTGTTCTCAGAAGTAAGAGATAGGGCTAATGAGATGGCTCAGCGGTGTAAGCGCCTGCCTGGCAAGCACAAGGTCCTGAGTTCGACTCCTGATACCCACATAAAGAAAAAAAAAGGGGGCCAGTGAGATAGCTCAGTGGCACAAGCGCTTTCTGGCAAGTGCGAGGTCCTGAGGTCGACTCCCGGTACCCACTTTAAAAAAAAAAAAAAAAAGTGAGGGATAGAGGACTGTAGAGAATGGTCTTAAGTAATCTCAAAGAAAACATCACATACAGTACCATAACCTCTGGGATTTGGAGATAAGAGGAGGAACATCCATAATTTGGCAAACATTTGTTATTACAATATTTAACATCCAAAAAATAGGGGAAAACCATTTTTATAACACAAAGTATGGGAAATAAAGCCCAACAAAGACTTTAGCATTTCATATAGTTGGGAGAGTGGAATGTGTTTGTAATTTTTTTTTTTAATATGCAGGTACCGGAAGTCGAACTCAGGACCTCGTGCTTGCCAGGCAGGTGCTTATGCCGCTGAGCTATATCACCGGCCCTGTGGTTGTAATTTTTGATGGGTGTAACGTAAAACCTCCTAGTGGCGGGCCGGTGAGATGGCTCAGTGGCATAAGCGCCTGCCTTGCAAGCGCGAGGGCCTGAGTTCGACTCCCGGATCCCACATACGAAAAAAGGGGCCGGTGATATCGCTCAGCGGCACAGGTGCCTGTTGGCGCACGAGTTCCTGAGGTCGAACCCCGGTACCCACAAAAAAAAAAAAAAAAAACCTCCTAGTGGATTTGAAATCTTTTAAAAGGATTTGGTTAGAGTTAAAAAAAAATTGAAGGCTTGGAGTATAGCTCAATGTCAGAGCACACTTGCCTAGCATACACAAAGCTCTGAGTTTGATACCCAGCAATGGGGAAAAAAGCTGAAAAACATGGTTTTGTTTTTGTTTTTGTTTTTTTCCAGTCAGATTTTATTGTTACATTTTAGATATACATAATGATCACATTCATCATAGAGAATTTGTACCTGTACATGATGTAACTTTTTTTTTTCCCATTTCCCTACCTTCCCTTCAACTCCTCCGCCCCTCTCCATTTACAAAAGCTTTGTTTCCATGTTGAAAAACATTGTTTTAAAGGGATAGTTATTGTTGGATGTGAAGTTTAACCTAACATTATAGCCCTGTCAGTTTAGATTAAAGAGCATTTTATGAGATTTTTTTAATCATATAAAGTTCAGAGTACTGAATTAAATCTATATGCTATAATTTGTATAGATCTAGTTTGTAGAAAGAGCTATTTTGTAAAACAATTACATTCTGTGGTTTTAAAAAGAGTGATAATTTTTTCTTTTTTCCAGCTTTCTGAAGCAAAAACTCATCTTGAAGATGTTTAATAAATCATTTGGAACCCCCTTTGGGGGTGGCACAAGTGGCTTTGGCACAACTTCAACATTCGGACAGAGTAAGTTTTAAATAAGAACTGAAGGGCTGGGCATGGTGGCACATGCCTGTAATCCTAGCACCCGAGAGGCTGAGGCAGGAGGATTGTTTCAAATTCAAGGCCAGCCTGGGCTACAAAGTAAGGTCAAGGCCAGCCTGAACCGCGTAGCGCAACCCTGTCTCAAAAAGACTAAAAAAATAAAAAAGAACAAAAAGGGAAACTATCTTAATTAGCTTTGTCTTATTAAAAACAAATCTGGGAATTGATGGGAATTGTATTCATACTTAGGTCTTTATAACAGAATCTCTGAAAAATGACAAAGATAAGAACTTGCTAAGATTTTCTGAGAAACTAGAAATGTTCTGAGTTTTTGTACCTTTGTGTGGCTACCAATAAAAATACTTAAATATTTGTATTATTTGGTTCTGTTCATAGAAAGTTATAATTTACTACCATTTCAGGCCAGAAAGTAATTTTTTTAATACTGAGGTGTAAAAGGAAATTATTGAATAACTGCTGTGGGATTTGCTCTGTAAATAAAATGCATGACATTGAGAAAAAAATTCAAAATCATAATCAGCCCTTTGGAAACCCACTACCCTTTCCACCCCACGTTATATGTGGGACTAATTGCCTATACAAATCCTTAATCACTTTTCAACATTTTGTTAAAAATGTTATTCTTTTTTGGGGGGGAACTGGGAATTGAGCTCAGAACCTTGTGCTTGTCAGGCAGGCACCGTGCCGCTGAGCTATAGCCCTGGCCCCCAAAATTTTATTCTTATGCCAGGTGTGGTGGTGGATGCCTATAATTGCAGCATTCTGGGAAGCTGAGATAGGAGGATCACAAATTCAAGCCCAGCCTGGGCAACTTAGTGACTTAGCAAGACCTTGTCTCCAAATTTAAAGAAGATCTGAGGATTTAGCAAAGGCCCTGGGTTCAATTCTCAGTTCCACAAAAATAAAAACAAACAAAACCACACATACATGCTCTTACACAAAGGTAGAAATTATAGTATAATGGACTCACTCTCATGTACTTCTTTGCTTTGGCAACATTTTTTTTGTACTGAGGATTAAATCCAAGTCCTTAGGGTCTCACTAAGTTGCCCAGGCTGGGTTTGAACTTTTGCAATCTTTCTTCCTCAAGTGAATGAGCATTTAATCTATCAACATCTATGCCAGGCACCTGTAATCCCAGAACTTGAGAGGCTGAGGCAGGAGGATCGCTGAGAGTTGGAGACCAGCCTGGATTACATAGTGAGTTTAAGGACAGCCTGAACTACATAATGACACTCTGCCCCAAAACAAAATAAAACAAAGCAATCTGTAAGTTTTATTGATAAAGCCACTGTTTTTTTTTTTAATGGAATCTTGCTGTGTTTTCCAGGGTGGCCTTGAGCTCCTGGGCTCAAGCAGTTCTCCTGCCTCAGCGGGAGGAAGTAGCTGCCTCTCTATGCATACAACCCCATACTCAGTTTGAAAAGTCAACATATCCATCCTCACACTGGGAATCAAACCCAGGGCCTCATGCATGCTAGACAAGCCTTGTCAGTGAGCTAGAGCTACACTCCCACCCTGAAAATTTACACCTTTTCACTTAAGTTTCCATATTCCCCTGTGGCAATGAATACAATATCTACGGCTTAGATTTTACCCTATAATACTCTGATGAAATTTTGAAGACATTTTCAAATTAGACTAGTGTTCCTATTCAAATGAAAAATGTTAAGAAATACTAAAACTTTTTTTATTCAGTAACTTTTCTACATCGTAATTTACCCTTGAATTTACTTTTCAGATACTGGCTTTGGCACCACTACTGGAGGTGCATTTGGAACATCTGCGTTTGGTTCTAGCACCAATACTGGAGGCCTATTTGGAAATTCACAGACCAAACCAGGTAAAGGCTTTAGCTGAAATACAGCTGGTTTACTTGTAGCTGGTACAAGACTTACTTAGTGACTCTGATCTGCTTAACTTGTTTTCTCCCCCCTCTACCTCCCTAGGAGGATTGTTCGGTACTAATTCATTTAGCCAGCCAGCTACCTCCACAAGCACTGGCTTTGGGTTTGGTACATCAACAGGAACGTCGAATAGCTTGTTTGGAACTGCAAGCACAGGGACTGGTCTTTTCTCATCCCAAAACAATGCCTTTGCACAAAATAAACCAAGTGGCTTTGGGAGTAAGTAGGACATCATTGAACTTGATTTGCTTATCAAATGTGTTCTGTCTTTTTCCTTACCCTATGATCACCCATCTCCTTTCCCCAGCAAATTGCAAAAATAACGAGAAGATGAGAACTTCAAAGTGTACTGCAAAGTTTAATAGACAGGAAAGGAGGGTAGTATATAATATAAGGCCGGAGATTTGAGAGCATTAGTACTTAAAGAGTATACACTGGAAGAGATAGAAAGTGGCCAGAGATAGGATGAAAAGCCATGTCAGGATAATGTCATCATGTTAAGATATAAAATATCAAGGAGGAATATGTTGTCAGTAATATGGCGAAGCAGAGGCACCTTTTTAATCTGTCTCACATATGTTAGGAATAGACTAGACCAGGAATGACAAATACTGGACATGGCATGGTTGCTTCTCCTTTCCTTGTCTGTGGCAGATGTTGTAATTGATGACCTCTATTTAAGTTCAGATGTGGCCTGGGGCTACTTCTCCACAGAGTACTTTGAGGTAACCACTGTTAGTTGACCAGATGTGCCTTGATGAGGTGATGCCATTTCTAGCATAAGTGAATGGTGGCACGAGTAGTTAACCAGCTATAAATACTTTTTCAAAAGGATAGTTTGTTGGATATTGAAATATTTAAGCATAACAATATAAAATGCAATCTAAGGAACTAACTCAAATGAGATATGCCTACCTTAAACTGTATTTTAAGGTATGCTTTTAGAAAAATAGAAATTTGCCACCGAGAAATCACAATCTTAACTTGACAATTAGGAGGTCACTTCATTAAATATTAGCTGGTACATTTTTCTTGCTTGCTGACGTTCTGCCACCATGTGTATTATGTGAGAGTTATATTAAGACTCAGCTTTTTGGAAAAGTAAGCTTATTAGAGGATCTGCTACTTCTGTATTAGTTTCTGTTAAATGATCAACAGTGCTTATTTTTCTGAATTTTGATTGGGGAGTCAAATATTACATTGACCTATGTTTGATTGCCACAATAGGACCATTTTTATGTTCTGTATCCTTTGGTTATATGTGGGTATATGTAATAATGCATGTAAATAAAACATAACTATGATCCCTGTTGAAGTTTGTTGTGGCAAGATGTTTTCAGAGAGAGAATTTGTATCACTAGCTAGTGTTACCAAATAAAAAAGGGAGAAATGAGAGAAAATTTTGATGAAACAAAGTAGGTTTCTTTAGACTCGTATCTTAGAAGGCCCAAGAAGGGCTTCATGGACACTTAGCTGGCTAAAGGACAGACTTTTTTTTAACTTGACACTTGAAAGTTATGAGCTTGGAAGTGTATGTCTGCATGAAATACCTACTTGAGTGTGTTGCTTGGGAGAATTGAAAGAGGGTTTGAGGATGTAAAAGTAGTATTGCCAGTGTCATAGCCCAGTTCTAAGGGGTCTTATAGATTCTTCAGTTCTTTACTCTTTAATTTTCATGTTTCTTTCTAACTTACAGATTTTGGAACAAGTACTAGCAGTGGGGGACTTTTTGGAACTACAAATACCACTTCTAATCCTTTTGGTAGCACCTCTGGCTCTCTTTTTGGGCCAAGTAGTTTCACAGCAGCACCTACTGGGACTACTATTAAATTTAATGTATGTATTTCTTCCAGTCTTTGTGGAGTATGTTCTTTCCTCATTTGTATATTTGTAGGATGACTTGTAAAATTGTTTATCTTCCCAGTTGGGTACAGCTTAATTTGATTTCCTGAAAGATGTGTTAAAGGCAAAGTCTTTCAACAGTTGTAGATAGGAATTTATAAAACATACATCTAGATTGTTATATGTATAGAATTATGCTCACCCCAGTGAAATTTATATTCATGAGGTTGATTACAATAGTTTATATAGGATAGAATTTGAATTTACAATGTTCATTTTTTGGCCTCTGATTAACCATTCTTTATATAGATTAAAAAATAGGGGCAAACCATAGAAAAGTCATTGAAAGCAGTACCTCTTTAAGGATAGAATGTAGAATAGCCCATCAATGTTCTGTATCTGCTGAAATATAAAATTTTTATTCATGAAATGGAACAAGTACAAAAAAAAATGTTCCATACTTTTTGGGGGGGCAGGGTTAAGTGGAGGATTTTGTTCATAAAAATAAATGGAATACCATTTGATGTAAATGGTTAGGCAGGTATGTAGAGTAGGCTGGAGGTGTATTAAGTCTAATGGAAATCTGGCAGAAATAGAGCTGGGCGCCAGGCATGGTGGCGTACACCTGTAATCTCAGCACTTGCAAAGCTGAGGCAGGAGAATTGCTGAGAGTTAAAGGCCAGCCTGAACTACATAGTGAGACCCTGTCTCAAAAAAAAGAGCTTGGCAAAGCTTGCTGTTAATATTTAGAAAATGAAGAATCTAGGGCTGGGGATATAGCTCCGCAGCACAAGTGCCTGCCTGCAAGCACAAGGTCCTGAGTTTGATTTCCGGTACCAAAAAAAAAAAAAAAAAGAAAAGAATTTTTCATGTAAGGTGGTTAATTCATAGAACTAAATTTAGAGTCCTGAATTTAAAGTTAAATATAAGTCATAGTAAAAAATACTATATGTTAAAAGTATAAATAGTTGAGAAAATTGACAATACAAGTAGGAATCCTTAGTTCTTATTGTGCCTTTTTCCTTGTAAGGCTATAGCAGAAAAGCAGGTTCTGTGTCTGTTTCTTTTCTTTCTTTCCTTTCTTTCTTTTTTTTTTGCAGTACTGGGGTTTGAACCTAGGACCTTCACACTGGTCTACTTCCCAGTCCTTCCCCCCCCCTTCCAATTTTGAGACAGTCTCCCTAAGTCGCTAAGTTGCCAGGCAAGACTGGAACTTGTGATCCCCCTCTCTTAGCCTCCAAGAGTGCTGGGGTTATAAGTGTGAGCTACCACATCCAGCTCTGAAATGTGTTGTATTTAATCAGGTGCCCTTGAAGCCATCTTGGTTTTTTTTGGGGGGGGGAGTACTGGGGGTCGACCTCAGGACCTCGCGCGCCAGCAGGTGCCCATACCGCTGAGCGATATCACTGGCCCCTTTTTCGTATGTGGGTTCTGGGAGTCGAACTCGGGCCCTCGCACTTGCCAGGCAGGCACTTACGCTGCTGAGCCATCTCACCGGCCCCGCCATCTTGGTTTTGTTTTTGATTTTTTTTTTTTTTTTTTGAGATAGAGTTTTGCTATTTTTCCCAGGTTGGTCTTGAACTCCTGGCTAGAAAGTGATCCTCCTACTTAGCCTCACAAGTAGGTAGGGCTACTGTGCCACTGCACCTGGCCCCATCTGTTATACAAGATCTAGGAGGCTGGTTTCAGGGTTCAGTGGTTGAGGAATTGTGTCTGTCAGAATAGGTATATAAAGCTTGGATTTAGAAATGTTCCTTTACTTGCCTTCGTAGCCTCCAACTGGTACAGATACTATGGTCAAAGCTGGAGTTAGCACTAACATCAGCACCAAGCACCAATGTATTACTGCCATGAAAGAATATGAAAGCAAGTCACTAGAGGTCAGTAAACTGTAACATAAAATATCTCTTTGATTTACTGGAATGCAGCTTTTAAAATTTTTTTGATTATTTTTAAGATTGAGTGGTTCACATTGAGTGTGTAAAAAATTGACATTAATGAAGTTGTGTTTTGAAGATTATGTGTCATTTATAGATATCTCTTTTTCAAAGCTGGAATAATCCTTTATATGTACAAATCTAGTACTTCTGATGGTCTGTTTGGATTGGATGTTGTTATATTACACTAGGCAGTATATGTGTGTTTGTGGGCATGCATGTGCTTTTGGTAAATTTATACAAAGTCTTAAGTGTACAGCTTAATAACTTTTCACTAAATGAAAGGATCCAAATCAAGAAACATATAACCAGTATCCCAGATGACCCTCTTGTGCCCTGTCCCTTTTCAAAGGTGACCACTGTCTTGAGTGTGCAATTTTTACCATTTTTTAACTTTATCTAGAGGGAATCTTGTGTTATACATACTTCTGTCATTCAACATTGTGATATTCATCCATGGCTTTGCATGAAGCTACAGTTTGTTCATTCTCATTGCTCTATAATAGATTGTTGTGCATTTTTACAGTACTTTCCTATTCTAGTGGTTGCTTCTTCCTATATCCCAAACTGCCTGTTTCACTGGAGTGTGCACCAATGCCTGATTTATGAGATAGTTAACTTTATTTCGTCTTTTCCTAAATTCACTATCTCCCTACATCTTGTATTTTTATCAACTATTTTTACATTTAGAGGTGGTATTGCTTATAAAAGAAAATTAAAATATGGCTAGCTCTTTGGCCTGCAGTTGTGGTCATAGTGTGGATTTTAATGTCTATTGGAAATGGTTTTTTATAATGATACTAAATTACTGTAATGTCATTCTGCATTTTTCTGTTTTTGGTCATTGTTCCTATGTGAACATAGGACACTTGAATATGAAATTCAAGTGTTTAGTCTCCTAAATAGTTTTTTTTGGTTGGGGGGGTGCTACACATTAATACTGGAAATGTGTTTGCACTTCCTTTAGGAACTTCGTTTAGAGGACTACCAGGCTAACCGGAAAGGCCCACAGAACCAGGTGGGAGCAGGTACAACGACTGGCTTGTTTGGGTCTTCTCCAGCCACCTCCAGTGCGACGGGACTCTTCAGCTCCTCCACCACTAATTCAGGCTTTGCATATGGTCAGAACAAAACTGCCTTTGGAACTAGTAAGCACTTGACATCATATTGGACCATATAAAGGAAAAATAGACAACTAAAAGTAAAACATAATTGTCATTTTGTGATTAGTGCTGTGAAGAAAAATAATTTAGGAATAGGGAATCCTGAGTGTGTAGACGTGGGAGAAATACAGTTTTAAGTGAAGATGGTTAAGGGGGGGCTTCACTTGAAGGTGATATTTGTTCAGTGTCTTATCCAAGGAAGTTAAAAGAGCAAGTTATATAGGTTTCTAGGGGAAAATATTTCAGTTAGCAGAAGTTGAATCTTTAAACCCTGAGTTCAGAATTTTGGGGGATATGGCCGTATGTTTAGACTTGAATTACTGCTTAATTGGGAAGCCATTAAGAGATGTTTCAAAAGAGAAGTAATGTTGTTATGAGTGAAGGATCGTCCTGAAGGTGCTATGTTGAGTAGATTGTATGGTAGGGGTTACAGCTGTAAATAAATTAGTTCAAAAGCTTTTGCTCTGCTCCCTCTACATGATAGATAATGGTGGCTTGGACAAGGATGGTTTTAAATAAAGGACTGTGCCTAGGGGCACAGAGATAAGGCACAAGACTAGCATGCATGAGTCTGTGGGTTGGATCATTAGTAGTAAAAGAAAAGAAGAAAGCGAGACTAGACCCAGTTTGATTATAAAACTGGGATTTAATGTGGGATGTGAAAGAGGAGATCAGGATGATGACTAACTTAATAAAAATATTACTTCTGTAAGTTGGGTATAGTGGCACACACCTGTATACCTTTCATTCTGGGGGGCTGAGGCAGGAGGATTGGAAGTTCAAACCAGCCTGGGCATCTTAAGTCGCTTAGCAAGACCCTATCTCAATTAACCAAAAAAAAAAAAAAAAAAAAAAAAAAAAAAAATATATATATATATATATATATATATATACATATACATATATATGTATGTATGTATGTATGTGTGTATGTATGTGGGGTAGGAGGTGTGGATCAGTGTGAAGACCCTGGTTTCAACCCCCAGTACCCTCCCCACACACAAAGTGTTTGTAAAGTAACACACATATAAATGCAACGTTCACAAATAAAAAATGTGTATAAGCAGAGGTCTCTCCTTTCCCTAAGCCCCTTCCCTGGCTACCAGTTTGCTTCTGTAGAGACAAGCAAAAGTTAAAGAGTTTTTCCTTCTATAGCAAGACATGTATACACAAATACACTTTTATCTAAGTGACATTTAGCATTCTTTTCAGTCTGAATGTTCTGTCATTTAGTTAGCACATATTCATTACTGAATATTATATTTCAGATGCTGTGCTGGGTATTTTAATATAAAGAAGAAAACCTTTTTTTTTTTTTAATGAATAACCTATTTTAACAAGGCTAAAATACAACACAGGCTTTGTGTACATTATCTTAAAATAAAGAAGCTGTTGGCTCACAAAAGAAGATCATTTTGCCCAACCAGTGTTCTTGGGGTAAAGGTGGTGTTGTAGAAATTAAAATTTTAATGTCATCTGGAGTTAGTTGAAGCATAGCAAATGAAACGGTTGCTGGGCATGATGGTGCATACCTGAAATCCTAGCACTCGGGAAGCTGAGGCAGGAGGATGGCCATGAGTTCCAGGCCAGCCTGAACTACATAGCAAGACCCTGTCTCAAAAAGCAAAATGAAAATGAAAGGGTTATTGAGTAGCAAATGAATGTAGCGCAATTTAGATATTGATAGGTAATTAAATATTAATAGGTATTTGCTGGATTATTGGATAGTGTAAGGTTTCAAATTTTTGTGTTTAGGGTTTTTTATTTTTTCTTCATTTATTTTTCCTTTTTTTCTTTTTCAGGTACAACTGGATTTGGAACAACTCCAGGTGGTCTCTTTGGGCAACCAAATCAGCAGACTTCCAGCCTCTTCAATAAACCATTTGGCCAGGCTACAACCACCCCAAACACTGGCTTTTCCTTTGGTAATACCAGCACCCTTGGACAGCCAAGCACTAACACCATGGTAAGGAAATAGGCTGTTAGTAAAGTCCAGGTCTTATTTGTAGAGTTAAGTTATAAGGCTTCTAACTGTGTCACACTAGCAAGTTCTGTCTCTACTGTAGTTCTCTGAGTTGACGGTATTTAGTAAAAAGAAGAAATAATCTTCAACTAGCCCAGGCTGTACTCTATACTCATTGAGAGTCTTTGAGCAGGTCATTTATTCTGAGTGTATTTTTCTTGGAACTCTAAAGCTTGGTTGGGCCTGGGATATAGCTCAGCAGCACAGTGCCTTCCTGGCAAGCTCAAGGTCCTGAGTTTGATTCCTGGTACCAAAAAAAAAAAGCTTGCTTAGTGGATTATAGTTGGCTATTTTGAAGCTACACCTTGTGATATTAACTCCGGCCATTCTGTAGGATTTAGGAGAAAACATGTATTCATTATTTAACTGTATTTCATGTTCTTTCAGCTTGTTTCCATAGTGTAGAGTCAGATGAAGAAAGTCTAGTTCTGAGGGGATGGGTAGACTTTAAAACTCAGAGCTGTATTACATAATTACTCCTTCTATGTAGAAAGTGAAGGTGGATCAGATTTCCAAAGGCGAGAGCTAAAATTACAAGACTCTTATTAGCCATTTATCAGTCCAATTATTTAAATACAGGATGACCAAAAATTATAGATTTTTTGTTGATTTTTATAAGATAATACAACAGGAAATATAGAAACTATTTTATCAAATTTATTCACTACAAGAATCAACTGGTTGAGGGGCCAGGGATATAGCTCAGTGGCGCAGCACCTGCCTGGCAAACGCAAGGTCCTCAGTTCCATTCCTGGTATCCAAAAAAAAAAAAAAAAACAACTGGTTGAAATGACACCTGCCCGACCAATGCTCAGGATATAAACAAACTCACTGCCCAAGTGATGGCTCAGGCTAAACTGTTAAGTGGTTAAAAGGAGTCAGGCAGTGGTTTCTTGGTATGATATGGGAGCAGAAGAAAAAGGTAAGTTGATCTTCATCAAAATTTTAGTATGTGTGCTGAAGCGAGCACGAGCTTCATCAAAATTAAAAATTTAGTCTGGGTATGGTGTCGTAAGCCTATAATCCCAGCACTCAGGAGGCTGAGGTAGGAGGATCTCCGTGAGATCCAGGCCAGTGTGGGCTACGTAGTGAGTTCAAGGCCAGCCTAAACCACGTAACAAGACCCTGTCTATAAATAAATACATACATACATACATGCAAACATCAATACACACACACACAGCACTTTCCTAGCATGCATGAGGTCCTTGGTTCAATCCTCTGTACAGCCAAAAATAATTTGAAAACTTGGGTTGGGGATGTAGCTCGGTGGTGGAGAGTATATACTCAGCATGAGTTCAGTGCCACTCCCTCATAAAAAGTTTTAATAAAAAAATTAAAAAGTTGTGTGTCAAAGGAATATCACCAACGAAGTGAAAAGAAAACCCACAAATGGGAGAAGACATTTGCAAAGTATATAGTATCTTCTTTTCTTTTGAGACAGAGTCTTGCTATGTAGTTCAGGCTGTCCTTGAACTTGCTGTGTAGCTCAGGCTGGCCTCAAGCTCATAGCGATCCTCCTGCCTCAGCTTCCCAAGTGCTGGGATTACAGGCATGCACCACCACACCGGGCTGCAAAGTATATCATATCTCAAATGGGACTTGTATACAGAATATATGAAGAACTCTTAGAATTCACTAAGAAAATAGCACCTTAAAGAGAGCTAGGTATTTGAATAGACATTTTCCTAGAGAAAAGATACACAATAGCTAATGAGCACATGAAAAAATCTTCAGTGTCCCTGGTCATCACAGAGGTGCACATCATAATCAGACGAGATCGGGCACGTTCAGGGTGAAATGGCCATAGACTCACATCATAATCGTAATACTACTTCATACCCACTTGGAAAGCTAAAATCAAAGAGAGAGTAATAAACAATGTTGAGGGAGAAGCTGAACCTCTCATACATTGGTGGTGGACTGTACGGTGGTGCAGCTTCTGTGGAAAACAGTTTACTAGTGCCTCAAAATGTTAACTATAGAGTTAACCATAGGATCTGGGCATTGCACATCTTGGTATTTATCCAAGAGAAATGAAAATTCTGACTTGCACACAGATGATCATAATAGCATTATTCATAATGGCTAAAAAGTAGAAACCCAGGACTGGGAACGTGGGTCAGTGATAGAATGCTTATCTGGCATGCACAGTGCCCTGTATTCTATTTCCAGCAATGCGTAAAAAAGGGGTGAGGGAATTAAGGCTTTTTAACATGATGTTACTGCCTCTGTATTTGATTTGGTTACTTTCAGCAAATTATTTGCAGTTGTTTGATTCAAATTCCACTCCCTAATTCACTAGTGATTAGTTCTTTTCTCCTAACTCCTTGAAAATAAAGCACCCCATCGTATACTTGACATTTCTTAGAGCACAAGAGTTGATGAAAGTTTTACTAGATGCCCAGCACTTTGGAGCTCAACATTGTGGAAATAATGGACTTCAGTGTAGGTTTAAATTTATGGTCCTGCACTTAGGAGCTGTGACATCTTGGGAAAGTTTTTAATTTCTCTGAGCTTTCTATTTTTTCGGAAAGTGAGATGCTATACTCCTTGCCTTTCAGAGTTATGAGGAAATGTTCCATGTTAGCACAATTTGTCGCATAAGCTTTAAAAAGTTGTAACTATTTTTATTAATCTTAGACTCTTAAGGAAATTTATGGGATATCTTTTAATCTGAATTACCTCTTGCAGGGTCTATTTGGAGTTACTCAAGCCTCACAGCCTGGAAGTCTTTTTGGGACAGCTACAAACACCAGCACTGGGACAGCATTTGGAACAGGAACAGGTCTCTTTGGGCAGCCCAGTACTGGGTTTGGTGCAGTTGGTTCGGTAGGTGTTCACAAGATGTTAACAAACCTGCTAAAGAAGTTTGTAAGAAAGATATCACTGCCTTTCAAGTATTTTAATGTGTATATTGGATGATTTGGCATTAAGAGCAAATAAAAGATACAAAACAAAGTTATAATTAATTTCAGTAATTTATTTTCTTTCTTTCTCTCTTTTTTTTTTTTTTTGGTGGGTACCAAGGGTCGACCTCAGGACCTTGCGCGCCAGCAGGCGCCCGTGCCGCTGAGCAGTATCACCGGCCCCTCTTTTTGGTTTTTTGAGACAAAGTCTCACTGTGTAGTCCAGACTGGCCTTGCATTCAGTGATCCTCCTGCCTCAGCTTCCTAAATTCTGGGATTATAGGCATGTACCACCACACCTGGCCGTCGTTTTATTTTCAATTATAAATTCTCTTTGTCTCAGTGACTGCTTACAATTTACTTTTTTTTTTTTTTTTTTTAAGCTTTTTAGCTTTTTTGAGGCAGGGTCTCATTGTGTAATTCAGACTGACCTTGCACTCACTGTGTAGCCCAGGTTGGCCTTGCATTTACGGCAGTCCTCTTGCTTCAGCCTTCCAAGTGCTGGGAGTACAGGCATGTGCCACCACACCTGGTTTTGCAGTTTACTTCTGATAGCACAGTATGACCTCCACTTTTTAGTTTTGGGGTTTTTTTTAATTTTAAAATTATTGTTTGATTGATTTATACTGGGGACTGAACCCAGAACCTTTATTTATTTTTTATTTTTTATTTTTTTTGTGGGTACAGGCGGTCAAACTCAGGGCCTCGCACTTGCCAGGCAGGCGTTTATGCCGCTGAGCTATATCACCGCCCCCGTCCCCAGAACCTTTATAGTAAGCAGTATTCCCAGCTGTTTTGCTTTGTTTTGTTTTGTTTTGTTTTGATTTTGAGGCAGCATCTCTAAGTTGATAAATTGCCTGGAATGGACTCCAACTTGCCATCCTCCTGCCTCAGCTTCCCAGAGTGTGAGGATTACAGGCATACACCACCACACCTGGCCTTAAATAATTTTTTTTTTTTTTTTTTTGTGGGCACCAGGGGTCGACCTTAGGACCTCGTGCGCGCCAGCAGGTGCCCGTGCCGCTGAGCAATATCACCGGCCCTTTTTTCATATGTGGGTTCCGGGAGTCGAACTCGGGCCCTCGCACTTGCCAGGCAGGCGCTTATGCCACTGAGCCATCTCACCGGCCCCAAATAATTTATTTTTAAACTGAAACATAGTGTTTTATGTTTTTATTGTGTACAGCATGAAGTCTTGAATTTATTGTGAAATTTAGTTTTTTAAATTTCTAAGACTTAATTGAGATACTTTCATTTTTTTAAGTTAGATGATTTTTACCTCTCATCAGTGTTTTGGATGATAAACTGATATAGCATTTGTAATTGAATTTTTTTGAGACAGGGTCTTGCTAAATTGCCCAGGTTGAGCTCACACTCGTAAGCCTCTTGCCTCTGCTTGAAATTAAGTGTTTTCGATGTTGATCAAATTGCTAGAATTTTGGGGCTTCTCATGGTCCTTGTGCAGCTGGAGTTTTAACTGAATTATTTTTCTTGTTAGGTCATTTAAGTAAAAATTATTAATTGGGAATGCACTTTACCTAAAAATGATGCTGAATTCTATATTACCATTAAAAAAATAGTTTTATGAGAATTGATATGAAACAGTCTGTTAGCTACTCACAAGAAGCTTTGAACTTTTGGCTGTTGTGGGTACTTATATGAAAGAAAGAATCTCCCAAAAATATGATCCTGTTTTCATGGAGATTGAAATGCTTTTTATTAATGTCATTTGAACATATAATTGTTGTGAGAAATTGAGTAAATTATGTAACTGTTCAGAACGCTCCTATATCTTTAATAGCAGCTTTACTGATATGTAATTCACATTCCATTAATCTCTTTAAAGTGTACAATTCAGTTTTGCTTTTTGCTTTTTTGTTTGTTTGTTTTGTTTTTGTTTTTTTGAGACAGGGTCTCAGTATGTAGTTCAGACTAACCTTGAACTCACTATATAGCCCAGGCCACTCATCACAGTCCTCCTGCCTCAGCCTCCCAAGTGCTGGGATTACAGGCATGCACCACCATTCCCAGCTTGTTGTTTTGTTTTTAATTATATTGACTGTTTGCAGCTATCATCACATTCAGTTTTAGGATGTATTTATCTTGTCAAAAAACACAAGCCTGTGTACTCAGTAGCAGTCATTCCTAGTTTTCCTGCTGTGACTTCAGGCCTAGTTTGTGTCTCTACAGATTCGACATTCTGCATATTTCTTTGTGTGGGTTGCATCTAGTGACCTTTGCACTGAGCTACATTCCCAGCCCTTTTCTAATTTGTATTTTGAGATGGGATTTTGTTAGGTTGCTTGGTTGCCCAGGCTGGGCTCAAACTTGCGATCCTCCCAAAATGCTGAGATTACAGGCTTGTGCACCATGCCTGGCTAGCATGTTTTCAAGGTTCATCATGTTGCAGCATGTTAATTGATTATTTTGGCCTTTTAAATATCTGACACATTTCTCTTAACCAGCAAAAAAATTTGATCATTTTATTTTTCCTTTGCCTTACTGAACAATCTTAAGTTTGTTGAAGTTTTAACAATAACTTCTCAGGCTAGGAATATTTTGTTTAGAATCTCACTCAGATTATTTTCTTCCTGATATCCTTTAATCATTTGCCGCCTTTTTATAAAAATTGTTACATCCTTTTCTCCATCATACATCCTATACATTGTATGCATAGTAACCTTTATTTACTGTTTCGTATGTATCTTTACATTATTTCAAACTTCTCTGTATTTTCTGTTCTTTTCAGACCCTGTTTGGCAATAACAAGCTTACTACGTTTGGAACCAGCACAACCAGTGCTCCTTCATTTGGTACAACCAGTGGCGGGCTCTTTGGTAACAAACCAACCCTGACTTTAGGAACCAATACAAACACTTCCAATTTTGGTACATATAAAAAGCAGGTTTGGCTCTCTTAAAGTTACACTGACTATACCACACATCCTTCTCCTGATTCATACGATTGAAAGTATTTAAAAATTCTCAGGTAAGCTGTGGCTTGATGTGAGGACCCAGAGGGAAAGGTTTAAAGTCATGGACAGAACTTGAGATATTTAATAGAGATGTAAATTAGCTTTTTTTTATTTTTATTTTTTTTAATTCTGTCATCAGTAGCTGAGGAACCATAAAAGAAACACATTTGACTGAAGTAACATATTCTGCTAGGCCAGGTTTCAAACACAGAAATGCAGTGTAGATGGGTGATTTGATGATTGTTTTTGGAAAGTAGAAACCTTTTTAATTTGGGAGATTATTCAGTAGCTTTCTAGTATGTTAAAAATTTATATTTTTGAATTTATGTTCCTTGTAAAACATTCAGAAAATATAGATAAGATTGAACAATACTTAAAGAACAAAAAACCCTAAATTTCTCTTCAGAGATGTGCTGGAAAAATTGAAATCAGTTTGATGGAAGTAGCATATTATTGTCAATGTCATTATAGATGACTACCTAAATAAGTTTTCAAACAACTACAATATTATTTGTAAGAAGGGGAAAGTTCAATATGGACAAAGGAAATAATGGTTCAGATACTTGTTGAAGATTTCATTTGCCAGATGCATCACGAGGTACTGATTAATTCTTTTTGGGAGATGAGTAGAAAGACATTATTGGCATAGGTCAGCAGTTAAACAGCTCTCCAGTGAGTTGTTTTTTTTTGTTGTTTGTTTTTTTTTTGCGATGATAGGGATCAAACTCAGGCCCTCATGCAAAGTAGGCCAAACTTTCTACCACAACTACATCTTTAGCCTGTTCATTGAGTAGTAAGTGATTGTGTAGTGTCTTAGGGAAAGAGACTATTTTAAGCATCCATTAGAAAGTTAAGATTTTCACAGAAAGGTGTATTAAAAAGATAAAGCCTTTTCAGGTACCAATACCTAAATTTACATATTTGATTTACTTTCTATAGCTCTTTTTACTTGTATTGTTTATTAACTGGTAGTTTTGATTATAGATTTAGTTCCATGAATTCTTTTTCATTGTACCCTGTTTGAAAGAATAGCTTTGAAGCAGTGGACTTGTTAGCAAGTATAAAATATCTAGATTCTCTACTTCTTATAAAACCTGAAAAGAAAAGATACCAAAGAGTCAAGTCCATGTTTCTCACCTCTATTTTATTAATTTTTTTTTTTTAAGGAAAGGTTTATTTTGGCTCACAGTTTGTAGAGGTTTCAGTCTATAATTTTGATTTTTTTTTTTTTAAATAATCATTACAACCTCTTTTTCAAGAAGCCTTTGTATACCTGTTTTCTTAATTATCTGAATTTTTTTTTTTTTTTCTTTCCTGAGACAGGATCTTGCCATGTTGCCCAGGCTGGCCTTGAACTCCTGGGCTCAGGCAGTGTTTCTGCCTCAGTAGCTGGGACTACAAATCCATACTACCATACCCAGCTAGTCATATGAAAATTTAATACATATACTATGTCTCTACGTTCTGGAGCCATTTGGTGGGCCATAATAGAAATGACTGTAATCTGTGATGTTTTAGCCTCTTAACTAATTTTCACTGCCTTTGGAAATGCATGTGTTAAAAGCTTTATTTGTAGAACACTTCATATTCAAGATTAAATGTTATTATATCTAACAGGGTGTTTGTATAGGCTGTACATCATAAAATAGGCTGTACTTGTTAAAGATATTTGATCCTATTCCATTTTTGCATATTTCTGATTGGTGGATTTTTGTTCTGCTAATGTATTCATATTCATGTTTACTGATTGGAAAATGAAAGGTGTTAGCTTTAAATGACTTCTCCCACTTGCTTGCTGGATTCGGATTAATTTTTAATTTAATTTTAATTTGTAAAATTGTTTTGAAAGTTGATAAACTTGACAGAATCGGAGGAAATGTGTGGTATAAACAGTGTAAGTTGGGACTTATTTCCCTCATGTGGGTTGGAGGTAGTTCATCAGTATATCTTGTTTTTTGCTCTTTTGGGGCTGTAAGATCCTTTCTGGTTAAATATTAATTCAGAAAGAAAAAAAGCATATCTCCTAGTACATTTTCTATTTTGTTTGAGACAGGGTCTCACTGTAGTTCAGGCTGGCCTTGAGCTCACTATGTAGCTGAAGCTGGCCTCAAACTCATGACACACTCCTCCTGCCTCATCCTCCAGAGTGCTGGGATTACCAGTGTGCACCACTACACCTGGCCTTCTGTTTTTGTTTTTTGTTTTGTTTTTCTTTAAAAAACTTTGATTATGCTTGTGTAGGCAGCCCTCCATTTTTATGGTGTAGCTGTTAATTAGCATAGTTCAAGAAAAGATTTAACAAATTATGAATCAGATGTGTTGAGATTGTCAGATTACTTGCTTGAATTTTAAAATCACATGAAATAAGCTTGTTTTCAAACTTTTTGTAGTCTTCAAATTTTTTGACCTGTTTATCGATATAGCTATTGAAATAATGGCGTGACAAAGTATGTTCTTAGCTAACGATACTGTTACCTATTCTAAAGTAGTCTTTCTGCTCTCTTTAGTTTCTTTTGTACTTATTTCCATCTATGATAACCTTTTTGAATGATTTTAAGAGTTTTATAAAACGGATTTTTTGGTTAATTGTTGATTTTTTTTTTTTTTTTTAAAGGAGGAGAGGCTTATTTTGATTCACAGATTTTTTTTTCCCCTCTTATGAGGGATTAATGCACTAGTTGTTTTGTTGATATGTAGCTCATGAGTATATCTGAACAACAAACAAAAGAGTAATAGCAATGCAGTGTAGGTATCTTTGTTTAATTAAGGGTAATTACAAGATTTTCCTCTAAATGGCAAGTCATAATGAAAGAGTGAAAGTCATGCTCAACCCCATCATCTCTGATAATGGAAGAAATTGTTCAACTCAAGGTATTTGTAGGTTATCTTTTTTTTTTTTTTTTTAATAATAGCTAGCTGAGTCCTTGAATGTTCTTTTGGGTTGCTTGAGTGTCATCAGCCACACATAACTACCACACCAGATCCATCTGTTTAAAACAGAACTTGCGGGCCGGTGAGATGGCTCAGCGGCGTAACTGCCTGCCTGGCAAGCGCGAGGGCCCGAGTTCGACTCCCGGATCCCACATACGAAAAAAGGGCCGGTGATATTGCTCAGCAGCACAGGCGCCTGCTGGTGCACGAGGTCCTGAGGTCGACCCCCGGTACCCACAAAAAAAAAAATAAAAAATAAAAAATAAATAAATAAAACAGAACTTGCTATAGAGATTTTTATAGGTAACTTTTTCTCTTAGGAAGAACCTTTAAGTTCTCTAGCGTGTCTTTATTTGTTGAGTGACATAATTTTTAGTGAAAGTTTGAGGGATTAAGTTTCTCTTCCTGTAAGTAATGTGAAACATCTGCATCAGGTATTTTGGGTCTTTAAAGGGAATGTTCTCAAAGCTCAAGCACATTCATTTTGTTTTAATGTTGGATGTTATCCCATATTGAGTTGATAGTTCAAGGATGAAATGTAATGAAATAAAAATGAAAACTGGTTTGCAGGTGATAGAATTTTGAGAAATAATTGTTAGCCTGTAATTTAAGATTTCTAAATATTAATAATTGAAAGGATGCAGAGCTTTAAGTCAGACTGCTTTGGATTAAATTCCCTTGTAGAGAAATTTTAGAGTGTGTTAAAAGTACAGTCCTCTCATTCTGTTGTCCTTTTAGGTTTTGGCACAAATACCAGTGGGAATAGTATTTTTGGAAGTAAACCAGCACCTGGGGCTCTGGGAACAGGGCTTGGCACAGGATTTGGAACAGGTAAGGAACTACTACCACAAGTTTTAGGAAGTAACACATCTTGGTTTTCAGATTGCTGGAACTTTAAAGAGTTCCATTTGATTATGTGCCTGGAAATAAGAGGCCTATGTTGTCATTTTCGCAAGTGGATTTGTAAAACATTTACAGCAGTTAATGTTATGCTAGGTCCCAAACCACTGGCAGTCTTTAATTGTTGTATTTTATTATTATTATTATTATTTGCACTATTGGGGATGTCAACCAGTGGTGCTACACCATTGAGATATCATTCCAGCCTCTTTTTTTTTTTTTTTTGGAAACAGGTTCTCACTAAATTGCCCAGATTGGGCTTGAACTTTTCATCCTCCTGCCTCAGTCTATCTAGTAGCTGGGATTACAAGCGTGCATCACTACCTAGCAAACATTGACACTTTTTTTTTTTTTTTTTTAATTTTTCGTGGGTACTGGAGGTCGAACTCAGGACTTCGCTCTTGCAAGCAGGCGCTTGTGCCGCTGAGCGATATCACCGGCCCTTTTTTCCTTTGTATATGGGTACCGGGAGTTGAACTCAGGACTTCGCGCTTGCCAGGCAGGTGCTTTTGCCGCTGAGCTATCTCACTGGCACGACACTTTTATCTTTAAAAGTAATTAAAAAATATTTTGAGTTTTACAAGGTCTGTGCATACCTTTCAGTCCTTTCCACTGTAATTAGAGATCTTGGATATCACCCTTTTTTCCCTATTCTTACTGTCAATTATTTTTCAGTGCATTGAGGATCCTGAAATGGAGGGGTTGTCGTCATAAAATGGATAAGTGTTAAAGCATGTACAGTTAAACAAGGTTGTTTAGCCATATAGTGTGCCTGCTTTTCCCAGTTCATATGACTGAGTATGGTCATTTAGTTGCAAACCACTTATTTCCATGATCTCTGCTTCCAGTGTTTGGTTATCTGTTGTCCTTGCTTCTGTGAGCTAGTCATTCCTTCGTCATCTTCTCTTTAACTGAAGCTCCTTTTCTACTACGAAATGTTACCTTCATTTCCTTTTTAAAGTAAAAGATATAAGTCCTGGTAAAGTTTCAACAATTTCAAAATACATTGAAAAGCCCAAGGGTTTCAGCTATGAAGTACTAGCTGCTGAAAATTTGGCATGTGTCTTGTCAGACTCCTTTCTGCATTTTTCAAGCATGCTTACACATAAACAGTTGTACGTATGCGTTCATATATGGAGGGTTTTGGTTATATTCTTAATGATAACGTACCCCTCTGTGAGTGAATTTTTTTTTTTTTTTGTGGTGGTGGTACTGGGTTTTGAACACAGGACCTCACACATGCTAGGCAAGTACTTTACTGCATTGCTGTATGCCTAGTGCTGTATGAATGATATTTTTAAAACCAAAGGCTAAGGTACATTAATTCATTGTAGTATTACTGTAGAGGGCTGTAACCAGAATTTTAAGAGCATGAACTAGAATTAAATATTATTGTACACAGCAAGGTTACTATCCTTTCATGAAACTTTTGTTTCAGTTATGTGTGTGGTACATGTTTTGGTTCTCAGTGTACTTCATATCATGTGTTATAGTGAAAAATGTTTAAAAATAACTGCCTTACATAGTATACCATGACTTATGTTTTCATTTTACATATTCTCAGCTACTTTTTTTTTTCTTTTTGGTCAGTGTATATAGATCTATCTCTTTTTAAAAATAACTGCTTAGCTGGGTGTGGTGGCACACACCTGTAATCCCAGCACTTGGGAGGCTGAGGCAGGAGGATCGCTGCAAGTTCGAGGCCAGCCTGGGCTACATAGCAAGACCCTGTCTAAAAGAAAGAAACAACAACAACAACAAATAACTGCTAAGTATATGTGTATATGTATATACACATACTTTACGCACATCGTAATTTAACATTCTCCCATGGATGGACAGTTATTTGCTTCTATTAGCAGAGCCCTCATTGGAGATCTTTGTGATACAATTTTGCATGTATGTTACTGTAGAATCAAGTCTAACTAGAATTACTGTGTCTGGAAGCATGCATATTGATTTTGCTCAGTTTGTATTGTTGTTGACATTGTATAAAAGTGCCCAGTTTCCCATACCAGTGGGCTGGCTTGTTTGTTTGTTTGTTTTTGAGTTGGTTGTCTCACTGTATTGCTCAGGCTGGTCTTGAATTCCTAGGCTGATGGGACCCTTCCCTCTCAGCCTCCTAAGTAGCTAGGACTACAGACATGTGCCACTGTACCTGGTTTATTGGGCTTTTTTCATCTTTTGGTAATGGAAAGTGATACACTTCAGTTTGCACATCTCTTACTGCTAGTGAAGGTATCACATCAGTGCAGAACTGAAAGATTCAAATGGTTAAGATGCCCATCTTTGAATCTTTCAGTTCTGCACCTATGTGATTTTTGTTTCTTAGTTTATTTTTTAGAAATGCCTTATATATTGTTTTTGATTATGTGCCACAGTTTCATCTAAGCTTAACTTACCTAATTTCTACCACATAAATTTTGCAAGAAATAAAAACCAAAAAGTGTGGTTTTTTTTTTGGCATAGTGTGATCCCAAAACATAAGCGAATACATCAATGTTTGCTTCAAACCCAGGAGGGAAAAAAATAGTTTTCATAGAGTAAAAAGTAAAGAGGGCTTTTTCAAGGATTGTTTTGACTGACAATATAAATCTGTAAGGCTTCTCTAGTGTTAGAGATACATGTGCTTCTCAATTTAGGGTAGGATTATGATAAACCTACTATAAATTGTAAGTTGAATATGCATTTGAGGACTGGTGATATAGCTCAGCAGCATAAGCGCCTGCCTGGCAAGCACGAGGTCCTGAGTTCGACTCCCAGTACCCGCATATTAAAAAAAAATATATGCATTTACTATGTTAAGCTACTGCACATTAGTGTAGCCTTTTTTTTTTTTAATCTTACAGAGAAAAAAATAAAACAATTTCAAAACAAGATAATAGGAGGCTAACAATGGTCAATATATTGTGTATTGTTATCTTTAAATTATTCATAGTACAAGATATTAGCATTTAATTGTCCAAACAATATTAGCACAAACCTTTCTTTTCAATGAACTAAGAGAAATTAGTGTAACTATCTTAATTGTCTTTCATATATATTTTTTTTTCTTTTTTTTTTTTTTTTTCTGTTCCCTTCCTTTTCTCCGTTCCCCCATCCAGTTTTGCTTTCCTTTTGAAGTTTTCCCCATTTTACAATATCTATTGTACATTTTGGATCTTATTTACTCTTTTAGCTTCTCACACTAGGGAGACAGTATGATGTTTAGTGTAGCCTGTCTTAAACACTCTTAGAACTCTTTCAGTAGCCAACAGTTCGACATTGCACAAGAGCATCGTACTACCTGTCTTTAGCCCTGGAAAAGAACAAAGCACAAAATTCAAAATATGGTTTCTACTGCATACCTATTGTTCTTGCATCATCAAATAAAAAAATGTTATGTTGAAGACTGTCTGTATTCACCCAAGTCTTTTTTTCCCCCTCCCCTTTTGTGATAGTGGGGATTGACCCCAGGGCCTTTGCAGTGAGTTATATATCTCCCCCTTTGTGATACTGGGGGTTGATCCCAGGACTTTTGCACTGAGCTACATATTTTTTATTTTGAGGGCAAGGTCTGCCCAGGCAAGGTTCAACCTGGAAAGCCTCTTGCTTTAATCTCAAAGGGTGCTGGGACTACTGGAGTACACTATCATGCCTGGCTTTTCTAAGTGTTTTTAGTCATGTAATTTTGTTCATAGGCAAGTTTTCATGTAGAAGTTTTATTTTTATGTGGTTATGGTTACTCTTTTCAGCTCCTGGTCTTGCAAGTTATGATTAGAAATGTCTTGTATAGTACAATATTATAAAATGTTTGTACTTTTTGGGGGGCAGAGGGGACAGAGTCTTGTCTTACTGTGTAGTTTAGGCTGGCCTCGAACACACTATGTATCTGGCCTTGAACTTGTGGCAGTCCTGCCTCAGCCTCCCAAGTGTTGGGATTACAGATTGCATGCACCACCATACCTTGCTCTGTACCTTTTTTTTTTCTTTTCTTTTTTTGATATTGTTTCCTTTTACACAATATTGTAATAGCCTGAACTTTTTATCTTAATGTGTTCAATATTCCTTAAACAGTTACCCCTCGTAAAACAAATCACTTTTTTGGTTTTTTGTTTTGATGGTACTGAGGATTGAACCCAAGGCCTTGGGCCTGCTAGACAAGTGATCTATCACTAACTATATCCCTACCCCTTTTTAAAATTTTATTTTGGGACAGTGTCTTGCTAAATTGCTCAGACTAACCTTGATCTTGGGACCCTCCTGCCTCGCCCTCCGAAGTAGCTGGGATTATAGGCGTGTGCCACCATGCCGAGAAACAAGTCACATTTTTGTTGCTCCACAATATTACTTAGTCATGTCTTGTACATAGAAACTCAACATACAAATTAAATCAGTGAAGAATTTTATACTCCCAACCATAACAGCAATAGATCACACAGAGAAAGTAGAATTGTAGGAGTTAGCAAGCAGAGACTGGTGGAGTCTTTGATTATCACATTTGCTAAAGCATACTTGTCTCTTTGCAACCTTATTATATATAAACATGTTAAAAACTCTGCATCTTATAGTGATGCAGATAAACTGTCATTGTACTATATGAGGGGGGCATTATCTTAGTGGGGGTTCCCCTGCAGCCTCTCATTTTGAGTCAAGTTTCAAACTCATGCCTGAACTGACGTAAATTTTCCTATAATGTAGGCCTTTGGGTACTTCATGAGTAGTTGGTGGTATAAATAATAAATGTACAAATGTAGAAGATTTTTCTTTTTTTAAATGATTAGATTTAAGTGACCAATCTTAGTATAAGAAATTTTATATAGATTCTGGCATGTGATTTTTACCTCCATGTATTCAAACTAAGGAACAGTCATAAAATTCTAGGTTTATCAATTTCTTGTTTTACAGTTGATAGTAACTATCATGAGTACTATCAATTGTACACCATTTTCTTGGTAGTTTTAATTAACATTTTCCATGAGTAAGTTTACAGGTACATCTAGTAAAATTGATTCTTTTTTTTTTTTGTTGGTACCGGGGGTCGACCTCAGGACCTCACGTGCCAGCAGGCGCCCGTGCCGCTGAGCGATATCACCGGCCCTTTTAACGTATGTGGGATCCGGGAGTTGAACTCAGGCCCTCGCGCTTGCCAGGCAGGTGCTTACACCGCTGAGCCATCTCACCAGCCCATAAAATTGATTCTTACACTAAGAAATAAACAGAAAAATCTTCTGTTTAAAGCTAATAGATACCAAAGATAAAGTTGTAACATTTGTTAGAAGATCTCTAAAGGAACATGACCATTTTCACTTTTTTCTTGAATGCCCTTGGAATTTCCAAGACTATGATTACCCTTTTGCCATCCAGTATAGCTTCCTTATGACTCCCACAACTTATAAATACAGCACCTTTTCCTATATTGACAAATTACCATACCCGTTATCCTATCATGTATAGCATTTTACTCAGAATGTCTCTAAAGTTGTAGATGAAGTCTCTTCATGAGACACACAGTGCCATTTGTTCATAAAATAAGGCAGATTTGGATGAAACATTTTTCCATTGATAAATTGTAACAGTCTATGCTTGGGTCATCTTATGAAAGTCCCTTTTCAGATCATTGGAACTTTACAATGCTTTATTCTTTTGTGGGTTACTGAAATACAGGTTTTAGACTATTTCATCTTTATCCAGGACTGCTGCAAAGATGAGAAAAATACTTACACAAACTGAATTTATTTTAAAATTTAGAGACTATCTCACCAAGTTGCCCAAGTTGGTGTTGAAGTTGAGATCCTCCTGCCTCAGCCTCCTGGGTGCTGGTATTATAGTGCTGGTATGAATATGCCCAGCCAGAAAGAAAATTTTATCCTTATTGTTTTTTTATTAAATTTTTATTTTCACTAGTATACATGTTTGTAGTACATAATGATTACATTCATCTCGGAGAGTTGGTACATGTACCTAATACATCGTAATTCTTTTTCCAGTTTTATGTATTTAAGTTTCATCTAAGTTTGAGGGGGGTGCAAGAAAGTGGTAAACTTCAAGAAAAAGACAAATCTTAAAATCTGTACTGTGAACTATTTCTTTTTCAGGGAGTAATATAATTTTAGCATTCCTCCAAGCTTGTGCTAATTACTAATGGGTTAGAACTTACAGGAAGTTTTATGATGTATTCCCAAACTGAGCATTGCTACATGGTCTTATTTTTGGTGAGGTTGTACAGGGAGCAGTTTATCCTTTCAGTAGTTACCCTGATTTATACCATATAGATTTTCTTTGTGTAAACTTCCTATCATCTCTTCACTTGTGATCTCAGAGCAGTTCCCATATTCCCGTACTGTATTTTTGGGCTCCAAATATTCATCTTGTTTTGGTTTGTCTTTTATTTTTGTTCTGGGAATCAAATCAAGGGCCTTGCCCACATTAGTCAAATGTACTACCACTGAGCTATATATATACAGCCCAAAATTTACAAGTTTATTCTTTTTTTAAATTATAAATCTCTGCAATGAGTTCTAACTGCAGCCAGTCTGGTTCAAACTTGAATCTGTTCAGTAACCTTGTGCCAAGACTTTGAGCTGTTTGTTAAACATGTTTATTTGGTTAAAGCAGTTTTTGTGATGGTTATCTTGTCAGATGTACCAAGGTTTGAACTGTACTTCTACTGTTTACATCATTTGTGATACTGAGTTAATGACTAAATGCTCAGTTTTCTCATCTGTAGAATGGCGATAGTTCCTACTTCAGTTGTATGAGCTAATATTGAATGAGTATATTTAGTATGTGCAGACTCTAAATGCTTTACACATGTTTATTCATTTTTAATCTTAGGATATCTAAGCTATGTACTATAATCATGTGTTATAGTTGAGGAAACTGAGGCACAGAAAGCATTTACCATATTAGCTCTTTTGTTGAAATGACTGGTCATTATAAAGTTTCCAAATGTATAATATTTTTAAGTAACCTCTGGCAAACATTCAAAGGAAACTTCTGTGGCGCTTTTTCTTTCCTCTTGTCTCCATAGCTCTTGGTGCTGGACAGGCATCTTTGTTTGGGAACAACCAACCTAAGATCGGAGGGCCTCTTGGTACAGGAGCCTTTGGGGCCCCTGGATTTAATACTACGACAGCCACTTTGGGCTTTGGCGCCCCCCAGGCCCCAGTAGGTAAGTGTCAGTCACTTTAGAAGGCTTTACTCCATTTGTTTCTTGCTAATAGTTGCTGACTTGATTTTCCTACTCACCCCATCTCATCCCTGCCAAAACAGTATATACTTGCACGTCATTAAGCAGTCATGTAGCATGGAAGGACTTAGATCCTGGCCTTCCTTGTTCCCCATTCCTAGCCCTTGTTCCTGTAAGATGCCACTTTTGTTACTATTTTTAATTCATCTGGAATGTAATTTTTTGTTGTTGTTGTTGGTACCGGGGGTCGACCTCAGGACCTCGCGTGCCAGCAGGCGCCCGTGCCGCTGAGCGATATCACCGGCCCTTTTTTCGTATGTGGGTTCCGGGAGTCGAACTCGGGCCCTCGCGCTTGCCAGGCAGGCGCTTACGCCTCTGAGCCATCTCACCGACCCTGGAATGTAATTTTAAGCTCTTATGGCTAAATGATGTACTTACACTACAGTGGTTTTTTAAATTAAGTCTAGGTAAATCTGATTTGTTATACTATAGATGAGCTCACTTATCACCTGTACCTTCTAGTCTTCTGCCAATATGTTTACTAAGTTTACTACATTCTTTAGTTTTATCTGCTGAAATATTTTTCATACTTCATTCATTTAAGTACTCCTTCCTACTTTTTGCACTATCCTATCACTTTTATTTATTTCTTTTTTTTTTTTTGGTGGGTACCGGGGGGTCGACCTCAGGACCTCGCGCGCCAACAGGCACCCGTGCCGCTGAGCGATATCACCGGCCCCTTTTTTGTATGTGGGATCCGGGAGTCGAACTCGGGCCCTCGCGCTTGCAAGGCAGGCGCTTACGCCGCTGAGCCATCTCACCGGCCCCACTTTTATTTATTTCTAACTTAAGAAACTTAACAGTTTTTTAATTAAATACTTTTTAAAGAAAATCATGTTCTTGGAAACGAAAAATTAGTGTCACTTGACATAACTACAGGGTGAGTTAACTAGAAGGAAAAGAAGTAGTTTCTGTACTACTAAATTCATCTGTATTGTCATGATACATGTGCCACATTTTTAGAAACCTTTGCAAATTTAAGCTGTGTACCTCTATATTTTTTCTTATTCTGTCAACCAGGTAATAGTGTGTCTTGCATCTCCTTTGTGAAATGAGGATATTAATGCCCTTAACCTACCTTTCTGTTTCCCTTACTTTGTTTGTGGCAGTACTGGGGATTGAACCCAGGGTCTTCACATAGACCTACATCCCCAACCTTTTATTTTTAATTCTAGCAAGGCAGGTCTTGCTAAGTTACCAGGTAGGACTCAAATTTGTGATCCTCTTCCCTCAGCCACCCAAACTCCTGGGATTGAAGGTGTGCACCACTTCACCCAGTTCCGTCTTTATATTTTTATATTGATAAAGTTAATAAGCTTTGTTCTGTAACTGTTACTATTTTCTGTTCTTTAAGTAATGAAAAGAAGTTCAGATGAAGCCAGCATTTGCTTAATAGCTTATGAAATCACTGCCCAGTATAGTACACCTTTATCATACACCTGAAAGTTTTTTTGCCCCCTATATTAACTCACATCTTAACTATTTCAGATGGCTAAGAATAATATCAGAATTCTTCATTTACCCCCAATTCATTTTTCTTATCCCTCTGGTTCTCCTGCAGCAGTAGACACTGGTTATTCTCTAAGCCTTCATCATTGCCCCAGGATATTTATTCCCTTTATATCTACTCAGTAAGAACTGCTGTGTCCAGAATTTCCCCTTTATTTCCTGAATTTTTTGGACTATATCAGTAAGCAATGTATATATGGGTGTTAAACTTTGAATACTTAACAGGTCTGAAAATATCTTTATTCATTCCTTAAAATTTAATGTTACAAAATTCCGGTGTGGAGTTTATTTATCCTTGGAACTTTGACAGTATTGCTTCTTGCAGTGACTGTTACTGATGATCCAGTGCCTTTTCAATTTTTGTGTGACCTATTCCTCACACCTTTGAAAGCATTTAGGATTACCCTTTTGTCCTGAAATTTTACTGCTTTGCATGTGTATGTGTGTGGGTGTATTTAATCTTAATGCTTGTATCAACTGTTCCTACTTGCTAGAAGGGTTTTTTTTTTTTTTTTTTTTTTTTTCGGCTTTGTAAATATTCTTTTCAGATTTTTAGTTTATAAGAATTCTTTCTTGGGCCGGTGAGATGGCTCAGCGGCATAAGCGCCTCCCTGGCAAGCACGAGGGCCCGAGTTCGACTCCCGGAACCCACATACGAAAAAAGGGCAGGTGATATCGCTCAGCGGCACGGGCGCCTGCTAGCGCGCGAGGTCCTGAGGTCGACCCCCGGTACCCACAAAAAAAAAAAAAAAAAAAAGAATTCTTTCTTTTTTTCTGAATGGTACACTTTTTTTAATACAGTTTTTTTGGGGGGTGGGTACCGGGAATCAAATTCAGGACCTTATGCTTGCCCGTTGAGCTATATCCCCGGCCAATACAGTATTTCTTGACACTGAATTTGTTAGTAATTGAAAGGTTTTTTTTTTTGTTTTTTTTTTTGTGGGCACCGGGGGGTCGACCTCAGGACCTCGCGCGCCAGCAGGCGCCCATGCCGCTGAGTGATATCACCGGCCCCTTTTTCGTATGTGGGTTCCGGGAGTCAAACTTGGGCCCTCGTGCTTGCCAGGCAGGCGCTTAAGCCGCTGAGCCATCTCACCGGCCCTAATTGAAAGTTTTTTAGATCTCTCTGTTACTTAAACCTTTGGGATTATTTTTATGTTGACCCTGATGCTTGATGTTTCTTTCTGTTAAGAATAAAATTTTAGGGCCGGTGAGATGGCTCAGCGGCGTAAGCGCCTGCCTTGCAAGCGCAAGGGCCCGAGTTCGACTCCCGGAACCCACATACAAAAAAGGGGCCGGTGATATCGCTCAGTGACATGGGTGCCTGTTGGCGCGCGAGGTCCTGAGGTCGTCCCCCTGGTACCCACAAAAAAAAAAAAAAAAAAAAAAAAGAATAAAATTTAAAAAAAAACAACTCCCTGTGGATGTTGAGTTTGTGGGTAGAGGTTATGTACCAACACATTTCATTTTAGGGTAAGTGGTCTAGAAATCAGGTTTTATCCAAAAGCCCTCTCAATGTTAGATGACTAAATTGTTAGCTCTAGGATGGTGCAGTTATCTCAGTATTTGCTTGTCCTTTTGCTGTATTTACTTAGTTTCATCAGAGGAATACACACTGATGTAGGAGAATGGCATGGTTAGTTTTTTTGTTGTTGTTTTATGTTTTTGTCTTTTTTGAGACAGGGTTTCACTGTGCAGTTCAGGCTGACCTTGAACTCACTTTGTAGCCCAGGCTGGCCTTGAACTCAAAACAATCCTCCTGCATCAGCCTCCTGAGTGCTGAGATTACAGGCATGCACCACCATGCCCAGCAGAAATGGTTAGTTTTATGAGTAGACTACATTAATTCTTCCCTCCTCTTGTTCTCTGTCTCACTTCACCAAATCTGTTTTTATTTTGTGGTTTGTTTCATATTACTTGGATTTGAACCTAGAGCCACTGCACTGAGCTTCAGCTCAAGAACCACTTCCCCAATACACACCTTCCAGGCTGAGCTCAAACTTGTGATCCTTGCCTCAGTTTCCCAAGTAGCTGGGGATTCTTCAGAGAAGATACGCTCTGACTATATATAACTTTGAGTGTATTCTGAGCGATAGTTGCCTCTATCCTGCTTTGTCACTCCTTTGTCCAGTTCTTTCTCCTAGAAATTTGAAATATTTTCTGATCTGTTCATTTTTTACCTTTCTCATTCTTTGTCATTGTGAGTTTACATAGATAAAACCATACATTTTAATAAGTTCTCTGCAGAGAGGAGATAAATTAGAATTTTAATTGATCTTTGTATGTACTTTATTTATTTATTTATTTATTTACTTATTTATTTATTGTGGGTACTGGGGTTCAAACTCAGGACCTCTCGCGCCAGCAGGCGCCCGTGCCGCTGAGCGATATCACCGGCCCTTTTTTCGTATGTGGGTTCCAGGAGTCGAACTCGGGCCCTCGCGCTTGCCAGGCAGGCGCTTAACGCCACTGAGCCATCTCACCGGCCCCTGTATGTACTTTAGAATCAGCTTTATCATTAAAGATGATATTTCCTTTCTTACCTTTGGTGGTTTCAATAGGAGGTAGCATAGCTGTTGTAACCAGCCTTTTTTTTTTTTTATGTGGGTACCGGGAGTCGAACTCAGGACCTCGCGCTTGCCAGGCAGGTGCTTATGCTGCTGAGCTATATCACCAGCCCTGTAACCAGCATTTTTTTTTTTTTTTTTGTGAGTACCGGAGGTTGACCTCAGGACCTTGCGCGCCAGCAGGTGCCCATGCCACTGAGCAATATCACCGGCCCTTTTTTCGTATGTGGGTTCCAGGAGTGGAACTCAGGCCCTCGCGCTTGCCAGGCAGGTGCTTACGCCGCTGAGCCATCTCACCGGCCCCTAACCAGCCATTTTTATTTGAATAGCTTTTCAATTGGATTTCAGTAATCCATATTTTTTTCAAGAACTAATTTTAAATCCCTGATATAAGAATTTAATATTGCAGTGTTATGTATGAATATTACTGCCCATTTAAAAGTAATTGTATTGCTATTTATTTTTTATTTATTTTTTCTAGATAGGGTCTTGCTGTGTAATTCAGGCTGGCTTTTTTGAACTATGTAGCCCAGGCTGGCCTCAAACTCATGGTGATGCTCCTGCCTCAGCCTCCTGAGTGCTGGTATTACAGGCGTGTGCCACCATACCCAGCTTGTATTGACTTTTAGGATGTAGATCTTTTACATTTTGACATCAAAAAGTCTTAATTGGGAGGTGCTTTAGAGCATGTGTGAATCCACTCTTACTGTGGGCCAGTCTTGTCTTGTCTTTAAAAATCTCAGTTATGGTGGCTTCCTTAAAAGGCAGTCCAGTCCATTGTTCAGATTGTTTAGAAATCTAACCCTGTCTCCATAGAATTTCCACCCAGTAATTCTACTTTTGCCTCCTAAAACTAAGCAAAACTAATCTGCAGTTTTGTGTGTGTGTTTGTGTGTGTGTGTGTGGGGGTAACTCATTGTCTTTCTTCCAGATAAATTATTGTCAGTTTCTTTTATTTTATCAGACGATTGATTTTTATACTTTACCTGATTCCTTTAATCATTTGGTCATGATTTAGTTGTTTGGCACCTTTTAAAATTGTTGTGCTGGGTATAGCAGCACACACCTGTAATGCCAGCACTTGGGAAGTTGAGGCGAGAGATCGCCACAAGTTTGAGGCCACTCTGAACTACATAGCAGGACCCTGCCTCAAAAAACCAAAAACAGGGCCGGTGAGGTGGCTCAGTGGCATAAGCGCCTGCCTGGCAAGCGCAACGGCCCGAGATCGACTCCCGGAACCCACATACGAAAAAAGGGGCCGGTGATATCGCTCAGCGTCACGGGCGCCTGCTGGTGCGCGAGGTCCTGAGGTCAACCCCCAGTACCCACAAAAAAAAAAAAACAAAAAACAACCACAACAACAAAACCCCCAAAAAACCAAAGGCAAAATGGTTAGGACCAGAATCGAATATACCACTAGTATTAACTTAACTAGTGCTTGTTTGTTCTCTTACTTTTGCCACTGCATCAGCTCTCTCATCTGTATCTTTTGATAAGTAAACATAGAAAAGGTTTACATTTGTAATACAAAAATAAAACTTGTTCATACACTTTCCTAATTGTATTTGGGTTTGTTAAAGGAAGATTTTATTCCTTTGAGCAAGCTCAGGTAGGATGTCTGATGCTTGTTAAATGATGGGATCACAGTTTTTGATGGATCAGTGTTTTAAATGGATAAATAACCGTCAAGAAATAGGATCACTACTAAAGATTAGTTCCATAAAATTTTTCTTATTCTCTCTGTATAGTCCCCAGAATAATACTGTGCCATGTTATTTCTAATATTCGCTAATACTTTCTTACTCTTTGTTTGTTTCTTTGGTACTAGAGATTGAATCCAGGACAGTTGTACCAAACTACATGTCCAGCTTTTATTTTTTATTGTGAGTCAGGGTCTCATCAAGTTCAAGATCTGGCAATCTTGCTCAAACTAGCAATCTTCTGCCTCAGCCTCCCAGAGTGCTGGAGTTGCAGGTGTGTGCAGCCATTCCTGGCACTGTCCTATACTTTTTGCACACCTGTTATCTTAAATTGGGGTAAGAACATCACAAATAAAGATTTTACTCTATATTCTTTATTAAATTGACATCCCTGTATTACAAAATCCTGAGCAAACTTGTAGTACCTCTTTTTCTTTTTTTGAGACAGGCTGTCCTTGAACTCACTATGTACCCTACCTAGGTTGGCCTTGAACTCGTGGTGATCCTTCTGCCTCATCCTCCCTAGTGCTAGGATTATAGATGTGTACCACCAAACTGGGCTTTGTACTACCTCTTTAAATAATAACGCATGGATTTAAGTTTTTTGGTTTTTTTTTGTTTTTGTTTTTGTGGGGGTTTTGTTTGTTTTAGATGGTGGGGCTGGGAATTGAACCCAGGGGCTTGCACATAGTAAGTGCTTTACCACTGAGCTATATCGCCGGCCCAATAACAACATACAGAGCCAGATGTGGTGGCACATTCCTGTAATTCCAACACTTGGGAGACTGAGGCAGGAGGATAGCCATGATTTCAAGGTCAGCCTGGACTATATAGTGAGTTGAAGGCCAGCCTGAACTGCATAGCAAAACCCTGTCTCAAAAACCAAACAATTACAATACAATACAATACAATACAGTACAGTACAGTACAGTACAATACAAATGATATGTAGCTGGGTGTGGGGGTGCATCCCTATAATCCCAGCAGTCTGGAAGGCTGAGGCTGGAGGATTGCCAGTTCAAGCACAGTTTGGGTGACTTAGCGAGACACTGTTTCAAAATAAAAAGAAGGGCTGGGGATGTAGCTCAGTGTAAAAGCCCTGGACTCAGTCCCCAGAAATGCATTTTTAAAATTTTGTGTGTGTGTGTGTGACATACAGTGTTTTACTATTTAATGAATACATCCAATCTTAAGAAAGTATTGTTGGACTAAGGGGGAAACCACTTGTTTTTCATTAACTTAGCTACAGTTGTCTATCCTGCTTTTTGTTGTTGTTGCTATTGCTATTGTCATCTTCCCCCACCCTATTTGAGAGAGTTTTCAAAATGTTTTTTGTTTGTGGTATTCCTTTAATGTGTATTATCTACCATATATTTGACGTTAGCCTATTTCTAAAAGTTTATAAGAGGAAAAGTAGTTTTTTAATCCCTAAAATGAGTTGAAATATGTATTTATTTTGATCAGTATTTTTAGAAAGATTTATTTTTTCCTGCAAAGGGATTTCTTCATTACAGTACATGGCAGGTGGTTTTTTTCTCTTTATGATCTATACAATTACAGATTATGAATTTATTAGTCCTCATTGTTTGTTTTTGTTCCCTAAGTTCTCTGTGACTGATTCCTTGAAATTCTTATTCCTTAAGAGAGGATTAGACTAACTTGGTGGGCTTTTTCTTCCTTTGGGTTTATATTTAATTATGGGTATTAAATGTCAGTAATAAACATATAACAACAACTTTCATTATTTGAGTGTCGCCTTCTCTTTCTATATCTCTAATGTAAAAAAGGGAATAGGGTAGCCAGTGCTGGTGATTGAAACCAGAGCCTCGTGCGTGCTAGGCAAGCGTTTTACTGAGCTACACCTACATATTTTTTATTCTGGATTTTTATTTATTAAAGATGCTTTCATATTTCCACAGTAAAATAGTCACTCTAATTTTTATTAACAACATAGCCTATCATTGATATAGCATGATTTTTATGACCACTAACTTAATGTAGGACACATAAATCTGTCTAAACCTTGACTATTACAGATAATGTGCAGTGAAAACATAGAAATATTTCTGTATTTTCTCAGTTTAAGTCCTTGGGTTATACATCCATGTTTCAATTTGCAAGGTAAAAATAATAAAAGTAGTACTTGCTGTATATACTATCATCGTTTCTTTTATTTTTTAATTTTTCATTGTTTTCTTCTAGAAAGATTAAATTAGTCCTTAATATTACTAGAGATCAGAGAGTATAACTTTTTGTACAGTTGTATCAGTAATAATGAGGTATATATAAAAGTTCAAGTTTGTTTTAATTTGCATTTCCTGGGTTATTAGTAATAGTGACTAGCTTGTAACTGAATTTTTACATGTACTATTATGAAATGGCTCCTCATATCTTTGATTGATTAGTTTATTCAATTCATGATTTTTTTTCAGTTTGTTCCACACCTTCCCCAGTAGTGCCATCAAGTCTGAACATTTTGAAGACCTCATCTCCCAAAAGAGTGCTAAGTTCTCTGCTATAAATGTATTGGATCTTTAATGACATTGTTTTTTCCTTTTTTTCTTTTGAAAAGCTTTGACTGATCCAAATGCTTCTGCTGCCCAGCAGGCTGTTCTCCAACAGCATCTCAATAGTCTGACATACTCGCCTTTTGGAGACTCTCCTCTCTTCCGGAACCCCATGTCAGACCCCAAGAAGAAAGAAGAGGTATGTATATATATATATATATATATATATATATTTTTTTTTTTTTTTTTTTTTTTTTTTTTTTACTTTTCTTACAAGAGACTAAGAAAAAGAGGTGATTTATGCATCAGATGTACCATAGTTCTAGACCTTTCCAAGTAAAGTATATGCAGTGTTAGAGCATTGTACTTTGATGTTTAACATTCATGAGTAAGCCGAGACGGCAGATTAGTGAATAAGCTGCCAGGTGGATTCTCAAATTTAGACGTTGTAGATCTGAAGTGACAAACCCCAGCACAAACTCTTGTCTGTGACAGATCCCCTAGCCCCTTCATCTTGGCTCTCAACACTCTGGATGGCTTCTGGACCAGAATGAAGCTGGTATCTCAGAGTCTCCAAGAAGAGTCCTCCTGCAGACGCCACCCTGGGCCTCCAAAGTCGAGTCCCATGGAGTGTACAAACTGTGGGCCTGCATAGTAGGACATTTATAGCTGCAGGTCCCATGTAGTCTAGAATAGGTTCTCTGAAGATGGGTCTTTGCCCTGCTCAGCAGTGGCAGCAAAGCATTGTCTAGAGCACCATGGAAGCCACTGTGTGCTCTGGTCTGCCATATTCCCATGCTTTGAGTTCTGATTGTGGCAGCTCCAGGTCACAGCTGCTTCCTCATGGGCTACACAGCAACATAGGAGTTGGGCCCAGACCCACCCAGAGGGCCCTCTGTGGGAGGCCATTGGTACTGGTCCTGCTCATTCCTTAAAGAACTGGTGGCTGGGCTCAATTTGCATTCCCCAAACACACGATGTTGGCATTGCTGTGTGTCCCCTCGTCACAAAGTGGTAGGGGCCAAGGGTATTGAATTATAAATAGTATTCAAGGTCATCCCAGAATTCTGAATGTGAACTCATTCTGCCTCTCTGTGGGCACAAATAGCATCTTTATTTCATTGCTGGGAGACTTTTGACCTTTCTACTAAGAGACAGGTTAAAAAAAAGATAGAAACAAAGATGAACAAAGAAGACAAGCATTGACAGCTTCATGAAGTATAGTGCATCCCTCGAAAAATAATTTTCTTTTGTCCTTCCTTTTTTTCTTTTCTTTCTCTTCTTTCTTTCTCTTTCTTTGTGTGTCTGTCTTCCTTTCTTTCTCTCTTTCTCTTTCTCCTTTTTCCTTCTCTCTCTCTCTCTCCCCTTCTTTCCTTCCTTCCTTCTTTTTTCCTTTCTTCCTTTCTTTCACTGGGTCTCACTTATATAGTAGCCCAGGCTGGCCTCGAACTCAAGCCAGTCATCCTGTCTCAGCCTCCCGAGTGCTGGGATTACAGGTTTGCGCCACCACACCCAGCAATGTACATGTTTTAAGGAAAATGAGACTTCAAGAAGTATCTAGCAGGTTAATGGCAGAGATTGTTTGAACTCTGGACTGATAGTTTAGGTCAGAGCCATACATTAAACCAGAACTTTCCTTGATGCTTTTCTTTTTCAGAGATTGAAACCAACAAATCCAGCAGCTCAGAAGGCTCTTACTACACCTACTCATTATAAACTGACACCCCGCCCTGCCACCAGAGTCCGGCCCAAGGCTTTACAAACAGCAGGCACAACCAAATCACATCTCTTCGATGGGTTGGATGATGATGAACCATCCCTAGCCAATGGAGCATTCATGCCCAAGTGAGTTTGTTTTTTGTTAATCTAAATTCAATATAAAATATTGATCAAATATATAATTATTTAAATTTAGTACAAATACAGCTTTTTATTTTGAAAAATACAGACATCACAGAAGCTAAAAATATATTCATCACTCAGGGATAACCATAGTTAACATAAAAATATTTGAATATGCTTCTTGTTTTATATATGCATTTTTTATTTTGTTTTTGAGAAATTAGCATTGTTTTTCTTGGTATAACAAAATGGCAAGGGGCAAAGGATTTAGCTCAGTACAGTTCTTGTCTAAGCATTACACAGAAAAATATAAAGGAAAGTTTATAGAAGAGCTAATAAACATCAAAAATCACACTTGTATGATTTCTTAGAATGTTGCTATATACATAGAAAAAAATCCTGAAGAAAGTTATACTTCAGACTGTTAAACATTTAATGTTACGACAAGGGAATGTCAGGACATTTCATTTCTGGATTATTTTTATAGCTGCATAGCTAGACAGATATATACTTTTTGTTTGTTTGTTTTTGTTTTTTGAGACAGGGTCTTGCTTTGTAGTTTAGGCTGGCCTTGAACTCACTGTGTAGCACAGGCTGGCCTCGAACTTATGGTAATCCTCCTGCCTTAGCCTCCTGAGTGCTAGGATTACAGACATGCGCCACTATGTCTGGCTCACTTACAGGCTTTATTTTTAAAAAAGCAAGTACTTTTCTAATCAGAAGAAAAGGATAGGTTTTAAAGTTTCTTTTGTTAAGCTTTGAGGACAAGTGGGAATTTACTATGGTTGGTAGTATTCAGGGGGTTCAGAGTAGGAAGAGCATGCTCAAGGGGATTTTCAGTTTTTTTTTTTTTTTTTTTTTTTTTTTTTTTTTTGTGGGTACCGGGGGGTTGACCTCAGGACCTCGCGCAACAACAGGCACCCGTGCCACTGAGCGATATCACCGGCCCCTTTTTCGTATGTGGGTTCCGGGAGTCGAATTCGGGCCCTCGCGCTTGCAAGGCAGGCGCTTAAGCCACTGAGCCATCTCACCGGCCCCGGATTTTCAGTTTTGGAAATATCCTTGGCTTTATTGTTCCAAATCACAGAGTGCAATATAGTCAGACCCCCATCTTAAAAAAAAAACAAAAGTTGAACAAGAGTGCCCTTTCAAAGGGCTCAAGGTTGTAGATAACGTGGATAATATAACTGTGTGCCTAACCTTTTCTTTTTTGGTCTTTGTTTATAGGAAGAGCATTAAGAAGCTGGTCTTGAAGAACCTTAACAATAGCAATCTGTTTTCTCCTGTTAATCGTGATTCAGAAGATCTGGCTTCACCATCTGAATATCCAGAAAATGGAGAAAGGTAAACTAAATTGTTTTGAGTTGTTTTGAGCTCTGTTCATATTTTGCAGAGATCTTTAACTTAGATTTTGTTTTGTTATTTATTTTTTGTGCTGGAGATTAAATCCAGGGCCTCACATACGCTAGGTGAGTACTTGACCATTGAGTTACTTCCCTCCCCTTTTTATTTTTTTGAGATAATCTAACGTATTTCCCCAAGCTAGCTTTGAACTTGTGATCATCTTGTCTTAGCCTCCCAAGTAGCTGTCACTACAGGTGTGCACCACCACAGCTTGTTCTGAGCTTGGAATTTTATGAAAATTTTTGAAGATTGGTGAATGTTGCCTAGAAGGATGACAGCTTAGGGGCACCTAGGAATCATATGTTTTAATTCTTGAGTTATGTTGGACTTGTAATTTATTAGAGTATTGATTTGGTACTACACGATTATTTTGGGATTTGTGTAACACTTGTTGGATAGGGTTAGCATATATTTGAAACCCCTCATCTTCCTAAAATAAAGGGTACTTTGTCTGTAATGATTAAGTGATACTTAGCTCTGTCGTAACCAAACAAAAAAGTCAGTAGAGAGTATGTATATAAAAGAGGAAGGGAAAGTATAAACATCAGTCCTTTATGATTTATTAATATATATATAATATATTCTATTTTGGAAATTTGTATATGTAGAAATACATTCTTACTGATACATACTGCAGAAATTATGTATGAATGGTATAATGCCTTTCTATAGCTGTATGACTTTATCTGCTTCCTCATTTTTAATGTTTGAATAGTCATGGTGAATGTAAGATAATTTAACTAGTTCTCCCATTAGTAGATATCTACATTACTTGGTATTCCTATACTCAAAATAATGCTTCAGTAGAATAATCCTTATATATGGAAATATATATATTATATAGCCTTTTGTATTTGCATAAAATCCTAATTTGATTTTTTTTGATAAAGCATTTCTTAACACCTTGCAGATTATAATATTAGAAGTCTAAAATTTTTTCAATTTTTTATCTTTTACCACTAATTATTTGTTCTATACAGTAGAGCACACTTTCTCTGTTTTAAAGTAAAAATTGGGATGCTCAGGTCCATTCATTCGTGGAAATAAAAAAATTAAATGCATGAAATCTAAAACTAGATGTACCATGTTTGAAATTACAACTCTAGGCAGGGTATAGTGGCGTTCACCTGTAATTCCATCGGAAGGTTTAGGCAGGAAGACACAAGTTCAAGCCCTGCCTGGGCAACACAGTGACTTAGCAAAATAAAAAATTTTAAAAAGGGCTGGTGATGTAGTACACTGTGAAGGCCCTGGATTCAATGCCCTGTACCCAAAAAGCAAAACAGAACAAAAAAACACACAAATTCCAATTCTAGTACTTAACGCTTTTGGGCATGTTATTTTTCTGTGCCTCCATGTAATAGAAACAATAATTACAACCTGTTTCACAGATTACTATCAGTATTAAATTAGTTTTTTAAATCAGATTTTATTGTTACATTTTAGATATACATGATGATCACATTCATCATAGAGAATTTGTACATGTGCATGATATAACTTGATTCTTTTTTTTCCCCCCTTCCCCTACCCTCCCTTCAAATGCCTTAAATTAGTTTTTAATACATGGAATTACCCAGAACTGTGCCAGATACTTCGTAAAGTCTCAGAAAAGGTTAGCTGTTATCATTGTTACTAAGGCTAAGGTATTACTTGTTTTTTTCTCTTTGCAGATTTAGTTTCCTGAGCAAACCTGTTGAAGAGAACCATCAGCAGGATGGAGATGATGATTCTCTTGTGTCACGTTTTTATAATAACCCTATTGCCAAACCCATTCCTCAGACTCCAGAGAATGCTGGAAATAAACACAACAACAGCAATAGTGTGGATGATACCATTGTTGCGTTAAATATGCGTGTTGCTTTGCGAAATGGGCTGGAAGGAAGCAGTGAAGAAACCTCTTTTCATGATGAGTCACTGCAGGATGACAGAGAAGAAATAGAAAATAATGTTTACCATTCACATCCAGCAGGTCAAATTCACATACTTTTATCATTTTGGAATACATATTTAAAATTGATGTCTTTATCCTAGTTTGAAGAGCCCAACTGTTCTAGCCAAAGAAACTCTCCTGATACTTTCCCTAACTTCATAAACTCAGATATTTTTTAAAGTGAGAATAATTATTTTCTACTGTATCAAGAATTTAGGGGCCGGTGAGATGGCTCAGCGGCATAAGCGCCTGCCTGGCAAGTGCGAGGTCCTGAGTTCGACTCCTGGAACCCACATACGAAAAAAGGGCCGGTGATATCACTCAGCAGCACGGGCACCTGCTGGCACGCGAGGTCCTGAGGTTGACCCCTGATACCCACAAAAAAAAAAAAGAATTTAGTTAGATTAGGTATATATATACCATAAGGCCGGACATACACTGTACTAAGCATTCAGTTGGTAACTGTTGGCGTGATTTTTATCACTTCAATTCTGTTTACCCTTCATCAAAGACTCATCTATTATGTAAACTACAAAATTGAGGTGTCTTGATTTTTTTAGCAATCCCCCTTCCCATCTTTTGCCTTTGTATGTGTGTGCTGACATAATACCTCAGTTGGTTTGGGGTATCTACTTTTTCCCCGTTTAAATAAATTGACTTAAAATTTACATATAATTAAGCACATCAATCGTTAGTATTTATTTCATTTTGAAAAACCAAGATTGAGGATGCTTTTTACCCTTGAAAGTTCCTTTGTGTTCTCATTCCCAAAATTTAACCACTGTTCTGATTTCTGTCACATAGATCACTTCTGCCTGTTCTTGCACTTTATACAAATGGAATCATACTATCTACTTTTTGATTCAAAATAATTTCAGATTTCATCCATGGTACATATATCAACAGTTCATATTGTTATGTAGTATTCCATTATGTAAATGTGCCATATTTTGTTTCCTTTCTCCGATAATGAACATTTGGATTGATTTACAACCATTGTTGGTGTGTCTATGAAAATTTTCTGTATCTACTTATCTTTTTTATTTTTTGGTACCGGGAGTCAAACTCATGACGTCCATGCTTGCCAGGCAGGTGCTGTGCCGCTGAGCTATACTCCGGCTATATATCTGCTTACCTTATTGCCTTCATAAACAGTATATCTTCTGGTTGGTCAGTGCCTGTAGGAAATAGCTTTTGTACTTCCACATTAAAAATCCTGAATATAGCCAGGCGTGGTGGTACATGCCTGTAATCCCAGCACTCAGGAGGCTGAGGCAGGAGGATTGCTGAGTTTGAGGCTTGCCTGGGTTACATAAGCAAGTTCAAGACCAGCCTGAGATACACAGTGAGACCCTGTCTCGAAAAAAAAAAAAAAAAAAAATCTTGAATTTATTTGTATATATTTTATATACATGGGCTTATTATAATCATGTCTTTAATTCAAATACCTAGTCAATACATTTTTACCCCTAGTTTTCTTTCTGACCTTGTTTCCTTTTAGAGCTCTCCTACTCTTAACACCTCTCTAAATCTTTCCAGTAAAGAAGCACATGTATAAGTGGCGACTGCTGCAGGTTGGAGTTTGATCTGATCTGTTACCAGCCTTAAATATTTTTCTCTTAGGAATTTAGTCTGATATGTAGCTACAGTGATGAGGAGTTATAAGAATAATATACCATTGGCTCACTACTTTTTAGTTCTTCAGGGTTTTTTTTTAAATCTTGTCATCACATCTTGTCCTTACGTTGGATGTTCTGAAACCCCTTTCCTTTCCTTTCCTTTCCTTTCCTTTCCTTTCCTTTCCTTTCCTTTCCTTTCCTTTCCTTTCCTTTCCTTTCCTTTCCTTTCCTTTCCTTCTCTTTCTCTCTCTTTTCTTTTCCTTTGTTTTTTTTCTTCTGTTTTTCTGTCTTTCTTTCTGACAGGGTCTCACTATGTAGTCCAAGCTGGCCTTGAACTCATTGTGTAGCCCAGGCTGGCCTTGAGCTCACAGTGATCCTCCTGCCTCAGCCTCCCGAATGCTGGGGTTACAGGTGTGCACCACCATACCCAGCACCCTTTCCACTTTAATATTACTTTTCCTTGGGCCATCAAGTATCATTTAGGTATATATGAAATCTTGATTTCAGTTGAATGTTTAGTAACATTAATTGCAGACCTTTTAACTTTCCATTTATAATTGGAATTTCCTCATGTAGGATTTTTCAAATAATCCTGATGTTAACTCTCTAGAAATGTAAAGATTTTATTATATTATAAATAGAATCTATACTATGCTATTATGTATGTTGTGTTCCTTAAACTTACTTGACCGTGAATCCCTGTTTTGGAAATACCTGTTTCCCGTAACTGTGTTTGATAAAAAACTAGTTTTTAAAAAGTCTTTTATTGTGGTATATTTTCTCTTTATGTGATAATTTAGTTACTGAATAGTTCAGGTAATTTTTTAAAATACTCATTTCATGGAAAAAAATTTAAATATAAATTGAAATAGGTATTACTGAGAATTCCTCTGCCCAAGGATAATCACACATTAGTATTTAATTTAAATTTAATTTTTTTAATATTAGGCATTGTTCTCACTAAGGTTGGTTACTACACTATTCCATCTATGGATGATCTTGCCAAAATTACCAATGAGAAAGGAGAGTGCATTGTTTCTGACTTCACCATTGGTCGTAAAGGTGGGTATGAGTTTAGTAGTTGGTGTATAAGCTGGGGATTTGCACCTTGTTTCTGTAATGAGGGGAAGCTCTTTTTTTTTTTTTAATCAGATTTTATTGGTACATTTGCACATAATGATCACGTTCATCATAGAGAATTTGTACCTGTACATGATATACCTTGGTTTTTTTCCCCATTCCTCTACCCTCCCTTCAACCCTACTTCTCCCCATTTACAAAAGCTTCATTTCCATGTTTTCCTTCTTTTCTTTTTTTTTTTTTTTTTTTTTTTCCACTTTTCCCTTCTTTTCTTAATGGGGGAAAGCTCTTGATAGTAGATCTGTTTGTTTTTTTCCTACATTTGGGTTTCCTTTGGCCTGAATAGTAGAACCTTTGACAAGTAAAAAAAACCAGTAGACTAGAACTATGTAACATTCTTTGGGCTTAGGTATTCCCCTTTGGGCTAGTAACTGGTTCATTGCAGTTTTCCAAAGTCAGAGTACTGGAAATACTAAGTGAGTCAGGACTGGTGGCACACAACTGTCATCCTAGTTACTCAGGAGGTTAAGGCAAGAGTATCATCAAGATTGAGGCCTGCCTGGACAATTGTCTCAAAATAAAATAATAAAAAGAACTGAAGATATAGCTCAGTGCTTAGTGTGTGTGAGGTCCTGGGTTCAATCCTTAGTATCACCAAAAAAGCAAAAGAAATACTAAATAAAAAAATTGATTATATTACATTTTATAGTATTATGTTATTACAGATAGCTTAATTTTCTTGGATTGGATATCTTGGCATGCTGTATTTAAAAAGGGTTCAGGCATTTTTTTTTTGTGGGTACCAGGGGGTCGACCTCAGGACCTTGCGTGCCAACAGGCACCCATGCCGCTGAGCGATATCACCGGCCCCTTTTTCATATGTGAGATCCGGTAGTCAAACTCGGACCCTTGCGCTTGCAAGGCAGGCGCTTACGCCGCTGAGCCATCTCACCGGCCCAGGGTTCAGGCATTTTAACTTTTTTGGCAGATGAAGTACTAAGGGTTGTTTATATGGCAACATTACATATACTTGGGAAGAGATTTAAGCAGGCTCTTGAGGGATAGTAGAAGTGTTATAAAAGTGCAGATAAAAATGTAATTAATGTCAGCTCTCCTGTCCTGCATATACTATATTATGGAGAAAACGACCCACTCCAAGAACTGTTGGATGATTTAAAATATTGACTGTTTAAAGCTGCCCGCTTCTTATTTTATCAGTATAGGTATAAAGTAGGTATTTGCTTCCTCATACAGAATGAATTTTTAACAGTGTGCTCTGACTTGTAGGGTACGGCTCAATCTATTTTGAAGGAGATGTGAATTTGACAAATCTCAATTTGGATGATATTGTACATATCCGAAGGAAAGAAGTTATTGTCTACTTAGATGATGACCAAAAGCCACCTGTGGGTGAAGGGCTAAATAGGTGAGAATTTATTTATATATGGAAATAATCAGTTAGATCTCGGTTTGTTTCGTTTTTCTTTTTTTCCTATAAACATGAATGGGTGCTGGAGATACAGCTTAGGGTAGAATGTTTGCCCAGCATGCATAAGGTCATGGGTTCGCTCCCCAGCACCACAAAAAAACAATCAAAACATGAATGTGATCCTACATGTATTTGCTTGTGCAGCTTGTTTTCTGACTTACTGTATAGTTGTTGTTTTTCTACTTTTATTTAGAAGTATGAATAACAAAGAAATGCTACACTATGACTTTAGGAGTTACTTTTCCCTACTATTAACAGGTCCAATTTGCTAGTTCAGAAAATTTTCAATACCCTTTTTGTTTGTTTCTGCTGTTCCCATACTTAACTATTTTAGTGGGAAATCCTAGCTTTTGTTATTCCTCCAGGCAGGTGAAAGGGCCGTAGTTAAGATCATTTATCTTTGTAACTGACCAGTCCTGAATCATGAAGAAGCAGAAAATCCGAGTAAACCTATAACAAGTAAAGAGATTGAGTCAGTAGCCAAAAGCCTCCCAGGAACGAAAAGCCCAGGACCAGAGTACTTCTCTGATTATTTTTCCAATGGTAAAGAAGAAATACCATGAGTTATCCAGTTCTTTCAAAAAAAAAAAAAAAAACCTGAAGAGAAGGGAACTCTTTCAGATTCATTCTGCAAGGTGATTCTTTTTTTTTTTTAATGTGGGTACCGGTAGTCAAACTCAGGACCTCTCGCTTGCCAGGCAGGTGCTTATGCCGCTGAGCTATCTCACCGGCCCTGCAAGGTGATTCTTAATATTAGGTGATTATAAAGCCAGCAAATACACTACAAGAAAGCTAGGTGTATTGGTGCATGCCTGTAATCCCAGCACTCTGGGAGACCAAGGCATGAAGGTAACAAGTTCAAACCTAGCCCAGACACCTTAGCATTTTATCAAGACCCTGTCTCAAAAAATAAAAAAAGGAAAGGGATTTTGCTCAGTGCAAGACCTACAATAAGACTTTAGGTATGACCACAGGACTTATTTATAGCTTAGGTATTATTAAACTTAGACTGGAAATAATTGATGTACCATGGTAGTTTGAAATAAAAACAGTCTCTCTAGAATCATATAGTTGTAAGAGTGATTCCTTGTGCATAACTACTGTGGGAGGCAAGAGCAAGTTTATGAAATGCCTGCAAAATAGTTCCAAAGTAACATACTACGTTTGTTATTTATGTATATGTAAGTTGCCTTTCGGTCTTGAATATGAAGCATATATTTTGGTTTTACTTTACAGGAAGGCTGAAGTTACATTGGATGGAGTTTGGCCAACAGATAAAACATCTCGTTGTTTAATAAAGAGCCCAGATCGACTTGCTGATATCAACTATGAAGGGAGATTGGAAGCAGTTTCAAGGAAACAGGGAGCTCAGTTCAAAGAGTACCGGCCTGAAACTGGCTCTTGGGTATTTAAGGTATAGTCAGTTTACCTAAGTCTGAATTTTATAAACTGTAATTGGAGTTTATAAATGTTTGTGTAAAAAAACAGTTTGTATTAGAAGAGATCCTATCTTAAATTCTCTGGTTTTGCAAATTAGGAAGTAGATGTAGAGCTATATTATGATTTTCTCTAAATTACACACCTCACTAAAATTTAGCAATAATAAGCTGTTATAAACTTTACAGGCATATGCTCCAAGAGCTGTACTCCATTCTGTGAGCTTTAGATACATTTCTGGGGTGTGCTCTGTCACCATTAGCAACTTCAGTAGTTCATCAGGCAGAATTGTCCCTTGGTAACTCAGATCTTCCTGAATAATTGTCATTTACTTTTAACTAGTTGAAGAGCCTTTGCGTAAGTAGAGAGCAGGCAGTATATGTAATGATTCTTGAGTTTGTTTTCCTATATGATTTGCATTTAAAAATGACATTATACATTCATTTAATATGACCAACTATTTAAAAAAAAGAGTGATAGTATATACCAAACATCATCTAAATCTTAGAACATATAATAGGGACATTTCAATTTCTTAAAATATTTTGATATCTCTCCTTTTTTTAAGGTAATGCTGCAAGTTGCAAGGGCAGTTATTGTGGAAACTTGAATAGAGCACCATTAAAATTTATTTTGGGGGTTCTTTTCTTCCTTAGGTCTCCCATTTTTCTAAATATGGCCTGCAGGATTCTGATGAGGAGGAGGAGGAACGTCCATCCAAAACTAGTACAAAGAAGTTGAAGACTGCCCCTTTGTCTCCTCCAGGCCAGGCTGCCCCTTTACAGATGGCTCTTAATGGCAAACCTGCGCTTCCACCTCAGGTAGAGAAAGGACTGAATTTGAATGGAATCCATGATACAGAAGTTGAAAGCAAGTCATTCAGCTGTTACAAAGCTGTTTTATGACCCTGGAACTTTGAAGAGTACAATCATATTGGCAGTTATATTGAGAGGAGTACAAGGGAGGGCATGAGGTGGTACAGGCATCTGTCTTTTTACAAGAGAGATTTAAAGAATTCTCTTGCTTCTTGGATCATTCTACAGATTATCATTCTCAAACAACTCCCTCTCTCAAACAACTCCCTTTGGATTTGTAATTCTTTACTCAGTGATCAGTTCTGGATAGCATTTTGCTTATGTGGATTGATGCAAAGTAAAGCCTACTTTATTGACTACCTGATGTGCAGTTTAATCTTGTTCTTTACCTCTATGGTTTTTTAGCTTTCTGCAGGGGGTTTTTTAACTCCATTTTTCTCACATTGTTTGCTTATACTTCAGGTAACCTCTTGATATTTGTATTTTAATAATCTTTGTAAAAATAGATAACTTTAGAATGCAAGTGAAATATTTAGCTTAGAGAGAATAGGGACTGCATTGTCTATTGCAATTATTTGTATCTTATTCTTTTTCAGTGTTGTTAAGCCAATATAAGCCTTTTGTCTTTACGGGAAAGGTTTGTAATTTGAATATCAGATAGTTTCTTTGAATGCCAGCTCACAAAGAGTTTTACTTTAATCTGGATGTTGTTTATATTCAATTGAGTTAAAATATTTTTTTCATGCTCTCACATTCACTCAAAGAAGAGTTATTGATATTGGACTTCTTTGTAAAGCATCTTCTACCTCTCAGCTGCTAAAAGCTGGACCTTTGGGATTTTCCATGCTACAATTTTATGGCTACCAAAATGTGCAGTTTTTTATTATGATTTATTAAATTTTCCTTGGAGGCATTTTCTGGAGAATATTGTGTGTATGTGTTCATATTTGCGCGAACAGGGTAAAGGGGAAGATACAAGTGGGGAAGCTGGAACTAACTTTTATGTTTATAATCTTTGCTGTATTTAGAATATCCTAAGAAATCTCTACTTAATAGATGCTGTAAATGAGCTTGATTTTTCAGTTATCCATGTTCGTTTTGTCTGAATCATATATGTCTAATCCCCTTACTGTTTTTTGATCTTGCATTATATATATATTTAGAGAAACAGCCTTATTTTCTGCCAATATGAGTATATGTAGGCCCCTAAAGATAAGAGCTGGAAAAGAAAAGCTTCATCCAGGGACAGACAGGACAAATTTATGTAATACTGACAGTCAGTAGTTATTGGGCTTCTTAATTGCCAGAATACAATTCTAGAAAATAACTGTGAGCTCCTGTAGTGACACTGCAGTAAGCAAAAGCTCTTTTCAAAACTTACCACCAAAAATTTCAGAACAGGGTTCTAGTTGAATTGGCAATGATTCAAATTGTACAAAAAGAATATTAGTGAATGCAAGTATCTTTTTCAGATAACTGCTTTGGTTGAGGAAATAGATTTTGATTGAGGAAATTGACCTTTTGGATTAGGAGAGCAAATACAAGAGAAATGGACAGAGGCATCCAGATACCTAAGCTTTAGATTTTTACTTGCATTACTTATGATGGGCTTAGTGCGTATAGGTCAGAGCGGTAACATGGGACTCTATAGAGAATGCTTTACTGTTGCCCAGCGACATAGGTGAAACAGATGGGAAAAGACAGTGGTTAGTTATTAGCACCTAGGATCATACTTTTGACTTGGCACGGAGAAAATCCCTGAGCCAACTAATGAACTAAAAACAGTCTTCTCATCCCTGAATCAAGATGAGTGTCTTCACACTGTTGCCTGGCCCTTCAAAGAGGTTAATTTCCATGATATTTTATCCCTGAGTTTGCATTGTGTGTGGGTGTGGGTGTGTGTGTTTGGTCTTTTATTTCCCCCTATACATATCCTCAGGCTCTCTAACAAAAAGAGAGAAAAGGGTTGAGGGTATTTTTCTAGCTTTATAGGAAGATTTGCATTTTTTGTTAATGCAAACAATTTATTCCGTTGTCTTTTATATAATACCCTGCATCCCATCTTTCAGGTTGGTTTGTAAGCCTCCCCCCCCCCGCCTTTTTTCTTCTAAAAAAAACAAGTATATCTAAGCAACCAGAAAATATAAAGGCCCATAGTGGCACACACCCGTAATCCTAGCACTCAGGAGGCTGAGACAGGAGGATCACGGCGAGTTGAAAGCCAGCCTGGGCTACATAGTGAGTTCAAGGCCAGTCTGAACTACATTGTGAGACTCTCTCAAAAAAAAAAAAAAAATTGCGTGTGTTTATATATGTATGTAACTAAGTTTTCATATGATCTTTTCTCCTATGCCTTAGTCACACAGATAAATTAAGGCTGTTGCAGAAATGTTTTGTTACATAGTTAGAATATTAGTTTCACACCCCTGGTCTGAGATTCACTTCCTGTCTGCATCAATACTCTGGTGAGCTTGGTATTGATTTCTTAAATCTTGCCTGGTACTCATACATACTTATTTTTTTAATGCTTCTTCCCAGGCATTAGAGCTATATACCAGATTCTGAAACTTCTGAAAGGCCTGAGACCTTTGGCACTTGAATAGAATGTAGTACTTTTTTGTTGATGTTGCTTTTTGGTACGGATGATTGAACCCATGGGTTGGCTCATGCTGGGCAGGTGTTTTGGCACTGAGCTACATCCCAGGCCCTAGAATGTAGTACTGTTTAGTCCACCTTTATAACTGAAGTATAATTCATGTTCAGTACCGTCAAGGCAGGCTAGTTAGCTTGCTAAGAAACATAGCATGTAGTCAATAAATTCATTCAAATAATTTTTTTTCAGTGCTGGAGATTCAACCCAGGGCATTTCAAGTTAAAAAATTTTTAAAGAAAAAATGATTACAATTTAGAAAATATTTCCATGTTCTTTTGTGTATAATGTGATTTGAAATAAAAGGGCAGCTGTCTTGACCCAATGAATTAATACATATTTTAAATATATTTTAGTAATAGGTGAGGTAGCTCACCCCTGTAATCCCAGCACTCAGGAGGCTGAGACAGGTGGATTACTTTGAGTTCAAGATCAGCCTGAACTACATAGTGAGGTCTGTCTCAACCCCTCCCCTGAATAAACTATATATGTCATGTATTTTAGATATATTACATATAGATAGGTAGATACACTTTTATAGCCACAAGCTTGTTTCAGATATTACTGGATAGATTTCCTTAATGTACTAGGCTGAAATGTTTTTTCAAAAATAAAAATCAAATACAAAGTTATTAAGGTTGTTAAGACCTGTGCCTTCTCCAGTAATATTTCTTACTGTGTCTGTAGAAAACATACATACTTAACTTCATAGGTCTTTGAAACCCTAAATGTGGGATTATTTCTTTAGATGATAATGTTGACAGCTGATTTTCAAGCAAAATGAATAAAAAACACTCTTTATAGTGAGAAAACTATAGAACTGCTATGGTGGAAGCAGATAGCAATGCTGATTTTATTGGATGAAACTACCTTGCTAAGAGAGCTGTATGAATTACAAACATCTGTTTGACCTTGGACTAGTTATTTACTCTTTGTTGAATAAGTGTCTTGATACACATTTCACTTTACCCTCCGAGTTAAAAGATCCTGTATATTTAAGGTACTGGCAGCCTTGTTTGAATAAGGAAAGTCCTTTTGAATGGAAGAATAAAGATTTCTGTTGTGAAACCTTGCCCTCTGAATATTTAGGTAGTTATACAAACATCATGTATGTAACTAGTATTTACAGTGCATTGTGCTGGTATTTAGAAATAAGATCTTATCTTGAAGAGATTACTTTGTAGAAAAGGGAGCGTTACGATGACTTCTTAGCTTCTCCTAGTACATGTCTTTCTTTTTCATAAATTTCCCAGTGGCCCATTTTTGTTTTGTTTTTTTGAGGCAGGGTCTCATTGTGTAGTCCTGGTTGTCCTTAACTCAGAACCTCCTGCCTCAGCCTCCCAAGTGCTGATATTATAGGTGTGCACCACCACACCCAGTTTACCAGGAGCCCTTTTTCCTGTTCCTCTATTTCTTCTGAGCCATATTCTTATTTTTCTTTTTTCAATCACATTTCTTCTCAGAACTGACTTTGAAGTAACAGAAATCTTCTAAGATTTATCTGAGAAAAAATACACAGATATCTTTTAGGGAAGTTTATTGCAATTAAGTGTGCGGATTTTGTTAAAGTGTATCTAAGTGTCTCTTCTAATCCACCTTACTCTTTCTTGTCCTTCAGTATTTCAGTTGTGACACTGCAGTAACAAAGCAAGTGTTCAGTGAACGTTGAACTTCCCTGAAAGAATGTGCTTTGTGTTACATGCAGAAAACAGTAAACCATAGCCCCTGTCTTCAAGCCTTGATGATCTAGTGGTCTAAACATATATGCAAGAAATTATAGTAAATAGTGATACATGATAAGCACGTGCTTAGCATGCAGAAGGCCCTGGGTTCTATCCCAAACACCAAGAAAAAACTTTTTGTTTGGTTAAAAATTAACAAATTAGGGACATATATGGATTGAAGTTTTCCATGATTCTTATAATTAAAATGGAATTCTTAAAATCCCAGGATGTTTTCTCCCCCTGCATTACTTAGAATGGAACCCAGGGCCTTGCACGTGCTAGATACACTGTCACTAAGCTACACCCACAGGCCCATCCCTAAACTTTTCAAGCATGAAAGTAGTCAGACTTCCCAGCAGATTTCCCAGTAGATTGAAAAAGTACAGTATTTGCCATATAGGGGTGGGTGTGGGTGTGTTGGTTGTGTGTATGGTGTTGTACTAGGGATGGATCCTAGGGTTTTGCTCACCTGAGGTATACTACCCGTGTGTGTGTGTGTGTTACTGGGGATTGAACATTGGTGTGTGCCACCACTGAGCTAGATCCCTATCCCTTTTTATTTTGATAGAGTGTCTCACTAAGTTGCTGAAGCTGGCCTCAAAGTTGTGATTGGCCTGCTTTAGGCCTCTCAAGTACCTGGCAGCCCAGGCATGTACCAACACACTCCGCTCATCTTTGCCTTTTGACCATTAATTTTTGGAGTAGTCCTTGGGTATTATTCACATCTTAAGTGGTAGTTCACCATGTGTCTAACACCTCTATTTTTCTGCCGCTGTCCATGAGAGTAATCATTCTTTTATTAAGGATATTTGTTGAGGGCCGGTGAGATGGCTCAGCGGTGTAAGCGCCTGCCTGGCAAGCGCAAGGGCCCGAGTTCGACTCCCGGAACCCGCATAAAGGAAAAAAAGGGCCAGTGATATCGCTCAGCGGCATGGGCACCTGCTGGCGCGCGAGGTCCTGAGGTCGACCCCCGGTACCCACAAGAAAATAAAAAATAAAATTGAAAAGTTAGCTAACAGACCATAAAAATTTTTTAAAAACTATCTGTTGTGTAATAACGTGTGTGAGGTTTGGCCTGAAATGGACTGCTCACAAAAAATCAGTCAGAAATTGTGGAATGATAACCTATGAGTTATAACAAAAATAACTGGTAGAATTTTTTGGCTTAAAAATGTTTCATACATTGCTTTAACCATTTGTTAACATTTTATTAGGTGAGTTTAGGACATATGTAATGAATTTGTACTGAACCAGTTAATGTTACAGTGTGCTTCAGCTTTCTGAGGCATTTACATTTCCACCATAAACTGTTTGTCATAATTATAGTATATCACTGTGCCCCACTATATGTACCTTTCATTTTCTTCTCAATTGCTTCTGGCTTCAAGGCAGTGGGTGGGCAGGGTGATCCTGTGTAAGTCAGAAAATTCTATTTGTTAGCTAAATCAGGTAAGACATAATATTTGTCTCTGAAGACCACAGTTTGTTTCAGTATGGATGCTGGCTTTTGTCCCAGACTCCATACCATAATATTACAAAAGGATGATTCCATGTATCCTCATTTATATCTCAAGTACTTACAGGTTTTTGCAAGTAATTACTGTTAAATCCTCTTTTCAAATCTTCTGTCTCACCTCATGATAGAATGGACAAAATCTAATATTGCTATGCCATATTCTGAATAAACTAAATCTGGTCTAGAAGTTCTGTGTTTACTTGGTGTAATTTAATGCTGCTTCCCTCATTTTTTTGCTGTCTACAGAGCCAGAGCCCAGAGGTGGAGCAGTTAGGGAGGGTTGTGGAACTGGACAGTGACATGGTAGATATCACCCAGGAGCCAGTTCTGGATTCCATGTTAGAAGAGAGCGTGCCTGAGGATCAGGAACCTGTGTCTGCCTCAACACACATTGCATCTTCACTGGGAATTAATCCGCATGTCTTACAGGTGAAGTTCTAACCCACCCTTATTACAGGAAACCAAACTAATATTTTATTTCTCTTGCATAACATCAGGCATCTTTCTTGATTATTCAGTTAAAACCGTTGAGTAGGGCCGGTGAGATGGCTCAGCGGCTTAAGCGCCTGCCCGGCAAGCGCGAGGGTCCGAGTTTGACTCCCGGATCCCACATACTAAAAAGGGGCCGGTGATATCGCTCAGCGGCACGGGCACCTGCTGGCGCGCGAGGTCCTGAGGTCGACCCCCCGGTACCCACAAAAAAAAAAAAAAAAAAACCGTTGAGTATTCACTGTAATGGAAAAATACATATATGGCAAATGTTTTGGCCTTATGTTTCCACTCAGGGAGGAAAGCTCATATTGAGAATCAAAAGATAGGGCTCCTGGACTTAAGTAAATTAGAATAAGAAGACCGCATTCTAATCCAAGTTTTGTCACGACTATAGGCAAGTTATTTAACTATGAACACTGATTTTTCTCTATAAAATACTGTGTTGACTTATGAGGTAGTCTTAAGGATCTGTAAGTGATCCACAAAACTTGATTTTTATTTATTTTTTTTTTTTGGAGACAGGGTCTCCCTATGTAGTCCAGGCTGGCCTCAAACTCACAGTCCTCCTGCCTCAGCCTTTCAAGTGCTGGGATTGCAGGCATGTGCCACCACACCTGGCTCCACAAAATTTTTAAAAACCTAGTACATACGGGTTTTTTAAAGCTCTGTCTGTGCTTTCCCTGGCCCATGACTTACAATTTTATAAGTTTAGTCTTTGGCTAATGTTTGATTTAAAAAGTATTCAGCAGATGTGAGCAACTGCTGTATGCCAGGCTGTGGTGAAACTTCTAGATACAAAGAAGAGAAGAACTATATAACTTCTCCCCTTTAGGCACATGCAGTGTAATTACACAAATGTGATGGACACAGCCTTGAAGAAAAGCAATTTTTTTAGTTGTTATAAACTGAACTTTTCTGGTGTTTCATTTGTGGGGAACGCATTCATTCTCTAGATACTGCCTTTTTAGATCATGAAAGCATCATTGCTTGCTGACGAAGAAGATGTAGACATGATGGATCAACACTTCAGTCATCTTCCTTCCAAAGGAGATATTCCTCAAGAAATCTGTTCTCCAAGACTCCCCATTTCAGCAGTCCACTCATCGAAATCCCGTTCACTAGGTACAATATAAAATATGTCATTTTATAAAAAACTGTAGTGTCACTATGCCATGCTTTTTGCTGTCTTCTAAGCTGAGAGGACTTTTACAAATATCCCCTACTGCCAGAAATTATATTCATAAGTATCCTTCAGGTGTGGCCAGATTTTAAGACCCAAAATTACCTTTGTTGGTACAAATGCAGAAGTTGTATGAAGAACAGCATTTGTGGTTTGTTTAGTGGCATGCTTTTGTCTGCTTATGAATGTGTATTAGATAGTAAACTCTGATTTCCGAGTTTTTTGTCATACGTTATTTGGAGGATTTAGCAAATCATCCTGCACTGTACTCTTTTTGTGCAGTCCTAACACTATTTTACTGCTTTCTGGGGACAAATGTGGTTTTTCATAATTAAAAACTCATCAGATTTTTACTTTTCCCTACATCTTCTAAAATTCCTAGGCAGAGTATTACATATCAGATTTTTTTTTTTTTTTGTGGGTACCAGGGGTCGAACTCAGGACCTCGCGCGCCAGCAGGCGCCTGTGCCGCTGAGTGATATCACCAGCCCTTTTTTCGTATGTGTGTACCAGGAGTTGAACTCGGGACCTTGCACTTGCCAGGCAGGCGCTTATGCCACTGAGCTATCTCACCAGCCCATACATATTGGATTTTAAAGCTTTTCTCTCTAGAGGGATTAGAAGTAGACTATTGATGTCAGTAAAGAACTTAAGCAGATATTTTAAAACATTATGAAAGCCAAGTAACTACCAGAAAGAGATTTATGTTGCCTTAAAAACTAACTAAATGTTCAATTTTTTGTGTACCCTTATTACAGACTTTCTGTAAAATTCTCTGACTGATGAAGCATCCATGTTTTTTGTTTGTTTGTCTCTTGTGTTTTGGGTTTTTTTTGAGACAGGGCCTATGTAGTTCAGGTTGGCCTTGAACTCTCTGTGGAGCCCAGGCTGGCCTCAGACTTACTGTGATCCTCCTGCTTCAGCTTCACGAATGCTGGGATTACACCATGCCCAGTGAAGCATCAGTTTAATAGAAATTTCTTTTTTCCCAGTTCAGGGCTTGAACCTGGGGCCTGGTACATGCTAGGCAAATGTTCTACCACGGAGCTACATTCCCAGTTAAACATTGTTAATAACCTTTTCCATACTACATAAAAATCTTATACTTTGATAACTCTTAACTCCATGGTTTAACACAAGAAATACGTAAAACTGGGCCGGTGATATGGCTCAGTGGCGTAAGCGCCTGCCTTGCAAGCGCGAGGGCCCGAGTTCGACTCCTGGATCCCACATACGAAAAAGGGGCCGGTGATATCGCTCAGCGGCACGGGTGCCTGTTGGTGTGCGAGGTCCTGAGGTCGACCCCCCGGTACCCACAAAAAAAAAAAAAAAAAGAAATACGTAAAACTGAAGCCAAGTATGGTGGCACTTGTAATCCCAGCACTCTGGGAGGCTGAGGCAGGAGGATCATAAGTTTGAGCTCAGCCTGAGCAATTTTAGCAACTTAGTGACACCCTGTCTTTAAATTTAAAAAATTTTTTTAAAGGGCTGGGATGTACTTTAGTGCAGAGGCCCTAGATTCACTCCCAAGTACCAGGAAAACAAACAAAAAGCCCATATATATTTATATAAAATCAGAAAAGGGCAGTAGTAATAAGAACTCTTCTTTTTTTTTTTTTTTTTTTTGTGGGTACCGGGGGGTCGACCCTCAGGACCTCGTGCGCCAGGAGGCGCCCATGCCTCTGAGTGATATCACCGGCCGCTTTTTCGTATGTGGGTTCTGGGAGTCGAACTCGGGCCCTCGCGCTTGCCAGGCAGGCGCTTAAGTCGCTGAGCCATCTCACCGGCCAAGAACTCTTCTTTAGAAAGGCACATTTATAATCATAAGATGCCTCAGTGTGATTTTATTCCTTAAGTCTAACATAAGCGTTAGTTAAGAACTTGAGTATTTCTTGTAAGAACTAAGAAAGAGTTACATGTGGGATTCCACTGAGGGTATGAGCACTGATGCCAGACTTCCTTGAGTTCATCTCCCATTCCTACCATTTAGTCGCTTTGTGGATTTGCACTAGACACTTACCTGAGGTCAGTTTTCTCACTTTTAAAATGGAGGTGATAGTAGCGCTTACTGTTTAAAAGTTACTAAAAGGGAAATGATATGCATAAACATCTTATACAGAGTCTTCTGCAGGTAAGTGCTAAATAATTTTTCAAAGGTAGTAGTAGTAGTGTTTATTAATATTATTGATATTGATGCAGTCATCATTAAATTCTTGATTTCCTGGTTGAAGGAATAATTTCTGTATTAACTGACTTAACCTGCCTCTGATCATCCATATCTGATTTAATTAGTTTGATAAAATACTGAATGATTTCTGCCTTTTACTGATTTTTGATATTGTTCAAGAAACAGTAAACTATGTTGTTAAAAGTCTTTTTCTCCCTCATTTCAGTTGGAGGGTTACTACAATCAAAATTTACAAGCGGAGCTTTTCTTTCACCAAGTGCCTCTGTGCAAGAATGTCGAACTCCCAGAGTATCATCATTAATGAATATACCATCCACATCCCCTTGGTCTGTCCCTCCACCCCTGGCTACTGTGTTTACAGTGCCTAGCCCAACCCCTGAGGTTCAGTTGAAAACAGTGGGTACACGCAGGCATCCAGGCTTAGTCCCTCTTGAAAAGTCTGTCACGTATGGCAAGGGAAATCTCTTGATGGATATGGCTCTGTTCATGGGACGCTCGTTTAGGGTTGGTTGGGGCCCTAACTGGACTCTTGCTAATAGTGGAGAACGGCTTAATGACTCTCATGAACTGGAAAATCATCAGATTGCTAATTGTATGGAATATGGATTCCTACCCAATCCAGCAGCTGTTAAATCGTGAGTTATATTCCTTGATAATTTTTGAGAAAAGCAATGTGGTAGGTGAGAAAAAAACTATTATCAGGAAATCTAGGATCAGGACCCTGACTTACGATTTTTCTCTATTTATTCCTAGCACAATTTCAGGTAGAAGGAGGGTTTTTGGTTGTTTTGTTTGTTTTGGTTTTATTTTTCCTACTGGGGATCAAACCCAGGTGCTCTACCATTGAGCTACATCCCCAGCCCTTTTTATTATTTTGAGACAGGGTCTAAGTTGCCCAGGTTGGCTTTGAACTTGTGATCCTCCTGCCTCAGTCTTCTGAGTAGCTGGGATTACAGGTGTGTGCCACCATGCCCAATGAGTCTCTTTTAATATCTATAAATTTAGCTTCATTACTTTTGATAAGTAAGTGTTTATGAAAAAGACATCTCACAATGTCTTTTGGCTTTTGGGATTTTACAGTATCCAGATGCATAATGTAACCAGTTCAAGGCTAACTACACTGATTCCCATGGTTGTTATAATCTGGCCTAATAATAAAAGGCCTTTGGGTCTGAATGCTTGGATCAGATTATTTGTTTACTCACTATATAGTAGATAAATTCAGTATAGTTTGATATTAGGAAACAAAATTCTTTTTTTCTTTAACTTGAGAATGGGTTTTTTTTTTTGTGTGTATATATATATATATATATATATATATATATATATATATATGAAATACATTTCGATGATTTTAAAAAAATACTGATTTTTGTAGAGTTAATGTTTAATCTCCTGTCTGCCTGCCTGCCTGCCTGCCTGCCTGCCTTTCTTTCTTTCTTTGTGTGTATGTGTGTGGTACTGGGAATTGAACTCAGGGCCTTTGCACTGAGTTACATCCCCAGCCCTTTTTATTTTGAGAAAGGTTCTTGCTAAGTTGCCCAGGCCAGGCTCAGACTTGTGATCTTCCTGCCTCTGTATTTTATTTTATTTTATTATTTTTTTGTGTGTGTGGGTACCGGGGGGTCAACCTCAGGACCTCGCACGCCAGCAGGCGCCCGTGCCGCTGAGCGACATCACTGGCCCCTTTTACGTATGTGGGTTCCGGGAGTCGAACTCGGGCCCTCGCACTTGCTGGGCAGGCGCTTAAGCCGCTCAGCCATCTCACCGGCCCTCTGTATTTTATTTTTATTTTTATTTATTTATTTATTTTTTGTGGGTACCGGGGGTCGACCTCAGGACCTCACGCGCCAGCAGGCACCCGTGCCGCTGAGTGATATCACCAGCCCTTTTTTCGTATGTGGGTACCAGGAGTCGAACTCAGGACCTCGCGCTTGCCAGGCAGGCGCTTATACCGCTGAGCCATCTCACCAGCCCCTCTGTATTTTTTATGATGAAATATTTTAAATTTTATTTTATTGGGACATGTTTGCAGTACATGAAGTTTGCATTCACTTTAGGGAATAGGTACATGTACATAACACATCTTGATTTTCTTTATTCCCCTCTTCACTCCCCACCCACATAATAACATTAATTGTAAAAATGAATAGGATTCTCTGTGACATTTCTGTGTATGAATACATCATGTATTGATCATACTAACATTTCTTGAAAATTACTGAAGTGTTTTGCATTCTGTTTGTAATAAAAAAAAATAAAGGCTTGATTGTAAGGAAATCTTAGCTTCTGTCTTACATTCATTTTCTATCTTGTTTCTTGTTATTCCTTGTAGCCTAACTGAGTCCCCGTTCAAAGTTCACCTGGAAAAACTCAGTTTGAGACAAAGGAAGCTGGATGAAGACCTGCAGTTATTTCAGACACCTTTGGAGCTGAAATTAAAACATAGCACTGTCAATGTTGATGAACTATGTCCTTTCATCACCCCCAATATGGGAGTTGCTGTCATTCATGACTATGTACATTGGGTTAAGGAAGTATCCAGAGATTTATTGGAAGCACAGAGTGAGTACACACTATGCTTCTGATTTTTAATATCCCAGGAATAGGGGTAGTAGTGTGTTTATAGGAGGATAGATTTCCTTACACCAATCTTACAAGTGCATGCCTAAGCTTATATTTTGCTATAATTGAGTTAAGCAGAACTCATATAAGAAAAAAAATTATCATTTATAGTTTTTTGTGTGTTACTGTTTGATGTTTTTGAGGTTCTTGCTGTGTATTTCAAGCTGGCCTTGAACACATTATGTAGCTCAGGCCTGCCTCAAACTTGCAGCAGTCTGCCTGCCTCAGCCTTCTAAATGCTGGGATTACAGGCATGTGCCACCACACCCAGTTTATCATTTACAGTTTTTATGCTTTTAATATATAAATCCTTAAAGAACTGCAGCCGATACTGGATCATGAAATTGCATGCCTACTTTTATTTCAAATAGTAGAAAAATTATATTTAATTATATTCACCTTTACTGACTACTTTATAGACTACTTTATAATGTCCTGTTTGTTCATTGTCTCACCTTTTCAGACATGTAAGTTACCTTCCTAAGACATAAGTGGCTTAAAAGGAGAAACAGTGGTATTTTTTTGTTTTGTTTAAGAGTCAATAGAGCATTCTGATTTAGAGAATAGAGTTGGACTTTTTACCTGTGTTAGAATCCTGGCTCTGCTACATAATGCTCGTAACTTTGGGGAAGTCACTTAAGTCTCTGTAGATCATTTTTTTTTTTCAGCTATAAAATGAAGTTAACTATTATGTAGTTATGTTGTATGGATTAAAGTTGGTTTGCTTAAATGCTTTGAACAGTGTACTTTACATCTCCTAAAGCATTTTGTAGACAGACTTTGATCAAATTAGAGGATCTTTATCATCTGAGATGAGTAAGATGGAGACAATTTTCAGGTAATAAATTTGAGTGGATGTTTGTGTTTATTTGTGGATTTTTTTAGACTACAATTAGAGTAGTATAATTCTGGAATTGTAAAATTTTGTGTCACAGCATTGCTTTTTTGTGCTTTCCCTAGTTGTGAAGCCTTGGAGCTTGACGTGGACATTATGTGAAGCCTTATGGGGCCACCTAAAAGATCTTGACAGCCAGCCGGGTGAGCCCAGCGCATACACTCAGATTCTGGAACGAAGGAGAGCTTTCTCCCACTGGCTGTCTAGTAGTGCTACAGCTCTAATTGAAGAGGAAGTCTCAACCCGAAAAGACAGCCCAATAGAGGCTGTCTTCAGCTACCTCACAGGCAATAGGATCAGTGCAGCCTGCTCTCTGGCACAGCAGTCAGGTAGGGAATATGGTCCTTCTCTATGCCCCTGCCTGCTTCCTACCCATTGTCCACTGTCCCACCCCTTAGTTTTGAATTTGCCTTGTCCCCTAACCTGTATTAAGTGTGGATTTCACAGGAAGATTGCTAGTTCCTCCAGAAGAGATGTCTTGTTAACTGAAACATCTCTCTAGAACCTAACACATTATATTTACTGAATTAAAATTATTTTAATTGTGTTACAGATATATTTGCAGTAAAACCAGAAAATTCAGAAATGCAGAAAGCAATAAATCACAATCATCCAATTCTATGACTACTACTTGGTGCAAGCATTTCAATGTGCAATTTATACTTGGATGGTTTTCTTCATAGTTTATATAGTATATACATACATTTATAGGTATACCCAGGGCAAGGTATATCTATAAACTTCCAAAAACAGTTTCTTGTTGTGTATTCTGTTATTTTTATGTATCATATTACAAATGTTGAATAATATAGATATATTTAAACACTTAGAATCTTTGATGCATAAATGTACCACATTAGTAAATTCCTTTTTTGACACTTACTTGTTTTGAAAGTTTTTTTCTGTAAATAGTATCTAGAACATCTTAAACATAAGTTTTTGTATTGATCTACTTATTTCATCCAAATATATATATATAGGATTTTTTGTTGTTGAGGGAGGGAGAAAGAGATAAAGAACTCAGTTTGGGCCGGTGAGATGGCTCAGTGGCGTAAGCACCTGCCTGGCAAGCGCAAGGGCCCGAGTTCGACTCCCGGAACCCACATACGAAAAAAGGGGCCGGTGACATTGCTCAGCGGCATGGGCGCCTGCTGGTGCGCGAGGTCCTGAGGTCGACCCCCGGTACCCACAAAAAAAAAAAAGAGAGCACAATTTGATGGGGACTTAGGAATTGGGTTGGAAGGACCTGGCCTCTGGATACTGCCTTCTGTCTCCTGCTGAGGAACCTATGCCTTTATCTTGACCTTGGAAGCTCCTGGGAAGAGCCTCCATCTTGGGAGGGAAAATGCATTAGTTTTCTGAGGAAGTGGATCAGATTGCTAGGGTAGAGACTGAGAGTCACGTGTTAGGTTCTTGCACCCCCATCTTCCTGTGGGGATGGAATTCAGAGGACTGAGAAGATAGGTGGCCTCACCTCCTGGCTATTGGGAGGGGTGGGTAGGGTATCAGAACAAGTAGTCTTTGAAAAAGCAGTGCATAATGTAAGATGGCCCCTCAGTCCCACCACTTTCCTGTCATATCCTGGAACTCTGTTCTCATCTCCTTACTCTGAGGTCTTAGGTTGGCTGGCCCTGGAGCACATCATAACTCTGGGGCTTGCCTAGGTAGAACTTCTCCCAGTCCTGCTGCACAGATGCGCTGCTTGGAAAGGACCAGGCTGATGAGGAGACAGAATGGGCCAGTCTTCTTTTCTGGAAGATTTGTGCTTTCTGTGTTCACACCTTTACTTATGCCAAGGATCCTGCACATATTTTGCCCTTTGGGTCTTTTTTTTTTTGGTCTTTTTTTTTTTTTTTTTTTTGTGGGTACTAGAGGTCGACCTCAGGACCTCGCGCGCCAGCAGGCGCCCGTGCCACTGAGCGATATCACCGGCCCCTTTTTCGTATGTGGGTTCCGGGAGTCGAACTCGGGCCCTCGCGCTTACCGGGCAGGCGCTTAAGCTGCTGAGCCATCTCACTGGCCCCCATTGGTCGTCTTTTTGAGACAGGGTTTCCCTTTGCAGTTCAGGCTGGCCTTGAACTCACTTTGTAGCCCAGGCTGTCCTCAAACTCGTGATCTTCCTGCCTCAGCCTCCTGAGTGCTAGGATTACAGGCATGCGCCACTACGCCCAGTGGCTTTGGGTCTTTTAAATTCAAGGCCCAGCTCACATGCTACCTGTTTTATCCCTGACCCACTGTCCCACATAGCTTCACTTCACTGCACACCTGCAGAACTATTAGTGGTCCCATTCAGTAAAAGAATCCTATGGATCTCCCACTATCTCAAGCTCCCCCTAAAGGTAGGAGCAGGTCATCTTTTTACTCTGCTTGACACAGAGTAGACTGCCTAACTTAACTCCCAACAAAACCCACATTCCTATAGAAGCTGATCTCCATGCTATAGATAAATGGGATTGGAATTCAATGGAGAAATATAGAGAGCCAGTGTAGGAGGTAAGGGTGAGTTGGTGGTAAAATCCAAAAAAGAAAGGGGATAAGAAGGAGGCAGATAGAGTGTTGTGTTTGTGTGAGAGAGAACATGGGTCAAAGGTATAAAGGCCCTCCAGAGGAGAGAGAAACAGACAAAGAAAACACCCCTAGAGAGGAGATAGGGAGGGCGAGGACAACAGCAGGAGACTGCAGTGGACAAGGGAGAGACCTTCTGGACAAGAGAGTCCTGTAGAAGATCTAGAAATTTAATCTCTGATGGCGGGAATGGTAGTGCACGCCTGTAATCCCAGCAGCTGGGAGGTTGAGGCAGGAGGATTGCAGTGAGTTCAAGGCCAGCCTGAGCTACATAGTGAGACCCTGTCTCAAAAAACCAAAAAAAAAAGAAAGAAATTTAATTTCTGGGTTGAGGCGTTAAGTTTTTTAAAAGGATTTTCCATATGTATGTTTGGGCTTTTTTAGTTCCCCTTCCACTAATAAGACATTCAGCAAGTGCTTAATGACTGTGTTGACACAAATCATAGTTCAGTTTCATCTATGTATAATTAGATCTTTGATCTGACCTTGTTTATTGGAACCTAATTCATCTAAACCCAACTAATTGGAGCCATTGACTGGGTTTATTTTGGAGCACTCAACTAATTTTGAGATTATAAGAAACAAATCATACAAAAAGCTAGAATCAAAAACTTATTTATAAATGCCCGGTTGTATTCCATTATCACTGCACAATTAGCTCAGTCCCTTTTATGGTCTTCATACCTTTGTACAGTGTGATTTTTATCTTTAAAATTGATCCTCTTAAACTTATAAAGATTTATGAGTCATTAAGAAGGTAGTGTTGTACTCAGCAGCGTACCTACATGTAGTGGGAAGGGATTTTAAAAAGTTTAAGTCAGATCCTTAGACTTATTCATAAACTCTACATTTTTTTCCCCTTTTTTCCTGATGCTAAGATTAAAACTTTGGCAAGGGGGCCGGTGAGACGGCTCAGCGGCTTAAGCGCCTGCCTTGCAAGCGCGAAGGCCCGAGTTCGACTCCCGGAACCCACATACGAAAAAGGGGCCGGTGATATCGCTCAGCGGCACGGGTGCCTGTTGGTGCGCGAGGTCCTGAGGTCGTCCCCCCGGTACCCACAAAAAAAAAAAAAAAAAAAAAAACTTTGGCAAGGCATTGCCTTTTGGCTTACTAAAAACTTTGGCTTTACTACTTGCACTATTAGTAAGTGATAGAACAACTAGAGAGAAACTCAAGAAAATTTAGAGCCGGGTGTGGTGGTCTACACCTGTAATCTAGCATGCAGGAGGCTGAGGCAAAAGGATTATGAGTGCAAGGCTAGCCTGGACTACATCTTGAGACACTGTCTCAAAAGAACAAAAAAAAGGCAAGGGAAGTAAATTTATTCAACTTAACTTTGAAATACATCAAACATGGATTCATAAAATAAATAATGGATATGTGATAAAATATAGTAAAATGTTTTATACTCTAAGAAAAATTTAACATCTCAAAACAAAACAAAACAAAACAAAACAAAAAAACAACCAGAACTGACACATGGAATCCAGACTGGATAGTGCAGCTCTTGCTGTGGCAACCACCACCATGAGTGTGTTCAGGCTTCAGAAGAGCTTGCCTCTAGTATTCTCTGCTGTGGTAAAAAGGAGGTCTGGTTGGATCCCAGTGAGATCAGTGAAATCACTAGTGCCAAATCCTGTCAGCAAATTCAGAAGCTGATCAAAAATGGTTTGATTTGGGATTCTGTGACTATCTAGTCATGGGCTCAATGCCAGGAAAACACCCTGGCTCACTGGAAAGGCAGGCATACCGGCGTAGGTAAGCAAAAGGATATAGCTGGTGCTCAAATGACAGAAAAGAAAACCTTGAGGAGGGGTCAGATTCTGCACAGATTACGCAGGAGATACTGTGAATCTAAGAAGATTGACCACCACCTGTATCAGCCTGCACCTGACAATGAAGGGAAATGTGTTCAGAACAACTAGATCCTCATGGAATACATCCACAAGCTGAAGGCAGACAAGGCCTGCAAGGAGCTCTGGCTAACCAGGCTGATGCCTGCAGGCCTAAGACCAAGGAAGCAAGCAAGCACCATGAGAAGCACCTCCAGGCCTCCAAAAAGAAGAGGGGACGATCATTAAGACTCTGTCCAAAAAGGAAGAGACCAAGAAGGTCCATAAAGCTCCCCTCTAATGTCTGCATGGTGGCCTGGTTGATTATATACATCAATCATTGAAATAAAACAAGCCTGTGTCCATTACAAAAAGAAAAAATGGCTGGGGATATAGCTCAGAGTGTCACAGCGCCTGCCTGGCAAGCGTGAGGTTGTGAGTTCGATTCCTGGTACGAGAAGAAAAAGAAAAAGTAAGCCAGGTGTGGTGGTGCATGGCTGTAATCTCAGCACTTGGCACCCAAGGTAAGAAGATTGTCCTGAGTTAGAGGCCAGCCTGGGCTACACAGAGAATTCAAGGTCAGCCTGAACTACATACTGAGACCCTGTCCCAATAAAAAAAGAAAGACCCTGGGCCGGTGAGATGGCTCAGCGGCTTAAGCGCCTGCCCGGCAAGCACGAGGGCCCGAGTTCGACTCCTGGAACCCACATACGAAAAAGGGGCCAGTGATATCGCTCAGCGGCACGGGCGCCTCCTGGCGCGCGAGGTCCTGAGGTCGACCCCCCGGTACCCACAAGAAAAAAAAAGAAAAACCCTGTTGGAAAAGAAAGAGAGGGAGGAAGGGAGGAAGAGAGAGAGAGAGAGAAAGAAAAGAAAGGAAAGAAAGAAAGAGTACTGGGACTAATAAAGTAGTTTGGTAAGGTATTAGGATTTAAGATCAATATACAAACTTCAGTTGTGTTTCTGTATATTAGTGACATATTATCCAAAAATGAAATTAAGGAAAAGAATAAATAACATAAATGAAACAAAACATATATATTAAAAACTGCAAAACTTTGCTGGGAAGATAAAGATCTAAATATATGAGGAGATATTCCAGGTTCATAGAATGAGTATTTCTTTTTTTTTTTTTTTTTTTTTTTTTTATTGTGGGTAATGGGGGTCAACCTCAGGACCTTGCGTGCCAGCAGGTGCCCGTGCTGCTGAGTGTTATCACCGGCCCTTTTTTCGTGTGTGGGTTCTGGGAGTCGAATTTGGGCCCTCACGCTTGCCAGGCAGGCACTTATGCCACTGAGCTATCTCACCGGCCCCCAAGAATGAGTATTTCTTGGCTGTAGTACTCTTTGCAGTACTATACCAAAGAGGACTGATAATTCTTGTGGGGGCTGGCCTGGGCATTTTTGGTATGTTTGGTAGCATCTCTATTCTTTCCCTCTTGTTTTAACAATCCAAAATGTTTCTAGGCATTGCCAGGTTTCTCTGGAGGGGCACACCACCCTAGTTAAGAAATACCGATTGAAAACCGTAGTAGTAATATGTCTGTTCTTCTCAGATTAGGATGTACATTTGAAATAGTCTTTAGCCAGATCTCCAACAGGTGTTTTGGCAGAAACTGAAAACTGATCCTTATTTGGAAATGTGCAGAATTTTATTTGGCAAAGTTGACTCAGACTATTCAAAACTTGCTTATTTCAAAAGGCATACAGGGGGCCGGTGAGATGGCTCAGTGGCATAAGCGCCTGCCTGGCAAGCGCGAAGGCCCAAGTTCGACTCCCGGAACCCACATACGAAGAAAGGGTCGGTGATATCACTTGCGGCATGGGCGCCTGCTGGCGCGCGAGGTCCTGAGGTCGACCCCCAGTACCCACAAAAAAAAAAAAGGTCATATAAAGCTACAGTGTTCAAGACAATTAGGATGAACACGTAGCTCAGTGAAATAGAAAATGAGAATCCAAATACAGACCCTTTTCAGTGTATAAAGAGTAGTTTTTTGTTTTTGTTTTTTTACAAAGGTGCTAGGACATTTTAAATGTGGAAAGGATAATTTTTTCAACAAATGCTGTGATATTTGGATATTCATGTGGAAAAAAATTGATTAGATATCATACACAGAAATTTACTTGAGCTGAGCATGTGGTACAGTCCTATAATTTCAGCTCTGAAGAGGCTGAGGCAGGCAGATTGCAAATTCCTGCCTGGGCAGCTTAGTGAGAGAGTCTCAAAATACAGAACTAAAAAGGGCTGGGTATATAACTCAGTTGGTAGAGTGCCCTGGGTTCATTTCCCAGTTTTAACACTACCCCCCTAAATTGAAGATGTGCTCTAGAATTCTGCTATTTGCTTAGTATATTTTCTTCTAAATGGGAAAATCTGTAGAAAGTTAAAGATTGACAGAAGCTGATAACTGATGACATAGTCTTTTCTTTTTTCCCTTTATAAGTCACCTACAATAATAGCAGCTCATGGTCAAGTGGGCTTCAGTACTTACCGTATGAACTATATTCCACTCATGTTCTGATTCCCTGCATGTAGTTAAGGAGACAGTTTACCCTAGCAACACATTTCCAGATGTGTTCCCAATGCAGGATTTCTTTCATCTAAGCCACTTTAATTTGGGAAGGAAGCGCTTTGAGATGTGAGTTGTACCATATATAATGATGTAAGCTAAGCACTGGCTCACACAGAAACAAAAAGACTTGGCTTTTAGGAGGTTTGTGATATGGGCTAAACAAAGAATTTTTGCATAAGTCACATTTTAAGTAGAAATTTGCAATCTGTTTAATTAGAAACTGTATCCTGCCCTAGCCCTTTGTACTTGAAAAAATTTTTGAAATTATTGGGCCTGTGGAAATGAAAAACTCCCTGTTTACTTTATGCAAAGCACACCTTTCTTTTTTTAGGTTGTAATTTCTTATTTCTCTGTGTTAGGATGTCATACATTCTTGTTAGCATGTTTTCCATTCTGTCATTGAATTTTCACTACAAATCGTTGAATCAAGGGCTGGGGATTTAGCTCAGTGATAGAAGTGGGAGGCCCCAGGTTCAGTCCTCAGCACCAAAGAATTAAAAAGCTAAAAAAAAAAAAAAAAAGAAATCTTTGAATCAGATGATTTTTTTTCTCCATTTTATAGATGGAGTGCCTTGCTTAGGGACACAGAAGTAATAGAAGTAGATCTGCTTTTGATCTTTATGTGCTATGCAGTCTATATGTAATTTAAGTTAAACTACTGCAGATTTTCTACTCAAGCAGAAAGTGGTAAGTTTTTCATCAGTATTTTGGCAGTACTGCAGGAAGCAATCACAGGTGTTAAGTCCTCCCTCCTTCAGGGCTGGAAGAAAAAAAGATAATGATTAAGTGTATCACCAAGCCCATAAACCCTTAGTAATCACCAGAGAACTTCTGTTTCTCTTACAGGCGATCATCGCCTTGCCCTTCTTTTATCTCAGTTGGTGGGGAGCCATTCGCTCCGGAATCTGCTTTCCATGCAACTGGCAGATTGGCATCATCTCCAGGCCGACTGCTTCATCCAGAAGGAGAGACTGCGTGTCTATGCCTTGCTGGCTGGAAAACCGGTATCATTACCTTTTACCATAATCTCACATCATTTTTTTAATAAATTCAAGGCTGTTTGAGCTTGAGGCCATATCTTTGTAAGTTGTACACTATTACATGTAACTGGGCTGTCTTTTTAATTTTCAGTGGAAACATTTTCAAATTACGAAAGCAGATACCATATGCATGTTGCTTTTCTAAAAAAAAGTTACACTAGGCATGATGACTAATGTCTACAATCCCAGAACTCTGGGAGGCTGAGGAAGGAAGATCACTAACTCAAGCCCTGCCTGGCCAATTTAATGACTTAGCGAGAGACTGTCTCAAAATTTTAACTTTTTTTTTTTTTTTTTTTTTTTTTTGTGACAGGGTCTTGCTGTGTATTCCAGGCTGGCCTTGAATTCACAGTGATCCTCCTGCCTCAGCCTCCCAAGTGATGGGACTACAGGAGTGTGCCGTCATGGCCAGCTTAAAATTTTTTTTAAAGGGCTGGGGATGTAGCCCCAGTACAAAAAAATTTTTTTCCTAGTTATTCATCATATTTACATTGGTAAACAGTGTAAATAATATAAGTCACTTCAGTAGTAAAGAATTTATTCTTAAAGATTTTGTGAGTTAGCAGCTATACTTAGAGCACTGATGTTGTCTGCATCTACCCTCTCACCACTGCAGACTATTTTATGTGGTTCATTAGTGCTGCCATGTAGATCATTTAAAATATTACTTAAATAAATGAGTAAATTACATACATAGGCAGTAGCAAGGTAGACTATAGCTGTGATGATTTTGTATCCTGCAGGTGTGGCAGATCTCAAAGCAGATGCAAATTAATGTGTGTGCCCAGCTAGATTGGAAACGCTCCCTCGCTGTCCATCTTTGGTATTTACTTCCACCAACAGCTTCCATTTCCAGAGCACTCAGCAAGTATGAAGAAGCATTTCAGGTATGTGTGTGTCCAGTACAGCCCATCAAAAATCTGGTTGTTCTGTCTTTCCCAGAGAAGTCCTGCAGAGAAAACCCATCAAATCACATTTTATAATAAAGTACTTTTTTACTAACTCCCCTTTTGAAAATACCATAAAACTGAAATGGATCCAGGAAATCTGATAGGAAACTTCATTATTTACTCCTGCCTCTGGATAAGGGCTACTTTTAAACTTCCAAGTATCTGCTTTCATTTTATTTAAAATGATGAATTTCCCCATTAATTTTCTTGCTGCTGTTTTCCTGCCTGCAAATCAAAGGGGTTTTCTTCATTCCTAATACTCCCTTATCCCTTTGGGGATTCTTTTGATATACAGCTTGACCTCAGGCATGGTTTTTGCCCATAATTTGCAGTGAAATTTGCCTCTAAATATCATACTGTGTTGAGGTTAAAATAGTACTTTTTTTTTTCAGTACTCCTGTTCTTAATGCCATCATTTTTTGAATCGTTTCCTTCTTACTGCCCATATTTTATATTTCTCTTTTCTGTCATTTCTCTGAATTATTTGTCCAGAGAAAGAGTATTCAAGAAGTTGAACCTATCAAAGACTTGTGGCAAGAATGCGAGTTTAGTGAGGGCTACCAGTCCAGGTAGAATATGTCATTGACCAAGAATACTTTAAAATCCTGGATAGATTCCTTTGGGGTATCAAAGCATTCTTTTTTTTTTTTTTTTTTTTTTTTTGTGGGTACCGGGGGTCCACCTCAGGACCTCGCGTGCCAACAGGCACCCGTGCCTCTGAGCGATATCACCGGCCCCTTTTTCGCTTACGCCGCTGAGCCATCTCACCGGCCCCTCAAAGCATTCTTAATACAGGTTTCTAAGTAATTGAAACATGATAGCATCCAGTGAAACAGACTGGCAACTGATACATTGTTTTATCAAATTCTTCTCTTCAGAATACCTCTGATGGTGACAAATATGCCTGCCCTCCACTTCCTTCATACCTGGAGGGTTCTAACTGTGCGCTGCAGAAGGAGAAAGACTCAGAGATCCCACTTCAAGATGTCTGCTTTCACCTTCTCAAACTCTACAGTAACAGGTAAACTAGGGCCAGGTGTTAGGTTAACTTAGTGCTCAGTGAGCCCCTGAAGAGTCTTTTCCTTTTCATACACCACCAAATTAAAACTAAGTCCATATAAATTACCAGATATAATTTATAATAGATGAATGGAAAGATCATTAAGAATTAGAACTCTAGGGCCGGTGAGATGGCTCAGCGGCATAAGCGCCTGCCTTGCAAGCGCGAGGGCCCAAGTTCAACTCCCGGATCCCACATACGAAAAAGGGGCCAGTGATACCGCTCAGCAGCACCGGTGCCTGTTGGCGCGCGAGGTCCTGAGGTCGACCCCCGGTACCCACAAAAAAAAAAAAAAAAAAGAATTAGAACTCTATAAATAAGATCCAAAATGTACAATAGATATGATGAATCAGAAAGAAACTGGTCAAAAGGAAAGAGAGTCTGGGATGGGGGAATAGGGAAAAGAAAGAAGGGAAAAGAAAAAAATTGTATTTATATATAAGATGGTGAAGATAGATACACTACTAATTTTGCTTAGTTCATTGAAGAGAAAGGTTTATGCCAGTAATATTTGAACAATTGAATGCTGATATCTTGTACCCTGAGTAACTAATTTAAAGATAATAATACATAATGTATTAACCATTGTTACCCTCCTATTATGTTTTGAAATTTTGTTTTTTATTTTTTTCTCTTTAAAAAAAAAAGTTAGAACTCTAAAATTTGTTTTAATCAACTTTAATGATATATAATTTGCTTATAATAAAGTATGCAGTTTGCAATTACACAGTTATCACTACCATCATGACCAAAATATTTCCACTACCCACAAAGACTTCCCTTAGACAGTTAAATCACTTTTGCAGTTAATCCTCAACCCCAGGCAACTACTGACTGGATTTTTGTTATTAGAAATTGGTTTTGCTAATACAAAACTAGAATTACACATAATTGAGGTTATTCTGTGTTCTTTCTTGAGCTGTTCTGGTTTTATTTTGTTATTTATTTATTTATTTTTTTTTTTTTTTTTTTGAGACAGGCTCTCACTATGTAGTGCAGGCTGGCCTTGAACTCACTTATGTAGCCCAGGCTGGCCTCAAATTTATAGAAATCCTCCTGCCTCAGCCTTCCGAGTACTAGGATTACAGGTGTGCACCACCATGCCCGACAAGCTGTTATTTTTATACTCCCACTAGAAGTGTATAAAATTTCTAGTTGAAAAGCAAGGCATGATGGCTGTAATCCTAGCCACCCAGAAGGCAGGAAGATCACAAGGAGTTTTCTTTGCCAACTCTTCGTCAGGTGACAAACACAACCACAGCCATTTTTCCTGCACAGACACAAACATGGCTATCTTTTCCAAAATCTTAAAACAAATTGTGTGAAAGCAATTTAAAAGACCTTATCTCAAAATAAAGAGGGGGAATGTAGTTTAGCACTCCCTGTGTTCAATCCCCCATACTACAAAAAAAAAGAAAAATCTAGTTGCTTTATATCCTCACCAAAATGCAGCATTGTCTGGTTTTTAAATTTTACTATTTTATTGAGTATGTGGTGGTACAGTGGACAGTGGTACCTCAGTTTGTGAACACTTTTGTTTCAGAAAAATTTGGTTTGCAAAGAGAATCATGTGGCAAAATTTGTTTTTCTTTGCCAACTCTTTGTCAGGTGACAAACACGACTGCAGCCATCTTTCCTGCACAGACACAAACATGGCTATCTTTTCCAAAATCATAAAACAAATTGTGTGAACCGAGTTTGAAATGAGGTACCACTGTATCACATTCTGTGTATGTTTGTTTATGTGTGTAATAAGAAATGAAAGCCAGATGTGGTGGCACATGCTCAGCACTCGGGAGGCTGGGGCAGAAGGATCTCCATGAGTTCAAGGCCTGGGCTACGGTGAGTTCAAGGCCTGGGCTACGGTGAGTTCAAAGCCAGCCTGAACTATGTACGTAGCAAGACCCAGTCTCCAAAACAAACAGAAAGAAAAAAATTTTTTTTCAATCTAATGGTAACATATTAACACATACTGTTATATCAGATCAGTTAATTAAAACAATCAGACTATCTAGAGCTATTTTTAAATTACATTAGAACTAGGACTCCATCACAACTAATACAGTAGCTCACCGCTTATTTCTTTCAGATGCTATTTTTTTCCAATATGGGGTATTAATTACAAAATAGTTTCTGCCAGGCGTGGCAGCACAAACCTGTAATCCCATCACTTGGGAGGCTGAGGCAGGAGGATAGCCATGAGTTGGAGGCCAGCCTGGGCTACATAAGCCAGTTTAAGGCCAGCCTGAACTATATAATGAGACCCTGTCTCCAAAAAAAAGTTTCTTATTGTGGTAAAATAGACAAAAGTAAAATTTACCAGTTTAAGCATATGCATAAAAAACATTCACATTGTTGTGTAACTGTCGCCATCATCCATCTCCAGAACTTTTTGTTTTACTTTGTAGTTCTCTAATGTCTGATAACACCGACAACTTTTTCATGTGCTTACTTACCATCTGTTCATCTTTTTTTGTTTTGTTCTGTTTTTTGGCAGGAATTTTTATCACCAGAAACTCAAACATTTTACAGAATGTAATAAATAAGTAATACAAATATTATACACTCAGAGGGATTTTAAATTTTAATTAAAGTCCAACCCCATCTTCTTCTTTGCATCTTCATTTTTTTATTTTTTGGTGGCTTTATTTTATTGGTACATTTTAGATATGCATAATGATAACATTTATCATAGGGAATTTATACTGTTCATCTTTTTTCCTAATGTGTCTTTTCATACCTTTTGGTCAGTGTGCATGTGGTATACTGGGGCTTGAGCCCAGGGCCTTGTGCTTGCTAGGCAAATGCTCTCACACTAAGCTACAGCCCCAGCTCTTTTAATTCTGAGACAAGGTCTCACCAAGTTGTACAGGCTGGCCTTGAACCTTGTGATCCTCCAGCCTCAACCTCCTGAGTAGCTTGGATTATAGGTGTGCGCCAACACACCTGCTTGCTTTGCTCATTTTCTTTATAGGGTTATCTTATTCTGTTGTAATAGTTTTTTTTATGTATTGTGGATATACTTATTACATATAATTATTATAAACCGTGTTATATTTTATATTCCCCCAGCATGGGTGTTTATTTGTTTATTTTGGGGGTTTTTGTTTTATTTTTGTTTTTTAAGACAATCTCGCTATATGAACTTGCTTATGTAGCCCAGGCTGGCCTCGAACTCATGGCAGTCCTCCTGCTTCAGCCTCCCAAGTGATGGGATTACAGGTGTGTGGCACCATACCCGACAGCATGGGTGTTCAGAATTTTTACACCTTACCATACCATGTGTTTAACCGATATAGAAATGTTGAAATTTTTCACTTATTCACAATCTTTCATTTCCTTTAGAGTTTTTATGTTTCACCAGAATCACCAAATTTATTGACATAAAATGTTTATTTCGTTGCTGGTTGTTGCCCAGGCTGGTGTGGCACTTGGAACCCTCCTGCCTCAGGTTCCCAAGTCACTGGGATTACAGGCATGGTCCAGCATGCCCAGCAGTATCATGAAGCTATTCATAACACTTTCTTACCCTTCTTAAATATCTGTAGGATAACACTCTTTTGCCTTCTTGATACTAATAATTTTTGTCTTTTTTTTTCTTGCTTAGTGTATCTACAATTTACTAATTTCATTGATCTTTTCAAAGAACCAACTTTAAGTTTCATTAATTAACCCTATTGTATGTAGCTCAAAATGGGTCATATAAGTTATGTGAAACTTTATAAACTTGTAGAAGAAAATAAAGCAAAACATCTTTGCAAATGTGGGTTAAAAATTTCTTAAGACACCAAATGCACAATTCATAAAAGAAAAAAAAAGGTAAATTGGACTTCAGTAAAATGAAAAACTGCTTTTCATTGAACAACTACTAAGAAAATAAAAAGACAAACCCAGGATAAAATATCCATGTCATATTTCTGATAATGGAATGTGCGATTCACATAAAGTATTCTAATAGTTAATCAGAAAATTCATTTAAAAATTGGATAAATACCTAAACATGTTTGATCAGAGAAGACCCAGAGGTCAGATTAACACATGAAAAGATGCTCAGCATTAACAGATAGGGAAGTGAAAATTTAAAACCACCATAAGATACTAGAACCCACCTATAAAATGGCTGAAATTTTAAAAGATCTATAGCACCAAGTGTTTTTTAGTTTTTTGAGACAGGGTTTCACTGTGTAGCTCAAGTTGGCCCTAAACTCCCTGCATAGCCCAGGCTGCCCCTGAATTTGCAGGGATCCTCCTTCCTCAGCCTCCTGAGTGCTTGGAGTACAGGTGTGCCCTGCTACACCCAGCTTCCAGGTGTTTTAATGGATATGGAGCAATTGGATTCTCATATACTGAAGATGAAAAAATGTAAAATGATATAGCCACTATGGAAAACAGTTTGGCCACTTTAAAAACTAAGCAGGAAAAAAAAAAAAAAAAAAACCTAAGCATTAGATACCTATAATGTGATCTGGCCATTACCCTCATAGGTGTCTAGCCTGGAGGAATGGAAATGGGTCCATGTATGAATGTGTATAGCAGCTTTATCTCTAATGGTCCAAAACTAGAAACAAGCAAAATTTCCATCAGCAGGTAAAAGTGTAATGAATGACAGTATATCATACACTGGGATACTGTTTGATAATAATAACTTTCGAATGGTGAACAAAATAATTTTCCTTAGTTTTTTTTTTTTTTTGTGGGTACCGGGGGGTCGACCTCAGGACCTCGTGCGCCAACAGGCACCCGTTCCGCTGAGCGATATCACCGGCCCCTTTTTCGTATGTGGGATCCGGGAGTCGAACTCGGGCCCTCGCGCTTGCAAGGCAGGCGCTTATGCCGCTGAGCCATCTCACCGGCCCAATTTTCCTTAGTTTTAAAAGAACACATATCCAAAAAGATTGTCACTAATAAAGTATCTATTGTATCATTCCAATTTATATAAAATTTTGTAAAATGAAAATTAATTTTTAAAAAAAGAACTTATAATGACAAAAAGTAGATCAGTTGCCTGGGAATGCTGGGTGTGGGGAGGGGCAGGGGAGACCATTTGTAGAAGGGCATAAAGACACTTGGAGGTAATATATGTTTATTTTCTTGATTATGGTGGCTTCACAGGTATATGTATATGTTAGAACTTAGCTAAGTTGTGGTCTGTATATATGCAGCATGGTATGTCTGTTTCCAAACATGTCAAAAAGAAGAGTGTTTCTCAAGGTGCCAGAAATGGAGAAACCAAAACAAAAATGAGATATTAAACATATACTTGTTCTCCTGAAAATTAGAGTTGCTATGACTAAAATAAAACCTTTACTTAAAATCCATACCCTGTCCCTTAAAAGTGATTGAAAAAACACATTCATCAGGAGAATAACCCACTATTCACATATGGCTATTTAAATTAAAATTTTTAAAAATTATTCATTCACTGTAACCACATTTGAAGTGAAATTGATCAGGGCAGATTATAGAATTTTTCCATTGTCCCATAATGTTTTTTTCATAAGCACTGGTCTAGAAAAACTTCACTCATTACTAAGAGAGGTGTTTAGGAAGTTGTACAAGGTCTGAGGTGAAAAGGAAAAGTTATTGGTTAATAATCTAAGCCCCAGATCTTAAAAACTTGCGGGTGTGGGGTCTTAGTTTATGCTGCTATGATGTCTGTGAATTGCAAGCTAGGAATTTATTAGCCCAAGACTATAGAAATCCCTTGGTGTTAGCAGGAGAGAAAACAAACATTTCTGGAGGGATACTCACTAGAGACAAAGTCAGAGTTAAAAATTACAAAACATTGGAAAAAAATAACCTTTATGAAGAATAATTACCTATTCAAGCAGATTAGCACCCAACAACTTCAGATAATAGATCTGAAAGAGACTAAGGCAGCTGTGTTTTTATGTGGTTAAGAAAAATTACAGAAGACATTGGTGTGGGCAAAGACTTCATGAACAAAACGCCGATCACACAGGAACTATCACAAAGAATCAACAACTGGGATCTCATCTTACTAAAAAGCTTTTGCACATCAAGAGAAACCACCAACAGAGTGAAGAGACAGCCCACAGTGGGGGGAAAAATGTTTGCCAGCTGTTCCTCAGACAAAGGATTACTATCCAGAACATATAAAGAATTCAAAAAAATTAGACCCCCCAAATTTAAAGACCCAGTCCAAAAATGGGCATCTTGAAATGAATAGACACTTCTCAGATGAAGAAGTAGAAATGGCAAATAAGTATATGAAAAAATGTTGAACATCAGTGGTCATTCCTGAAACGCAAATTAAAACAATGCTGAGATTCCATCTCACCCCAGAAGGAATGGCTATCATCAAGAAAACAACCACAAATGCTGGTAGGGTGGTGGGGAAAAAGGAATCCTTCTCCACTGTTGGTGGGAATGTAGACTGATATAACCACTGTGGAAATCACAGTGTAGATTCCTCAAAAATCCAAGACTAGGGGCTGGTGAGATGGCTCAGCGGCGTGAGCGCCTGCCTGGCAAGTGCAAGGGCCCGAGTTTGACTCCTGGAATCCACAAACAAAGAAAGGGCCAGTGATATCGCTCAGCGGCACAGGCGCTTGCTGGCACGGGAGGTCCTGAGGTCCCGGTACCCACAAAAAAAAAAAAAATCTAGGACTACAGGTTGTATTCGATCCAGCTATTCCCGTTCTGCGTATCTTTCTGAAAGAATTAAAAGCAGCATACCACCATGGTACATGCACACCCATGTTTATAGCAGCACAGTTTGCAATAGCCAAATTTTGGAAACAGCCCAAATGCCAATCAACTGGTATATGGATAAAGAAGATGTGGGTTTTTTTTTTTTTTTTTTTTTTTTTGTACAATGCAGTACTACTCTGCCATAAAGAAGGATAAGCTTGAGACATTCCTAGGTAAATGGATGCACCTCAAGACCGTACTCAAGTGAAATAAATCAGACACACATGTGTAAATACTGCATTGTTTCTCTGGTGTGAGAAACCAAAAGTGTAAATAAGGACCAAAATGTATAATAGGTATTATGAAATAGGAAGAAAATGTTCAGATGGGGTGGGAACAAGGGAGGGGGAAAGGAAAGAAGGGAAAAGTAAAAAAAAAAAAAAAAAAAGGAAAATACAGAAACAAAGCTTTTGTAAATGCGGAGGGGAGGAGGAGTTGAAGAGAGGGGAGGGGAATGGGGGTAAAAAAGAATCAAGTTTTATCATGTACAGGTACAAATTCTCTGTGATGAATGTGATCATTATATATACCTAAAATTACCAATAAAATCTGATTGGAAACAGTAGAAAATAGAAAGGAAAAGTTACAGCCAGGCACAGTGGCACACATTTGTAGTTCTGGCTACTTGGGAGGCTGAGACAGAAGGATCACAAATTGAAGCCCAGCCTAGGCAACTTAGCAAGAATCTGTCTCAAAATAATGCTTTTGCAGTCTGGCTCCTTGATTGTCTTCTGAGACAAAGCTAGAATAGTTGACTTTTTCAGTGCTGGTGATCTGCTAGCTGGCTGTGGTAATTCTCGACCCTTCTCTGCAGAAAGTACGATCTTGATCAGCTGCTGGAACCTCGAAGTGTAACTGCAGACCCTTTGGACTACCGTCTAAGCTGGCACCTGTGGGAGGTGCTACGGACTCTTAACTATAACCACCTCGAAAAGCCGAGTGAAGGTGTGCTTCATGCCAGTTACGCTGCCCAGCTGGAAAGTGAGGGGCTCTGGGAGTGGGCTGTCTTTGTCTTCCTGCACATTGACAACTCCAGGTGAGTGAGGAGCCACTGAACCCACTTGCTGCATCCAGCACTACAGAATAATGCCAGAGGAGCTGTGGTTTCTTAGGGTTCACTTCAGCAAATAATAGTTCAGAATGTGTTAGATCAAGCCATGGGATAAAGGTCAAGACATTTAGGCACTCAGCCCAGACTGACTGTATTCATCTGAACCAGTTAATAATAATACTACCTTTTTTGATTTTGTGTCAAATTATATTCATCACAAGGGCCCCTCAATAATCTGAAAAGGGAAAAGAGAGCTCTGTGAACTGCAGTAATCAGGGAAAGACTAGAGATAAGATTCAAAGAACCAGCCAGGCGTGGTGGCACATACTTGTGATCCCAGTACTCTGGAAGCTGAGGCAAAGGACTGCTGTGAGTTCAAGGCCAGCCTGGGTTACATAGTGATACCCTGTCTCAAAAAAGTAATAAAAATAATAACAAATAAACATAAATAGTACTTAGTTATAAGTGGTTTTCATATGTTTACATTGTAAGTACTTTACATATATTAACTCATTTTGTGCTCACTATGAAGTATACACCCTCATAATTCCTGTTTTACAGATGAGCAAACCAGACAAAGTTAAACTTTTGCTCATTAGTCACTATGCTAGAAAGAAGTTAGGTTTTTCAGTCAGACTTGCCTATATTCTGGTTCCACCGTATACTACTCGCTTTGACTTAAGGTAAAGCTTACCCACTTTGGACTTTGGGTAAAGGTACTCTCCAGACCTTATAGTTATCATACCTGTAAAATTACAATGCTAGTCCTTGCTCAGAGGTGATTGTGGGATGAAGGAGTATAAAAGCATCTAGAACAGCTGTTTAACCAGTTTCTCTTCTCCTTCCCCTTAATAGGAGTTTACTTAAACTTCCTTTGCGTTTACTTAAACACTAATGGCTAATAGGGTGACTGGTATTTCAGAGTTGGCTGTGGCAAAGTAGATCCTGTTTCCTGAAAAGACATATGGAAGGAAATCGCAGTAGTAAGACGAGGAGTCCTTGAAAAACCCAGGAATTCAGAAAAGAGTCCAAATGGGGAGAATAGTTTTGATCTGAAATTGAAATGATTGCTTCTTTGGCCCAGACAGAAAAGGACTCTATTTGAGGAGCTTTCATCTAGAGATAGAGAATTAATTAAGAAGACTTATAGTTTCTTAAGAGAAAAGAAAGCAAGTCCTAGAAGAGACATTATGTTCAGAAATCACTCTGCTTATTTGTAGTAACCACGAGGGAGAAAAGGAAAGCAGGAAGTTGGCAGTGCACTTCAGAGGACCGCTGTGTGGAGCAGAATTCTGTTATCCCAGCCTTTACTCCTAGGTGGTAGCAAAGAAATGTTACAGGACAGGCAATAAAGAGATCCTAGCTGGGGAAGGCCTTTTCTGGGAGGTGGGCAGCCTTCCCTAGAGAATTAGGTTTCTAACTCTCTGACCATAAATCTATGATGAGCTTAAATACTCTCTATTAAAATATTGGTGTGATGGCTTTGGGTTGGTTTTTTTTTTTTTTTTTTTTTTTTTTAATGTAATACAAGCAGATATCAACAAAGAAAAAAACCCTCTTCCTACTACCATGAAAAAATAAAACAAAATTTCCTAAAAAAGAATGGCCATTATGTTGTTACTCAGAATACAAGTCATAGACAAAAGATTCTCTCTTACAGAGAAAATAAAAATTGTAAAAGGACAACACTTTGAACCTAAGAAACTATAGCATAAATGAAAAATTAGCAATTATCTTAAAGTATTTTTGAAACAGAATATTTGTATCTGTCTATCGAGAGAGAGAAGAATTTCTCATATAAGAGAAATCCATTTAAGAAGTCTTAAAAATCTTGGATAATCCAGTAACCGGCTTTGGGGTTTTTGTGGAGTTTGAAGTGATCCTGTAAGGATCCAGACCTGCTGTTCCAGAGGCTGCCCCAAGGCTCCCCGCTAACCTGTCATGGGCAGCCTTCTGCATGGCACAGGACAGTACTTAGTCCAGCTTCTTTCTTTCTAAAGCATTCGTGAGAAGGCTGTTCGAGAGCTGCTTACCCGGCACTGCCAGCTACTGGAGACCCCTGAATCTTGGGCTAAGGAGACTTTCCTTACCCAGAAACTGTGTGTGCCTGCTGAGTGGATTCATGAGGCCAAAGCAGTGCGTGCGCACATGGAATCTGATACACACTTGGAAGCCCTCTACCTGTTTAAAGCTGGTCATTGGAACCACTGCCACAAACTCGTCATCCGACACTTAGCTTCTGGTGAGTGCTGGAGTCACCCGAATTCTAACTTCTGCACTGCCGTGGTGGGTCAAGCCAGAGATGATTCTCAGAATAGCACATGCTTTTCGAGAGCTCTCTGAACAAAAGCCTTGGCCAGAATGAGGTGCTAGAGGGGCAAGGGAAGACAGCAGTTTTGTAAAGTTGCCATTTGCCAGCAGTATCCTACGTGGGACTAATTATATTGCAGTCTTTGTTTATGGAAATTTTATCTATCATCACCAGAAATATAGCGTGGGGATCTGAAGCCTGAAGTTCTTCACATTTCCCTTTGAAGAATTTCACGCTATCTACATGTAATTCTCAAGTCTAATCCAACATTATTTCTCCTTCCTTCCTGTCTTAGATTTCTGCCAGGCCCTCTACACTTTAGGAAACCATGCACTTACTTATACAAACACTGTGCTCAATATTTTGTTTCTTCAGATGCCATCATTAACGAGAACTATGACTACTTGAAGGGGTTCTTGGAAGACCTGGCACCTCCAGAGCGCAGCAGCCTAATTCAGGATTGGGAAACATCTGGGCTTGTTTACCTAGACTATATTCAAGTCATTGAAATACTCCGCCGTATTCAGCAGGTACCTAAATTCCTTAGGCACTACCTGGTTTTACTTTTCCCTGGCCCTTAAAGCTTCTAAGACTCCAAAAGGCCTTAGTATATACTACTTGTGTGTGTGTGCTGTGCTAGGGATCAAACCCAGGGCTTCATGGCTGATACAGCAATTTTGACAACTGTATCAAAATTTAAGAAACACTTTGGGCATGGTAGCACACACTTGTATTCCCAGCAGTCTGGGAGGCTGAGGCAGGAGCATCTCAAGTATGGCCACCCTGGGCAACTTCGTGACTTGCGAGACACCCTCTCAAAATAAAAAATGGGCTAGGGATGTAACATAGCTCAGTGTAACAGCTCTGGGTTCGAGCCCCAGCACCACCAAAAAAAAACCAAAAAAACAATAAACACTTTTGAGTTTATTTATTAGCTGCTATATGCAGTAGCCATTCTTGAGGATTGTTCTAGCCCTTATCCAGCAGTAATTTTAGTGTTGCAATAAAAATCAGGGATCGGGTGAGGATAATTGTTTCACACATTGTTCAACATGTTTCAGGATAGAAATATGATGGTTTTTAAGTCTTTATTAAAATAATCTTGGGCCGGTGAGACGGCTCAGTGGCTTAAGCGCCTGCCTTGCAAGCGCGAAGGCCCGAGTTTGACTCCCGGATCCCACATACGAAAAAGGGGCTGGTGATATCGCTCAGCGGCACGGGTGCCTGTTGGCGCGCGAGGTCCTGAGGTCATCCCCCCGGTACCCACAAAAAAAAAAAAAAAAAAAATAATCTTTAGTCAGTCTGGATAGTCATAAAATGGGTCTTCATTGCTTACTTATGAAAGAAGCAACCATATATGTATACATGGTTCAGGTTGTAGGCTTTTAGTTTTCATTCCTACCTTAATTCCTACCACTCCTACAGCACATCTCAGCCTTGTCAGCTTTTTCTACTCATACTAAATTACTCGGAGTATTTCCAGCAAACCTTCTTGTTTTAGTCCACTCTTTACCTAGCATACTTGTCCTGATATTTCAAGATCTAAATTGCTTTAGCTCTACTTTTCCTTTTTTTCTCCTTGAAAGTGTTAACTGTACTTTTTCTTTCCTTAGTTTTTGTTTATAAAATCATGTTCAGTACTTTGATCAAAAGTTGCCCATGGGGGCTGGTGAGATAGCTCAGCAGCGTAAGCGCCCACCTGGCAAGTGCGAGGTCCTGAGTTCGACTCCCAGTACCCACATAAAGGAAAAAAAGGTCCAGTGATATCGCTGAGCAGCACAAGCGCCTGCTGGCAGGCACAAGGTCCTGAGTTCAACTCCGGTACCCACATTAAAAAAAAAAAATGTTGCCCATATTCTACAGGGGTCTTCAGTTTTTATTTTTGCATGGTTATACAGTCTGAATGACTTAACTTGCAAGCCAAGGCAGTTTTATGTTTGCTTTTCAAACTGGTGTTACTGTTTTAAGGATAAAGTCCACACTAACAAATTACACTAATAAAAACAAAATCAGAAATGATCTGCAGGGCAGATTACAGGGCAGATCTCAGCCAGCAGCTCTATCACCTCTTGCACTAAAGGTGATCAAAAGCAAAGCACCTTAGAAAACTTAAACAGCACCTGCAATGCTACTCTTGACTAAAGCCACACTTGTAAAATAGTCGTCCATGTTGCTCTAGTGTGAGAGAAGTAAACACAAGACTAAAACCCGGTGGTTCTTCTCACTTCCTCTTTGGGAATATAATTTTTCTTCAAGTAGACCTGGAAACAATACCTTCAATATTTTACTTCCTGGGTCAGAGAGCATTTTATGACCTTTGGTTTATCCACATCAGTGTCCCAAGACAAGTGCTCCACTAAGCACGGTTGTTGTTGGTGCATAAAAATCCACGAAGAAACACCAGCCTCTCCTGTGCTGCTTTGGTTGAAGATCTTATAAGGAAGTGCTCACTCACTGGGTTTTCCAGGTACTGCAGCCGCACCGTGGCTCCTCTGTCCAACAGGACTTGCATTTTATGTTTCACAGCAGCAGCAGTGTCTGGCCACTGCATGGATTTCAGAATCAAAGCCAACTCATAGCAGGGCATCCTCGAACACTCAGTGTACAGCTCTAGACCAAGCCAAGTCCCAGGACACAGGGGAAGAGAACAGAGGGAGACATGCAGACTGGGCCTGATGACCCCAACTCCGACACCCCCTACCCACACAGCAAAAGCACTCTGGCTTTAAGCAGTTTCACCTTTCTTACTGCCAAATCACTTGGTACCCTTTCCTGCTAGAGTACTTGTCAGACCATATTGTATTTATTCATATCAGAGTTGCCATTAACTCCTTTGGGGGAGGGGTTTTTTTTTTGTTTGTTTTTGTGTGTGTGTGTACCAGGAATCGAACTCAGACCTTGTGCTTGCCAGACAGGCATTTGTGCCACTGAGTTATATCCTCGGCCATGGGGAAGTCTTTCCTACTGCAAGGTTAAAGATTGAATAACTTTAAAAGCTGAAATTCTAAATGAGACTATTAGATTCAGTTCATGTCTCCCACATTCACTAGCTCTGTAACCTTGAGCAAGTTTACTAACCTCTGTCTCATCTGAAAAAAGCAAAGGATGGATTGGATAGTGGCACCCATTACAGTACATAGTTACAGGGTTTCACAAAGATTAAAATAAACATAAAGTAGCACCCTGCCTTACACATGCTAAATGCTTAATCATTGTTATCAGTTATCCTAATCAAAGTTCCACCTATCATGGTGCTGAGTACATAATAGGCATGCTTTATGTTTGTTGTGCTTTTAGGAAGAATTAAAAGCATCCTTCCTAAATAATCACCGAAGAAACCCTTTCCTAACTGAATATTGATCATTTTATCTACACAATCTACTTATTGAGAACCCAACATTTGCCAAACACAGTGGTGGATTGGGGGAATATAAAGGTAAATAATACGTATTCTTGCCAGGTGTGGTGCACACCTATAATCTCAGCACTTGGAAGGCTGAGGCAGGAGGATCACCGTGAATTCAAGACCAGCCTGAACTACATAGTCAGACCCTGTCTCAAAAAAGCACCCCTCCCCCCAAAAAAGTATTCTGCACTTAGGGAAGTAATAATTTGACGCAGGAGATACATACAAATGAACCAACAGTTACTACAGAATGAGCGTAAGGATTAAACCAAGAGTGCTGTCAGTACAGCAACACCTGAGATGAGCACAGAACCCAGTCTGAGGGGGAAAGGCAGTGACTGAGTCAGAGCGCAGTGGACATCCATATTCGTAATTTAATGAAACACTGATTTTTAGTTAAAAAACCTCTCCAGTTTTATCTTGTTCTGTTATCCTTTTTACCCCACATTTTACCATATAAACTTCCTTTGAGTTCCTATCTTATAGATGTTACTGTTCTTTTTGCCTGGAAAACTTGGCCCTTTCCTTACTGTTCAGGTCTCAGGGTGGGTAAGTCCTCCTCAAAGAAGTCTCTCCTGACCCATCAGTCTGCAAAAGTCATGCAGTTTCTCTCTGCCGTGTCGACCTGTTTTAATTATCTGCATAGCTTGATTCTTCAAGGTTTATTACTGTCTGGTATTTTCTTGTTTATAAGTTTCATGAAGGCAGAGACCTTCATGTTTTTTGTGTTTTAGTTTTTGTTTTTTATTTTGTTTTGTTTTATAGTGCTGAGGATTGGACTTACTCGTGTTCTACCACTCGGTAACATCTTGAGCCCAGTTTATTTTGAGGCAGGATTTCACTAAGTTGCTCAGTCCGGGCTCAAACTTGGGATCCCCCTGCCTCAGCTGCCTGAGTAGCGCTGATTATAAGTATGAGCTGCCATGCTTGGCTTGTTCACCACGGTTTAAAATCAGTTTAGCTAGGATTGGAATGGTAGAATTTTCTCTTGGCCTAATTGGTTTCTCTGCTTCTCAAAAGGAGGAATGGTCGGGTTATGAACTGGAGCAGTTAAACACCAAAGTGACTTCTCTGTGCAGCCGGATAGAGCAGATCCAGTGTTACACCGCCAAGGATCGCCTGGCTCAGTCAGGTAAGCCTCTCTCGGCCACCCCACTTCCTCCAGTGCTTCTCTTCCCCAACCCATCCCTCAGAGCTCACTCTACTTTTTCTCTTTAGATATGGCCAAACGTGTAGCCAACTTGTTGCGGGTGGTACTGAGCCTAAGGCATGCCTCTGATTCAACTGCAGACGCCACACCAGACCCTCGGCAAGTCCCTTTGCGCCTGCTGGCTCCCCACATTGGCCGACTCCCCATGCCTGAGGACTACGCCTTGGAGGAAATGAGCAGCCTCACACAGTCTTACCTTCGAGAACTGACTGTTGGGAGCCAGTGAGCCCTAGGCTCTTCCTGCTACACTCAGAGTTTTGACTGCCACCTTTTGCCATTCTCGGTTGGCTGTTGAAGACACACTCCTTTCCTGCTGCCCCAAGCAGCACCCTCTAATTGTTCAGGGCTTTTCTCAGTACTGAACATACCATAAGGGCTTTTGGAACCAAAAAAGGAGATGTCTCCTTTTACCATCCTCAAGACCAGTTTTTCTCTTTTCAAAAATGGTTAATAAAGCTCCTTTGGCAGAATCTCCCAAAGAACCAGGGAATTCTTTTCCACCCTCAGCATTCTGGATGTTGTTGCCCTGTATGCCGACTTACTACCCTACCCCTACTCCAGTTGTTTTGTACAAGGACTAAGAAGTGAAACAGACAGTGGGGCAAGTGTATTGACCTAGGACTGTCCTTCCCTAACAGACCAATTGTTCACAGGAGGGGAATTTTTCTTCTCAAGTAAATTGGTTGGTTAACTGAATTTTGGAGTCAAAGAGAATTGGACTGAGCAAAGAGAACAGGGTCTTTCCAACACATTCAGGGTAGAAAGGAATGCATACCATGGAGGGATCAGCTCTTCAAGGCTTGTATTGTTCCTGCCTTGGCTGCTCCTCAAATACCATACCTTCCCCACTGCCATGTGCAGCAGATATTGGTCGTACACCACATGTCTCTGGGAAGCTTCTAGAACTTGGTTTGCGCTTTCATTTTCAGCCATCTTTCTGGGACACCTGCCTGGATTTGCCTGAAGAGCTTAGATAAAGAATGGCAGGTTGGGGTGCCCTCCTAGCTCCCTCCAAGCTCCCTCCATTCTAGGCCCTCAGCATTTCCCATCCTTCATTTACCCTCCCGGAAAGTGACTGTCATAGAGGCAGGCAAGGAGCTGGGCTTTAGGGGCAGGCAGAGGCCTTCCCTGCATTGCTGCCAGCGATGGGGAACCCCAGGTGCTGGCCGGAGACCACTGATGTGAGAGCTGTCACAGACAACATGGCCACCCCTGGGTCTTTATGCATGAAGATTATGTAAAGGTTTTTATTAAAATATATATATATATATAAATAAATGATCTAGATTATTTTCTTTTTCTGAAGCTACTTTCTTAAAAAAAATAAATGTTTATAGCATTCTTGGTATTCACTGTGTACTTTTTTTTTTTTAATATGCGGGTACCGGGAGTTGATCTCAGGACCTCGTGCTTGCCAGGTGGGCGCTTATGCCTCTGAGCTATCTCACCATCCCTCACTGTGTACTTTTGAGCCTTCCTGCTCCAAGGAGTTTTATGGTGGCCGCCTTTGATTTAGCCTGTTTTGGGAATTTGCAGTCAAAATGGAGATAAGAGAGAAAAGTATGGTGCTAAGCTGAGATGCAGACTAGCCCAAAAGCTAGACTTATAAGGGCAAATTTAAGGGCTAAGGAGTTGATTATTGATTAATACTGACTGCTACACATACATGTATGCATATAGATTCCCATTGGTGGGTCCTCCAGTTGCCCAGTAGAATACACTTCACCATTCAAAGCCTCCTTTTCTCACACCAGAGAAACAATGCGGTATTTACACGTGTCTGATTTCAGTTAGCGTATGGTCTCAAGGTGCAATCCATTTACCTAGAACCCACATCTTTATCCATTCAGTATGGGCATTTGGGCTGTTTCCCAGATTTGGCTATTACAAACTGTTACTATAAACATGGGTGTGCAAAAGGAGGTAAAAGACCTCTACACTGAAAACTACAGTACTCTGAAAAAGGAGATTGAAGAGGATATCAGGAAATGGAAAGATATCCCTTGCTCCTGAATAGGAAGAACCAATATAGTGAAAATGGCCATACTTCCAAAATTGTTACACGGATTTAATGCCATTCCAATCAAAATTCCAACAGCATATTTTGCAGAATTAGAGAAAACAATCCTAAAATTCATTTGGAATCAGAAGAGACCTAGAATAGCAAAGGCAATTCTGGGCAACAAAGGCAAGGCAGAGGGCATCATAATCCCTGACTTGAAATTATACTATAAAGCTACTGTGATAAAAACAGTGTGGTATTGGCAAAAAAACAGACCCGAAGATCAATGCAACAGATTAGAAGATGCTGAAACAACTCCAGACATACTAAGCCACCTTATATTTGACAAAGGTGCCAAACACATTCAGTGGAAGAAAGATAGCCTCTTTAATAAATGGTGCTGGAAAAACTGGCTCTGCACATACCGAAGATTAAAACTAGACCCATATCTTTCACCATGCACTAAACTAAATTCAAAATGGATCAGAGATCTAAATATTAAAACAGAAACATTAAATCTGCTGGAAGGTAGGATAGGTAAAACCCTTGAAGACATTGGTGTAGGCAAAGACTTTATGACTAAAACCTCAACCGCACAGGAACTATCACAAAGAATCAACAACTGGGATCTCATCTTATTAAAAAGTTTTTGCACAGCAAGACAAACCACCAACGGAATGAAGAGACAACCCACAACGTGGGAAAAAATGTTTGCCAGCTGTTCCTCAGACAAAGGATTACTATCAAGAACATACAAAGAACTCAAAAAAATCAGACCTCCCAAATTTAAAGACCCGATCCAGAAATGGGCATCTGAGATGAATACACATTTCTCAGAAGAAGAAATACTAATGGCAAATAAATACACAAAAGAATGTGCAGCATCACTAGTCATGCAAGAGATGCAAATTAAAACAACACAGATATCTCACCCCAGAAAGAATGGCTATTATCAAGAAATCAACTAATAACAAATGCTGGAGGGGCTGTGGGGAAAAAGGAACACTTCACTGTTGGTGGGAGTGTCGACTGGTACAGCCACTGTGGAAATCAGTGTGGAGATGCCTCAAAAAACTAGGATTGGAGGTCCCATTTGACCCAGCTATTCCCCTTCTGGGTATCTTCCCAGAAGAATTAAAAACATTGTACCACAGCGATATATGTGCATCCATGTTTATAGCAGCACAATTTGTAATAGCCAGATCTTGGAAGCAACCCAAATGCCCATCAACCGAGGAATGGATAAAAAAGATGTGGTATTTTTATACAATGGAGTACTACTCAGCCATAAAGAAGGATAAACTAGAGACTTTTATAGGTAAATGGATGCAACTCATAAGTAAAATTAACTGCATGCACATGTGTAAACATCGTATTGTCTCTCTATAGTGTGAGAAACTGAAAGAGTAAATAAAATCCAAAATGTACGATAGATATGATGAATCAGAAAGAAAATGGTCAAAAGGAAAGAGAGTCTGGGATGGGGGAATGGGGAAAAGAAAGAAGGAAAAAGAAAAAAATTGTATTTATATATAAGATGGTTAAGATAGATACACTACTAATTTTGCTTAGTTCATTGAAGAGAAAGGTTTATGCCAGTAATGTTTGGAAAACTGAATGCTGATATCTTGTACCCTAACTAATTTAAAGATAACAATACATAATGTATTAACCATTGTTACCCTCCTATTATGTTGTTTTGAAATTTTGTTCTTTGTTTTTTTTTTCCTTCTCTTTAAAAAAAAAATGGGTGTGCATATATCACTGTGGTATGATGCTTTTAATTCTTTCAGGAAGATACCCAGAACAGGAATAACTGAGTCAAATGGGACTTCTAGTCCTAGTTTTTTGAGGCATCTCCACACTGATTTCCACAGTGGTTGCACTGGTCTACACTCCTACCAACATTGGAGAAGAGTTCCTTTTTCCCCCACAGCCCCTCCAGTATTTGTTATTGGTTGATTTTTTTTATAATAGCCATTCTTTCTGGGGTGAGATGGAATCTCATTGTTGTTTGAATTTGTATCTCAAATGACCAGTGATGTTGAACTTTTTTTTTCATATATTTATTTGCTATTTCTACTTCATCTGAGAAGTGTGTATTCATTTCAGATGCCCATTTTTTGATTGGGTCTTTAAATTTGGGGGGGGGTCTGATTTTTTTGAGTTCTTTATACATTCTCGATAGTACTCCTTTGAGGAACAGCTGGCAAAAAAAATTTCCCCCACTGTGGGTGGTCTCTTCACTCTTGGTGGTTTCTCTTGCTGTGCAAAAGCTCTTTAATAAGATGAGATCCCAGTTGTTGATTCTTTGTGATAGTTCCTGTGCAATTGGGGTTTTGTTCATTAAGTCTTCACCTACACCAGTGTCTTCAAGAGTTCTACCTATTTTCTAACAAATTTAATGTTCCTGTTTTAATATTTAGATCTTTGATTCATTTCAATTTTAATTTAGTGCATGGTGAAAGATATGGGTCCAGTTTTAATCTTCAGTGTGTGCAAAGCGAGTTTTTCCAGCACCATTTATTAAAAAGATTCTTTCTTCCAGTGAAGTTGTTTGACACCTTTGTCAAAGATAAGGTGGCTAAATATATCTGGAGTTGTTTCTGCATCTTCTGATCTGTTCCAATGATCCTTGGGTCTGTTTTTGTTTTGTTTCATTTTGTTTTGTTAAATAAAAGACACTTTATTTAAAGGTAGGGAAGGGGAAAACAGAGATGACAGACAGCTACTCTAGATGAGCAGGGAGAATTTGAAAGTGAATTCTCCAGGTCTATTTTTCTGTTGTTGTTTTATTTTGTTTCTGTTTTTTTGCCAGTACCATGCTGTTTTTATCACAAGAGCTTTGTACTATAATTTCAAGTCAGAGATTGTGATGCCCCCTGCCTTACCTTTGTTGCCCAGAATTGCCTTTGCTATTCTAGGTCTCTTCTGATTCCAAATGAATTTTAGGATTGTTTTCTCTAATTCTGTGAGATACGCTGTTGGAATTTTGATCAGAATTGCATTAAATCTGTGTAATAATTTTGAAAGTATGGCCATTTTCACTATATTAGTTTTTCCTACCCAAGAGCAAGCGGTATCTTTCCATTTTCTTTCTTTCTTTTTTTTTTTTCCTCTACTCTCCAGTTTATCTTTCCATTTTCTGATATCCTCTTCAATCTCCTTTTTCAGAGTACTGTAGTTTTCAATGTAGAGGTCTTTTACATCATTTGTTAGATTGATTCCTAGGTATTTCTCTCTTTTTTTGGATGCTATTGTGTTTCCAACAATTTCTCTCTCGGTGAGTTCATTATTTGTGTACAGGAATGCTATTGACTTGAGTGTTGACTCTGTATCCAGCTACATTACTGAATTTGGCTATTAAATCTAGAAGTATTTTCGTGGAGTTTTTGGGGCCTTCTATGTAGAGTATCATGTCATCAGCATATAACGATAATTTAACTCCTTCCTTTCCTTTCCTTATTCCTTTTATTTCTCTCTCTTGTCTAACTGCTCTGGCTAATGTTTCCAGAACTATATTGAATAGGAGTGGTGATAGTGGTCATCCTTGACTTGTTCCTAATTTTTAAGAGTGAAACAGGCCGGTGAGATGGCTCAGTGGGGTAAGCGCCTGCCCGGCAAGCACGAGGGCCCGAGTTCAACTCCCAGATCCCACGTACGAAAAAGGGGCCGGTGATATCGCTCTGCGGCAAGGGTGCCTGCTGGCGCACAAGGTCCTGAGGTCGACTCCCCGGTACCCAAAAAAAAAAAAGTGAAAGCTTTCAGTTTTTGTCCATTTAGTATGATGTTGACTGTTGGTTTGTCATAGATGGGTTTTATCAGATTAAGACCATCTATTCCGATTTTCATGAATGGGTGCTGGACTTTGTCAAAAGCTTTTTCTGCATCTATTGAAAAGATCATGTGATTTTTTTTTTTTTTTTTGGTGGGTACCGGGGGGTCGACCTCAGGACCTCGCGTGCCAACAGGTGCCCGTGCCGCTGAGTGATATCACCAGCCCCTTTTTCATATGTGGGATCCGGGAGTCGAACTCAGGCCCTCGCGCTTGCAGGGCAGGTGCTTATGCCGCTGAGCCATCTCACCGGCCCAGATCATGTGATTTTTGACCTTGGCTCTGTAATGGTGTATTACATTTATTGATTTACATATGTTGAACCATCCCTGCATCCCTGGGATGAATCCAACTCGGTCATGGTATATGATCTTCTTGATTTGTCAAAGCCTCCTCTTCTACTCTGATGACTTTCGTGTTTAAACCTAGCATCATGTTTCATTTTCCCAGTCCACATTCCTTTGTGTAAAGGCAGTCGTGATCCCTAATATTGCTGCTTTGCACAGCTGGTCTTGAGAGGGAACAAGTGAGCAACATGAGTACTATTCAGGTCTAATTTTTTGGTTTGTTTTTTCTCTTTTGAGACAGGGTCTCGCTATGCAGTTCATGCTGGTATTGAACACCCTATGTAGCCCAGGCTGGCCTCAGACTCAGCGTTCCTCCTACCACAGCCTCTCCAGTGCTGGGATGACAGATATGCACCACCACACCTGGCTTTATTAAGGTTTAATTTGATTGGCCAAAAAAGGCATTAGCAAATTCCAATTAGAATTAGGCCAAAGACTTCTGGGACAAGAAGGAATGCCAGATAAGAAAGAGTGAGTGTGCCCTGTGACTGGGGCTTCAGTTTAATTTGGACCCCTGAGGACAAGTGTTACTGAGCTGGGAATCCCCCCCTCCACAATTTAGTGTGTGAACCTGAGTGCATCTAATTCTTAACTCTCTTTTCTCACCAGCGGTGGTTTTTGCTTTTTTTTGTTGTTTTTTTTTTTGAAAGAATGTGCTATAGAAACAACCTTTAGTAGTGTTAAAGATGGTGAATATGAGCAGTATTTCTTCTTAAGGCAAGTATTATTCTCTTGATACTAAATAAAACAGTTCTAAATTAAATGTTTATCACCGAATCCACACTGGAGTATAGAGATTAGAATACTAGTTCAAGGTAAGGATGATAATCTCTTCTACATCCCAAAATCTCATTGAAATGCTTTGTGTGTGTGTATGTGCATGTGTTTATGTGTCTCTCTCTTTTTGAGACAGGGTTTTGCTATGCAGTTCAGGCTGGCCTTGAACTCACTTTGTAGCCCTGCTGGCCTCATACTCGCAGCAATCCTACTGCCTCAGCCTCCCAAGTGCTGGGCTTACAGGCATGCGCCACCACACCTGGCTGAAATGTTCTTAAATATTTTCTCAAAAAATATTATAGGATCTGGGCATGGTGGCACACACCTATAATCCTAGCACTCAGGATGCTGAGGCAGGAAGATTGCTGTGAGTTCAAGGCCAGTTTGGGCTACATAGCAAGACCCTGTGTCTCAAAAAAAAAGACAGGAACCAAAGACTCAACAGAGCTGTGGAATCCATTACCTCATGATGTCCTATATAACATATATACTCATGCCGAACCCTGTAGTAATACCAAGATCAAAGCTAACACACAGGTCTGAATGTTTTTCTCTTGAACTCAGTTTTTGGGGTGTTTTTTTGGTTTGGTTCTTTGTTTTTGAGACAGGGTCTCGCTATGTAGTTCAGGCTGGCCTTGAACACACTATGTAGCCCAGGCTGGCCTCAAATTCCTAGTGATCCTCCTGCTTCAGCCTCCCAAGTGCTGGGGTTATGGGCGTGTACCACCACACCCAGCCAAACTCAGATTTATTGATTTTTATATTTCTAGAAAATGAATCCAGATTTTTTGTTCCTTGGTTTTCAAAGAGCCAGCTCTTAGACTTAATCTATTTTACTGGAGTTCAGTATTGTACATATAGTCATTTAAAGACTGGGTTCCAGTCACTTGACTAGGTTTTAAAATAAATTGGTTGCTAAATGAGGAACAGTATACAATATGTACATTACAAGATTCAGAACCAAGAAATGGTCAAAGGGAACTCCAAGTTGATGACTTTGCTTTTATTTGCATAACTCATACATGCAGAGTTATGCATGTACTGTAATGTATACCAGAACATAAAAATACAGTATACTGTACGGTACAATCAGCAAAAGTTACACCACTGTACTATAGAAGAAGCCACCATAAGGCTGCACTGCTGCTCACATTCCTGCGTTTTAAGTCCAAATGCGCGTTGTACGTGGGAGCGTCAGGCTGCAAGTCCAAAGAGCACCTTAGTCATTAGTCTGAAAGTCCTTAAATGAGGAATATCTATATTACTTTTGCTTTAAACAATTCTTATTCTTTACTTTTTTAAAATCAGATTTTATCGGTACATTTTAGGTATACATAATGATCACATTCACCATAGGGAATTTGCACCTGTACATGATGTAACTTGATTCTTCTTTTTCCCCATTCCCCTACCCTCCCTTCAACCCCTCCTCCCTTCCCCATTTACAAAAGTTATGTTTCCATTTTTTCCTTCTTTTATCATTTTTAAAAAACTTCTTTACTTTTCCCTTCTTTCCTTTCCCCTTCTCCCTCCCTTGTTCCCATCCCCATTTTCTTTCCTTCTTTTTTTAAGACAGGGTCTCACTATGCAGTTCAGATTGGCCTTGAACTCATGCCAATCCTCCCTAAGGGTATTTTCTAAAGCTTGTATTATAGAAACTTTCACCTACACAGAGTAAAATAGTGTAATGAACCCATATGCAACATTTATCACAATTTTCAGTCTTATTTCATCTTTACTCCTACCCACTAAATGATATTATTTCCAAGGCAGATCCTTTCATCGATATCTTTAGTTTTTTCATTTGGTTGGTTTTTGGGGGTTTCTTTGTTTGTTTGAGACCGGGTCTCGCTATATAGTTCAGGCTGGCCTTGAACTCACCATGTAACCCAGGCTGGCCTTGAACTCACAGCGATCCTGCCTCAGCCTCCCAAGTGCTGGGATTACAGGTGTGCACCACGATGCCTGGTTCAGTTTTTTTTTTTTTTTTTTTTTTTTGGTGGGTACCGGGGGTCGACCTCAGGACCTCACGCGCCAGCAGGCGCCCGTGCCACTGAGCGATATCACTGGCCCCTTTTTCGTATGTGGGTTCCGGGAGTTGAACTCGGGCCCTTGCGCTTGCCAGGCAGGCGCTTAAGCCGCTAAGCCATCTCACCGGCCCTGGTTCAGTATTTTTCCAAGTGAGTTTTTATAAATACAATCACAATGTCATAGTCACACATAAGAAAATGAATAATCCCTAAATCTCAACTAACACTCATTGTGTTTTCAAATTTCCCCAAATGTTTGGGAAGGTGGATGGAGACACACACGCACTACCTAGGAGAGGGGGCTAGGGTACAGAAAGAACAGGGACATGGCCTCTCCACCACAGCTCAAGCCACAGCTATGGACGGAACTGCCAGGGCAGTAGCTGTTGTCAGGCTACTGGCCAACTTAGACAAAAGTAATCAAAACAAACTTCTGTGGACTATAAAAACCCACGCATCTGTGTGTGGCCCTGAAGCAAGCCTAACTCCCTGGCACCACACTGCAGATACCGCTGATTGACTGCCTACTGCTCCAGGGCACTTGCGTTGCACTATCAGGTTATCTCAGTTAATCCTTACGATTTTCAAGGTAAATACCCAAGGACCAGACAGAGAAAACCAAAACCCAGAGAGTTTCCGGATCACGCCGCAGTTCGGACACCTCAGGAAACAAAAGTAACTCTGAGTACCCCACGCTGCTCACTGTCTGGAAAGTGTGAAGGCACCGAGACCCAGGGACACAGACTGCTGGGACAATGAAGAAAGGATGTGGCTGCACCTGCTGCCCGTAGGGGCCACCTGGAGTAGCCTGACGCTGGCCACCACTCCCACCAGGAGGGGAGCTTGCTCGGCCTCAGTCCCTCACCGGGGGGACAGCTGCAGGGGAGCACCCAGCACAGGCTCTGGTCCTCACACCCTTCAGCCCACGTCTTCAGCACATCCTGACCTGTGTTCCTATACTCTAGGATGGGCCTGACCTGACCCCTGGTGCTGCTTTACAGAATCTGAATAATTTAGGCCCCAGTAGCTGAGGTGTCAGTTTCAGTGGCTGTGTTCCCATGGCACAGATGTCCCAGCCGCGTCATTAAGCTAATAACAGGCAAATGGGGAGGGGCCACTCTCCTGCACTTCAGCCCTGGGCCTATTTGAGTCCCCCCTGCTTCTTGTTCTGCTGAGAGCAGCAGGCTTACTCTGAGCCCAGGAACCAGGAGTGGAGGACGTGAGTCAGGGGGCCTGAAACAGAGGGCGAAAGGTAGAGCAGAAAGAGGCAGACAGAGGAAGGTCAGAGCTGGGGAGGCAGAGAAGCCAAGTCATTACAGAGGGAAAGACAGAAAGAACTTGAGACGGGTAAAGAGGGGGACGGGGCATAGGAAAGGGCAGAGGCCGAGGCTGGAGAATGAAAGGACCATTAGAGGAGAACCAGCAGAGGCCAAAGACCAAGTATGAACATCAACAAGCAGGTGCAAAATAGGGTCAGACAACCAGAAGGGCAACAGGGCTCCCCAGAGAGTAGCTGGGCCCATGAGCGATCTCAGCCTTTCTAATTTCCAGGTACTGTCCATGCCGCCTTTGCCGGCTAGGGCTGATACTGTCCTAGGTCTGGCCAGGAGAGCTGCCCCACCTCTGGCTATGGTACAGCCATGGGGCCCAGAAGCCACCACCTCTGCCTTGGCCTCCTGCTCCTGCTCCTACTTCATGCAGGTAAGAAGCTAGGCAAACCAGCCCTGGCCTCTCCTTGCAATGCTATAATTTCTGTCAGCTCCAAACCTCCCTTCCCCGTGAAGTCTCCTTATCTTTCTCTTCAGTACCTACATGGGGAACAAGCTCTCTACCTGGGAAATGTGGGAAAGAGCTGCTGAAGGGGGTGAGAGAAGACTTGCCTGGCTGGAGTGGGAGCAATGATGGGAAATTTCCAGAGATAGGGCTGGAAACTCAGAGAGGCCAATCGAGAAGGGCCTTGAATGTCAGACCAATACTTTTTAGCCTGCAACCGAGGGATCCCTGAGCAATTTTAGGCAGGTCCTGGCCTGGCAGAGAACATGTTTAAAAGTGTAATCTACCAGAAGTACACAGGTTGGTAGGAAAGAGTGAGTCTGAGGCAGGCAGAGTTGTGAGGAGGCTGCTATTGCTGCCATTGTGGCCCAAGCCAGAAAGGAAGGAGCCTGAGCTGCAAAGTGTGACAGGGTGCAGTCAGGAGATGTCTGGTGGGATCTGGAGAATCTGACAGGATTTGGAGACTGACTGGATTGCAGCAGGAGGAAAAGGGAAAGAGAATAAAGGAAGGAAAATTCCAATTTCCTCCCATCACTAGTTGTGCTCTTTGCTGAGATAACACAGGATAAGAAGCAGTTTCAAGCCAAGTGTGGTGGCACACACCTGTAATCCCAGCTACTCAGGAGGCCGAGACAGGAGGATTGTAAATTTGAGTCCCCCAACTTGGGGGACTTAACTGAGCAAGACCCTACCTCAAAATCAATCAGTCGGCCAGGTGTGGTGGCACATGCCTGTAATCCCAGCACTCAGGAGGCTGAGGCAGAAACATCACCAAGTTTGAGGCTAGCCTGGACTACACAGTGAGTTCAAGACCAGCCTAAACTATGTAGCGAGACCCTGTCTCAAAAAAATAAAAAAAAAATAAAAAAAAATCAATCGAAGGGCTAGAGATGTAGCTCAGTGCAAAAGCTATGGGTTCAATCCCCAGTATGAAATACAAAAAGTAGGTTTCAGGGTCTGGGGGTATAGCTCAGTGGTAGAGCATATCCTTAGCATGTGACAGTCCCCGATTCTGATCCATGGCAGACATCCATGGCAGACATCATGGCAGACATCCATGGCAGACATCATGCCAGAGCCAAAAAAAAAAAAAAAAAAAAAAAAAGTCACATTTCTAAGCATGGGAGAACAGATGAGTTAACATTTTGGAACTATGGAGCTTAAAATGCTTGAAAAAAGTAAGCAGTGCACAACAGTGCATATGGTCTGGAACTGAAAAGAAAAACCTGGCTTAAGAAAAAAATGAGGAAAAAAAAAAAGAGGAAGGACAAGATTCCGAGAACAATCTTTAAGTCAGGAACAAGGGAAAACCTAATATATTTTCAGAAGAGGGAATGCCAGGCATAGTGGTCACACCTGTGGTCCCAGCTACTCAGGAGCCTGAGACAGGAAGATGGTTTGAACCCAGGTGTTCAAGGCCTGCCTGGACAAAACAGCAAGACTTATCAAAACGAACTAACCAGTAGTTGGCTGCAGAAGAGGGAATGTTCCGGAAGTAGAAAGGTCTGAGAGACCAGAGGGAGAGGGTAATAAGGTTTGGGATGCCCGGGTAAAAGTTTGGAGTCCTGGGCACATGGGGGTCCCTCCAGCCTTTGTGGCAGGGCAGGCAGAATCCAGGTCCTTAGAAAGGGAAGAGAGGTGAAGAAATAAGGCAGTGTCTCTCCAGAACATAAGTCCACGGCCTTGGCCTCATTCATCCCTGGAGACAAACCAGGGGGGAACCAGCGCCACAGCCAGAGGGACAAAGGACAGGCAGCAGCAGAACCACTGAAAAAGCTGTGGGGCAGTGGGACGGATGACAGGGCTCCAGCTAGGGGTTTGGGGGCAGGGACCCTGCCCTGGAGTCATGGGTGGACAAACCTGACTGCTCCTCCAGAGTGCTTTGGAGCTGAGGGCAGGCTGGCTCACAAGCTGTTCCGTGATCTCTTCACCAACTACATAAGTGCCCTGAGACCTGTGGCCGACACAGACCAGACTCTGAATGTGACCCTGGAGGTGACACTGTCGCAGATCATCGACATGGTGCGTCGCAGTTGCGGTAGAAGAGCTGTGGAGTGTTACCTGTAACGGTGTTGAGGGACTAAGGGGTGGAGCCTGGGATTATTCTCCCAGCAAATCTGTGTTACGATAACAAGGATAAATGTCACCAACTGCCAGGTGCTCACTGTGTGGCCCACACTCTGCACCCGTGGACTCACTGAATCCCCAAGCAGGGATTATCCCCCATATAACGGCTGAGGAACCTGAGGCCCAGTGGTGAGGGAAGCCCGCAAAGATCATACAGCAAGTCGGGCCTGGGAGGGAAGTGGACTGCACAAAGAAGTCAGGTTCGGGGTGCTGACCAGAGCCCTGGAGGTGAGTGTGCACAAAGAGGGCAGGGGATGCAAATATAGGTGTCTGTTTCCTCCCCTCTAGGATGAGCGGAACCAGGTGCTGACCCTGTACCTGTGGATCCGGCAGGAGTGGACAGACGCCTACCTACGATGGGACCCTGATGCCTACGGTGGTCTGGATGCCATCCGCATCCCCAGCAGTCTTGTGTGGCGGCCGGATATTGTGCTCTACAACAAGTAGGACCTACCTGGGGCCCCCTCCTCTCCCTATCCCTCTGCGGAGTTGCCCTTCAACCCGGTATGCACGCATCTCCCTCCTAACCTAACCTGGTTGCTCTGGACGCTCCCCCTGGGGCTCTTCTAAGCCACCAGGAGCTCACAGCCACCCCTCAGCAAGGCACCCCCACTTTAGACTGACCCAGGCCAACTCAAGCTGAATGTCTGCTGGGGAGTGGTGACCAAAGCCTCTCTCTGGCCCCCTCCACCCTTCCAGGCCAGCTCTGATCTCAAGGCTTCCCAGGGATCTCTTTCCTCCAGGGCCTAGGTATCCAGAGCTTTCCTTTATGCCACCTGAACCAGTGCTGGTCTCTTAGCCAACACATGGCATTGCATATCTTCCTCCGGTCTCTCTAAGCAATTCTGCAGATGACTTCTGTCTTGGTTACTTTTCTCTCCTTGCTGAGATAAAATACCCACTGCCCAAAATTAGGGAAGGAAAGGTTTATTTAGCTCAGTTTGTGGAGGTTTCAGTTCATAATCATTTGGCTCCAAGGCAGAGTGGCGTGGCAGTAGAGCAACGTTCATGGCCGTGGAGACAGCAAAAGCAACAAGAGCAAAAAGGGAGCAGTGAGAGAGCAAGCCTCTTTCCCTCCCTTATATCGTACACAGGCTACCCACCCCAGGGTGGGTGTAGCATAATCCCAGCACTGGACCATGAATCAATCACAGACTCTAGACGCCCGCCCCCACGACCGCATGAGGCTTTGGGGGAACATCTAGACACAAACCATAATGACTCCCAAGGTCACAATGGCAACACAGCGTCACTCCCTGCTTTTGCAGCGAACTTTTTACCCTCCCTGGGCTAGCGCTGTCCCCTTCTGAGCCCTTCAGGTGCTGCCCTCTCTGGAGTTCCACAGACAGAGGTGCGCTTTTGGCGCTCTCCACCCTCTGTGCCGCCGGGGCCACAAGGGCGCCAGCAGCCCCAGGCCCCTTCCCAGGTCCGTCCTCACCTCCGCCTCGCCCAGGCTGCAGTCAGGCGGCTGATCTCCGCCTCCTCCGCCCACAGGGCAGATGCGCAGCCACCGGCCTCGGCCAGCACCAACGTGGTCGTGCGGCACGACGGCGCGGTGCGCTGGGACGCGCCGGCCATCACGCGCAGCTCGTGCCTCGTGGACGTGTCCGCCTTCCCGTTCGACGCGCAGCGCTGCGGCCTCACCTTCGGCTCCTGGACGCACGGTGGGCACCAGCTGGATGTGCGGCCGCGCGGCGCCGCCGCCAGCCTGGCGGACTTCGTGGAGAACGTGGAGTGGCGCGTGCTGGGCTTCCCCGCGCGGCGGCGCGTGCTCACCTACGGCTGCTGCTCCGAGCCCTACCCTGACGTGACCTTCACGCTGCTCCTGCGCCGCCGCGCCGCCGCCTACGTGTGCAACCTGCTGCTGCCGTGCGTGCTCATCTCGCTGCTGGCGCCGCTCGCTTTCCACCTGCCCGCGGACTCGGGCGAGAAGGTGTCGCTCGGCGTCACCGTGCTGCTGGCGCTCACCGTCTTCCAGCTGCTGCTGGCCGAGAGCATGCCGCCGGCCGAGAGCGTGCCGCTCATCGGTGAGCCCCGGCCCGCCTGCGCGCTTTGGGCTGTTGAGGGAAAGGAATAGGCGCCTTCCAGGGTGAGCCCCTGCCCCTAGCTCCCGGAAAGGGCCAGTCTTTTCTCAAGGCCTCGGTGCAGGGAGCTCTGTGCCCCGCTCCCCATGTCGTTTTATTTTATTTTTGGTGTTTTGAGAAGTCTCGCTACGTAGTTCAGTCTGGATTTGAACTCACTGCGTAACCCAGACTGACCTCAAATTCGTGGCAATCCTCCTGCCTCAGCCTCCTGAGTGCTAGAATTACAGGCACCACCCCCTGACCCGGTGTTTTAAACATAGGCAAAATTTGGTGAGCACTGGCAATGTGCCAGGCTCTCTCCTGTACACTTACATATGAGGTGAGCAGCACCGCAAACCTATAAGGTGGATTCTCTCGTTATCCCAGTTGTACAGAAAGGATCAGAATTTGCCCCAGATCATGCCCATAACTGTTGGAGCCTTCTGAGGGAGAACAGGTAGCTGCTGAAAATTCCTCGGTAGTAGAGGGATGGGGGAACTTGACTCTTACCTCCCTCCTCTTTCCATCCTTGGGCTTGACGGGGTCCTGAGAGCCTCCTGGTGGGCCTGTCCGGATTTGTGGGGGAGGCAGCAGGGAAGCTTAGGATCCCCAAGTTGTTGTTTTGGGCACCAACTGGCTGTCTGTCTCTTGCAGGGAAGTACTACATGGCCACCATGACCATGGTCACTTTCTCAACCGCACTGACCATCCTTATCATGAACGTGCATTACTGTGGTCCCAGTGCCCGCCCAGTGCCAGCCTGGGCTCGGGCCCTCCTGCTGGGACACCTGGCAAAGGGCCTGTGTGTGCGGGAACGAGGGGAGCCCTGTGGGCAGTCCAGGCCACCCGAGCCAGCCCCCAGCCCCCAACCTCCTGCTGGCCCCCCAGCAGGCCCTTGCCACGAACCACGGTGTCTGTGCCACCAGGAAGCCCTACTGCACCATGTGGCCACCATTGCCAGCACCTTCCGCAGCCACCGGGCTGCCCAGCGCTGCCACGAGGACTGGAAGCGCCTGGCCCGAGTGATGGACCGCTTCTTCCTGGGCATCTTCTTTTCCATGGCGCTGGTGATGAGCCTGCTGGTGCTGGTGCAGGCCCTGTGAGGGGCTGGGGCTGGGTACCAGGGAGCTGCTGCAGCCACAGCACCTCTGGGCAGGGGTGGCAAAGGCCAAGCGGTGTTTTGTCCTCACAGAAGGCAGCCAGTCGCTTCTCAGTGGGGCACCTTCTCTTCAGGACCACTGAAGCACTACTGATTCCACAGTCCACAAGGACTCCTCGTTGTCTACGTGTCCTAACTACTCCCCTAATTCCTAAAAGAGGAGGAACTGTAATAATGTCCATGCTCATGGTTAGAGCTCTGCAGGGGAAGTGCAGTTACTGTATAAGAAACAGAGCCACTACATTTCCTGTCTTGCTAGGCAGCTGCTGCTACAAGGACTTAGTCTTGCCATCCTTGTCTAAGGGCTCAGGGAAGGAAATTCATGTTTCCAAAGCAGGAGGCCAAACAGACATTTGGCTCCAGAGAATGGCTCCACCCATAATAAAAAAAAAAAATGTGTGCACCTGGCACCTCCCTGATATCCTGTCTTCCCCTTGGGCCCCATGGTGGTAAAACTCAGGGACCCAAGTTCGTCTCTACAGACAAGAGTCACGGGTCAAAGTAGAAATTACATCTTTGCTAAAAAATAACTAGGATCCTGGGAGAGAGCCCAGTTCTCCCTCTGCATTTCTCCTGGTCTCTGTCCTCTGGAATTAGATATGGTCCACCTCGTTCCCGCACAGACGTTGGGAGAGGTGGAAAGCGTCAAAGTAGGGCCAGTGCCGGGGTCAGTCATTCACAGGCATCGGTTCCTTTCTGACTCACACGGTTGCTGGTGCCATCTCTGAGCCTCAGACCTAGTCTCTGCCCTCAGGAACTAGGGACTGGGACCTGTGGGAACACAGAGGCAGGGATCTTAACCCAGCCAGTGGCAAAGGCCAGAGGTGGCTGTCTGAGGAGTGCTGGGAGCTGTCCAGGTAGGCATGTGAGGTGTTTGAATCACACAAGTCCCACGGCCAAGTGATCTCCCCTCACCCCAACACCCCTCCAGTAAGTTGAGGTCTCTTCTGTCTTCAGGTGAGCAGCTGCCTGTCCTGGAGTCCTCCCACCTCCAGTGAGAGCCTCACTCCAAGAGCCCAAGGTTCAGTCCCCAGATTCTTCCCTGTGTCTCCACCAGAGGTCTGGCAGCTGCCGATGGGTTTACCAGGGAGCTTGAGTACACTTCGAGCACACGCGTGGCCAACATCATCCAGCTGGTGGAGGCTCAGGCGGGGCTGCTCAGTGTCTGATGGATCAGAGCAGGTCTGGACTTGCTGGCAGGGCCTCTAGGAACCACAGCGACAGCAGCAGGGACCAGCGTGCCAAGAGGGAGCCCTGACGCGTGGCTGCAGGGAAAGCAGGCAGGGGAAGAAGAGAGAGTGTTAGAAGCAAGATGAGGACATGAAGATACAACATGGAGAGACTGGCAGCATGAGCTGAAAGGACTGATACAATTGCCAGGAGACAGATGAAGGACAAGGATTCAGGAAGGAAGGAAGAGACAGAGATGGGTGAGAGCCCCTGCTCGCCACCCAGAGGCCATCAGGTGTCACCCCCTGCCTTCAGAAGGCACAAATGAGGTGTTGCAGGGTGGGCTGGGATATGGGTTGGAGACCTGAGTGGGTTCCAGTGACACTGAACTTGGCTCCTCTGCCCACACCCTGCTCGGAGACATGCTGGGTGGGCTGTGGGGGAAACAGCTGAACTTTCCCAGGGCCTGAAGTTACATTAGGGCTCAAAGAAGAGGCCTCAGTTGGGTGCTGGAGAACCAGTTTCTGGTCCTACCACTAACTCAGTAACCTTGGGCAAGTCACTTCTGCCTCATTTGGTTTTCCCTTTACTGTTTCGTGGGAGTAATACCCTGGTTCTGCCCTCTGATAGTCGACAGTGTGGTAAAGATAAAGTGAGATGATGTCCGGGGAGGGTGGGGTCCATCCTAGTGGGCTGGTCCGAAGTTTGGCTCTAGAGCCAGGCTGCCTGGGCCCCACCCACCCTTACTAGCTGTGTGGTGTAGGGCTGGTTGCTTCTCCTCTCTGGGCCCTGTTTCCATGCTGAGTAGAATGGAGTGATGATAGGACCTGCACTATAGGCAGGATTAGTGGCCCAATGTATGTGGAACTCTGTGTACTATTGTGTGAGGGAAGATGGGGGAGCAAAGCAGAACCTGAGGGTCCTTCCTGCCCACTGCTCAAAGTCCTGGGGAGGGAGGGAAGGGACAGTCATGGCTGGGGGTGGGGAGCAGCTGTTTCTTCAGCAGAAGTGGCCTATTGCCACCTAGAGAAGTGGTGGCCCAGCTAGGCCCTGGCACAGCAAAAGTTCGAGGGAAGACAAGAGAGACCTGGGTGTCATCTAGTCCTATTTCCTTATTTAGAAATAAGGAAAGTAATGCCCAGAGAAAGAATAGGTTTGTCAGAGAGAAAGTTAGGATAGAGCCTAGATTAGAGCTGAGGCTTTCACCAGAGGCCTGGTGTTGGCCTTCAAAGGCAGGTCTGTGGGAGCCTTGAGGACAGTAACGACAGAAACAGTGACAGTGAGTTCTTCAGCCTGAGGGAGGATGCTGTGGGGAGCAGCCTCAGTGCAGCCTGAATCCTTGGGCCTGACAGTGGCCCCTCCTATGAGGGAGGGGCAGACCCAACCAGAGAGCAGGTGGATCTACTGACCTGACCGCCACTTGGTACATGTGCACACCTTCTGGGAGAACTTAGCAACCCCCACAACTGTCGGGTTAAAAGGGTTCACTTTTAGAGCCAGGCATGGTGGCACACACCTGTAATCCTAGCACTCAGGAGGCTGAGGCAGGAGGATCTTCTCAAGTTTAAGGGCAGTCTGTACTACATAGTTCAAGGTCATCCTGAACTTCATAGCAAGACACTGTCTCAAAAAAAAAAAAAAAAAGGTTCTCTTTTTTGATTAGGAGGTGGTTTTTTTCTTACAAGAGGGCGGTCCAGGTAAGGGCCAACCCCCGAGCACCCTGCTCATCCCAGCACTGAGCCCCACCCTTACCTGAGCTATCCAGACGGCAGGGCCCAGATTTGCACTTCTTGTCTGGAAGAAAGAAACAGGGAAGAATCAAAGCCTCAGTAGCTCTCCAGGTGGGAAGGGCCTTGGTGCTCTGGTGGCCCTGCCCTGACTTGCTCGAGAAAAAGCTGGTACGCGTCCTCTCATTCTGCTGTCTAGGGTGGGACCACCCTCTGTGGATTTGATGATCCCAAGCTAGCGAGTAGTGGGGCCAAAAGGGAGCCAGCCATCCAAGTCAGGGTCCCTTCTGAGCCACCCTTGTTCCCTGGCGGTGATTTCACCCCCTTGCCACGCTCACCTCTCCCCTGCCTTGCCTTGTCCCTGCCAGGGAGGGCTGGTCTGTGTTGTTGGCCTGTCCTCACCACCACGTCAGCTCCTGACCACCCACAGCATTGGCGAAATGAGACCTGAAGCCACACAGGACCCACTTTAGTCCTGCTTATGGTTTCAGCCAACTATCTACTTCTGGCTATGAAAACTGGGCCTTCCTCAGCCAGACATAGCAGGCCACAACCCTTCAGAGATGAAGAATACTAAGCTGGCTATGGTAGCACATGCCTGTAATCCCAGCACTACAGGAGGCTGAGGCAGGAGGATTGCAAGTTTGATCCCAGCCTAGGCAATTTAACAACTTAGACCCTTTCTCAAAAAGGAGGGGTGTTGGAGATATAGCTCATCACAAAGACCCTGGGATCAGTCCCTAGTAGTACCCTCTGCCCCATTCTCATTATTTCTCCACTGACAAGCTCTGGAGGATCGACGGGAGGAATAGCCAAACCCTCCTGGTCATAGCTGGAACTGGAATTTAGAGGCATAACACCCATCTGCACACATGCACACATGTGCGTACACACCTGCCCAGGACACTATAGCACATCGTTCCTATTCTGCCTCATAAAACCCCTGGAACCAGGCATGGTGGTGCACAACTATAATCCCAGCACTCGGGAGACTGAGGCAGGAGGATTGCTGTGAGTTGGAGGCCAGCCTGGGCTACAAAGTGAGTTCAAGCCAGCCTGAACTGCATAGTGAAACCCTGTCTCAAAAAGACAAAAAAAAATTTAAAAATTAAAAAACACCCTGGAAACTCAGGTTGGGACTCTTACTCATTTTTGGCAAGAGCAGTCTGTGTGTCGATACTGTGACTAGAAAATAATTCGCTCCCAGCTTCCAGCCAGGAAGAGAGGCTGGTCCAAGACCCCTGCCTTGGTCAGGGAGCCCTCTTCAGCCTTGCAGCAGGCAGGTGGCCTTCAGGGACTAGAAGTCTAGGTCTCTCCTTACATAGAGTGGTGGAGAGGCTGGTGCACACAACCTGTTCTCCTCACTGCTGGTTTGCTTTTCGTTCTTATGCACACACTTTTTGGCCTGAATGGGGAAGCCCACCTGTCACACAGGTACCCTCCTCACCTTTGACGTATTCGCAGTTGTACATGCTGCGCTTGCCCAGGGCCCGGAGGTAGATGCGGGCAGGGCCCTGGGCCGGTCGGCTGGCATTAATCACCTGGAAGGTCTCAAAGGGGGGGATCAGCACCTCTTCCTCTCCAGGGAAGGAGTAGCCTCTGATAGGAGCCCCTAGGCAGGTCCAGATGCCAAAGAAGGTGTCCTCGCCAAACTGCTGAGCTGCGACATTCTGCAGGGATGCAGAGGCAAAGCCCCCCAACCTTACTGTCGCCCCAGGCCCTGCTGGCCAAAAACGCAGGCCATGAACCCCTCGGTACACCTGGTGGCACCGGGGTGAACGCTGGCCTGTGCCCAGCAGCTGCAGGGCCTCTGTGAGCAGGAAGTGGAGCGTCTTGAAGGAGAAGTGCTGGAGGTAGTGGGCCCGGGAGCGGCCCGCCTCACGCACGGCCGCGTTGAACTCCTTGTGCAGGGGGCTGTTGGCGGTGTAGGCCAGGAGCGCCACCATGTGCTCATCCCGGAAGCCGGGGGGCGGTGGGGGTGGCCGGGTAGCACTCAGGCCCCATGCTGGCCCCCAGGCCTGGCGATCCTGCCACTGGCTGTTGGCCAGCGCCCAGCCCTCTGCATAGACTTTGTTGGCCTGGAACTCTGTGTGGTTGAGTTCCGGCAGGGCAGCTGTCATGGCTGCTGCACAGCCTGCATACTGGTCATCAAAGGAGGTCAGGGCCATGTCCAGGGGTGTTTCTTGAGAGAAGATGTCTCGTCGTGTGATGGAGTGCCTCTGGACCTGAGGGAGAGATGATGAACCCCTGTCACCCTGAGGTAAGATAGAAGAAATAAAAGATAGAAAGGAGACAAGGAAAATCATAACTAACAATTGTACTTTTGAAAAGATTGCAACTTCCAGGACCCAGTCAAAGTCACCCAAGTCTATCCATGTGGGGATCCCTTGGTTAATTTAGGCTTCTTTCTTTCCACACCCATCACATCCAGAATACTTCAAGAATATTCTAAGTCCTTAAATTGGCTTAGTTGAGAGAGTAAAGTGCAGAAACCTGATCTTAAAATAAAAGAACAGACTGAGAGAATTCAAAGAATGATTATCCATCTAAAAAACAAAAACAAACAAAAACCCTAAAGTGAGCTTCTACCTGTAAAATGGGCCAGTACCCTTCTGGGGGTGGGCCAGCTTTACCACAGGTTTTCGCCCCCTGGAGAGAAACGTAAATGTTCCTAGTTCCAAAAGAAAGCATGTGTCTCTCTCAAGGGTCTGCACTCTGTTTCTCTGTGTATTTTTATAATTCTTCGCTATAAATCTCTTTATGCCTCTTTCTGACTGATCCTGGACATCCTTTTTCCTTGATGGGAGTCAGTGAATCTACAACTTACTTTACAGTAGGGAGGGTTTAGGATCCTTATCTCTGCTTTGGCAACCTCCTCCAACCCTGTCCAGTGACAACCCAGCTGTGGTGGTGCTTGTTGTGCCAAGAAAGGCCAAAGGCCTGCAAGCCCCTGAGAGGGGAAGGGATTGGGAGCTGCTGGCTGTGTGCACCCCAGTGCCAGCGCCTGGGGCTGTCCCCTTACATAGACACCCCCCCCAGGGGAAGCTTGGGCATTCTTTTTTCTCCTTTCAGGGTTTAGCTCTTCCAGGATGGGGAAGGTGAAGGATGACCATACCTGAAGGGCGTCCATGAGGCCCACAGACACAAAAAGCAGCAGAGACAGCATGGCAGGGATCTGCATGTTGGAGGTGAGCCTGGGCAAGTTGGTTTCTCTTTTTGGGTCTCAGTTTCCCCATCTGGAAAATTGCAGTGGTAATTTGTGCAGTTTAATAAACTGACACCTCGTGTGTGCCACTCCAAGTGCTTGGGACAGAGCATCACAAGATAGAAATGGAGGCTCAGAAGAGAGAGGGGATCCTTCTTGTCGAAAGGAATATGGGAGACTTCCTGGAGGGGAGGACATATGAACAAGGTCTTGTAGGATGAATAGAGAAAAAGATATCAGCAAGTTGAGACTGGGAGAGCAAAGACTGGAGTTTGGGGAGGAAAGGGGTTTGGGGCAGCAGGAATAGGTAGAATGAAGGCATCAGAGGTAAGAATTCTGAGGATGTGGAGTGAAGGACACGCCTAGCCTGGCAGAGCTTGCAGTGGGGAAATGTTGGGAAGGGGCTTGACTACCACGTGAGGGGTCTGGGCTGACCTTTCTTGAGCCAGAGGCCAGAGCAGGGGCAGTTCCTGGTGAGCTCAGATGTGGGGCCAGAGCTGTACTCTGGGAGTAGGCCTGGGGGCCAGAGGGCCTGTGGTGCACACAGGCACACAGCTAAGACCTCTTCTTCCAAGCCTCAGCTGTACCCAAGGAGGGGCAGATGGAGACCCCCTGGGTGCCAAGGAAGAGAGAGTAAGAGGCCCGTACTTCCCCAAGGGAGCCAAGAAAACCATAGCCTCCTGCACCCTGAAGGTGGACACACCGAGGGCCCAAAGTGCTCTAAGAAGAGGGCCACCCAGTGTTGAGTCAGGACTGGGACAGATGTCCCTAAGCCAGTGCTGCTGCTGTACTGCCTCCTCTTTCTCCTCCTCCTTTTTTCCTCCTTCTTTTTATTTTATTGCAAAGTAATACCCGTTTGCAGTGGGGGAAGTGGTTATATGTCCTTGGTCATAAGTCTAAGGCTCCTTCCTTTTTTCTCTCTCTTTTTTGTTTTTTGTTTGTTTTGTGTTTTTTTTTTTTTTAATGTGGGTACTGGGAGTCGAACTCAGGACCTCACGCTTGCCAGGCAGGCGCTTGTGCCGCTGAGCTATCTCACCGGCCCTGTTCATTTGTTTTTGAGTGGGTCTTGCTATGTAGTGCAGGCTGGCCTTGAACTCACTTATGTAGCCCAGGCTGGCCTCAAACTCATGATGATCCTCCTGCCTCAGCCTCCCAAGTGCTGGGTTTACAGACATGTACCACTATGCCTGGCTGCTTCTTTCTCTCTGTTCACTCTCCTTCCCTCTCCTAGGCTGGCCTATGGTGGCTCTCAGGACCTTTCTCAGAGCATATTCAAATGATATCATATTTACGTACACATATACATATATAGTTTTCTGTATGCATCCTGTTTTGTTTTTTTGTTGTCACTTAAAAAAAAAAAAGGGAATGTGTTGGGGACTGGGCTGTGTAAGGGTTAAGTTGCTGACCACAGTGCTCTGAAGACAAGATAACACCACAGTGGAGGCAGCCAAGGACACAGGCTCTCACTCCCTATTCTAGGGCAGTAACTGTCTAGGCCTATTCGGTCTGCCCTATTCTAGGGCAGTAAATAGAGATAAGACAGTTCTCTTACTTGGCAAAATTTACTGCTGGAAAAGTCTTCGTTCTAACTTCTCAAGGGCCTGCTCTGTTTCCTGCCTTTACCTCAGCTTTTTCCTCCGCTTTCCTTTATGCCCCCCTGAACTTGTTTGAAATCCAATAAATATGGGCAATGCAGAGAAATCTTTGTCTTAGCTCCAAAAGAGTTCTGACCTTCCTGGACCCCACAAACCATATTACTTTCTTCTTTTATTTATTATTTATTTATGTATTTATTTTTTTATGTGGGTACCGGGAACCAAACTCAGGACCTCGCGCTTGCCAGGCAGGCACTTGTGCCGCTAAACTGTATCACCGGCCCTCTTCTTTTATTTAAGCCTTTGCTATACACTCATTTTAGGAGATTGGGGGCACCCCCAAGCTCCAGATAGGAACATTCTTAATCCTTACACATACACATCCGTTAGCTCCCCCCCTCCAGGAAACAGTGCAGCATGGGCTTCCTTCCCACCAGTACATACAGATCTGCCTTATTCATTACAGTGGCAGCACAGCGTGTTTCATGGCATAGTTAAGCCATATGTGAGACACTTAGATTTCTTCCTAATTTTTATATATTATATGTAATCTACAGTGAACATTCATTATATAAATTGTCTACTTATGCTCATATTTTTATACGAAAGAGTTCCAGAAGTAGAATGAGGTTTGAAGCTTATGAGTATTTTTATTTTGACAGGCACTACCAAACTGCCATTCAGCCTGTCACAGTGGCACATTCCTATAATTCCAGCACCTAGGGAGGGTGAGGTAGGAGGATCATAAGTTCAAGTCCCTGGGGATCATCTGGGCAATTTAGCAAGATCCTGTCTCAAAATTAAAAAAATAAATAAATGAAAGGGCTGGGAATGTAGCTCAGTGGGTTTGATTCCCAGTACTGCAAAATAAAACAAATGAATTGCCACTCAAAAGGTACCAGTTTACTGCTTCTCCCCACACACATCAAATGAAGGAGAGTGCCCTTTTCTCCACATCTTTGCGAGTGTTGGATATTTTTGATTTCTGTTTAATTTTCATTTAACTGGTTCGGAAATGTGTATATATTCATGTTACTATCAACACAAAGTCATAAATACATCTTTCATCTCCAAAAGTTTTCTCGTGTGCCTTTGAAAAATTTTGATGTCATTTTGCTTTTGTCTGTGTGTGTGGTAAGAACACTTAATGTGAAACCTACCTTCTTAAATTTTTAAGTGCCCCATACCTTATTGTTAACTATAGGCACTATGCTGTACCAGAATAGACTTTAAAAGCACATCTTACTCATTGTTGTAGTCTGTGTACACAGTAGGTGCTCAATAAAGAGTACATTGAGAATGTCTTGGTCTTACAGGAAAATGATGGAGTGGTAAGCAGCAACAAATCAACCTCTCGGGCCGGTGAGATGGCTCAGCGGCGTAAGCGCCTGCCGGGCAAGTGCGAGGGCCCGAGTTCGACTCCCGGATCCCACATACGATAAAAGGGCTGCTGATATCGCTCAGCGGCACGGGTGCCTGCTGGCGCGCGAGGTCCTGAGGTTGACCCCCGGTACCCACAAAAACAAACAAAAAGACAAATCAACCTCTCCGAGACTTGGAATCCAGACACTGGAAAATAACAACTTGGGGAAGAAAAGGAGGAGGGAACTGGTTCCCTGGGACCCGAGAAGGATCTGAAGGAAAAATTGGAGTTCACAGAGAAATCGAAGAGACAGACCTCAGCACAAAAAAAGGAAGGGGCAATCTGCACTTTCTCCCTGGCTCCTGGTGTGAGAAAGGAAGATCTAATCTACAGAGACACAGTGCCAGTGGGGGACTCCAGAGGCCTCCAGGGAAAAACACACTAGTAGAACAGAGCAGTGGATGCTGTGTGATATAACAGTTGGTGAGTGACTCCAGTCCAAGTGACTGTCATATCCCCTAGAGAGAGTGCTTGGTCAGATGCCATTTTAGGGAGGATCCAACTGAAACCCAGGACTCAGAGTGGCTGTGGGTTGGCTTCATCTCAGGGTCCCCAGTGTTAAACTCTCACAGTGACTGGCTGAGGGCCAACCACAAGTGTTATAAGCGAAATGACTCAGGCCCCAATCCCACAACCAGAGGCAGGGTTAGCCTGAACCTTCATGGATTTGAAAGTATCAGAACTAGCACCCCACCCTAATCCTACTGCAAACTTGCTGGGATTATCTGGCACAGATCTGAGCTCTGTCAACCAGTGAGGGCAGAGTCACGTCCTGAATTGGACACTGCCACCAAACTGTAGACCCCAAAAGATAACTACAGGCTTGAAAACACAGAAATTTCTTCCCTCTTTTTTTTTTTTTCCCTTCTCTGCTATTTTTTAAAATTTCTGTTTATTTGTTGGTTTTTGGGGGGACATTTTTTTTTTCAGTATAGTGAACATTGTTTTTAGGTTTTTTTGTTTTGTTTTGTTCTTGTTTTTGTTTTTTCCTTCTCTCTTTCCCTCCTTTCTTCTTCACTGGTTTCCTGAGATTTTGGTAATCTTCCTTTGTCCTTCAGCCTTGCTTCTAATCTCTTTCTCTTCTTTTGTTTCTCTATTTCTTCCTCTTGTCTCTTTTAAATTTTTTCCCCTTAGGGTAAAATTGCTCTATTGAGAGGATATTTACTATATATAATTTTCTGATTTGTCTTAGATTTTTTTATATAACTATAAATCTCGTACCTATGGTTAAAGGTGGCAAATTAACAGTTATCACAGTTTGTCATTTTCCAGTCTGTGTTGGATGCTATTGTTATTACTGATTATACTACTTTAGCCAATGTGACATAGTTGTGATCAACTGATCTTCCTTTTATGCCAATACCAAGATTGTCTCAGGGTCATAAATAATACTATAGTCCAATACCAAAGAACTGGAAACTAGGACAAACAGGCTGTAACCTTTCTTCCCTAATAAATTGAAGATATAGGATCCTGGGACAGACTCAAAAGCCAGCTATGCTTGGAGGGCATCTCTGAAAAGTCATTTCCTAAAGAGATCTGATACTAGTGATAACGCTACCTAACATAAGCAATTTACAAGCCTCAATACAGAAAACCAACAGCAACAACAAAATAGAAAAATCAGAAAACAGGGAAGCAAGATGCAACCCATTACCCCCAAATTGCCTATGTCAAGTCCCTGGGGCATTGAGGCGGAAGAAATCAGAAGCCACCTATCTGAATTTTCTAAAATGGCAGCAGCAGAAGTAACAAAACAAATGAATAAGTCTCTTGACAAAAGCAAAACAGAAATAATTACACAGATAATTAAAGAGATGATGACATAAGGAAGGAAATGGTTAGTAAATCTAGAGTAGATACAGATTTAAAAAATAGAGAAGCTTATAAAAGACATGCAGACCATGAATGCCCAATATAGAAAAGAAACAGATTCTATAAAACAGACTCAAATAGAAATCCAGGAGATTAAAAATTGTACTGAAAGTATATGTAATAGAGGCAACCAATGTGAAGGTAGAATATCAGAACTAGAAGACAGGGTTGTGGTTGGTGATCATCAAATGAAAGACCTCTTGAAAATAGCAAGGGACCATGAAAAATCAATCCCACAGCTGCTAGATGATGCGAAGAAGACTAATATAAGGTTAATTGTAATCAATGAAGAATTAGAAGATAACACAAGGCATTAAAAAACCTGTTAACAGATATAATAACAGAAAACTTTCCAAACATGGAATAAGAATTTGATATACAGATTAGTGAGGCATATAGAACTCTAGCCATGGCCAGAAAAAAACTAAAGCAAGGCATGTAAGAGTCAAGATTTCAGAGATTCCTGAGTAATATTTTTCTCCAAAAGGTATTTATACATTCTCTAATGCTTGAGTTTGTTAATACATAAGAATGTTTACTTGTTGTCTTTAAAAAAAAATTATGAGTTAAATAAAAACTTTAACAAGCAAAAAAAAAAAAAAAGGAGAGCAGGGCTCTGATAAAGATCAAGCAGGTCCCTAAGGAAGACATTAACAACAGATAGGGAAAGGACTCCAGTTTGAGTAGCTGGAGGGGTACACTCTGATGGAGTGATTCAGACTGACCCACCCACAAAAGCAGGGGGCCAGGGTCTGGTCGATTATTGATTATTATCTCAGTTCTATGTCTAGGTCAGGCTGAATCCTTGTGACTTGAGGGGCAATTTGGATTTTGTGGGAGGAATCCTCATGACCCAACGGGCAATTTCAGTAATGTGAGGCTCTGCTGAAATCCAAGATGACCACAGGTTTAGGACAATGGGACTTCAAGGCACAGATGAATGTCCCCATAAATCTCTTACACCAGTGTCCTCAGTCTTGAAGGGCGATGAGATAGGCTAGGAAAATTAAGGGCTAATAAACCTTGTTTTGCCAATATTTAGACAGACATTCCCTAAATGACTGGCATGCCTAAATGCAGAGCTGAGGATGATTTGAGTTTTACAAAAAAAAAAAAAAAAAAAAAAAAAGCCAAGCTTTGTTCTGTTTTTAGTTAACTACTGGGCATTTGTAGGCCCAAATGAAGGGTTACAAAAGTGCCTCGAAGTCCCTAATTGCCTCAGAAGAAAAACAAATCATGCTTTTAATGAGTAACAGGTTAGGGCCTAGGCATTTGTTTATCCTTTGTACCTATGGTGGTCTCTGATTATGCCATGGTTATGTCAATACTTTAGAATTTACATAATATTTTATTGCAGTTTATCATATATTTTCCTTTTTTTGTTGTTGGAACTGGAATTGAACACAGGGTCTTTGCACCGAGAAGTATCCTCATCCCCAACCTATTCATTGATTGACTGATAGATAAGAGTCTTGCTATGTATTTCAGGCTGGCCTTGAACTCGCTTTGATCCTATTGCCTCAGCCTCTGGAGTGCTGGGATTGAAGGTGTGCACAACCACACCCAGCCTTGTTTTACTTAGAGATAGTATCTCATTAAATTTCTAAATTGCCAAAAAAAGAAAAAAAGATTTCAGAAATTCAACACAAGAGCAGAAAAGCTGTTAGAGAGCTGGGGATATAGCTCAGTGGCACAGCGCCTGCCTGGCAATCTCAAGGTCCTGAGTTCAATTCCCTGTTCCAAAAAAAAAAAAAAAAAGCTGTTAAAGAGAAGAATCAAATCACCTATAAAGGAAAACCCATCAGAACACAGCAGACTTCTCAACAAAAACCTTTAAGGGGAGTTTGGAGTGAAGTATTTCAAGGCCTAAAAGAAAACATTTCCAACCCAGATTGATGTACCCTGCAAAATTATCTTTCAAAGTTGATGGAGAAATAAGACACTTCCATGATAACACCTGAAAAAATTCATGACCACCAAACCAGCACCCCAGAAAGTTCTGAAGGATATTCTAGAAAAAGACAATGAAGACAACAATTTCAAGAATCCCAATAGGATGAATTACATACCAGGCAAGGCAAGCAATTACATAGAAGGAAAGAAAGAGGACCAATAATAGGAAAATAATATTGACAAGGATAAGTCAATACATATCGGTTATAACCATCAGTGTAAATGGTCTCAGTTCACCAATCAAAAGAAACAGATTGAGTCAGGCATAGTGGCACATGCCTATAATCCCAGCACTCGAGAGGCTGAGGCAGGAGGATTGCTGTGAGTTGGAGGCCAGCCTAGGCTACAAACTGAGTTCAGGTCAACTCTGAACTACATAATGAGACCCTGTCTCAAAAAACCAAAAAAAAAAAAAAAAAAAGAAAAAGAAAAAAGAGGTTGGTAGAATGGATCAAGAATTAAGATCCAAGATTTAGCTATTACAAATTGTTCTGCTATAAACATGGGTGTACATATATTGCTGTGGTATGATGTTTTTAATTCTTCTGGGAAGATACCCAGAAGGGGAATAGCTGGGTCAAATGGGACCTCCAGTCCTAGTTTTTTGAGGAGTCTCCACACTGATTTCCACAGTGGCTGCACCAGTCTACACTCCCACCAACAATGGAGAAGGGTTCCTTTCTCCCCACAGCCCCTCCAGCATTTGTTATTAGTTGATTTCTTGGTAATAGCCATTCTTTCTGGGGTGAGATGAAATCTCAGTGTTGTTTTAATTTGCATTTCTTGAATGACCAATGATGTTGAACATTTTTTTGTTTTGTTTTTGGGGTTGATTTTTTTTTTTTTTTCTGTCTTTTTGAGACAGGGTTTCACTATACAGTTCAGGCTTGAACTCACTTTGTAGCCCACGCTGGCCTCAAACTCACAGCAATTCTCCTGCCTCAGCCCCCCAAGTGCTGGGACTACAGTCATGCACCACCATGAACAGCCCATTTTTTCATGTATTTATCTGCCATTTGTATGTCTTCATCTGAGAAGCGTGTGTTCATCTCAGATGCCCATTTTTGGATTGGGTCTTTGAATTTGGGGGGCCTGATTTTTTTCAATTCTTTATATGGTCTAGATATAAGTCCTTTGTCTGAGGGACAACTGGCTAAAATTTTTTCCCACTCTGTGGGTTGTCTTTTCATTCTATTGGTGATTTCTTTTGATGTGCAAAAGCTTTTTAAGGGCCAGTGGGATAGCTCAGTGGCCTACGCGCCTGCCTGGCAAGTGCGAGGGCCCAAGTTCGACTCCCAGATCCCACATACGAAAAAAGGGCCGGTGATATCACTCAGTGGCACGGGCTCCTGCTGGCGCGCAAGGTCCTGAGGTCGACCCCCGGTACCCACAAAAAAAAAAAAAAGCTTTTTAATAAGATGAGGTCCCAGTTGTTGCTTCTTTGAAGTATTTCCTGTGCAGTATGGGTTTTGTTCATGAACTCTCTGCCTACATGCCCATGAACTGAGGAATGGATAAAAAATGATGTGGTCTTCTTATATAATGGAATACTACTCAGCCATAAAGAAGGATAAACTTGAGACTTTTACAGGTAAATGGATGCAATTAGGGACCATACTCATAAGTGTAATAAATCAGACTCACATGTATAAGCATCATATTGTCTCCCTGGTGTGAGAAACTGAAAGAGTAAGTAAGGTCCAAAATGTACAATATTGTGAAATGGGAAGAAACTGTCCAAAAGAAAAAAGGAACTAGGATGGGGGAAAGGGGAAAGAAAGGAAGGGAAAAGGAAAAAAACAAAATACAAGACAGTTATACTACTAGTTTCTCTTAGTTAATTGAAAAGAAAGGCTTGTGCTAGTATCATTTGGAGAATTTTTTTATGCCCATATCTTGTACTCTGAGTAACTACTCTAAAGATAACAATAATCAATGTAGTCACTATTGTTATTCTCCTATTATTTCATTATGAAATTTTGTTTTACTTTTTTTCATAAATTTTTTTTAAAAGAAATAAGATTCAACAATATGCTGGGGCCGGTGAGATGGCTCAGCGGCATAAGCGCCTGCCTTGCAAGCGCGAGGGCCCGAGTTCGACTCCCGGATCCCACATACGAAAAAGGGGCCGGTGATATCGCTCAGCGGCACGGGTGCCTGTTGGCGCGCGAGGTCCTGAGGTCGTCCCCCCGGTACCCACAAAAAAAAACAAAAAAAAACAAAAAAAAACAATATGCTGCATACGAGAAACACATTTGAGTCAAAAAGAAATTCATAGGCTGAAAGTCAAAGGATGGAAAACAAGGGCCGGTGAGATGGCTCAGCGGCATAAGCGCCTGCCTTGCAAGCGCGAGGGCCCGAGTTCGACTCCCGGATCCCACATACGAAAAAGGGGCCGGTGATATCGCTCAGCGGCACGGGTGCCTGTTGCCGTGTGAGGTCCTGAGGTCGACCCCCCGGTACCCACAAAAAAAAAAAAAAAAAAAAGGATGGAAAACAATACTCCACAAGACAGGAACCTGGAAAAAAAACAGGGGTAGCTATTCTACTTGCAGACAGTGGATTTCAAGCCAAGACTGATCAGAAGAGACAAAGAAAGTCATTAACACTTGTTAAAGGAACAATCCAAGAGGAAGAGATAAAAATCATAAATATGCATGCACTAAATGCCAGTGCTTCCAACTATATAGAACACACACTAATGGATATGAAATATCAGATAAGCACTAATACAATTATAAGAGGGTGCCTCAATACCCCACAGTCAGAAATAGATCAACTAGACAAAAAAATCAAAGAAATATCAGAGCTGAACCAAATAGTTGAACAAATGGACTCCGTAGATCTCTATAGTGTTGCACCTCACAACAGAATACACATTTTTCTCAGCAACACACAGGACTTTCTCCAAAATAGACCACATACTAGCTCATAGAACATGCTTAAGTAAATGCAAATTAACTGAAGTAATCCCATGCATATTATCAGATCATAGTGTAATGAAATTGGAACTCAATGGCAAAAGAAACCACAAAAACTACATAAACACATGGAAGTTAAATAACACCCTCCTGAACAACCAGTGGGTCACAGATTAAATTAAAGAAGATATTAGACTGTTTCTACAATTAATAATGCTAATACAACATACCACTATTTATGGAACGCAATGAAAGCAGTCCTACGAGGGAAATTTATAGCAGTGAATTCCCTCTTCAGAAAGACATAGCGACCTCAAATAAATAAGCTAATGTGGAACTTCAAGCTTCTAGAAAAGGAAGAGCAACCTAAAGTGCATATGACAGAGGAAATTATAACAATCAGAGCAGAAATTAACACAATTGACACTAAGAAAACAATACAAAAAATCAATAAATCACAGAGTTGGTTCTTTTTTTTTTTTTTTTTGTGGGTACCGGGGGGACGACCTCAGGACCTCACGCGCCAACAGGCACCCGTGCCGCTGAGCAATATCACCGGCCCCTTTTTCGTATGTGGGTTCCGGGAGTCGAACTCGGGCCTTCGCGCTTGCAAGGCAGGCGCTTAAGCCGCTGAGCCGTCTCACCGGCCCTTTTTTTTTTTTTTTTTTGAGAGAGGGTCTTGTTATGTAGTTCAGATTGGCCTCATACTCACTATGTAACACAAACTGGCCTCTAACTCACGGCGATCCGCCTGCCTTAGCCTCCCCCAAGAGCTGGATTACAGGTGTGTGCCACCACACCCAGCTACTTGTTCTTTGAAAAATTAAATACAATAGACAAACCCTTAGCCAACCTTATCTGAAAAAGGAAAGAAAACATCCAAATCCACACAATTAGGAATGAAAAGGGTAAAATCACAACGAATCCTGCAGAAGTCCAGAAGATCATTAGTACCTACTTTGAGAACCTGTATTTTAATAAGATGGAAAACTCAGAAGACATGGAAAGATTCCTAGATATATATGAATTACAAAGCTAAGTCAAGGAGACATAAAAATTCTAAGTAATCCATTATCAGTCAATGAAATTGAAGATATAATTTAAAAACTACCAAGAAAGAAAAGCCCAAGTCCTGACAGATTCACTGCTGAATTCTGTAAGAACATTAGAGAAGATCTAATGCCACCACTCCTCAAACACTAATGAAACTGAAAGGAAGCAATACTCCCAGAGTCATTCCTGGAAGCAAGCATTACCCCGATACCAAAACCAAAAAAGAGAACTGCAGGCCAATCTCCTTAATGAACATAGATGCAAAAATCCTCAGTGAGATACTAGCGAACAGAATGCAGCAAATCATCAAGATCTTATACCATGCCAAGTAGGATTCATCCCAGGGATCCAGGGATGGTTCAACGTACACAAATCAATAAATATAATACACCACATTAACAGAACCAAAGACCAAAAACACACAATCGTCTCAATAGATGCAGAAAAAGCGTCTGACAAAGTCTGACACCCATTCATGATAAAGGCCCTACAGAAAATTGGAATAGATGGTCTTTATCTCAATATGATAAAAGACATCTATGACAAACCAACAGCCAACATCGTACTAAATGGTCAAAAACTGAAAGCTTTCACTCTAAAATCAGGATCAAGACAAGGATGCCCACTATCACCAATCCTGCTTAATATAGTTCTGGAAACATCAGCCAGAGCAATTAGACAAAAGAAAGAAAAGGAATAAAGATAGGAAGAAGTAGTTAATTATCATTATCTCCTGATGACATGATACTCTACATAGAAGACCCCAAAAACTCCACCAAAAGACTTCTAGATTTAATAACCAAATTCAGTAGTGTAGCTGGATACAAAGTCAACACTCAAGAATCAATAGCATTCCTGTACATAAACAACAAACTCACAGAGAGAAATTAGTGAAACAACACCTTTCACAACAGCATCAAGAAAAATGAAATACTTAGGAGTCAATCTAACAAAGGAAGTGAAAGATCTATACATTGAAAACTACAGTACTCTCAAAAAGGAGATCGAAGAGGATATCAGAAAATGGAAAGATATCCACTGTTTTTGGATAGGCAGAACCAATATAGTGAAAATGGTCATACTTCCAAAACTGTTATATAGATTTATTATAATCCCAATCAAAATACCAACAGCATTCCTCACGGAACTAAAGAAAAAAATTCTGAAATTCATATGGAACCAGAAGAGGCCTAGAATGACAAAATCAGTTCTGGGCAACAAGGGCAAGGCGGGGGGGGCATCACAATCCCCAATTTGAAGTTATACTACAAAGCTACTGTGATAAAAACAGCATGGTACTGGCAAGAAACCAGTCCCAAGGATCCGTGGAACAGCTTAGAAGATGCAGAAACAGCTCCAAACACACTCAGGTACCTTATCTTTGACAAAGGGGCCAAACAACTTCACTGGAAAAATAAATGGTCCTGGAAAAACTCAGTTTCCACATGCCAAAGATTGAACCTAGACCCATATCTCTCAGCATGCACTAAACTAAAATTGAAATGGATCAAAGATCTAAATACAGAAACAGAAACATTTAATCTGCTGGAAGATAGAATAGGTAAAACTCTTGAAGACATAGGTGGAGGCAAAGACTTTATGAACAAAACCCCAAACGTCCAGGAAAATATTACAAAGAATCAACAATTGGGATCACATCAAATTAAAAAGATTTTTTTTTCCACAGCAAAATAAATCACCAGAGTGAAGAGACAACCCACAGAATGGGAAAAAAATCTTACCAGCTACTCCTCAAAGGACTAACACCTAGAACAGTGGTGGCAAACCTACAGCACGTATTGTATTTTTCTTTTATGACAAAATATTTTAATGTATGAGTTGCTTTTTCTAAACCAAAACTTCAGTATTCAGTTCTTTTTTTTTTTTTTTAATGTGGGTACTGGGAGTCGACCTCAGGACCTCGCACTTGCCAGCAAGCACTTGTGCCGCTGAGTGATATGGCCAGCCCTTTTCTTTCCTTCATGTGGGTTCCGGGAGTTGAACTCAGGACCTCACGCTTGCCAGGCTTATGCCGCTGAGCTATCTCACCAGCCCCCAGTACTCAGGTTTAATTTCAATATTGGGACATTGTGATAAATAAATGGGTTTAGGGTTGCAGTTTGGGCACTCAATCTCTAAAAGTTTCGCCATCACTGCTCTACAACATATAAAGAACTCAAAAAAAATCAAACCTTCCAAATTTAAAGACCCAATTCTCAGATGAAGAAGTACAGACAGCAAATAAATATATGAAAAAAAATGTTCAACATCCCTGGTCATTCAAGAAATACAAATTAAAACAACACTGAGATTCCATCTCACTGCAGAAAGAATGGCTATCATCAAGAAATCAACCAATAACAAATGCTGGCCAGGCTGTGGGAAAAAAGGAACCCTTCTCCATTGTTGGCAGGAATGTAAATTGGTACAAGTACTATGGAACTCAATATGGAGATTTCTCCAATTACTAAAACTAAGGGTTCCATTTGACCCAGCTGTCCCCCTTCTTGATATCTTCCTGAAAGAGTTAAAAGCATCATACCACAGTGCTATACACATACTCTTGTTTATAGCAGCACAGTTTATAGTAGCTAAATCCCAGAAACAGCCCACATGCCCATTAACAGATAAATGGATAAAGAAAATGTGGTATTTATATACAATGGAGTACTACTCTACTCTACCATAAAGAAGGATAAACTTGAGTCATTTTTAGGTAATTGGATTCACCTCAAGACCATAATTTTAAATGTAATAAATCAGACACACAAATTTAAAAAAAATGCATTGAATGAATGGTCAGGCTTAGAGGCAAAATGGTGAGTTCACTTTGGAAAATGAGAACTCTGCAGGGGCAGATGTCCAAGAGGTAGCAGATTGGATTATGAGAAGAGTCAATATATTGAAATCAGAACAGGGATGAGATCCCCAGGGAAAGAGGAAAGAGAAAAGAGCAGCCAGAAGGGTAAGTCAAACCTCAGGTGGAGCTGGACTATTTCTTGGGTTACTATAAGCTCTTTGCTTCTGGCCTTTGGGCTCTGTGGTAAATTCTGGTGTCCTTGTGATAAATTCTCCTTGAAAGCCAGGCGTGGTAGCACATGCCTATAATCTCAGCACTGGCGAGGCTGAGGCAGGAGGATTGCTGTGAGTTCAAGGCCAGCCTGGGCTACATAATGAGTTCAAGACCAACCTCCAACCTGGAAGTGGTGCAGCACCTGCCTGGCAAGCATGAGGTCCTGAGTTCGACTCCCGGTACCAAAAAAAACAAACAAAAACAAACAAAAAAAAAAACAACCTGGGGCCGGTGAGATGGCTCAGCGGCTTAAGCGCCTGCCCGGCAAGCGCGAGGGCCCGAGTTCGACTCCCGGAACCCACATACGAAAAAGGGGCCGGTGATATCGCTCAGCGGCACGGGCGCCTGCTGGCGCGCGAGGTACTGAGGTCGACCCCCCACCCCCGGTACCCACAAAAAAAAAAAAAAAAAAAAAAACCTGGATTACATAGTGAGACTCTGTCTCAATTAAAAAAAAAAAATCCCCTCGAGGCTTAATCTAGCTCAGGGCAGCTCCTGTTCATTGCCATTAGAGGGGTCTCGTGTAATACATCATCCCCACTGCAGGACCCAGTCACCCAAGGCGGTCACCTGTAGCCTATTCATTCAGTCATTGATAGGACATTACTGTAGTTGCCAGTTAATGCTGGACACCTCCTAGCCCCTCCTTTCCCTTGCCCATCCCCTTCCCTCACACCCCCAGCCCTGCTCAGGTTTACACCACCTCTTCACAGGTGTCCCTGCTTCTTCCATCACCCCCGCTAGACCACCTGCCACAGAGCTGGGAAAGCAGTTCCTAAAGCTCAGTTCTGGTCATTTTCCTTTCCCGATTAAAAACTCTGTGCTAAAACTGACTGGAAGAAATATCTCAGAATACACACAGAAAATGAATAATGGAAATTACTTGCTTTTCCAGAAAGCAGAAAAACAAAAGCATCCCTCCATACCCTCAGGACAGAGTCCAACCTCCTTCCTGGTCTTTGAGGCCCTCTGTCACTTGGCCTTCTGTGACCTCTGTAGTCTGGTGCTCCACCACCCCTGCTTGGCTTCTCCAGTACAGAGCAAAGTTCCAGGTGGGGCTCTGCTGTTTCCCCTCGATTTGGGCCACCCTTCTCCTAGCTGCCTGCTCTTCAAGCCTTAGCTCAGGGTGGCCCCTTCAGGAAGCCCTCCGTCTCCCCTGGGCTTGCACATCACTCTGTGCTGTCCTCTGTCACTGCCCTTGTGTGTGCCTCATCTCCCCTCCTGGCCCATGAGTTCCTTGAGGCCAGGGACTCCCTTCTATGTCCTCAGGGCTCAGCCCAAGGCCAGGCACAGATGAGCCCCTCAGAATGTTTGCTGAGAGTCTGAGAGGCTTTTCTGCACACAGCTGACCTGGCAGACCACCGCAAGGCAGGTGGGTTGCTGACCCCATGCAGTATCAAGGGTGGGGAGGCAACGTGGAGGCCAGAGTGACGAGGGATGGGGTGGGAAGCAAGGAAGTAGAGTCACTCGGCAATCCCTTTTCATAGTCAAGGTTGCTGCCCTTTCTCTGTCCTTCCTCTTGTCTTACTCAGGGCAATTTTCTTGTCACTTCTCCTCTTCCAGGCCCTTGTTGAACATTCTCTTTTGAGGATATGACCCTGAATCTCTCCCTAAAAGCCTCAAAATTTCCCATGTCCCCAAACCTTCCTAGGTATCCCAAACCTCTCCATCAAATATTAAACTTTTCCTTATGACTCCTAAAGCTCCATTAATTCCCCCAAATTCCAGCTCAAAAACTCTTTCCCTGACCCTCACCCAGGAGGAGGGCGGCAAGCCCCTTACCTAGGCCTTTTGCAGGGTGGGGAAGCTGGTGTTGGTTTCTTGCAATGGTCACCAGGGCAGGGGGAGGGCAGGTTTCTCCTTTATACTGTCAACTCTCCACCCCTTGTACCTCCCCCACACAGCTGCTCAGAAATGTGACACTCCCCCATCTATTTCTGGATGTTTCCTCAAGACTGGGGAGCATTAGCCTGCCCAGTCTGACCTGGGCCTATGCTCTTCCCATGGGAAAAAAAAAAAACAAAACAAAACCCTATTGCCTGAGAAAAGGTGGGCTGAAGCATGGAGGATCCCAGCTGGGACAACTGCCTCCTCCCTGGGTTGGGTCCTCCCACCAGTCAGCCCAGAAGAGGAAAGAGAGGTGGCTGCAGCACCCCTGGCCCTGGGGCCATCGTCGTATATTTTGTTTCTTTCTTGTGAATACTGAGACTCACTTGAGGTGCAAGGACAGATTTGGACTAAGGAGCCTGGAGTCTATATCTCAGCTCCAGCCGTGACTTGCCTGGGCCCTGGGAGGACTCACCCCTGCCCCAGGACTATATTTGACTATCTCTTGGGGCTCTGTGGGGGTTCCAGGTCCTAGGATGGGTGAAGCAATCCCTCAAGCCAGAGGGCAAAGAGACAACAAAGCACCGGTCTCAGTAAGTCTGGCTCCAGGGGCCATCCCAGCAGGCCCAGCTGTCCCTTCACAGCATCTCCTGTCCCTGCAACCCCACTCAGGTCCCTCCAGGGAGAGGGGTAGGCAGGATGTGTAGGCAAAGTGCTGTTTTTCCCAAGAACTGTGAACAGTGGCGCGAGTCCTGATTTTCTAATTGAGCAGGGCCCTGGGCTGGCTAGTCTCATTGGAAGGGGGTAAAAGAACTTGTCTTAAAGCTGTTTTCCACTAAGCACTCTGTTTGGGGGGATGCCACTCTTTGTAGCATCCTCCTCCACACTTCTTCTTGGACACATTTTCTCTCCCTCTTTGGTCTTCAGGAAGGGTTTTGGGGAAAAAATAAAACAAGCAAAGCAGGATTCTGGGCGAAGGAAACTTTATTTAGCTGAGAATCAGAGGGGCTGTGGCCAGGGATGGGAGAAATTAATGAGTGACACCAGGATGGGGTCCTTTGGATAGGTCTAACTTGCCATGCCCATCCTCGCCCCAGCAGGCAGCATCGCCTACACATCCTGACATTTGGGAGCCGTCCTGCTCCGGGAGAAGGACACCCCTCCTCCAGGCCCAGGCTGACGGGAAGCTCCTCCCTGGCCACCTACTGATTCCTCAGCGGGCCTCTTCTCCAGTTACCCCTAACTGGGCATCCAAAACTCAGAGCCAGGTTATTTATAGACTGGCCCAGAGGAGGGGGAGAGGAAGCCAGTGTTTACAAACATGAGGTCACCAGAGTCTGAGCTCACAGCGAGAAGGTCTGGGGAAGGGGCGGTGATGGACCCTGAGAGCCCAGGCGAGCACTCTGCCCCGACTCACCTCTACCCTGGGGAAGGGGCAGAGGATAAAGAGGAGAGAGGGGAGCGGGGGCTGCGCAGATGAGGAGCACGTGACCCAATGTGCAGGCCTCGTGCAAATCATGTGCAAATCAGCGAGGGCACGCGTGGCCCTCTCGTGGCAAGCGGTAGCTCCGCGGGGCGACCCTCGCGCGGCTGCCCGGCCGGGTGGTCTGGGGGCCGGGCGGGCCGAGTCAGGGCCCCGCTGAGGCAGAGTCTCACAAGTTCCTCCCCCAACCAGGCCTCGCGGAGCCCGGAGGGTCCTGGAGGAGGAGCCCACCGTCCTCGGCAGGGGAGTTTCGCGCTCAGCCCCTCACTCCGCCATTCCCGCTCCCCACGCCCCGCGTCTGTTGTTGGGCGACGGGTGTCAGGTTACCGCCCAGCGGCTATAGTTAGCCGCGGGGACTTTGTGTGGCAATCCGCGGAGAGCGCCGCGCCCGCCGGACTCTACACCGCTGCCTGCCGCAAGCACCAGCGCTCCTTCCCGCTCAGCTCCACAACCTCCAGGTGGGTCCTCGCTCCCGGGCCCGCTTTCCAGGCGGAGCCCTACGGCGCCCCTCCCCCCCTTTACCGTCCCCAAAATATGCCCGGGCCGGAGATTCTGAGTGTAGGGGCATCTGCGAGTCTGGGGAGCAGAGTCGGGTTTGTGCGCGGGACAATAAAATCCAAGGCCCGCCCACCCTAGGCCACGCCCTCGACCACGCCCACGCCACCCTGGGTCGGCAGACCTGGACCGAGGACCCCTCAAGTGGTACGAAGAAGGGTGCTGGGGCCCATCGAAGCCGGGACTCCAGCACTGCAGGTCTCACCCTCGCCAGGACCTCACCGTGCAAGACCTCCTGGGAGGATGCCGGAGGCTCTGCTGATCGTCCTCAGCTGCCTTGGCCTCCACACCCTCTGGCAGGTAACTCCAGGAACCATTTCTTGCTACCAAGGGGACTGTTGGGGCGCAGATCCTGAGGAGGTGGACTGGGGAGTGACTTCTTTGTGAATCCATTCCTCCGAATCCTCCTCCCCTCAGGAACTTCCATCCCTGAGGAACCTCAAGTTCCCACTCCTTGTCCCAGAACCCATGACAACCAAGGCTCCTCATATGAACCTACCCTCTTCATGTCAGCCCTCTTTAGGGACTGCCTCCAACTTCGTCCTCCCTGATTCTCATCCCCCATCACGGGCTCAGCCCACACAAGCCCCTTTGGTTACCTTGAAGCCCTTTCACCCCCAAGCTTGGGATAAAGCCTTCTTGTTTTGTTTTGTTTTGTTTTGTTTTGTTTTGTCTTGTTTTGTTTTGTTGAGACAGGGTCTCACTATATAGTTCAGGCTGGCCTTAAACTCACTATGTAGCCCAGGCTGGCCTGGAACTTGTGGGGTTCCTCCTGCCTCAGACTACTGAGTGCTGGGATTACCGGCGTGTGCCACCATGCCCGGCAGGATAAAGGCTCCTGTCTGAAGCAGAGGAAAAGTCAGGAATCTCAGAGCTGCCAGTGACTTGGAGTAGTGGTTAAGCACTCATAAAGGCTTTCCAAAGGATGAGAGGGAAAAGAGTCTGAGGAGGATGGGAATAATGGGGCCAGGCAGTTGGACGCTGGACACTGGCTTTGTGTTTGTTTATCATCAGCGGACTGAATCTTAGAGCCAGAAAGTGCTTGGAGTCATCTAGCCCCACCTTCCCACTGAGTACAGAAACATTTCTAACATGACACCTCTTAGATTGTGCAAAAGTGACCTTCACCCTATCCTCACAGTATCCCTGTGAGGCGGGAAGTATCTTCATTTACTGGTGGAGAATCTGAAGCTCAGAAAAGTTGAGGCTTGCCAAGATCCCACAGCTCTTAGGTGGGGTTTGGATCCATGTCAGTCCAACTCCAGAGCCTGTGTTGGTTATGTCTCTTCTTAGGCCCTCGCCAAGTTGCATACACCAGATGTTTGGGCAGAGAAATGAGATTCCAAACTGGGCACAGTGGCACACACCTGTAATCCCAGACACTTGAGAGCCTGAGGCAGGAGGATCACAGTTCAAGGCTAGCCTGGGCAATTTAGCCAGGCCATGTCTCAAAATAAAAACTAAGAAGGGCTGGGATTTAGCTCAGCAGTAGAGTGTTTACTTAGCATTTGCAAGGAGGTTCTGGGTTCAATCCCTGGTACTGCCAAAAAATAAAAAAAAAAAGAAAAAAGAAAGGAAGGACATTCTGTGTTCCTGAGCTGGCCTGCCACCAGGACCCCTGTCTAGTGCTGTGAACTTACATTCTTTCCTATTGTGGCTCCTCTCTTCCTTACACCCATAGGCCCAGGCTGTTCCTATCCTGCCCCTGGGCCTGGCTCCAGATACTTTCGATGATGCCTATGTGGGCTGCTCGGAGGTCATGGAAGAGAAGGCAGCCGCCCTGCTAAAAGAGGAGATGGCCCACCATGCCCTGCTGCGGGAGTCCTGGGAGGCAGCCCAGGAGGCCTGGGAGCACCGGCGTCGAGGGCTCACTCTGCCCCCTGGCTTCAAAGCCCAGCATGGAATAGCCATTATGGTCTATACCAACTCATCTAACACCTTGTACTGGGAGCTAAACCAGGCTGTGCGCACGGGCGGTGGCTCCCGGGAGCACTACATGAGGCACTTCCCCTTCAAGGCCCTGCATTTCTACCTGACCCAAGCCCTGCAGCTGCTTCAGGGCAGTGGAGGCTGCAGCAGGGAACCTGGGGTGGTGGTGTTTCGAGGCGTGGGCAGCCTTCAATTTGAACCTAAGAGGCTTGGGGACTTGGTCCGCTTTGGCCAGTTTGCCTCCAGCTCCCTGGATGAGGCAGTGGCACGCAGGTTTGGTAATGCCACCTTCTTCTCTCTAAGGACTTGCTTTGGGGCCTCTATCCAGGCCTTGTCTGTCTTCCCTGAAGAACGTGAAGTGCTGATTCCCCCCCATGAAGTCTTCTTGGTCACTGGGTTCTCTCAGGATGGAGCCCGGAACATAGTGACTCTCTGGAGCTATAATCAGACCTGCAGCCACTTCAACTGCGCATATCTGGGTGGTGAGCTGTGCATGGGGGATGCAGGATTGGCAGGGTGGGTAAAATAAGCCAGGATGTTCCCACATAGTCCCCAGAGCCTTCACAGACCCACGTGGTTAATGGTGAAAGTTGGAGGCTAGAAGTGAGCTGCAGTTGTCCTCTGAGAATCAGAGTCTACCAGGTCCTGTAAGCAGTTTTCTAGTTCCATGAATATTCTCAGATGAGCCTGTATGTTCTCAAAAAGTTCCATCTGCTATACAGTCTCCTAGACCAAAGGAGCCTGGTTAAGGAAGTTGGATAACAGAGTAAAGATTCAGGAGTACAGCTTTAGATCTCAGGAAGCCCCAGGCTTGCTGAGGTTGACAGGACCCAAATGTGCTGTCCCCAACGGCTGAGGGAGGGACTGAATGGAAGAGTGACTGGGTGTGGGTGGGAGCAGGAATGGATAGGCAATGGGAAAGACTTCCTGGGGACAGGAGGAGGAAGGGAAGTCAGAAGTTTGTTTTTAGGTGAAGGGACAGATAGATGGAGAGGGGGAATCCCCCCCACTCCAGCCTGGTGGGAAGGACATTTGGCCCATGTCTCACCGAGCTGTCTGTTGCAGGGCAGAAGAGGCGGAACTGTGTGTCTGTACCAGGTGGGTCACCATCCTGCCTCTGTCAGCTGCTTCAACTCCCCGTTAGCTTTCTGACCCTTTCACTGTTTTTTCTTCTTTCTCTAGCAGTGGGGCAGCCAGAGTCACCCTATGAAGGGGCTTTCCCTCTACTCTCCTGGAAGACCCCATTCTTAGGCCCTGGGAGGTTCCAGCTCTCAGAAGCTGGGCCTTGAAAGCCTAATACTGTCACTTAGGAATCCTGGGAACTGGTGAGCTTCATACGAAGAAGAGAGGCTTTAAATGGCCTCAAGAAGCAAGAGTATGGTTCTGGACCTAGCCCAAGCAGACATCTCCCCAGTCCGGGTTTGGGGAGACCTGAGGCCGTGGCAGGGTTGAGGGAGTCCCACTATGTGGTGGGGACTTTCTGGGACAAGCAGGGGAAGTACTGTGGTGGCCACTCAATTAAACAGTGTTGTAGTGTGGAGACATGGAATTTGATGACTGGTTTATTCTCTGATACTGGATCATCTGCCCTTGCCAGGCTCAGGGACCAAGGGACTAAAAAGAGTAACTTCCTGATCACCCCTACACATGGTCCCCTGTCACATGCTGTAGCTTGCAAACCCAGAAGCTTTAACAACTAGAGGGTCCTCACAACAACCAGGAAGGCAGGAAAGGGACAGATTGGTTCCTCAGCCTGTCTATGTGACGAGGAAAGCAAGGCCGAGGAAGGACGCAGCTTGCCTAAAGTCAGACAGTTAGTGCTGAAACCAGGCATCTTCCTTCCCAAGCCTGCTGCCTCCTAGCTCAGAACTTGTTTCCACTGAAGATCTGAGGAAGCCCAAAGTACAATTCTGAGCCCAAGACACCCGGAACCCCAGAGCAAGCCATTTCTCTCTGCCCTGCTCATGCAGGGTCCATTGAGGGGCAGGAGTGGAGGGAAGATTTGAAAACATCAAGAGACAGGGATTCTTGCCTGCTCCAGAGCCATCAGCCATCCACATCAGGAACTTTATTGAGGCAAGTAAAGCAGCATAGGCTCCTACTACACGACCCTCACCCCACGCAACTAGGCTGTTGTACTCCACAACAGAAGAAGGGACCTTTCCACTGTGTTAGGACTCCCCATCAGTCCCCAAATCCTTCCCTGGGGGCAGGTCCCCAGTCCCCTCTGCTTCTTGCTCCCTGTGCACCAGCACATGCATGGGGGAGGAAAGCCCATCCCCTCCAGAAGCTGGAGTCCCAGCCTCTCCTGCAGCCTGCACCCCAGTTTCTGAACAGTCTTGGGTCCCCACAGTCCCTGGCACAGTCAGCTCTGGGGTCTCAGGGATGGGGGGGCCCAGGTTCTGGAAGCTGTTGCGCACTCGGGTGATGTAGCGGCTGAGAATGCTGGCACCATCGGGAGGCCGGGGTGTCCCTCCTGCCTCCAGGGTCCGCCGCACACTGGCCACCTCACTTTGCAGCCGCGATACGGTCTTGGTCAGCTCTGTCAGTCTGTTGCCCAGGTCTGGGGAGGTGGAGCATTGAGGGGAAGTCTTTCAAAAAATGAGCCTGCTCAGTGCTTCTACCCTCAACAGAACCCCAGGGACACTCTCTGGGGAGATTTTTTTTTTTTTTTTTTTTACTGTTGCTATCTCTTCTCTGCCCTGACCTTCTTTTATTTATTTATTTATTTATTTTAAAGACAACAAGTAAACATTCTCATGTATTAACAAACTCAAGCATTAGAGAATGTACAAATACCTTTTGGAGAAAAACATTACTCAGTATAAGATTAAGCCATGTAAAAGCTAGGTAAAAATAGAAGACTAAGGAATGTAATAGTCACAGTGAAATTGCATTTTCATACTAGGGAGACAATATGATGTTTACAAATGTGTGTCCGGTTTATTTCGCTTGTGAGTATTTTCTCGAGTTGCATCCATTTACCTATAAGTTTCCAGTTTATCTTTCTCTATGGCTGAGTAGTACTTCTTTGGGGAGTTTTGAGGGAGGAGGACTGGGAAGAATGAGGGGTCAGGTGGGTTGCAGAATCTGGGGCAGATGAATCCGAGTAGTGGTGGGAAGGTGGTGACTTTAGGTGGTATAAAGAAAGTCTTGTGGGCCAGAAAAGGGGTGGGGAGTCATGGAGAGTGTTTAATGAGTGGAGGTCTGTACATTCACCCCCGTCAGCCCTCTCCCCAGTCTATACCTGGCCAGCTCCTACCCATCCTTCAGGTCCACTTCACATTCTACTTGGCCTTTCTCCAACTTCTCCCTTCTCAGTCCTCTCAAAACCATAGCTCTTTCTGTCCTTTGGGCTCACACTGCAGCCTGTGTCTCTCTTAGCTGAGCACTTCCTGTCCATCATGATGTTTGGTCATTTCTCCCTATACTGCAAGCCTCGCTTGTGTGTCCCCTCCCTCCAAGACACAGCCTGGAACAAGGGAGGGCACAGCGATGAATGCTGGGTGGATGAGTAAATAAGTACATGAGTGAATGAGAGAATAAATGAATACAGGAGCCAAGGCAGGAAAAATAATTGGTTAAATAAAGTGTAGAATAAATGCTCCAGTGGGTCCGAGGGTCACTGAGTGTGAGGGACCACATTGTGCAGGTTACAGTTTCCAAGGGCAGGGTCCAATGGGGCCACCTATACGTGTGGTGGAATGAGGGTATGGCCTGAGGGGGTAATTTATCTTACTTGATCAAGCAACAGGATTGGAGATGAACAACTAACCTTTCCGACGGGTCTCCTCGAACTCGCGCCGGGCAGTCTCTATGTAGCGCTGCACCAGAGCCTTGATGACGCGAAGGCGGTAGGATCCGCGCTCTGCCTCCCCGGGCCCTGCCCCTGTCCCTGCCCCTGGGTTGGCCTGAAACAGGAAGACAGGAGAGTGAGGGAGATTCTCCACCCCCAGCCTTCCTCTAATCACTGTCCAGCTCTGGCAACAAAAGACCAAGGAAAAATCTGTGCAGACTGTTCTGTCCCTGTAGGCCACAGACCCAGGCCCTGGTCTACCTCCATCCCCCAGTGGAGTCCTGGGAAGCAGAAGGACAGGGACCAGAAGTTAGGGAAGACCTGACAGAGAACCAGGGGTTGGAGGTGAAGGCTTGAGGTGGAGGATAGAAGAACCCTGTACACACCTGGCGCTCATGTGGATCTGAATTAAGAAGGAGCTGTCACGCCCAGCCAGACTGAGTTAGGGTGCAGCTAATGAGAGGTAAACGAGCACATTAGATGCACACCTTCTTCTCAGGCCTCTGTCAGACTTTTAATTTCCTAACTGGTAGGCTTTAACCTTGGCTTTTTTTTTTTTTTTTTTTTTTTTTTTTTTTTGGTGGGTACCGGGGGGACGACCTCAGGACCTCGCGCGCCAGCAGGCACCCGTGCCACTGAGCGATATCACCGGCCCCTTTTTTTTCGTATGTGGGTTCCGGGAGTCGAACTCGGGCCCTCGCGCTTGCCCGGCAGGCGCTTAAGCCGCTGAGCCATCTCACCGGCCCCTAACCTTGGCTTTTTAATGTTTTTGAAAAACATTCCACCACGTCTTGGCACAGTTCATCTGAAGCTTAGAGGGTACCTGTGGATTGGGAGGAGGGGGAATGGACTTCTGTTTAAGCTGTGTGACACAGGGTTAGAAATTTAGGAAATGGCCAGAGCCAGAAAGAGGGAAAGGGAAGGCACATGAGAGAATGGGAACTGGGAACAGGCTTTCCGGGGAGCACACCTGGAAAAGACAGGGGAGTGCACGTAAATGGGTAGTGTGGGGAATGCAGTTGAAGCTGGTGTGAGGGGGACCAACAACAAACAGTTGAGGTACTTACAAAGGTGGGGACTGGGGGGTAGTCTGGCTTCTTGGTTTTGCAGCAGGAGCAGCAACAGCAGATGAACCGGAAAATTTTCCTGAGATTTCAATGGTGGAAAGGTTAGTCAGGGAACAGGGCTGAGGAAATGGGGCAGGAGCTGGGTGCTTGAGGTTTGGGGGTGAGAGCCTTGAGGTCATTACCTGAGAAGGTAGAAGAGGGCCTTGGGGGTGGGCAGGATGTTGAAGGGCACAGGTAGTGTCAGGCCCTCTCGGAAGTAGGACAGGTAGAGCTTAGAGCGAGCAAACTTCCACTCCACATCAGCATCATCCTGGGGGCCAGGAGGGAAGGAGCTGTGCAAGGACTATTTTGACACCTGGCCCTCTTGCTCACTCAGTCTGCCTCTCTTCCCCAATCCTTATATCTCTTTTTCCCCAGTGTGCCAACCACTCTTTTCCTCATCCTTATCTCCAACCTCATCTATCACCCACACACCCTCTGCTTGTCTCCTCTTTTCCTCCTCCCTCCCATTATCTTTTTTCCTCTAACTTCCAGTTCCTGCCAAGCCCATTCTCCAACCTGCAAACCCTGACCCATCCTCTTCTTTCCCTCTTTCCTCTCATGTTCCCTTCTACCTTTCCACACTGCACTATTCCCCCTGACCAAAGAGTGGAAAGGGCACTGCACTTGGTGCCTGGAGACACTAACACCACTAAGACCCTCATTTTACAGAGAATTTGAACAAAGTCACAAAATAAGACAACAGTGGAAGCAGAGCAGGAAACCATGTGTCTCAGCTCTTTGCATCCTGTTCCTTTCTGTTCCTTTCTTGCTCTCCTCCCAGGATTAATCTGGCCTCAGTTTCACGCACCTCGATCTTCTGGAAGGAGTTGGTGATCATGGCAATGAGCATGTTGAGCAGCACAATGACCATGACAATGGTAAAGATGCCATAGAGGGCCCGGCCTACGAATTCAGGCACCAGAAACTGAGGCATATCCACCACTTTGTGCTCCTCCATGCCAAACATGGTCCAGAACAGAAACTGGAACGTCTCGTTGAAACTGGCCAAGTAAAGGACAGGAAATGGGGGTGGGGGAGGAGCCTGGGCTCCACCTAGACACACTCCTCACCCTCCAGGCCCCAGCCAAAGGTGTTACATGTCCGTGAAGCCCTTGGGACCATCTTGGCCCAGACACTTGTCACTTCTGTGCTCCAACCTTTATTCTTTTGGTCAAGCAATATTTACTGAGCACATAGTAGTGTCATAGGTGCTAAGGACACATGGGTTAATGAGACAAGTAGAGTCCCTGTCTCCAAGGACCTATATTCTGGGGGAAGGTGAGATTGCCAGAAGAGAATGGCTTGTGCAAGGTAGGTGGGGATCTTGTAGAGCAAAAACAAAGATCCTTACCAGGGTCTGTGGACAACAGGAAGCTATGAGGAATACTAAGCAGAGGGGCAGAGGGGTGATACCTGACTTACATTTGAAACGATCATTTTGTTGGTTGTGGGTAGACTGCAAGGGAAACAGGTGAGTGAGAGAAGGCCTGGAGACCAGTTGAGAAACAGGTGCCACGTTCTAGGTGGGAGAGGATGGTGGCATGGAGCACACTGCTAGCAACGTCCATGCCACCTCTGGCAGGAAGGAAGCCCTTCCTGACCCACCTTCCCTGTCTCCAGCTGAATGTGTTTATCATTTTCCTTCCTGTTGGATTTATTTGCCATCTCGGCACCCGTTCAGGCAAAGATTACCGGAGCCTCACGCCGGGCTCTGAATGAGCCTGTCTCTTGTTACTTTGCCCTCTACATTGCACCAATGAAGTTCTTTCTAGAAGCTAAACTGATCCAATCTGTTGTACCTCTGCTTGTCAACCTTCAAATGCTCCTAGTTACTCTCAGTCACATGTCTACTGTACACCTGCCTGAGATTTTCAGCAAAAGTCCTTTTGGTATCACTCATGAATGAACAGCCCAGGAGGGCCCAGCCTTGCCTGGCCACAGTGGAGCGATACCACCTGCACCCACAAAGCAGGCTGGAATGAGTTGTTACTGTCCCTGGCACTACAGTTCACAGTTTAAGCTGTGAAAGCTTAGTTCCTTTACAGTAATAATGTGAAATTAGGCCAAGAATTCAAGTATTCTTTGTAAGAAGGCTGAATAAAGCTTCCATATACACCGAAACCACAAGAAAGTCTTGACCTTTATCTGCAGGCCCAAGTGAGGCTCCTCTAGAATCATCATTAAACCATTACACAATTGCACTCATGAAGAATTTATGACTGGGCCACTGCTAGGAAGTCAGCAGAGTGGGCCGGTGAGATGGCTCAGTGGCAAGCGCGAGGTCCTGAGTTCAACTCCCGGTACCCACATAAAGGAAGAAAAGGGCCGGTGATATCGCTCAGCGGCAAGGTCCTGAGGTCGGACTGCCGGTACCCACATAGTTAAAAAAAAAAAAAGAAGAAAGTCAGCAGAGTTCCCTACACCTTCTCTGAAGTCCATAACCCTTCCAGTTGGATCCAGGTTCTCCCTTCTCTGTAAAGCCCTCCCTGACCGTCTGGACAGACGAAGGGGCTTCCCTCTGGGCACCCTCACCATATGCCCTCCTTTCTCATAGCTCTTATTTTGTCAAACAGGTTATTTGTTCACATGGCTGTCTTTGTGAGACTGCGTCTGGGTAACCTCTCTGTGCTTCCAGCACCAGGGACAGAACCTACCACAAAGAAGTTGTCAGTAAGTGGCTGTGACAACAAACCCACAACAACTGCGTGACTGTGAAAGTCAATCACTTTAAATAGTACGTGAGTGAATGACCAATCAATGAGCAAATAAAGAAATGTAAGAATTTAATTACTGGCCTTATTTAGGAGAAATTCAGCATAAAAAAAAATAATGATTTTAATGGATCATTAATTTTTTTTTTTTGTGGGTACTGGGGGTCGAACTCAGGACCTCGCGCGCCAGCAGGCACCCGTGCTGCTGAGCAATATCACTGGCCCTTCTTTTTCTTATGTGGGTTCCGGGAGTTGAACTCGGGCCCTCGCGCTTGCCAGGCAGGTACGTACGCCACTAAGCCATCTCACCAGCCCATAATTTTATTTTTTTAGACAGGGTCTCACTATGTTCAGGCTGGCACTGAGTTTGTGATTCTCCTGCCTCAGTCTCATCAGTGCTGGGATTACAGGTGTGTGCCACTATGATCTTTTTATTTTCTTTCTTTCCTGGTCCTCTCTGTCTCTCTCTTTCTCTCTCTCTCTCCTTCTCTCTCTCTCTCTCATCCTTCCTTTTTGAAAAAGCATTTCTTTAAGCCAGTTAATAAATGTAGAATAAATTATGAAAGTAGAAAATCACCTGGGGGCCAGTGAGATGGCTCATGGGGGCCGGTGAGATGGCTCAGCGGCTTAAGCGCCTGCCCGGCAAGCGCGAGGGCCTGAGTTCGACTCCTGGAACCCACATACGAAAAAGGGGCTGGTGATATCGCTCAGCAGCACGGGCGCCTGCTGGCGCGCGAGGTCCTGAGGTCGACCCCCCGGTACCCACAAAAAAAAAAAAAAAAAAGAAAAAAAAATCACCATCTGCAAACTGCCATTGTAGAAACTGATACAAGTAAGAGTCACCTATCTAAAGCCACCAGGTGAAAGGCTGCCAGGGAGCAGATTAGTGCTAATGTCTCAACACATCTCTTGGTTGCTAAAAGGGCCTCTACAGCACCTCTGCAGTGCAGAGGTTTGCTAAACCAATGGGCCTCACCAGTGGGCCACCCTGACCTCAAATGCCTCCCAGTGTGGTGCGACGGAAGGTACACATCGCTGACTAGGTTGTGCTCTTGCCCAAACTCCTTGACTTGAATCTAATCATAAGGAAATAAATCCCAGCTGTGGAATATAACTTGGTCTGTACTCTTCAAGAAAGTTCACTTGTCATGCAGGACACAGAAAAGGTAGAGGGCATGTTCTAGATTAAAGGAGACAAAATTAAAAATGAAATAAAATAAAATAAAAACCATTTTATTCATCCAAAGAAATAGATTAAAGGAGACTAAAGAGATGTGACAATAAAATGCAATGCATGATTCTAGACTGGCTATGAGATTTAAAAATATAGTAAGACTCTTTTTGGCAATTGGGGAAATTTGAATAAGGACTGCACAGTAAGTAATATTATGGTATGAATATTAAATTTCTTTTTTGTGTGATTGGCTTGGGGATTGAACTTAGGGACTTGTGTATGCTAGGCAAGTGCTCTATCATTGAGCTACATCCCCCAGGCCTTACATTTTTTAATGTGATAGTGAGGGTTATCCTCTTAGAGACATCCTGAACTATTTAGGGGTGAAGTGTCATGATACTTACACCTTTTAAATATTTCAGGGGAAAACAGAATAAAGACAATAATAGATAACCAGATGTGGCAAAATAGTAACAACTGAATCTAGGTAAAGGGTATGTGGTAGGAAAAAAATTAAAAGTTTGAAGAAGAAATGAGTGAATAAATGAATACATAAATGAATGAATGAGGGACAGAGTGAATCAGTGAGAAAATAAGCAAGTAAGAGAACTGAGTGAATAAATGAAGAAAGGAGAAAGGCAATCCAGCCGCAGACTCCCCGCGTGCCACCCTGCCTCTGCCCCAGCTTACTTGCCCAGCTGTTCTGTCTCCTGGTAGGGCACGTAGATGTTGTTGAGGCCACAGAGGAAGGCAGTCAGGATGATCATGAGGATGAACATGAACCTGGCGCGGGGTGGGAGGCTCAGAGCAGGCCTCCACCCCGGGAGAAGTCAGGCTCCGGGAAGAGAGAGGGGGCATGAGGAGCCCAAGGTGGCAAGATCACCTAGCTAACGGGCATCAGCTCCCAACCCCAGGTTAAGAACTGCACTACACTGGAGCTGAGGAATCGCAGGAGGTCAAATGGAGAGTATCAGAAAGGAGGGAGCTCTGAGCAGGGACAGTACACACCGGATCATGTCATCAATCATCCTGCCGATGGAAATCTGCAGGGTGCCCAGCGACTCATGGGCCGGCAGGATGTAGGCCAGCCGGGTGAAGCTGAGCATGCTGGTGACAGCAAAGAGCACCTCAGCCAAGAACTGGGGATCCTCGGTACGCCACTCACTTCGCTCTGTGCAGGGTCGGATGGGGGAAGTGGCTGAGAGCCGAAGAGTAGGGACTAGGGGACCGCGGGCCAAGTCATGAGGACACTCACCAGCAGTGGTGAAATAGTGGCAGGTGGCACTGTCAGAGGCATCCCTGCAGGACACGAAGGCAAGCCCGGCAATGAGGAGGCGCAGAGCAAAGGCTGCCAGGTACAGGGACAGGATGACCACATCCAGGAAGTTCCACCAGTCCAGGAGGTAGCTTCGCAGGCCCTCGATCCACACCTCCTTACACTCAAACCACAGGAAGCCTGGAGAGGGAGGCAGGGGCCAGGACAGAGTGAGGCAGAACTTCCCTCCTCCTTCTAGGGCAGAAGCAGATTATGGGGAAGGGGCACCCTCTTGTGGGAGTGGGGAGCTAAAACATCACTGGAGTGAAGCCAATAAGATGCAAACGTAATCTATCCAGGTGCAACGTGATCATATGTGAAAATAAAGACTCTGATGCAGTTGCTTCTCAGGGCTGGTGTGACCTGTGCCAAGGATCACAGGCAGCTGACACTTGGAAGTGAGGGACTCCTGGGTGAGGGTGTATTGGGAGGTAGCGATTTACATCTGTTCTCCTTGCCCTCCACCAGGTAAATAATGGGTGAATATTTAAAGAATGTTGATGTGATTTGAAATTATCAGCCTGCTCAGTGTCCATGTCTCAGTGGGGCTCCACTTGGGGGTGGGAGGGTCGTGGGAACTGGTACCCATTAGCAAGGGCACCTTGTGCTCTTTCCCACTCCCTTCACTCACTGTACCCATGCCTAGAATGCCCTTCCACATCCTTTGGAAGCCAAAGCCACACTTGTGAGCCAGGTGAAACACCACTTCCTCTGCGAAGCATCCCGAGCCGGTGGTGTGAGTTAGCCGACCCTGCTGTGTTCTCCCTGCTCTGTTCACATCTCTGCGATGCTGTCACTGCGTGGCACTGCTGTCTCTCTCCGTGGGTCTGCCCTTCCCCCCAAACTTGGAGCCCCTCCAGGGTGGAGACTGTGTCTAATTCATATCCTTGTCCCCAGTGCCCAGAACAAATTAAATATTTATTAAGCGCCTACCATATGTCGGTAGGGTGCTGTGGTGGAAGAGACAGCATAGCTCTATCCTTGCGGGGCTGATAATATAGTGAGGGAGAAAGGCAAGCAGATGCAAGCTAAGGCTGGGGAGCAGGGTAAGAGAGGGGCTGTTTAGGAATGGATCTTCCGCGGATTTGGGGCTCAAGGAGAGTTTCTCAAAGAAAGTAACATTCCAGTTGAGGCTGAAGGAGGAGAAGGAACAAGCCAGGTGAAGGGACAGCATGGAAGGGGTTCATGATATAGGAAAAATGAAAGAGCAAATGCCTGGAGACGAGTGGGGATACACGGCATGATCAGAAAATATGGTGAATGTTTAAAAAATTTTTTGAAACTATTACAGTAAAAGACACATTGATCCTCTTTAAAATACTACCCCTTGCTTCAGAAACAATTATCCCATCCTTTCCACTTTCTGAAGCAGTCCTGGAAGTCCTCTTTCATGAATGCCTTTAGCTGTGTGTTATGGCTGCTCAATGTCCTGAATTGATTGAAAATATTTACCTTTCACAATCATTTTGACTTTGGAGAAGAGCCAGAAGTCACACAGTACCAGATCCAGTGAATAAAGTGGTTGAGGACACGCTAATATTTTTATAAGATTGCTTTTTCATTGTGTGACACTTAGCAGCAGCATTTACTGTATTTTTAAATTACATCTCGTACGCCCGGCATGGTGGTCCATGCCTGTAATCCCAGCAGTTAGGAGGCTGAGGCAGGAGGATTGCTGTGCGTTCGAGGCCAGCCTAAGCTACATAGTGAGTTTAAGGGTAGTCTGAGCTACACAGTGAGACCCTGTCTCAAAAAAGCCAGAAAAAAAAAAAATTACACTTTGTAAAGATGCTCATGAAAGAGGATTTCCAGAGCCAGGTGTGGTGGTGCATGCCTATAATCCCAGCACTCAGGTGGCTGAAGCAGGAGGATCACTGAGAGTTTGAGGCCAGTCTTGGCTACACAGTGAGTTCAAGGCCAGCCTGAACTATATAGTGAGACCCTGTCTCAAACAACCAAAACAACAACAACAAAAACAAAAAACAAAAAACAAACAAACCAGGAGGGCTTCCGGAACTGCTTCAGAAAGTGACAAGAACAATGGGACAAGTGTGTTTAGAGCCAGGGGAATTATTTTGAGGGGAACTAATGGCAATATGTCTTCTACTGTAATAAATTTTAAAAATCCAAACACTTACTGTATATTTCGATCGCACCACAGATGATGTGGTCAGGAGCTATAATCAGTGCTGTATGGCAGGAGAGCACCTTGTGTGGGGGTAGATGCTCAGTAAATACTTGTTGACTTGATGGAACCCTGTTTAACTTATCCATGTATTCTCAGGGCTTCACTCACGGTAGGGCCTCAGCAAACATTTATTGCCTGAATAAGTGAGTTTTGCTCTATGTGCTTATAAGACTTTTCTTCCCTCACAGAACTGTGTTGGCTTCATCTCCACTCAGAGCAGGTCAATAAATGTTTAGTAAATAATAGCTGAGAAGCTTTCCTTCTTGCACTGATCTGGTTTCTTTCCCCAAAGGTTCTTGGTCCAATTTCCTTTTGGCCATCACTGACTAGCTTGGCACACGGAGGAGTACTGGACTTGGCATATTGGTGACTTGGGAGTTTGCTAACTAAGCTGGAGCTCAGTGGGGGGAACAGCTGAGGAAGAGGCCCCCAGTCCAGCCTGCTGAGCTGACCAAACAGAGGCCATGGGTGGCATGGAGCTCTGGGGTTCTTGTAAACTATATTTGCTAAATTGTTTGAGAAAACTTGGTTCTGATATAGAAGAGAAAACCGATGGAATGGATGAAACGTGTCAGGCATAGATGAATAGTCGCCTGGGTGACAAGTTGAATGGGTAAAGTGAGTAGAGCTATGTGTGTGAACATGCACAGACACGAGATACTCATGATACGCTGAACACACACAGGCATAGGAGGCCCTCAGCATTTGTAAGATCTTAAATCCGCTACCCACTGGTGACCCCCACGCCTGCTCCGTATATTCTCTGCCCAAAGAATACACGTAAGATTCATAGCTGCTCATCAGGGTAACTGGCGAGCTACAGCTGTGTCCAGCCACACTTGCTACTGTTGCTCGCTCGGATCCAGTGGTAGTTGAGGCAGCTTCTGTGCAGTTTCCTCACAAGGACACCATCATGCCTACACAACTTATGGGTGCAATAAATTATATGATCTGATTTTACTTGGTCTGTGAGCCTTTCTGTTCCACACCTCTGGGACAGTTTGTCTGGTAGCGTACTTGGGGGCTACCTTTCTACCAAGACAAGTCTCCCCTGCCTGTGGGCAGGCATCTCACTGTGAGAAGACAGGAAACTCCAGAGTGGGGAGTGACTGGCACCAGGGAAGGGGCAAAATGGGGTCCCCGCTCAGAGAGTCTGCCATAGGGCTAGGTTCCCTGATTAGGGGCAAAGAGAAGGACATCTATGGAAGCAAAGTCCCCCTGAATTGGGGAGCTTATCATAAAGGACAGTGAGGGGCCCCCAAGGGAAATGTCACAAATAAAGAGCCCCACACGTGTACCTGTGACCCAAATCATGTGCAGTGAAGTCTCCCAGACACTCTGGCTGCGGCCACTGAAGGTGCTCAGCTGTGTCTCCATAGCCAGGGACTCTCCCAGCAGGAAGATGAGGAACCACAGATAGGAGGCAGAGTGAAGCAGAAACTTCAGCACTGGGATCTTTAGCAGACGGCCCAGCTTTGGGGAAAGTGGGAGAACAGGGCTCTCAAAGTCCTGTTGTCTCCCCGCCTGGGAGCCCTGCTGGACTGTTCAACCCACAGGCGGCTCTGCTTTTCTCAGCTTCACCCACTCATGTATTCAGACAATTATTGAGAATGTATAAGGACCTATACTTTTTTTTTTTTTTTTTTTTGTACTAGGGAGATTGAACTCACGGCCTTTGCACTGAGTTACATCCCCAGCCCCTCTTCTTTTATTTATTTATTCATTTTATTTTGAGACAGGGTCTCACTAAGTCACTAAGTTGCCCAGGCTAGACTTGAACTTGCAGTCTTCCTGACTCAAGCTCCCAGAGTGCTAGGATTACAGGTATGCGCCACTATGCTCAGCTAGGCCCCATACTTTCCTATCTGTTGTCTCCCTCATGACCATATGAAGTAGGTATTAGTCCCATCTCTTCAGGAACTGACAGTCACAGAGGTAAAGTAACTTTCCCTTGGGATCCTATAGGGACCAAACTCAAGCAAGCTAAAAGGTAAATTCTTCACTTCTACCCTAAATTTGCTCCTTCGACCACATAAGATAACGTAGTCAACTAGTCAGTAACTTTCTGTCACATGAGGGCACTCTGACAGTGCCCTGAATCTGGCCCCCTCCTCTCAATCCATCTTTCCCACCAGTAGCAGAAGGAGCTTTCCACAGCACATGAGCCAGTGGGGACACTTGCTTCCTCAACCCCACAGTGACTTCCATTCTAATATGGCTTGCAAACTCCGGGCCCTGCCCACATCACTACTCACTATGCTGTAGTTTCTCTAATGCTGTGCACTCTCCCTGCCCTCGGCCTTCTCCCACGCCACTCCTCTTCCTGGACACTTTCCCCTGCTCCTCACCTGGTTATCAGAAACAGCCTTCATTCTGCATTATATCCCAGGGCCAGGCATAATACCTTGCTCACAGTGGGGTCTCAAGGAAATACTTGCTTGAGGAAGGAAAATGGAGAGCTGTACAAAGGATTCAAGCTTTGAAGGCAGACAGAACTTAGCTGAAATCCTGACTGCTATTTGCTGTGTACTCTGGACAAAGAAAGCCGTTTCATTCCCTGCACCTGAGGGTCCTCCTCCCTATGGCAATAGTGTGATGCTTACCTTCCAGACCTACCTCAGGTTACTGCATGGAAACATTCGCTAAGCACCCACATTTGGGGTTATGCCTAGCCTGGCATATACTAAGTGTTCACTAAATGAGTGCTGCTTAATCTTATCCTTAGTACCCGGGACTTGGGCGCCAGCCAGTAGCCAATGCAGAGGAAGGGCATGGTGAGGAAGATGAGGAAGGCGACAAAGAGCTTCCAGATGGTGGTGCTTCCACGCCAGCCGGCCAGATTCCCACACCAGATGGAGGACAGGACTTGCTGGCAGATGGGATGCGCTACGAACTAAGCAGAGATGGAGCATGAGAGGGGGCACCCACCAGGCAGGGAGGACCAGGGGCCAGTTGGGTGCAGAGCCCTTACTTCCTGCCATAGAGATTGAACCATCCTTCTTTTCTGCCCACACCAGCCAGCCCGGAAGAGAGGGGACACACTTACCATGTGACTCTGGGCAGATCCTGCCCTCTCTGAGCTTGTCTGTGAAGGAGGAAGCTGAACTCTGAAGATTTTCCTGGACTCCACATTACTGAATCTAAGTCAGGCCTTGCTAGGTAGAACCCTCAGAGTTCCTTGCCTTCTTAGAGATTTGGGACAAGAACAACCTGAATAGTCTCTTTGGTTTTTTTTTTTTTTTGAGACAAGGTCTTGCCAAATAGCCCAGGCTGCCCTTGAACTTGTGGGGATCCCCTTGTCTCAGCCTCCCCAGTGCTGGGATCACAGGCATGTGCCACCACACCTGGCTGAATGTTTTGAAAAAGGAAGGAATGGGGGGAAGAAGGTTTGCTGTTTTGGAGGGGCAGGGCGAGAGGAGCTACCATAAAGAAAAGGTTTTGGTTGTTACAGTTGGCTAGGCTACTTGAGGGCAGATGAGAGTAGGGAGTAAGGGGCAGGAGAAGCTGCAAATGGCGCATGTTTTAGCTCAGGGGAAGGATATCTAATGAGGCAGAAAATAAAAGAAGCACTTAGTGTTCAATCCCTGAGAGATCTACTCTAATCTTGCTGTACGGAGTGAGGCGCTAACGTCTAATGACAGAACAAGGCTGGACTGAAGCCCCTCAGCAGGCCAGAGACAAAGCTCGAAGGTGGACTGTCCCAATGTGACTGGGTGGACACCTGGTGTATCATGGGTCCTCCAAGGGATAGGGTGGGGGGGGTAGAGTGAAGTAAGAAGGGAGGGGCAGAGATCTCTTCTTGCCTGCAAGGGCCGAGATGAAAGAGCACTCAGAATGCAGGTCCTGAGTGCAGGAAGAGGCATCCAGTGGGGTTGGAGTGGGGGATGTTTAGAGGTGGGAGGGCAAGGGGTCAGGGAGGGAGGGGAGGTGGACAGGGCTCAGCTGACCCGCTTCTGGTTGTAGTTGACCGCCAGCCGCAGCCTCGCCAGGTTGGGGATTCCCTCCTCGAAGGCCTGGCCCAGGCCCTCAGCCTCGGGCTCCGTCTCGCTGTCCTCGCCCAGGTCGTTGAGCACGGCAGTGACTTCGCTCTGGTTCCGGCACATGCCCAGCAGCTCAAAGCCATAGTCCTGGCACAGCGACTCCAGAGCAATGTACTCAGGCTGCAGGGAGGGAGGTCTGTGTCTGTCAGCCCCTGTGCACCCAGCGCCAGTAACTCATCCTGCTCCCTCTCTGAGCTCTCCGGCCATCACTTTCTACACTTGGTGTCACTGAGTCATTGATTTCTCTTTTCTGCTACCTCATCAGTCCTTCTCGCTATAATGAGGTCTCTCGTGTCACCTTTTATCTGGTGGTATCTCTACCTCACCATAAAGTCACTTCAATTCTCTGTCTCCTTTGCCTGTTCCTTGTACTGTACTTCCCTTTTATAATTCTTATTTTCTGACCCCCTTTAACGTCTAATCCTTATACCTTTCACTTAATCTTATTTTTTTTTTGAATTTACATTATAGGAGAACCGTGCTCACAGCTTTAGAACAACCGTGGTAGCAGTTTTAGGACACGCAGAAATGAATATGGTAGGTTACTCATACTACCCTTGGTTTTCCTTGGGACCCTTTCCCCAGAGAGGGTCTAGGCCAGGCTTTCAGGAGGCCAGGTTCCTTCCTGGAACTGTCCCTCAGGTGTTGTCACACTGGCTCAGGTACTTCCCCTTTCCAGGCCTCAGTTCCCTGCATTCTAGATCCTGCCCAGCATGTCCTCCACACTCACCACCACCTACACTTTTGCTCCCTCACAGCCTTTGCTGGGGCTACAGCCCCACTTCAAATACTGTCCCCGTCACTTGTACCAAATCACCCACCTCTGCAGCTAAGCTTAACACCACCTCCTCCAGGGAGCCTTTCCTGAGCACAGCAGCTGTAGCTTTCCTGACTCTTTACCAGGTTTGGAAGCCCTCTGAACACCATCTACAAAGGCACTGAGTGAAGTCCTGGGAGTGTCTCGTGACCACAAGCTTGAGAGCCCCAGCGCACTATGCTCCAGGTGAGACGCAGCAGATACCCCAAAGAGACTGAATGTCATGTCTCAGTCTTCCCAGCTGCTTTTCTATCCATTGTCTATGTTCTTTCTTCTCCCTCAGATAGACCCAGGGCAACCCTAGGATGGGGCTGTGCCTGTCCCATAAGTCTTGGTGCCCCTACAGTGACTGATTTCTGCTGTTAGAATGAAATCTCCCTTAGGGTGGGATTGTGACTCTGTCAAAATAGAGATTTCCAGAAAATAGAGAGTAGGCCTCATCCTCTTCCTGTCACCTCCCACTTCCCAGAACACCTACCACAGGCCCAGCCCTGCTCCTGTGGAAGAACAGATACAGGGCCCCTGAGGGGGAGCTGAGAAACCAACCTTAAACTCAGGCTCCTTGCGGGCCAGGCGCCTAAGCTCACGGCTGAGCTGGAAGGCAGCCAGCATGGCGTCCTCACTGGCAAGGGAGAGGTGGGCCCTGCTGGCGATGCCGCGGTAGGTGTTGATGCGGGACAGGGAGAACTTCAGCAGGTCGTAGCGGCGGGCGTTGCTGCACTCGAGGCAGGCACAGGAGACTGGGTGGGGCCGGGCAATGGTGTGGCCCTGCTCCATGAGCAGCTGTGCGATCTCATACAGGTCCTTCTGGCAGGCCAAGGTGAGTGGAGTGACACCAGGTGCAAAGCGGGAGCCATCGATTGACGAGTCAAAGAAAGCCAGAGAGAAAGACCTAGTGTCGACCTTGCGGCCCTTCTCCCGGTCCAGCCGGGCCAGCAGGCGACGCACCACTGCTGGCTGGTTTATGTCCACTGCCACTAGCAGGGCTTCGTGGATCTGCCGGAAATCAAACTTGACATTGGCCAACAGCACGTCAGTGATGGCCTCATGGCCCAGACGGATGGCCAGGTTGAGCGCTTCTCTCCAGGAGCGGTCCTCAGCCTCTTCCACGTTCCGCAGGGGCCCACCTGGCCCACTGCCGGTAGCCTCCACCCCTGCCTCCAGCAGCTGCTGCACAAGACCCAGACGCCCCTCCTGGATGGCACCCAGGAGTGGAGGTGGAAACTTGAGCTTTTTGTTCACAATTTCGGTCCAGTTGGGCTGTGGCTGGATGTAGGAGTGGAGAGGACAGGACCCTGAGTTCCAACCCCCTTTGTTTAACCCTCTATGCTCAGCCACCATTACTCTTCCTTGTCCCAAACACACACTGGCAAAAAACATCTTATTCACCATTTTATTGTACAGATCCTTATGCAGGAAGTGCCAAACTGGTCTATCACAGTGTGAGGAAGGCTCTTCCTCAGCTCCACTTCCACACTCACGGGAACCCACACACACTGTGGGGCCACATGTGCGCACGTGAGCAAGGGCAGTTCAAGCAGGCCTAACCCCATGCAGGCACACAGGGTCTGGCCAGGCCCCAGCTCCCATCTTGTTGACTTCATCTTCTAGCTGCTCATCTCTCTGAAGGCCCCAGCACCTCTCTCAAGGGCAGGTCCAGACAAGTCCACACAAGAGGGTCTCTGGACCGGGCTTTCCTCACCCTCCACTCTCATGTTGGATGCCAACATGCTCCTCCTCCACCAAGCCATCTTTGCTTCGGCCTTGCCTGCTTTGCAGGGCATTTTTTCCCCTCAATACTGCTGTCCCTTTCTTCTAAGAGGCTCACTCCCACCTTTGCTGCTCTTTTCTTTTGGCCCAGGCTTAGGGCTCCAGGGGCTCTTCCACTGACATGGTGATGCCCACTACCTGCCAGCAGCTAGGGCCTCCCTGCTGCCCCTCTGGGCCAATTGATTATTTTGTTCACTAGTAGAAATGGGATTAGGATAGGGGAAGGTAGGGGAGCAGAGGGCCTCTTACCGTGAGGGGGTCCATGGCTGCACCCACCTATGCAGGCAGGGAGTGAAGGCTTGAACTCCTGCTCTATCTGCCTCCCTGACCGCACCTAGCATCCTCTTTCCTACCCATTCAAAACCCCGCCCTGGGCCCTCCCTTTGCCGGGACCAGCTGCTCCCCCTCTCCCTGGTACCCTGGGGACCAGGAGAATTGTGTTAGTGCCACACAATGAAATCTTCTGGGAAAAGGGAGAGAGTACATAGTTGCTCAAAGAAGGTAGAAGTAGAATTTGGAATATCATAGCTTGAGGGAACCTTAGACACTTTGGTCTGACTACCTTATTGTGCAAATGGGGAATGGGATTTGACCAATGTCCTACAGCCAAGCCTAGAACCATTCCTTAATCAACCTATCTGGTCCCTATAAGGAGCTCTGTGAGGAGGTGGATGAAGGATATTTTCTCTCTCTCTCCCTCTCTCTTATTTTTTTGAGACAGGGTCTCGCTCTGTAATGCAGGCTGGCCTTGGACTCACTGTGTATCCCATATTGGCCTTGAACCTGTGGCGATCCTCCTGCCTTGGCCTCCCAAGCGCTGGGATTACAGGCGTGCGCCACCACGCCAGCCTAGGGTAGTTTCTCTTAAATTACTTGGGTTGGTGGTTTGTTGGAAACAAGGCCTTGCTGTGTAGTCCAGGCTGTAGTCCAGTCCTCAAACTCACAACCTTCCTGCTTCAGCCCCCTAAGAACTGGGGCTACAAGCATGCATACCTCACCCTGCTTCTCTCTTTTTGAGACAGGGGCTCTCTCTGTTGCTCAGGCTAGCCTTGAATTCCTAGGCTCGAGTGATCTTTCTGCCTCAGCCTCCCAAGTAGCTGTGACTCCAGGTGCATGCGACCATGCCCGCTTCTCTTAGATACTGAGCTTACTTCTGGGAGCAAGATAAATTATTTGCTAAAGTCACACAGCAGAGCTATTATCTGATTACACCTAGTATAGAAGAAAGAATACTTAAAGTTAAATTCATGGGATTCTGGGTGTCAGTCTCATGCACGAAACTCACTCTGGTCTTCCCAGGTCACCACAGGACCTTATCTTTCAGGCAGCAATTTTCATTTGACTGGGTCTCAGTTTTCCTTTCAGGAAAATGGGCGCGAGGATGTATACCACTCACTGAGGGAAAGACATTCTGACTAGTGTCCCAAGGCCCTAGACAGATCACCAATTCTGCCCAGAAGTTCCCAAGGTAAAAAAGACAGAGCTGTCCTTAGGAGAATTGTGTGCTATGGTGACAGAGCCTTGACAACCAGAAAAGGAGAGCAAGCTGGGCCCAGAGGTGCCTTCAGGCAGAGTCCCAAGGGAACGAGTGGAGGGAGGCAGAGCTGGAGGCCTGGCATCATCGGCCCTTCTCGGCTATTGAGATCCACTCTCCAGTCTTTGTCAGAGAGTATGGGGGCCAAAACCACAGGCCGGCCTGGCTCAGCTCCGAAGAGCTTCCCCACACACGCTGGCGTGTTCTTCTACTTCACTTGCTGCAAAGTGCAACTGGCAGATGGGGCACTGGACCCAGGAAATGGGCGGCGAACTCTCAGGGGAGGACACCCACAGTACAGATGGGGACGAAGATGGTGAGGGGGAGGGAGGAGCTGGGTGAGGCGGGGAGGTCTCTCCACAAGTGGCAGCGTGCAGAGGAAGAATTTCTGTGCTGAAGGAGCCTGGTGAAGGGGGGAGAAGGAGGTAAACAAAATTGGGTCTTTGGACAGATGCCACCCCAAGAAGTCTGAAGGGCTTATCTGCTGCCAGAATCAGGAAATTTACCATGGCTGCATATTTTACACCCAAGGGACACTTCCACGTATCTGTCAAATATTTATCAAGTATCTTCTGTGCCAGACAGATGCCAGGAGCTGAGGGATGTGGAGTGTCCTTATGGACCATGGAGTCTAGTGGTAAACATAGCTAGGAACACAGAGAACAGAGATTCAAAGCAGAAGGTGCGAAGTGGGAGAGATTATCTGGGAAGATCAGAGAAGCCTTGGTAAAAAACAACAAAAACAACCCTTTAACAGAGTCTTAAAGAGTAAGCAGAATTTGGACAAGGAGGAAAGAGTTATGAAGGAAATTCTCTGACAGTGTTTCATATTATCTAGTTTCATGTTTTCCTGAACGCAGGGCCACGTCTCTTCCTCAGCTTCATCAACACAGTGTGAGCAGGTGCTCCAGACAGACTTCCCTGGAGTTATATTTGACTATAGTACACTTACAGATGTGGGAACTGCAGAGATGCCAGAAGCCAGGAGTCCAAATCCAAATGTCTCCTGACAGCAGCCTCCAGATCTCCTATTCTACCCTCAAGCAGTGACCACACAACCACCTCCTAGCTCACCTGCACAAATGGGGCATTGTCCCCTATCCTGGATGCCATTGTTTTGCGACTGGGGTCGGTGTGCTCTTTGCCTTGTTCTTGGTGTTCCTCTCCTTTTTGATTGAGAGTTTGAGTTAGCCAGGGATCTGTGAAAAACAACAGTTAACAACCAGCAGGCCGTGTGTAGTGGTGCGTGCCAGTAATTCCAGCACTTGGGAGGCTGAGGCAGGAGGATCACTGTGAGTTCAAGGTCAGCCTAGGATGCATAGTGAGTTCAAAGCCAGCCTGAACTACATAGCAAGACCCTGTCTGAAAAATCCAACCCCCCAAAAAAAAACCCCAAACAAAACCAAAAACAAAACAACAACCAGCTATTGGTACATGCTTGTAATCCCAGCACTCAGGGAGGCTGAGGCTGGAGGATCCCAAGTGTGAGCCCAGGCTGGGCAACTTAGTGACACCCTGTCTCAAAACCAAAATAATACACACACACACACACACACACACACACACACACACACAAGGGCTGAAGGGCTGACGATGTATCCTAGTGTGAAGGTTCTAGGTTCAATCTCTGGTACTGTTAAAAAAAACAAAAAATAAAAAACAAGACTGGCTATCAGTGAGAGGCTGTATGGGCTAAAGGAGCCTAGAATCAGGGCAAAGAGGATGTAGAATGTTAATATGGAAATAGTAACCTTAGGCGGGAATCCTTTTTAAACTTTATTTTGAGATAGGGTCTTGCTAAGTAGCCCAGGCTGGCCTCAAACTTGTGATACTTTTGCTGCAGCCTCCTGAGTAGCTGGAATTACAGGCATGCCTAGCTGTTTTCAGATTTTTTAAAATTATTATTATTATTATTTTGGTACTGGGAATCGAACTCATGGCCTTGCACTTGCCAGGCAGGTGCTGTGCCACTGAGCTATATCTCCAGCCCTTAATTATTTTTAAAATTGAGTTATTATGTAAATACCATAAAACTCATCCTTCTAAAGAGTGAATTTAGGATATTTATCAGGTTGAATGACCATAATTAATTCTAGAATATTTTTATCACCCTCAAAAGAAACTCCAAAATTTTTAGCAGTCACTCTGCATTCCTCTATCCCTATAGTCCCTGGCAACCACTAATCTACTTTCTGTCTCTATGTGTTTGTCATCTAGTCTGGATATTCTGAATAAATGGAATCATACATCATGTGGGGGGCTGAGGATGCACCTTGGTGGTAGAGCACTTGCCTAGAATACCCAGTGCTCTGGGTTCAATCCTCAGCACTGTAAACAAAACAAAACAACAAACCCAGTGTTTGTTTTGTGATTTGTGATTCTTTCATTTAACATAATTTTTTTTTTTTTTTTTTTTTTTTTGTGGGTACCGGGGGGTCGACCTCAGGACCTCGCGCGCCAGCAGGCGCCCGTGCCGCTGAGCGATATCACCGGCCCCTTTTTTGTATGTGGGTTCCGGGAGTCGAACTCGGGCCCTCGCGCTTGCAAGGCAGGTGCTTAAACCGCTGAGCCATCTCACCGGCCCTAACATAATGTTTTTAAGGTTCATCCGCATTGGAGAAGGTATCAGTACTACATTCCTTTTTCATGGATGCATAATATTCCATACATAGATTACTATTTCATTGTATAGGAATACTACACTTTGTTCATTCATTATGTGATAAACATTTGGGTTGTTTCAGATTTCAGGCTATTATGAATAATGATGCTAAGGCCAGGCACAATGTCTGTGCCTGTAGTCCCAGTTACTAAGGAGGCTGCAGTAGGAGGGTCACGTGAGCCAAGGAATTTAAATCCAACCTAGATATCATAGAGAGACCCTGTCTAAAAAAAAAAAAAAAAAACCAAAATAAAAATAAAAAATATAAACATAAAAATGAATAATGCTGCTGTGAGCATTTGTCTGTAAGTTTTTATATGAAAACCTGTGGGTATATATTAGGTCTAGAATTTCTGGGTCATATGGTAACTCTGTTTAGGTATTTTTAAGAATTGACAAAAGATTTCTGAAGCAGTTTCACTATTTTACGATGGCAGTGTATGAGAGTTCTGATTTCTCTACATCGTTGTGAATACTTGTTATTGTCCATCTTTTTTAAACTATTTAATTATAGCCATACTAGTGGGTGTGATCACTGTTTTTTTGTTTGTTTGTTTCTGTTCTGGAAGTTGAACACAGGGCCTTTACACTGAGCTACATTCCCAGCCATATTTTCATTTATTTAGTTTGAGATAGGATCTCACTAAGTTGCTAAGTAGCTCAGGCTGGGTTTGAACTTGCAGTCCTTCTGCTTTAGCCTTCCAGAGTGCTGGGATTCCAGTCATGTACCACCATGCCTGGCTAAGATTTACATTTTGATGAAGTCCATGAAGGAATTGTCTTCAGATTCTGGTCAGTAGGTTGCCTCCCTGCCTACCTTGAAGCCTGATGAGATGTGGACAAGGACATTTTCTTCTTTACCCTTAGTTCTAGACTAAGGGATCGAGGCCCAGACCCAAGGTAATCCTGCCCTAACTGAAACGAGTAGGGGAAGGACAGCTGCAGAGGGGTCATAAGGTTTGGGGAGGTGACTTGGGCCTTTCATGTTGACCTACTCACCTTTGGTCTTGTACTTTACGTCTCTTCTTCCTGCCCCCACCATTCTCTGAGTTTTGCTCCTCTGCTCTGGAATCTGTGTTGGAAATGCTCATTAAATCTAGCTCACTAACAAAAGGCCTTTGCATAGACGTCACTTCTCCTAAGAACAGTTTTTCTACCTTCTTTGCCTGCTTAATTCTTTCTGACTTTCCCTGGATTCTCAAATTTAAACCTAGTCATCCTATTATGCTTTTCCTTCAATTACTTATCACAATTGCAGTTTTAAATTATGTGACACGGACATGTGTCTCTTCATTAGGATGGGAATATTGCTATTTATTTATGGTGGCACCCCTGGCACCACACCAAGCCTGGCACATGAGAGATGTTCAATAAATATCTGTCAAATGAATGATAACAAAACCAACAATCACTGTTTAGCTAATTATTCAGAATTTATGAAATGCCTGGTAGAATATTTAATATATTTCATAGTGCTTTCATACCTCCAATGCTCAGCCTGTACTATATACCCTGCCCAAAAATGGGGCCTCACCTGTACTCTCCGGCTGACTGGGTCCTGGGTCTGCGTGGTTGTTCTTTGGGTTTGCAAAACTGGCTGAAGGCACCCTGCGGGCAGCAGAAAGCACCATGCGGGCTGAACGCCCCAGGGCCCCCGGTTGAAGCTGCTTCAGGAAATCCTTGAGTTCTGACATCTCCTTGGTGTTCCTGCAGATAAATACAGCACTTGGTTTCACACGGAATGCAGACCTTGTTCTCTTTCCAAGTCAATGGCATTGAACCGAGAAAGTAAGTTTCACATACAGATAGGGCTACAGACCCAGAACAGTGACGGCGAACCTTTTGGAGACTGCATGCCAAATTGCAGCCCAAAGGCCACTTATTTATAGCAAAGTGCCAACACTGCAATTAAATCTGAATACTGAGGTTTTAGTTTTTGTTTTTTTGAGACAGAGTCTTGCTATGTAGTTCAGGCTGGCCTTGAACTCACTACGTAGCCCAGGCTGGCCTCGAACTCACTACGTAGCCCAGGCTGGCCTCGAATTTGTGGCAATCCTGCCTCGGGCTCCCAAGTGCTGGGATTACAGAAGTGTGCCACCATGCCTTGCTAATACTGAGGTTTTAGTTTAGACAAAACAACTCTACATTAACATATTTTATCTTAAAAAAAACCATAATAACACAGGTGCCATAGGTTTGCCACCACTGGCCCAGAGTATGTGATTCACTGGGGAACCCAGGTGAGGCTTATGTGCCTGCGAGCAACATGGTAGCTTTTCTCTTCTAGGAGAAAGATACAAGATCTCTACTCTTGGCAACTACATACGGTGGGGGATCTGGGAAGAATGTCCTCCGGATAGAAGGGTTAGCCAGCCAGGGGCTAGGACCAGACTCCTGAGCATCAGAAGAGCCCTGAGAAGAAAACGGAGAAATATGGAATAGTAAAACTCACCACCAGGGGACACTGCTACCTTGGAGCTCAGCTTAGTTAACACGTGAACATCTCTGCTGTGACTTTTATGTGGCATATCTGTTGGTGTGCACAGACACTCGAGTGGTAAGAGCTGAGATTCAGCGATTTTGCATACTTAGTTCCCCAGTGCTAAGGGTTTTGGCATGATCCTGCAAGCCTCCAAGGAGAAAAGAATATACACTACTGGGGAATACAGGGCTATAGAGACTGATATCATGTGCAAACTTTTGAAAAATCTGTGTGTGTTATATCTTTTAAATTTGCACATGTTGGGCCGGTGAGATGGCTCAGCGGCATAAGCGCCTGCCTTGCAAGCGCGAGGGCCTGAGTTTGACTCCCGGATCCCACATACGAAAAAGGGGCCGGTGATATCGCTCAGCGGCACGGGTGCCTGTTGGCGCGCGAGGTCCTGAGGTCGACCCCCCGGTACCCACACACACACAAAAAAAAATAAATAAATAAAAAATAAATTTGCACATGTATAAAACTGATGCACATGGGCTGGTGAGATGGCTCAGTGGCGTAAGTGCCTGCCTTGCAAGCGCGAGGGCCCAAGTTCGACTCCCGGAACCCACATACGAAAAAGGGGCCGGTGATATCGCTCAGCGGCACGGGTGCCTGTTGGCGCACGAGGTCCTGAGGTCAACCCCCCGGTACCCACAAAAACAAAACAAAACAAAAAACTGATGCACATAGGTACAAAACTCAAATTATTTATCTTTGTTTATACACCTTTGTGAGATACAAATAGTATGTATTTTTGTACATATACAAATAGTTCTACTTTGAACTATTTTGGGGCATTTTATCATTATTTTCTTCTAAATATTATTTAATAATATTGTTTAATTTCCAGGGTGTTTATTTTATGAACAACTGTGTTTGTGTGCAACTAAAAATCTATCAATTTTAGCCACCGTTTCTAGTCATCTACAAAGAGATGTGTAGGAGTGTATGAATGTATGCATATACGGACACCACACGATCATCTCTACATAGATTTATTTATGTGGTACACTATGATTTCTTAATTTTTTGTCAAAATTCAGTTTGCCTGTCACTATTTCCTTTTTATTTTTCTAAATGTACTTTTTTCCCTTAAAATAATACATTTTTTTCCTTTAATCTTTAGCTCTGACTCTCTTCCATTACAGATTTTCTTTTAACCGCCTTGGTACCAGAGATTGAACCCAGGTCTTTCACACTGAGCTGCATCCCCAGCCCTTTTTTACTTTTTATTTTGAGAGAGGGTCTCACTGAGACACTAAGTTGCCCAGGCCTGGCTTGAACTTGTGTCCTTCTGTCTCAGTCTCCCAGAGTGCTGGGAAAAGAGGTGTGTGTCGCCACACCTGGCTATTATAGAGTCTTTCAAAGGTAAATATCTTTTTTGTAAAGTATGACTTTGGCCTCATTCTGAAAGCTTGACAAGTAGTATTTTCATTATTCACTGTTTAATTTTTTTTTTTTTTTTTAATGTGGGTACCGGGGGTCAACCTCAGGACCTCGCACTTGCCAGCAAGCGCTTGTGCCACTGAGCGATATCACCGGCCCTTTTTTTCTTTATGTGGGTTCCAGGAGTTGAACTCAGGACCTCACGCTTGCCAGGTGGGTGCTTGCACTGCAGAGCCATCTCACCGGCCCTGTTTAATATTTTTTAATTGTCATTATAATGCCTTTTTGGACCTAGCACTACTCTACCACTGAGGTATAACCCCAGCCTAGAAGCATGAATTTTAGAGTGAACACTACTAGAAAGCGTAACAAGATGGATGTGTAGAGATAGTCGCTTAACCTTAACTCTAGATGAGATTAGTCATTAGAAACTGAGCTTCTGAACTCAGGCTGGAGCCAAGTGGCCTGGGTTCAACTCTACTTCAAGATTTATTTAGCCATGTGATCTGGGACACCTTATTACATTTTTCTGTGCTTGTTTCCTTACTAGAAAATCGGTGATCATAATACAGTAACCCCGTTTCATGCGGTTAAAAGCTGTCACTCTAATACACCGATGAGAATGATACCTCAGGGAAAAAAAAGCCTGTAACATTTTAGACAATCTTAACTTATAAATTGAGTGTCATCATTGATGGTGTCTGTGTACCACCTGTCTCTTGCAGGGACGTTTCAGGACTCCTGTCTCTGTGGTTTCATGAGGCACCTGAGTGTAGGTTTCACCGCTGTTGCTATTCCATGTCTTACTGACATTATGGCTCTGGAGTTGCTGACTCTATTCCTCCTCAATCCCACCACGTCCCAGAAGGTAGAGTGATTTAGATGGCCAAAACAGGAAAGACTGGGAAGCCCTTGTCTTGTACCCTCACGGTATCCCCATTTGGATGGTAAAATTTTACAGAACTCTACAACTCCCCCTGAAAGATCATTTATGTAATGAACATTTGTACTAAAAGCTGACTTTGTTGCAGGCAATGTTCTAGGTGCCTGGAATGCACTATAGAACAAGACAGGTCCCTAATCTCATGGTTTCCTTTCTGTTGAGAAGTCAGGATCACAGAGCTCTAGCTCCATTCATGTTAGCTCCTACCACTGCGGTATCAGAAGCCAGCAGAGCACACCCACCTGCCTCCATGGGTCCCTGTACAGGTTTTAGCCTTCTCGACAATGGAAGAGCAAATCATAGCCAAAGTTTACTTCATCTCAGTGTTCTGGGTCTCTCCTAAGGTTGCCTTACAAAAGCATCTACCCACATTCTCCATGACTGAGTTCTGTTTTCTCTCCCCGATGCCATTTCTTCTTTTTCTCAGTAACCTCAGTCACATAGGAGTAACTCTTATGAGGTTTACTTCTGTAAATTATGATTCTTTTGGTTGTCCCATGTTTGCCATTTATTGTGTGTGTAGGAAGTAGCATGGAGTAATGACAGGAGACCTAATTTCTAGTCCCTACTTGGCTCTGACTCACTGTATAACTTTGAATACATAAAAATTTCCCCATCTGGGATATAAAATGAAGTGGTTAGGATCTCAGCATTTTTTTAACCTCTATGGTTCTACGACTCTAGCTTTGTGTGGTTGATTACACATTCATATTTGTTTGTGAGAGAATTATGGTGGAAGGAATTGACTTGGAAAGATAAATGGAAATACCAGTCACAGGAAAGCAGCAGAAAAGGAGTAAGAAGAAAACATAAACAGAAAACTGGTTAAGAAAAGGGTAAGGATGGGCTGGTGAGATGGCTCAGCGGCATAAGCGCCTGCCTGGCAAGTGCGAGGTCCTGAGTTTGACTTCCGGAACCCACATAAAGGGAAAAAAAAGGGCTGGTGATATCGCTCAGTGGCACAAGCACCTGCTGGCAAGCACGAGATCCTGAGGTCGACTCCCGGTACTTACATTAAAAAAAAAAAAAAGAAAAGGGTAAGGAAACTGATATAACCGCAAGGTCAGAAACCCACCAATCCTCTGTGAGGAGTATACACACAGAGAACAAGTGAAATTTCCCAGCACATAGCTAAAGATGTAAATGGCTTGGCAAGGTAGGTGAGTCAGGGGACAATGTCAGAGGGATTATAAGGGAGGCTTGGGGCTTTTAGGTACTGAAAGGAAAGTCTCAGGAAACCTATAGCTCCCCAAGAACTCAGAAATAAAGTAGGAGTATGAGGTTGAGGTGAGATCCAAAAAGAGTTTTGTTATGGTTAAAGCACAAATGGTTCCACAGCTTTGTGTACACTGTCTTCCAGGTTCACTTACTTGCATCTTCCTTGTGTGAGAAAGAAAAGAGGAATAACTCACTTCTGCCTGTAAGAAAAGACACCAAGCTCACTAGTGCTTGTACTTGTGTGTGTGTGTGCATGTATACCCCTCAACAACCACTAACTTCCTAACCAGAAACCTGAAAAGTGAAGGCAAAAACTAAACCCTTGTCCCCCATAGTACATACCTGGCTCAGCCCAGAGCTCACAGGCGCCGAAGGACCCATCACAGGGTCACCCAAGGCATCCAGAGAGGAACGCACCCGAAGGAAGGCCAGGCCAAAGGGCTGATGCTGTGTGAAGGGCTGGGAGCAGGTCAGGCGAAGTCGATCCCATGACTCTCCAGAGGCCGGAGCCAGGAAATCATCTTGAGGGAAAAATAAAGAAACTGAAGGAAAAAGGGAATGATTAATAGAGGGAGAAAGGAAGAGAAGGTCAATACTGAGGAAAAGAAAGTAATGATAGAGGTGATATAGAGCAAACTCCAACAGGAGGATGAATGGGGTCATTAGTAAACATTTCCCTCAGGCTCAGGGATTGGTCATGCCAAGCAGGCCACTCAGGGCCCTCACAGACCCAGTTCCTTTGCCTAGTGACCATCACTCTACCATCATGGTTCTGCACTGTTCCAAGCTTGGGGACATCCTACCTCTCCAAGGACCTCATCAATATCTCATTTTAACAGGAGGCACCTGCACTGCTGAGGTCTGGGGAGACCACCTGCCCAGTGGATTAGCTGAGATATTGTCCCTTCCCAGACCACGAGATCTCAACCTTCCTCACACTACCACACGCCCTATAGCAGTGGTGGCAGGAACCTACGGCACCGTGTTACTGTATTCTTTTTTTTTTTTTTTTTGTGGGTACCGGGGGGTCGACCTCAGGACCTCGCGCGCCAGCAGGCGCCCGTGCCGCTGAGCGATATCACCGGCCCCTTTTTCGTATGTGGGATCCGGGAGTCAAACTCGGGCCCTCGCGCTTGCCGGGCAGGCGCTTAAGCTGCTGAGCCATCTCACCGGCCCCTGTATTCTTCTTTTAAGATGTTAATGTAGAGTTGGTTTTTTCTAAACTAAAATGTCAGTATTCAGGTTTAACTGCAGTGTTGTATTTTGTGATAAATAAGTGGGTTTTGGGCTGTAGTCTGGCACTTGGTCTCTCAAAGGTTCACCATCACTGCTCTACATACTCGGTCACTCACAGTGGCAAACACCAACATCATCAATTTCTCACATTCTCATCAGCACCTCGTCCTCTCTACCTCGCAAGCCCTTCCAATATCATTCTTCCCTCATAACATTACAAACACCTCCCACTGAAACACAGACAAATCTTTACTAGACTACAAGTCCCCAGGGGCCAGGAACCAGCTCTTATGTTTCTTTTGCAGTGCCCAGTGAACAGAGATTAGTATAAAAAGAATTCAAGAAACACTATATGCTATTAAGGATAACCATCATATACCCTTCATCACTTATATAAACATTTATCCTACATCTATAGTCACACACATTTATATAAACAAAAACATAGTCATCAGTAAGTATGTGCTCTATACCATGTTCCATCAAATCACAAGTTATGGGTAAATATAATTCATAGCTTATAAATATCCCAAACCATCACACATTCTTATCATGCAGAACTCACAGACTACTAACTACCCTATTCCCCCAACAGATACAACTAAGCCCTTGTATTACAGGCAGCGAAGTTAGGTACAAATATTATAGGCAGTCAAGACAGGGTGAGGCCCTTGAGGGAGCCAGTGCAAAAGAGAACACATTACAACTGTGGCTGGAGACGCATTTGTTGAAGGCCAGGCCTCAAGATAAAAATGGAATGAACAGGCCTACATGCCTCCCAGAGGGATAAGCAATAAATTGAGAGTATACTATAATTGGTATCACCCGGTCCAGTGAAGTTCAGATAGACATCAGTCACCCAGGTGGCTAACCAGAGCATCTGGACCTATCCCTTCCCAAAAATGCCTTTGTTCTTTTCAGGTACCCTTGCTATGTGACCACTTCCTTATTAGATCAATATTAGCTAAGCTAATATTGTGATCATATTGGTTGTGATCATATTGGTTGATTATAGTTTGACCCAAGTTGTACTCACCTCGTGATTTGTACCCACCTTGTGATTTTGCTCTATAAAACATGCTTAGAGAAGTGACTTCTGTGGCAACCCACTTTCGGGACCCCTCCTGTCTCTCAGGAACTATCTCTCAATAAATCTTTCCTACTCTTAACCTCTGTTGTTTCTCGGAATTCATTGTTCAATTTCAGGGGACACGAATTCAGTGTATCTGAACATCTAGCAGGCTGGGAGTTATATTTCTCCTACATCACTTGCCCAGGTGCCTTCCTACGATCCACACCAATGGCAATTATAGCCCTTTCTAGTACTGCATCTTTTTTTCTCAGAAACAGCCCCTGCCTCTGCTTTTGCCCTCTTTACCATCTTTAAACATTCGGACCCCTGAGCGGTTTTTCCCCTGCTTTGAATCAGCGAGGGACATAAGCATGGTTGCAGGGAGCAGGGTGACGAAGGGTCTGTCCAGAGACCAGGAAGAACGGCCCACATCAATTTGCAGGAAAGCACAGCCACAGTTACCTGGGGACAAAAGGTTGAGAGAAGGATAAGGACGATGGGATGGTTGAAGACAGGGAAGGAAGTGGGGACAGGAAGAGGACATCCCTCCACTCTAGAATTAGATGGAAGCCAGAAAGGTCTCAAAATATGTGGAGTTGCCCAGGGAACTAGTAACTGAGACGGGAGGAGACTCAGACCGCTATGAAAATGCAAAGATTCGCCATGACCTCCTACCCTGAAACCTTCCCTAACTGAAGAGACTCGCTTTCCTTTCTATGCTCAGGGCCCGAAGGCAGTGCTAAATTCTCTCTTGCTAAGGAGCTCAACATCTTTCTGTTCTGAGAAAGCTGAGACCAGTGGTTTTCAAAAGTTACCTATTCCAGAGAATTCTTTTTTTTTTTAAACCTAAACTTATCTATTCCAGAGAATTATAAAGTCAGCCTTCTCAAATCCATAAGCTACATACAGTTCACTGTTCCAGCATCCTCTTGACACTAATATTGATAAGTGTAGGAAGAGTCCATTTGTTGGCATTTATAATTATGCCAATGTTCTAAGGCTTTACTCAGACCACACAGATCAAAGCAAAGCAGGAACACCACAAAATGCAAAGAGCAACATTCATCATGGAGTTCTCCAAACCCAAGCTGCCCCAAGGCAAAGGCCACATTTCTCCTTCACGCCCAGGCAGGGTACAGCCAGAATGGATTGAGACACCTGAGAGAAGTTGGTAGAAGGGAACATCAGTCCCGTGTCTTCCATCAGAGGCTCCCAGGCCCCAGAGAACTCACTCACCTACGTCGATATAGCTAATGGGCACTGCCCTCTCCAGCTGTAGTTCCGCTTTGAGTTGCCCACTCTTGTCCCGAGGGCAGCTGAGCCAAGGTCCCCTCTGACTGTCTGGGGTCAGCAAGTTCTCCACAGGATATCTGGGATCCTAAGTCAGAGAGAAGAAGAAGAAGAAGAAAAAAAAACAAACAAAAAACAAAAAACAAACAGAAAAAAAAATCAGGAACCTTACAGAGCCCAGGGGAAAAAAAAGATATCCATGAATAAGGGATCCCTACAATCCCAAACCTTTTAAGGCATCCTAACATGATGGAAGGACACAGATGGGAATCCACAGGAACACAGGAATCAGGTGCCAAGTGGTTATTATAGAAGGCATTTCCCCTGACCTCACTTACCAGACTACCTCCTTTAATCCTCATGATGACTCTTAGGTGGTTACTATGATTATTTCTTAGAGCAGTAACTAAAGCTTAGGAAAGTTCTGAAACTTACCCAGGGCCGAACCAAATAACCGACCAAAGCGCAATTCCCAGGTCTCTGAAACAAGAGATTTTAACCCATACTATACTAATGTCTTCTCATTTATAAGATGTTTGAAAATGAATAGTGATTTTTTTACATAAAAATCTAACTTTATTGAACATAGGAACAGATGGATTTTCAAATTAATTATTTTTCCTTTATGGTTATTAGTTTTGTATGCTATCTGATCCATGGCAGGACTTACTAACTGGTACTATACAAAGATGCTTGTCTACTATTATTTCAATTCTATACTTATAAACAAATACATTTAAATCTAGATAGAAACATTTGTGATTGGCTTACTTGTGCAGGGTAATCCCTGGTATTTGACTGCTCAAGCTGGTGATGGGGGATCATCCACTCTATGCAAATCGGAAGCACAGGCACAAATTTGAATTTTATACAAAAATTCAGTTTTACTCTTATTCTTATATTAGTGGGAGCTGACATCTGTAACTTACAGGCAAGCAAATACTTTTGTTTTCTACCTCCTAGCTAAACAAAAATACACATAATGTATTTTTTTCATTAGGCAATGCTTGCTTTCTATATTTCATTGAGAATGCTATATAACACTTTCTTGAACAAAATGACCAGGGTACCAACGAAACCATCTTTGGAGGAAGTGTTTAATACGCATATTATAAGTAAATAAATCCATCTGTAAAAAATGGAGAATTCATTGCTTTATTTTGAAGCCTTTGTAGTTATCTGCCAAATTTATATGTGTAGCTTGCCAACATCCCCTTACTGGAAATATCAGTATTTCCATATCATAGTTCTCAAAAGGACTTAAACGTCTCAAAATTCTGTGTGTCCTTTGTCTTGCTTCTCTATTGATTGCACCCAGGCTTTATTAATGGCTCACTTCATATCATCATCTCCATCTCCATAAATTTTCTTTAGAACATTCATTAATCCCTCACTAGGATGTTTCAGCATCATAGGATGGCTTTTCTTTTTCTTTGCAGTCTTTTTCAACCTGAGTCAAGTATTCCCACCGAGTATTTTCTGCTTTCTTTCTACATAAGATAAGAACTGTAACAGTCTTGATTTTTTTGAACTGCCTTTCACAGAGATGGGTTTCAAGAGATTGTTCATAATCATAGAGTAACTCTTTCCATTTAGATTCTTTTTTTTGTGGTACTGGGAATCGAACTCAGGACTTCACGCTTGCCAGGCAGGTGCTGCGCCACTGAGCTATATCACTGGCCTCCCAACCCATTTAGATTCTTTACCAAAAGATCAAATGACCTCTCTGTGAAATGCACCTGCACATTCTCAACAGGAACTTGATGAACTCCAGTTAAGGTAATGTAGATTTTCACAAACTTATCTGACTGATTCTATCCATAATTACTGATTTTCGCTGTATGTCCTGTTGTGATAGGAACAACCAAAGCAGCTGGTTTTTCATTGTCAAGAATTTCTGTTTTCTTTTTTGATTTTTGTTGCATCTTATTCTTTGGTTCAATCTTGGATTTTTTCAGCTGTCAGGGCATCATGTACTCTCTTCCTAGTGGCCTTTTCCAGCAACACCTTTACCTCTTCTAGATCATTCTGCAACCCTTCCAAAGCTGAAGGCACGGTCACATCAAAGGCCCAAGCTGCAGGCATGCACACAAGGACAGGAACTGCCAGACCCAACATGCTCACGGTGAGTATGGAGCTCACCCGCCAATAGTGATATTAATATAGGAAAAATACAACTCCCAACCTGTTAGATGCCTAATGTGCTGAGTTCTTGGTTTCACGACATTGAGGAATGAAATGGCGAACCATAGGAGGAAGACAGGAGAGTTTCATTGGAAAAAAGGGGAACAAGAATAGCTTCTGGATTTCCAGGAAGGGGTCCCAAATGCGTGGCCACTGAGGCCCTCTGTCATGGGTAATTTATACAGCAAAGTCACAACATGGGTACAATGTGGGTCAAACTAATCAACCTATAGGATTACAAGTATAGCCGCTTAGCTAATATTGATCCAATAGGGAAATGAGTCACATAAATGGAAAGAACAAAATAATTCTTAGAAAGGGAGAGGAGTATGGGTCCAGGTGTTCTGGTCACCTACCTATGTGTCTGATGCCTCTCTGGGCCCACTGGACCAGCTGCTACTAATTACAGTATAATCTCAGGTTGCTGTTTATCTCGCAGGCCTGCCTATTGCATGTCCCTCCTGGGGCCTGGCTCTCTTCAGATTTGCCTCTAGGCACAATTCTGATGTCTTTTTTTTTTTTTGCTGACTGTATACTAATTTCTATCTAACTTAGCTATCTATAATAATATTGAGAGATGTTTTTCAACCATGTTTGTTTCAGCAGTAAAACTCTTGTTTTTAATTGAAATTTTTTCCAACAATTAAAAGCACAGCTTTTGTTAAAGAACAGGGTGGGGAGGTAGCTAGAGAAATACTTGTCCCCACCTCCTTTCAAATTCTAGAAGTCAGTCCCCACACAGAGTACAGTTTGAAAACCATGATGTTAGAAGACAGCTAATATGGGGGCCGGTGAGATGGCTCAGTGGCATAAGCGCCTGCCTTGCAAGCGCGAGGGCCCGAGTTCGACTCCCGGATCCCACATACGAAAAAGGGGCCGGTGATATCGCTCAGAGACACGGGTGCCTGTTGGTGCGCAAGGTCCTGAGGTCGACCCCCCGGTACCCACAAAAAAAAAAAAAAAAAAAAAAAAAAAAAAAAGAAGACAGCTAATACTCTCTAGCATTTTACAAGGCTAAGAGTCTATGAAGAAAACTGTTCAAGCCAGGCATGGTGGTGCCCTCCTGCAATCCTAGCACTCTGGGAGACTGAGGCAGGAGGACAGCAAGTTTGAGCCCAGCATGGGCAATTTAGTGAGACCCTGTCCCAAAAAAAAGAGGCTTGTGATGTAGCTCAGTGCAAAGGCCCTGGATTCAATTCCCAGCAGGGCAAGTATAATTCTTATTTTATTTAGAATAGATGTTAATAAAGTAGTTCCTAAAGTCCCTCTAAAGGTCTTTCTGAAATGTATGGTGATGGTTTTGACTTCCATAATTACTAGGAAGCAATATTGTCATTGGGACTCAGGGGCCAGGGCTACTCTACATCCCACCATTCAAATGATACTGCTGCAGTGGACTTATCCTTCAAAAGTCCAATGGCACTCCTTGAAAAAGACCAAGATAAGAGAAGGGGAAGAGAAAAGACAAGGGGTAAATGGATGCAGCAAAGACAGCAGAGAAAAGGGTGGGAGGTCTCTAAGAATCCCCACACTGGGTCAGCCCTGGGCCTAGGGCCGAGGACTAGTCAAAGGAGGAATTAACAAAACTTTTAGGGAGAAGGCTGAGATCATTCTTGATAGTGGTTATGATATCCTCACAGGTCAGAGATGACCTTCCAAGTCCTGCTTTGCTCTCAATGACAGTGACCAGACCGTCCTCCTGGGACCCTTGTACAGATTCTGGGTCTAGGGACTTGCTAGCTCTCTTCAAACTATGGATAGAATCCTGAGGGTGCTTCTTTACCTTCTTTTCTGCTCTCAGCATTGTTTGGCGAACAACCCGAAGGCAAGGTATGTTTTTCTCTTTAGATTGGGGATCCCCAGAGAAGACACAATGCCCCTTTTAGATTAGGAGTTTCCTGCAAGTGGAGCCAAGTCTCTAACTTTTTTTCATTCTTTTTAGTCATCAAGAAAAAAACTCATGGGGCCGGGGATGTAGCTCAGCGGCACAGTGCCTGCCTGGTAAGTGCGAGGCCCTGAGTTCAATTCCCGATACCAAAAAAAACAAAAACAGAAACAAAAACTCATGCCTGTGGATTAATATACCTGAGAAGAAAATGATACCACATGGCTGATCTTCACAGGAGCCATGACAGGTCTACCAGCTGTCCCAAGTACAAGGCAAAATGCTTTCTCCCAAGGTTTCTTCTGTCATCACTTTGGCACAGCCTATGTTTTAGTCTCATCAGTTTACAGAAGAATAAGAGTCCTCACATTACTCCTGAAAAAGAACAAAAGAAAAAAAACTATTCAGAGGTTGGGCATGGTAGCTCATGCCTATAACACCAGCTCTTAGGAGGCTGAGGCAGGAAGATTTCTTTGAGTTTGAGACCAGTCTGGGCTACATAGTGAGTTCAATTACATAGTGAGACCCTCTCTCTCTCTCTCTCTCTCTCTCTCAAAAAACCAAAAACCAAAAACTGCTTGTGACTGACTATTCCTCTGATAATCGGAGTTATTTGTAGTTGTTGGCCTCTTTCTTCCTCTTTCTTTCTTTCTTTCTTGCTTTCTTTTTCTTCTGTCTCTCTCTTTCTTTCTCCCTCTCCTTCCCTTTTCCTTCCCCTTTGTTCCTTCCTGTGGTAGTGGAGATCAAACCCATGGCCTCAAGCATGAAGCACGATAAGCCATGAGCTACTTCCCTGGCCTCTAGACCATTACTGATGACCACCAAGGGCCTGATGGGTGTGATGGGCAGGGAGCAGATGTGGAACACCTAATAAGACTCCAATAAATGTGAAGTAACTGTAATCCAACCTCAAAGCAACAGAACAACAAGTATAAAATAATATATTAATAAGTTAATATTGGATTTGTACGTAGGTTAGTGCTCAAGAGCATGAATTGCACCTTAAATCATTCAACTTTAGATTCCCTAGAGCCCAGCACATAGTAAGGATGGGCAACAAATATTTAATTAGGTATATGATACAACTCTCTTTTGTTCTGTTTAATGAATCTTTTTTTTTTTTTAATGTGGGTACCGGGAGTTGACCTCAGGACCTCGCGCTTGCCAGCAAGCGCTTCTGCCACTGAGCGATATCACCGGCCCTAATGAATCATTTTAAATTAACTTTTTTTTTTTTTTTTTTTTTTGGTGGGTACCGGGGGTCGACCTCAGGACCTCGCGCGCCAGGAGGCGCCCGTGCCGCTGAGCGATATCACCGGCCCCTTTTTCGTATGTGGGTTCCGGGAGCCGAACTCGGGCCCTCGCGCTTGCCAGGCAGGCGCTTATGCCGCTGAGCCATCTCGCCGGCCCTAAATTAACTTTTGATTAGGTTATTCTTCTATTATAAATCTTCAATGAAGTACTGATGTATGCAAATCCCTTGCTAATTGGTAGTACTTAAATATTAATTGAGCACGGCCACTCAAAGCTCACGGTTTTGGAGGATTCAATCTGTGGTAGCCGGCTCCAAGGCAGAAACAGCACGGCGGAGGAGCATGGGAGCAAAGATAATTAGTTTACGGCTTTGGAGATATAGAGGAGTGAAGAGTGCCAAAGAGGAAGGGGCAATGGACCAACAAAGGCCACACCTTCATGGCCCACCCAAACCCATCCAGAAGTGTGCTCCACCAATCCCTGGGGTGCAGCCCAAAGCCAGTCAAACTGACACCCCACCCTAACTACTACCATGTATATGCAAATATTTCAAAACCTGAAACACTCCTGGTCCCAAATATTTCAGATAAGGGATATTTCACCTGCATATGTTTGTCATTTGATGTGACAAATTCTACCATCTCTCATCACCAACCAGATGTCTGGTTTAGCCAGTCCCCGACCACATTCTTGGCTTTGGGACTCTGTACGTGTTAATTGTGGATATTTAATTTAGTTAATATTTTTGGAAACTGTCTAGTAGATGCCAGTATTGTAATAGGTGCTGGATACACAGCAGTGAATACATATACAAATGTTTGCATGAAGTTCATCATCTGTCAAATTAAGCAATTTGACAGATGATGGATTAAATTCTTTCAGACATCTTTGCAAAAGCTTACAAAAGCTGTTGTTCCTGTTTTTTGGTAAGTGCTTGTTTGCCCCATGTTCCCCCTTGTTATGTACTGAGGTTTTTGAGAATATGGATCCTCGTTATGCTCATTTTCTCCTACACCTCAGAGATGGTCTGAAACACAGTAGGCATCAGTAAATATCCACTGACAGAGTGGTGTATAATCTAAATCAGAATTTCAGCAGAAGTTTCTGGCAAACATGACAAGTTCATCAATAAATAATATGTTATAAACTACTAAGACAATCCTAAAAAGAAAGCTCCAAGAGTCAGGGGATCAAATCCTTTGAAAAAATTACAGTTACATAATTAAAACATACTGTCTATAAAAACTAATAAATAGATTCTAGAAACAGACTAGATAGGAACTTATAACCTGTTAATTATAAGGTAGAGCAGGATCATGATTCTGTCAAAAAAGATAAACAGATGGTATTCAGAAAGTAGTTGACATTATGAAGAAAAATCAAAGTAGACCCTACCTTCTAATGTATTTAAGAAGTATACCCGAATGGATTAAAACATGAATAACAATACTTGAAGATAACATAAACCAGGTTAAAATACAAATGGCTAAATGAAAAAGGATACTTATTCAGAATACATATTTTTAAAAACTACAAGTCAATAAGAAAAGGGCAAGCAAACCATAAAAAACTGGGGAGAAGATGTAAACATACAATTCGCATAAGATATAATCTGAATGATCAAAAACCCATATAAAAAATCCTCAGCTTTTCCGGTAAAAAGGAAATTGCAAATGCCATTTCTTACCTTGAAGACTGGTAAAAACTTAAAAGATTGGTAATGGCAATAGTGTGGGAAAATAGGAGCTCTCATAAACACTTTCAGCACATCTCAAATCTAGCTACAATGCAAGACTACAATAGTCAGGTGGCTAGTAGCTAACTTATTGAACAGAAATAATTCTGTTCAAATAGTCTAAAGCTACTTGTACTTAAAAAGACATACACTACTTCTGATACCAAAAAGCAACAACAACAACAACAACAAAACACCCCACAGAACACTAATGTCCACTCATAAGGATGGATAAAGAAAATCTTGGGCCGGTGATATCACTCAGCAGCACGGATCCCTGCTGGCGCGCGAGGTCCTGAGGTCGACCCCCGGTACCCACAAAAAAAAAAAAAAAAAGAAAGTCTTATTTATCATACAATAAACTACTGTATAGCCAAGAGTAGTGATGCATGACAGCACTTGGAGGCTGAGGCAGGAGGATTGTAGTGAGCTCCAGACCAGCCTAAACTACATAGGGAGACCTTGTCTCCAAAAACCAACCAACGAAACAAACACTGCTGTACAACACTTAGGAATGAATCAGATGTAAATATACATAAACATAACTAGGTCCCAAAAATATACTGAAAGAATTAAATTATGGAACAATACATAGAAAATAGAATTTATGTTCATTAAAAAACAAAACGAGGGGCCGGGGTGTAGATTAACGGTAGAGCATTTGCCTAGCACGGGCAGGGCACTGGGTTTGATCTCCATTACCACAAAAGAAACAAAAACAAACACACATATACATATGAAAGAAACAATGCTATACTATATACTGTTTATGGATACACGTACAACATTTTTTAAATGGACTTGGAGAATATACAGCTAATTCATAATAAAAGTTGTTTCTGGGGAAGATGAAAGATTAATGGCCTCAGAGTACAACTGGTTAAATGCAATTATTATCTGTATTATTTTATCTTTTAAAAAATGAGGCAAATAGGTCACGTCAACAGTCAATCTGCGATGATGGGATTACAGTGTTTATAATGTTCCGTTAAGAAGTTTCATATAATAATTTGTTATAGTTTTAAGCAAATGAGATGACTGTAGATGGTATAAATAGCACCCTGTAACTTCCGGTTGGCCCCCAAATAAAGTTAACTGGCATTCTAGGCTTCTGTGAGCCCACAGGTCATCCTAGTCCGATTCACTAGGTAGATCCGGCCCAGGGGACGTGTGAGCTGGGGCTACAAGCTTGTCTGGTACCTAAGTCAGATGTACAAAGAACGGTGTAGAAAATCAGTTACGAAGGTATAAGAGGGGAAGGGGCAAAAGAATAAGGCGTACAGGAAGGTGGGTAAGGGTATGAGCTGAGGACGCAGGATGTGGGGAAGGAGAGTACCGTGATGTGTGAAGAGGCCAGACAGCCTAAGTAAAAAGCAGTCTGGAGGCCGTGCAGGTGCCGCGAGGCTCCTCTGCTCTCAGCTGCTCCTGAGGCTGAAGACCCTAGCAGCTCTGTCCACCTCTTTGATGGCCACCCCTTCTCACTTTCGGCCACTCCTCTTCCCATCAACAACCCCCTACGTTCCTCACCCAGGACCTTGAACCTCAAGGAATCACGGATGTCTCAAATCGGGACCACAAACTCATTCTCCCGCCAATTCCGCCCTCTGACCTCTATCTTCTGACCCTCGAGGGCCACTCTCCGCCTCCCGAAGCTCAGGAATTCGTTCTGGGGTCTAAAGGAGCTGCAGTTTCTGAAAAATGATTCCCACTGAGGCAAGAAAGCAGGCGCTACAGCTAGAAATGTAAATGTGGAGGGTTTTTTTGGTATATTCTCACGCACTACAATTCTCGGGTCAAGAGAGCTCAATTTAAACTTCCAGGTCATATTCAGTGCAGCGTGGGAAATGTAGTCCTTAATCACCACGCTTCACTCCTTAGAGCCCAAGTGAGGGAGCGTCGCAAAAGTTCTCATTTAGGGACTTTCCCCTTTGGCTTCCCAAACGGGGGAATTGGTGAAATATTTGCACTAAAAATAATACGAGCCAAATTTTTCATTATCCAAGTACCTCCCCTGCTAAAGCTTGGTCGTACACAGGAATCCTCCTTCTTTAATACTGTAGCGAGTAGCAGGTAGACGGTCTCTTGGTCCCTGACAGGTCTCCGCCAATCTTGATGCTCCGCCCCCTCTGCAGGAGTCCGCCTCACCGATTGGCTAGAAGCCCTTGAGCGGCGGAAGCAGCTGGCTAGCGCCGGGACGTGGGGAGGGGGCGAGCCTTGAAGATGGCGGCAGTGGTGGAGGTGGATGTTGGAGGAGGTGCTGCTGCTGAACGGGAGCTAGATGAGGTAAGGGAGACGTGGGAAGGGAGACCCAGCCTGGAAATGAAGGGAGGGAAAGTGAAGTATTGGGAAAGGGAGTTCTAGGAGAGACGGGAAGCATTCTGAGAGGGAAGGAGGAGGTGACCGGGGCGTGGGTGCGCGAGGGACTCCTGACTCGGGGACCCCGTGGCAGTCACTGGGGTAGAAGACTTGCAATGTCCTCAGGGTTGGAGTTGGAGGACAGGGAGAGATGCCGGAGAAGTTTGGCTGTTAAAATTTTGAGGTGTTAGCTGGGGGTCTAGGGTAGGACTGCAGGGCTGACAGGTAGTTTAAGAGTTGGAGGGGCGTGGACTTCTGCGAGGAAAGGCCGGGTTTTCACTTTGGGAGAGGACTGTAAGCTTGCCGTGCAGGTCGAGGATGCAGACTTGGAAAGTGCTAATCTACTAGAATTACAGCTTTGACTTATTTTTACGTAGGAACTATTTTATTGTTTATCCTCACATTTTAGGACTTTGTACAATAATCTATGTTCAGTAAAGTTTTGGTCAACTAAAGAACGAATGAGTTATTGTGTACCGGAAATCATCCATTCATTTAACAAATATTAAATATCGTCTTTGCACTGGGTCCTGGGGTAGGTGCTAGGGACAAAAGAGACCCTCTCCTTGTTGAGACCACGGTGTAGTGCTGGGAAACAGACAAGAAGACTAGTCATAGCACCATGGTAGAATGGTGGCACTAAGAAGGAATCACTTCAGTTTGGGCTAGGAAAGGCTTCTTAGACTTGTTGAATCTAAAAGGATAAATGATAGTTTCTCTTTTTTATTTATACATTTTTTATTTTGAAACAGGGTCTCACTAAGTTACCCAGGCAGGACTTGAACTTGTGGTCCATCTGCGTTCACTGTGCCTAGCTTGTTAGAGTCGTCAGCCATTATCTCTCTCGGTCTCTCTGCCTCTCTGTCTCGGGCTCAGGCTCTGTCTCTCTCTCTCTCCGTCTCTCTCTCTCATTTTTGAGTTCCCTGAAGGTGAACTTTGAGAGTGTTCTGATAGCATTTACTTATTTAATAGGCATTTCACGACTGGTATATTGAATTACCAGTGGCCTTTGAAGTACTACTGGGAGGAAGGAGGCATTGAGTTTGAAATGAGGACTGAGAGGCAACGAGAGAAGGTGAGAAAGGAAAGGGGAAAACAAATTCTGAGGCCTAAGGGACCGTGAGAATTAGAGTTGCTTGTGGTCTTTAAGTGGACAGCCATGTGGGAGAAGACTGTATGGAGGGATAGGAGGAAGACGATTGTGGGGTGGAACTACTGGGATCTGTGAGAGGTCAGAATCTTAGAGGCCCCTGACTGTTTGGTGGAGGGAGAGTCTAGAGAACTGATGATGAAGCTTAGAGAAAGGAAGTGGACTTAGGAAGCAAAGACTATTATTTGGTGGTGGGTTAGCTTGGTTGGTTTAAATGTTTGGGATCATCAGATTTGAGGGAAGAGATGGAGAAATTGACAGTTGGTCAAAGCACAGGGGAATTTAGCACTGTAGTTCCCTATCTCCCAATCGCTAGACACTAGAGGTGTTTGGGTATTGGTTGGTGAGGTGGGGTGGTTGTGGAAATACCTCCACGGGCCCTTCTAGCTTTAAGTTTCTGTTATTACGTTTGGCTGTGGTTCAGTAAAATATATTTGAAAGCACCTTGAAGAGAATAAATACTATGTTGAAATTATTATTTATGGTTTGTTAGTTGTGGGGTTTCTTATAGATGATTACTTGTCTCTTTCAAAGAGAGATTTAGTTATATATATCAGGGTTCACTGAGATAAAGAGCAAAATTTTGGAAAAGAGAAAAATGAAAGTTTTCATCTAAGACATTTTTGATTTTTGCTTCTTAGTTTTTTTTTTTTATATATTGTTTTAAGGATTTAAGACTTACTATTAATATACTTTCCAAGTGTCCTGTCTAGAGGTCAACTTTATATGAAACAACTAGCATTCATCTAGAAATCTTGTTTTATTCTTTGAGAAAGAATATGATCTATTGTCTGGAAATTCCATAGGAACTGGTTCTGTCCTTCTCTCTGTGTGTTTAAGAAAGTAACTCTGGGAAGCAGCAACAGTCATCCCCTTCAATCTGAAAGAACAGAGGTCTTGTCTGGCAAACCTTTAAGTTGTGTGTACAAGTTTCCCCTAATGTCTCCCTACCTCTTTCTGTTCACCCTTTACTAGTGAAAGAGAAGGTAAAATCAATCATTTAATATGGAATTATGGGGATCTACTGTGTCATGTATTGTGAATTCAAAGATGAGTAAGACAGGATCTTTACCAGTTTTTTTTTTTTTTTAGACAGGGTCTCGCTTTGCAGGCTGGCCTTGAACTCCCTTTGTAGCCCAGCCTGGTCCCAAACTTGCAGTAATCCTCCTGCCTCAGCCTCCTGAGTGCTAGGATTACAGGCTTGCACCACCATGCTGGCCTCAAGAATCTCGAATTCTTGAGGTTCTCTTACTGTTCCCTATTTATAATTGAAGAACTGAGATTCCAAGGATTCTGAGGTATGCTAAGGGTCTGCAGCTACTAAGAGGTGTCACTGAGATTTAAGTCCACATTTCCAGATTCTGAAGTGTTGGTCACCCCTCAATTTAAAAAGCCAAACTGCACACTCATCTTACCAATGTAAACTGCCCTTTCTTTATGTATAAGGTCCCCTTTCCAAAACATGAAGTGGCATTTATTTCCTGAAGGATCAAAATGGAGGATTAACCAAAATAGTTTTTTTTTTTCCTATACGAATCCTTTAATTTACTGATAATTTGATTCTGTTGAACCCTTGGTCATAAGGAATGATTAGTGGTAGTTAGAGAGGTAAGAGATGGGTCTAGGCACCTCCTGCCAGGTAAAAACAGGCTGTGCTGACTGGCTAAGCTGAGTTCTGTTTCATAACTTGCCAAACCAGCATCCTTGAGGATGTTAGTAGGATAATCTGTGAGTACCAGCTAGAAGACCCAGAAGCCAACCTACGCCTGGAGCCAGCGACTTCTCCTCAAAGAGGTAGCTGGCTGGCCTCTGAGAGGAATTAGAGGCATCTTCTTGGCCTGGAGAGCTAGTTTAGGACCTAAGGTAGAAAAATGCTGCAGTACCCAATTAGGGTCAGCCCTCCTGACCAGTGCCTGTAGATTCTGGTTGTGTCTGCTCTCTGTGCCTCATCATCTGCCAAAATGATGTGATATCTAGCAGATCAGTGAATAGTTTCCAGCTCAAGAGTTCAAAGCTGGTATCCCAGCCTGCAACTAATTTGAAGTATTATTGCCACAAGTGAATAATTTACCTCTTCAGACCCTATTTTACTCTTCTTAGAAGATTAGACTAGGTTTTTAAATCTTTATTAAGTCACGAATCCCTTTATTCAAACAAAAATCTCACTCTGAAGCCTTGTGGTCCTCGAAGGAACTCAACAGAACCTCTAGGACAGTGATAGTGACCCTTTTAGAGCTTTCAATGATAACAAACAGCTGACTGCAGCACCTGTGCCATAGTTTCGCCACCATTGCTCTAGGATGTTTGAAGCCACAATTGGAAAACTAAGGAACTAGATAGGTTGATAACACACACCTGTAATCCCAACTACCAGAAAGGCTGAGGCAGGAGGATCACAAGCTTGAGCCCAGCCGGGGCAGCTTAGTGAAACCCTGTCTCAAAATAAAATTTATAAAAGGGGGGGAGGGTATAACTTAGTGGTAGAGCACTTGTGTAGCACGCACAAGGCCCTGAGTTCCATCCCCAGCACTGCAGACAGACAAATAAAATAAGGAGCTCTCTTCTGGCACACTGATGAGTAACAGCTTTCTGTTCCTTCAGTGCCCTCTGTTCTTCCCCTAGTCCAGCCCTACCAAGCATTATTGTAATTGTCTTTCCCACTAGGCCAGTGGCACACGTGTTATTGTGTTTTTCTTTTAAGACAAAAGATGTTAATGTAGAGGGTTTTTTTGGTAAACTAAGACTTCCATATTCAGGTTTAATTGCAGCATTGGCAGTTTGCGATAAGTGGGTTTTGGGTTGCAGTTTGGTACTTGGTCTCTGAAAGATTTGCCATCACTGCTCTAGACTAAATTCATGAGAGACCAAAGTTGAAGTCTTATCTTGCTTACTGTTGTATTCTCTTCATTCAAAATGTACATATGCTAGGCACCCAACAAGTATTTGATAGTTACTGTTTTTGACTAGTAATAACAGCTTTAATTTAGTGAGTGTTTACGATACGTTGGCTCATATGCTTGGTGGTATATGCTTTCTAGTGAATGTTTATAGCATCTCTATAATAATTGAACTGTTGGCCTAAATCACGTTTCGGGCTCTTTCTGGCTGTAACATACTGTGTACTGTTTCTGATTTATCACAGTCTTTGTCGGTGCTTTCTGGTTTGTGTGGAATACCTTTACTTTCCAAATCCTTTCTGTTTAAAATTTAGAGTTCTAGCCTAAGCCTCACTTAGTTTCTCAACCTGTCTGAGATCTACACCTTTAGCTTTTTCCCTTGCCTTTTATGTTTTTCTCTGTGAAGGTTTGTTCCTTCATTTATCAATTCATCAAACATCTGAAGCACTGGGCTAGGAGTCTAGCTTAGTGGTAGACTGCTTGCCTAGTGTATGTAGGGCTCTGGGTTTGATCCCCAGCAATGCACAACCAACCACAAAAAACCCTTCTGAAGCACCTTCCCCTCTGTACCAGACACTGCTATGCCTAATAATACCAAGACAGATAAAGTATAATGCCACTCAAGGAGTTTGTAGACTAGTGTAGCTAGAGGACTGATACATAAGCACAAAAACATGTTACAAGAGCTGTGATAGTTTAGTAGATACATTGAGTACATCAAGGAGGAAATGACAATGAAACTGACATCTACTTTCCAGCTAGGTTGGTTAAACTAGCAGGCAGGCTGTGGGAGTTCCCATCCATTGCTGCTTCAAAGCAGTAATCACTGTTTGGCTTTTTTTTTTTTTTTTTTTTTTTACCCTCCTGTGGGTCTCTCCCTGTAGACATTTGATATGTGTACCTTGTTTCCCGGGAATTTCTTCCCTAGGGATTCTTGGTTCAGGCCAAGATCTCATAGAGGGATTGAGGCATGTGTCACTGAAGCTGCATCTTGGATATGTGACTATCTTTGGGCTTCTTTTTAGGTATGTAAAATGATTAGCAGCATAGTGTAGTCAAGGGAAGAAACAAACACTACGGTAGTAAACAGTAGACCCAGATCCTAGAGTAGGAATAGCAGATTTGTTTTATCCCAGAGATAACCAATTGATAATAGATGCCTAGAAGACTGTGTTGAGAAGGATTCTGAGGCCAGGGCACAGCAGAAAAGAGTGCTGAGGGAGAGTGCCGAAAGTAAAATAATACATAGTACTTTCTCTATGCCCCGTGTTTTATATACATTGCCCAATACTATCATAAGGTACTATTATTGTTATCCCATTCTACAGATACGGAAACTGAGGTATAGAGAACTTAAGCAACTTGTACAGCATCATACAGTCAGATAGGTGACCGATCTGGGATTCAAATCCAAGATCAAGACCAATGGACCAAGACCATTTCTTTACTGTCCCATTCAAGAGCACCTTTGCTTTTAACTGCTCTGAGTAGTAGGAATACACTATCTACTTCCTATCCTGTTCTACACTAGACATTCCTTCCTACTACGTATGTATGGGATTTTGTTTACAGAGTTGATTTTGATATAGGAGAAATATAACTCGCAACCTGGTAGATGTTATATGTGCTGAGTTCATGGTCTTACAACATTGAAGAATGAAGTTAAGAACCAAAGGAGGAAGTTAAAGAGTTTTATTGGAGGCCGGTGAGATGGCTCAGCGGCTTAAGCGCCTGCCCGGCAAGCGCGAGGGCCCGAGTTCGACTCCCGGATCCCACATACGAAAAAGGGGCCGGTGATATCGCTCAGCGGCACGGGCGCCTGCTGGCGCGCAAGGTCCTGAGGTCGACCCCCCGGTACCCACAAAAAAAAAAAAGAGTTTTATTGGAAATAAGGGGAAGAAGAACAGCTCCTGGATTTTCAGGAGGGGTCCCAAATGGGTAGTCACCAAGGCCCTTTGTTAGGGGTAATTTATATAGCAAAGTCACAACCTGGGTACAGTGTGGATTAAACTGTAGTCAACCTATAGGATATAAGTATAGCTGTTTAGCTAATAATGCTCTAATAGGGAAACGAGTCACATAGAAGGGTACACGGGAAAAAGAAAGGCATTTTTGTGGAGGGGGCATCCAGATGCTCTAGTCACCCACCTGGGCGTCTGATGCCTGTCTGCACTTACTGGACCACGTGGTGCTATTTATAGTGTAATTTCAAGTTACTGTTTATCCCTTAGGGAAGCATGTAGGTCTGGCCATTGCATCTGTGTCTTGTGCCATCTTTTTTTTTTTTTTTTTGAATTTTTTGAGACAGGGTCTCACTGTGTAGTCCAGGCTAGTCTTGAACTCACTATGTAGTCCAAGCTGGCCTGGAACTTGTGGCAATCCTCCTGTCTCAGCCACCTGAGTGCTAGGATTACAGTTGTGCACCATCACGCCTGCCATTGTGCCATCTTGATGTCTTTATTTTCTGTGCAGACCCCCTTGAGGGCCCAGTCTCTCTCTGACTTCTGTCTAGCTTAGATGTCTATAATAATTTGACTGAGGTAATGCTGTTTCTCTCTCCCACCTGCATATGTTCTCCCTGAAAGTCCTGTTCATTCTTATATCTCTGGTGCCTGGCATAGATATGACTCAATAAATGTATGAATATAAGAACTCAGGAAAGGTTTCAACCATCTCTCTACTTTAGTCCTTTGATAAATTTACAGACTAGATGAATTTAGAGGGCGTTTGCAACTTTGAAAGTCCTGGATCCCCAAGTTTTACTTTGCCTTGTGTTTCCTGCAGCTCCTATTAGGTATTCAATAAATACTAATCAATGAATTGACTGAAGAAGTGAAGGTATAATTCTTTTTTTTTGTGGGTACCGGGGGGTCGACCTCAGGACCTCACGTGCCAGCAGGCGCCCGTGCCGCTGAGCGATATCACCGGCCCCTTTTTCGTATGTGGGTTCCGGGAGTCGAATTCGGGCCCTTGCGCTTGCCGGGCAGGCGCTTAAGCCGCTGAGCCATCTCACCGGCCCGGTATAATTATTCTTAATAATCTTTGCTAATAATGTACGAAAGAAGAAAAGTGGTATTGGAGGAGTAGACAAAAAGGCTTATGTACAACCTTCAATTCTGTAACTTTTGACTTTGGAATACAGTCAGAGTGCTGTATCCTGACAGATTCCTACCTGGTTTACAGTAACAATACTCCATGCCCAGCTCACCCTTGTTTTTTGCAAGTCACTTCTTGGTTAACCTTATGGCTTAATATAACTCATCTATTTCCAGGAGGTATTTAAGGTGTCATCTGGTCAGTAAAGGAGGGTAGGAGAGAGGGAAGGAAAGAAGAAGAGGAATGTTTAACTCCTCAACTGCAGGAACTGCCTTTGTGGTCTTTGTACATTTCTCAGTGCCTTGCTCAGTGCTTGGCACATAGCAGGTATCAGCATACTTACTGAATAAGCAAAACACCTGTAGGTGTGGATTCTGCTCAGGATTGAAGAATTAACTACTTTGCCAAGGTTAACTGACACATTGAGTATCTGTACTAGGGATCTAACAGTAGCCCTGCCAATATTTTCTACAAACTGCTTGTGAAGCATTTCCATTTTTAATTAATGCCATATTGTTCCTTATGAGTGAATCATGGGCACAGAATCTGAGAACTTACTTTCTGCTCCCATTGCACCCTGTAGAGATTTCTATCAGCACTTATCATGTTTCACTTCCCCTATTAGGCAGTGAACTCTTTAAGGGACCAGAACCATATCATTTTTCATCTTTTGTGTTCCCAGCACCTAATCTTGTATAGTGACTAACATAGAGTAGGTACTGAAATGTTTATTGAACCTCAATTTTAAATCTAGTCCATCCACTCATGCTGGAACTTTCTAGTGGTCACCTAGTCTGTGTTTAAATTCCTGTAATGATAGGTCACTTTTTCCATGGTCAGCCTACTCCCTCTTTGATTTTTTTTTTTTTGTGTGGGTACCGGGGGGTCGACCTCAGGACCTCACGCACCAGGAGGCGCCCGTGCCACTGAGCGATATCACTGGCCCCTTTTTCGTATGTGGGTTCCAGGAGTCGAACTTGGGCCCTCGCGCTTGCCGGGCAGGCGCTTAAGCCGCTGAGCCATCTCACCGGCCCCCTACTCCCTCTTTGAATACCTCTGCTGCATTATTTCTTCAGATTGGGTTAGAATTCTTATTTCTGTATAGATTCAGCTTTTTAGTCCTCATCACATCTTTTTCTGGATCCTGCTTCTTGCCATTTCTGACTTTTGGAGGCACTAGCATTGCCAAAGAATGCCTCAAGAAAATGTTAATTTGGCACAGCTGAGGCTTTTTGGCCTAAAGCTTATTCCATGGAAGCCATTGTCTTTATTTGTGTTTTCCCTTCGTGAAGTCATTTATTATCTGTGCTCCTCAGAGGAAAATCTGTAGGTAAACATAAACTCATTAGTTCCCTCTAAAGTGTGGTTTCCCAGGAGGATGCCTGGTCATGGCTGTGGGGCTTTTGGCCCTGGGCAGCTAGGGAGAAACTGGAGAAAGGGAGGCAGAGAGCGTAAGTCCTGCCTAGGTCTTCATTCATTCTGTCCTCTTTCCCCTTAGTTGGTGTTAGCAATAACCGAATGCATTCTGTTACTTTGAAGCCTCATGTGACATTTTTTTCCCTCATTGCCTTGTGTTTTAAGTCTTCTGAGCTTGTCATTTAATGCCCTGAAAAAAAAGAAAAGGTGTTTTCTCCTATTCTAATGATAATAGTGGTAGCTAACATTTTTTAGTGCATACTATGTGCCAGGTATCATGCCAAGCATTTTACATGCATTAACCTTTAAAAATTCTAATTTGTACAGTTATTATTTTCATTTTCCAGATGAGAAAAACTGAGGCAGGGAAGTAATTTATTTAAGGTTATACAGCCCATAAGTGGAGCTAAGATTTAAATGTGGCAGTGTAACTCTCTGATCTCTGTTGCTGGTATCTACTATAACGTGGATTCACTATTCTCTAAATATACCATCTCTCTCTATATATGCATATTATGTGTTTAATTATGTCAGGTACTTTATTTGCTCTTGGAGAATTATGAATGGATAAAGTGACTGTCTCTGTTCCAGGAGTTTATAGTCTAATGGGGAAAGGAATCCATCAAGTGGTGAGGTTGATGTTGAGTGCTGACCTGAGAAAGTTAGATATCTTTATGCATTCCTTCAATCTTCAATTAATGAGTGCTTGTGTATGCGAGTTACTATGCTGGAGACACAATATGAGGACATAACTCCTGCTTTCAGGGATCTTACTAGTCTTGTAGGGCAAAACAAACATGGGAACAAATTGTATATTGTAAGTGTGTGTTAAGTACTGTGGTGACACAGAAGAGGAAATGATTGGCTCAGCTTGGGAAATCATTAAAGAGTTAACCGAGAAGATGCTTGATGTGGTTATTGAAGATTAAAGATAGTCAAAGTCTGTGAGGTATGAAAGAGTGGCCCAGCAAAAAGAAAAGATACGCAAAGCCTCGGAGGCATTAAGCAGCATATAATATTCTGGAGTATGGGTTAAATGTAGGGGGTAGAAGTGAGTGATAAGATTGGAGAGTCCTCTTGAACACCATGGTAAGAAGCTTTGGGCTCTAGGATGCCAGCAGTTTTGAGCAGAGGAATAACGTGTCCAGATTGGTGTCTCAGAAAGCTCACATCTGGTAGAAGTGTGGAAGTTATTTTTGGAGGGATCAGGTTGGGAAAAGAAGAAATCAGAAAAAGAAAAAAAAAAAAAAAAAAAAGAAATCAATTAGGAGATACTGCAGAGACCTGAGCTTGAGCAAAGGCATGAGGATGTGGAAAAGTGAGCAGGTACAGAAATAATAAGCAGCATTGCCTCTACTTTTTGTGTTTTGCCCTTTTCTATCTCTTGCCTAATTCATTCACTCACACACTCAGCAAGTATTTATCATGACATGCGTAGTTTGTACTGTTTATTCATCTTATCCTTCTTCAAATACAGAAGCTCCTTGACTTATGATGACGTTATGTTCCATTGTAAATTGAAAATGTATTTCATGCCGGGCATAGTGGCAAGTGCTTGTAATCCCAGCACCCGGGAGACTGAAGCAGGAAGATTGCCGTGAGTTTGAGGCCATCCTGAACTACATAGTGAGACCCCGTCTCAAAAAACAAAAAAATAAAAAAAGAATTTCATACACTTACCTTACTGAACATCATAGCTTAGCAATACACTGTACTATTTACCCTTTTGATCACGTGGATGACTAGGAGCTAAATGGAACCGGGGTTGATATCACTGCCCAACATTACAAGAGAGTATCATATCACTAACCTAGGAAAATATCAACATTCAAATTTTGAAGTATGATTTCTACTGAATGCAAATGGCTTTCATACAATCATAAAGTCAAAAATTATAACTTGAACCATTGTGAGTTAGGACTGTCTCCACTGTGGAAAACAGTGTGGAGATTCCTCAAAAAACTAAAACTAGTGGTTCCATTTGACTCAGCAATTCCCCTTCTTGGTATCTTCCCGAAAGAATTAAAAGAATCATACCACAGTGATATATGCATACCCATGTTTTTAGTGGCACAGTTTGTAATAGCCAAATCTTGGAAACAGCCCAAATGCTCATCAGTCGATGAATGGATAAAGAAGATGTGGTTTTTTAATACAATGGAGTACTACTCAGCCACAAAGAAGGATCAACTTGAGACATTTCTAGGTAAATGGATGCACCTTGAGACCGTACTCATAAGTGAAATAAATTGGAAACACATGGGCAAATACCAGATTGTTTCTCTGGTGTGAGAAATCGAAAGTGTAAATAAGGACCAAAATGTATAACAGATATTGTGAAATAGGAAGAAAAAGTTCAAATGGGAAGGGGAACTAGGGAGGGGGGAAGGGGAAAGGAGGGAAGGAAAAAGAAAAAAAAAAACTGAGAAAAGATGGAAATAACGGAAACAATGCTTTTGTAAATAGGGGAAGAGGGGTTGAAGGGGGAGGATAGGGGAATAGGAAAAAAAGAAACAAAGACTGTCTATATTTGCCCCCCACCCCTTGGTTTTTTTTTTTTTGTGGGTACCAGGGGGTCGACCTCAGGACCTCGCGCGCCAGCAGGCGCCCGTGCCGCTGAGCGATATCACCGGCCCCTTTTTCGTATGTGGGTTCCGGGAGTCGAACTCGGGCCCTCATGCTTGCCGGGCAGGCGCTTAAGCCACTGAGCCATCTCACCGGCCCACCCCTTGGTTTTTTTGAGACAGACTCTGGCTGTCACTGTGTAACCCAGGCTGGCCTCGAACTTGCGAGGATCCTCCTGTCTCAGCCTCCTGAGTGCTGGGATTACAGGTTAGTGCCACCATGCTTGACTAGGATTGGCTCCATTTCTAACAATCCTGTATGTCAAGCATTTTCCAGGTAATTCAGCAATGAACAACACAACCAAAGTTCTTGTTCTTGTGGAGTGTGCTTGGTGATGGGGAAATGCAGATAATAAGTAGCAAATAAGATTAATTCCAGATGGTAATAAGTGCTTTAAGAACAATAAAACAAGCCAGGCGTGGTGGCGCACGCTTGTAATCCTAGCAATTGAGAGGCTCAGGCAGGAGGATCTCTGTGAGTTCGAGGCCAGCCTGGGCTACAGAGTGAGTTTAAGGGCAGCCTGAATTGCATAGTGAAACCATGTCTCAAAAAGACAGACGAGGGCCAGTGAGATGGCTCAGCGGCATAAGCGCCTGCCCAGCAAGCACAAGGTCCTGAGGTCGACTCCCGGAACTCACATAAAGGAAAAAAAGGGCTGGTGATATCGCTCAGTGGCACAAGCGCTTGCTGGCAAGTGCGAGGTCCTGAGGTAGACTCCCGATACCCACATTAAAAAAAAAGACAGAAGAAAGATGTGACAAAGATCATTAGAGGAACGTGATCATGTGACGAAGATGACTAGAGGAACAAAGCACTTCAAGTAGGGTGATTATGGAAAGTCTGTGAGAAGGTGATAGTATTTGAACCAAGACTTGAATGATGAAAAGTTAGCAACCCCCCTCCCTGCCCTCCATACTAGTGATTGAACCCAGGGAATACCAAGCTACATTCCCTGCCTTTTAAAAATTTTGATACAAGGTGTCACTAAATTGTCCAGGCTGGCTCAAACTTGCCATCCTCCTGCCTTGGCCTTTCAAGTAGCTGTGATTACAAGTGTGTGCCGCCGTGGCCAGCTACAATTTAGCAGTTAAGATGGAAGCAGATGTGTTTCAGGTGGAGGAAGAGGTGAGTACAAATAGGAGGGAACGAGGTAGACCTGTTATGGGACCAAAGAAGGCCAGTGTGAGTGGATGGCAGTTAGCAAGGAAAAATGGTGTTGTATGAGATCAGGGAATGTCAGGGCCAGGGGATTGAACCCAAGGCCTTGTCATAGTCTTTAAAACATTTTTTAAAATTTTGAGACAGGGCTCACTAAGTTACTAAGTTGCATGTAGAACCAGGTGTGGTGGTGCACACCTGTAATCCCAGCACTCAGGAGACTGAGGCAGGAGGATCACTGTGAGTGCGAGGCCAGCACTACATAGTGAGACCCTGTCTCAAAAAAAAAAAAAAAAGTGCATGTAGTTTTGGTGTAGTATTCATATTACAGGGGAGCATATGTTAAGTCTCAAAGGAATAGGGATCAGAGGAAGGTAAGACTGGAAAGGCTTACTGGTGTCAAATCATGGCCTTGTGTGGTCACAAGAGTTCGCTATTGCTTTAGTAGAGGCCTGCTAAAGAATTTTTATTTTCTCTTCTGTACAGTATTGGAACATCAAATGATTTTTTTTTGAGACAGGCTTTCGCTATTCAATTCAGGCTGGCCTTGAGCTCACTACGTAGCCTAGGCTGGCCTCAAACTCACAGCAATCCTCCTGCCTCAGCCTCCTGAATGCTGGGATTATAGGTGTGCATCACCATGCCCGGCTTTCCTCTCCAGTTTAAACATCTTCAGGTAGTAAAGGAAGGAAGGTGATTGACTTTATTGCCCAGATTGGTTTGGTAAAGCTTTGGGAATTTTTCCTTCTTTCTTTCTTTTTTTTTTTTTTTTTTTTTTTTTTTTTGTCTTTTTGAGACAAGGTTTTACAATGCAGTTCAGGCTGGCCTCGAACTCACTTTGTAGCCCATGCTGGCCTTGAACTTGCAGCAATCCTCCTGCCTCAGCCTCCTGAGTGCTGGGATTACAGGGGTGAGCCACCACAACCGGTTTATCAAATGATTTTGAACTTGAGTGAAACAGTGACTGGCAAGAGGAGCATGAAGTTCAAAGGCCTAGATTAAGTTTATAGTTTAAATAATAGGAAGAGATAGTAGATATTTCCTGCCCCACTGTCATAGGCTTTCCAGTATTAACAACTATGAACTTCAGTTTTTCCTTCTCCACAAAGTTTCTTCAGTTCTAGCTCTATGCTGTGCTGCTTCACCCATAGGTGTATACTCAAGAGAAATACACATAATATTTAGACAACAACTTATAGTTAAGTATTTATAGTAGTCAAAAAGGAGAAACAATCCCAATGTCTATCAGCTGATGAATGGAAAAATAAGATGTGATATAGCCCCACAATGGAACATCATTTAGTAAGAAAAGGAGGGAACTACAGTATTGATACATGCTGTAACTTGAATGATTCTTGAAAACATACTAAATGAAAAAGACAGTCACAAAAGACCACATATTTTATGAATTCACTTATACAAAAGGTCCCCAAAGGGCAAGTCCATATAGTAGCAGTTGCTGGAGTCTAGGGTAGGGATGAAGAGTTAGCAGATGAGCAGAAGATTTCTTTTTAGTGATGGAAATGGTTTAAAATCAGGGCCAGTGAGATAGCTCAGTGGCATAAGCGCCTGCCTGGCAAGTGCGAGGTCCTGAGTTCGACTCCCGGTACCCACATAAAGGAAGAAAGGGCCAGTGATATCGCTCAGTGGCACAAGCACTTGCTAGCAAGCGCGAGGTCCTGAGGTTGACTCCCAGTACCCACATTAAAAACAAACAAACAAACAAAAGATGGTTGCACAACTCTGTGTAAATGCTAGCTATCACTGAATTTCCCATTTAAAGTGGATGATATCCCTCAACAAAATTAAAAAAAAATTTCATTACTGTGCCTTAATAGAATTTTAGCTCTTTGAGGATGAGAGTTGTTATGTTTTTGTTATTGTATTCCTGGTCTAGAGCTTAACATACCATTTAACAGTTGTTGAGTAGATGTGTGAATGGATAAAATTGGAGAATGTCTCCCAAAGGAGGTGATATTTGAGCTGCATTTTAAAGGGTAAAAATAGGAGTGAGCTAGAGAGTGAATGTGAGGAGAGAATTCTAGGGAGGAAGACAGCAGCAGCCCAGCGCTGAGGCACGAAAGAGAAGGACATGTTAGAATGGCAGGTGGTTGAATATGCCTGGAGAAGAAGCCATTTGGTGGACAGTGGTGAGACAAGGTGGCTAGTTGGACCATGGCTAGTTGGAGTTTGAAGTACCTTGTGTGTCATACTAAGGAATCTGGACCTTAACTCACAGGCAATAGAAAGTTGCAGAAGTTTTCCAGAGTAGGAGGATGATGTAGCCAGAGTGATCTGATAAAGACCATCGTGGCTGCTCCCATATTTTGGCAAGATTAGAGTCAGAGAGATCATTTTGGAGGCCACTGCAGTAGCCTAAGAGAGAGCAAGGGGTAAAATCTGAACTAAGGCAGTATGGCAGAGAAAAATTCAAGGGAGGATTGTGAGTTCAAGGCCAGCCTGAGCTATGTAGCAAGGCTGTCTCAAAAAACAAAAACAAAAATTCAAGGGAGATTTCATAGACAGGTAGATATAGTCAGCATTATGAACAGTCCAGACTATAAGGGCTTTAGGAGTTCACAGCGGATAGTTCAGTTCTTTTTTTCTTTTTCCTTTCAAGGTTTTAATATCACTTTTAAGTGTCTTACTCAAAGAATGTAGTCTTAATAAAATGAAAACTAATATATGAATACATACAATCTATATACATATATTTATTGCAAATACTTAAAATTCTTATGTGAAATGATTTTTTCTATATTTGTGAAAAAATATTGTCTTATTAAATGGTGTTGACATCAACTTTTGTATATACCCTCAATTCCAATGTTGACAATTCCTTGAAAAAGGCAAGAGACACAAAAGTTTAGTATTTACCAAAGCAGTCTGTAGAACCTTATAGCCAGAGGGAAAAAATAGCTTGTGGCAAATAAGTCAATTTCCATTTAAAATAAAAAATAAACCCCAAAACTACCCCCCTTATTGCATTTGTTGGAAATAATCTGAGTATCTTTAGAGCAGATAGTTCAATTCTTGAAGAGTTTCTGGAGGTGACATCTGAGTTGGATCTTCAAGGATGGGTAGGGAAGTTTAGGGTGTTACAAAATCTGGGGTGCATATTGGAAGGAATGAGAGATGTCCAGGTTGGGAGGAAGCCAGGCTGAAAAATAGGTATTTGATGGAATAGGAGTTGAACCAAAGATGCATACTTTACATGCCGTCAGAATTGAAAAGTTTAATTTAAAAAGCTTCCTAACCCAGCTGGCCTGGAAGATGTGCCTTCTGGCAGTGGTCGGAGGGGTGAGGGTGAAGGTAGGCAGCAGTGACAACAGTTGTGAGAGCCAGCATCTACTTTCACTTCCCTGCTCAAAGTGTGCTGCCCACATGGGCCTTATAGTTTGGCTAAGAATGTCCAATGTCCCAGTTGGTTTATGACCTTAGAGGCCTAAAAAGTGAAGTAGTTCCACTTAAATTTATTAGCCTTCAATTCATGGCATAGCTAAGGAGTTGGGGAAGAATGTGAATGAGAGGAGAATGGACAAAATGTAGTTAGCAGTGAACCTTTGGACTTCACTTGTTATCCTAATCACTCAACAGACCACAGTATCTGTACCCTACCAGATAGAGAGACCCAGCCTGGTTTTTGTTGAATTCACAGGTTCAGGAGCTAGCTAATCTCTCCCTTCTGTGGGCTTACACAACATTTTCTTTTTTTTTTTTTTGTGGGTACCGGGGGGGTCGACCTCAGGACCTCGTGCGCCAGCAGGCGCCCGTGCCGCTGAGCGATATCACCGGCCCCTTTTTCGTATGTGGGATCCGGGAGTCGAACTCGGGCCCTCGCGCTTGCAAGGCAGGCGCTTACGCCACTGAGCCATCTCACCAGCCCAACATTTTCTTTATATGTCAGCAATTATCCTTATCATATCATGTTTAATTGTTGGTCCCCTGTTCCCCCGCCTTCCAGACTGAATATATCAAGGGCAGAGGTTGAGCTTGTTTATCTCTCATGTGAAAGAATGTAGTCTCTAGCTGCGTGGCTGATCATTCTTTAATGTGGAAACGTCAACTGGTTATGTCTGAAATGCCGAACTGTCCAGTGGAAGAGGTGGGGAGTAGGCTTCCAGAGTTCGGGGGCCTTTGCGGTTGGCAGGTACTTGAGCCCAGGATGGGAGGCATACCCTGAGTGATGGCTACTCCTGTTGTATGCACATTACTTGGTAAATTTTTATTGATTTAATTTAGTAGCATCCAGTTTACTTCATCCCTCTAAAGGCATTTTGGTTTTACTTCTGTGGTAGCTAAGGAAAGGATGGCACTTTTGAAGGCCAAAGTATTATAGCCGAGTCCAAAGCTTTGGAGTTAGACAGATTTCATGTGAAATGTAGTATTTTAGCTTAAGGGAATTTGAAAGTCATATGAGCCAATCCTCTTATTTTATAGAGGGGGAAGCTGAGGCATAGGGAGAAGTGCCCAGTTGTAATAAGTCAAGAGCTGTGCCAGATTAGAACCTACAGTTGTTTTTCTCTTCACTGGAGGAGGATAGTTGTTCCCCTGAGGTCATTTCTTGGGGTAAAATATGAAAGTGATATAAAACCAGGGAAATAAGATATATGTACTGTCACTGTCCCTTTCACTCAGAATGTCCTGGTGCTGGCAAGCTTGAGGGAAAGCAGTGTGTCTTTGTGTAGCAACAAAATTGCCTCCTTTTTCACTTTTTCTTCCCTCAGTCTGCTTTACTTTTGTTCATAACACTTTTGTAAGAAGTTATTTCCTATATATATATTTATTTACATGTTTATTACCCATCTTTGCGTTAGAAGGTAAATTTTATAAGGGAAGAAACCTTATGTCTGTCTATAATTTAATGAGTGAACAATTACCTTCAAGATGCCAGGCAAGGGTCGGTGAGATAGCTCAGCAGCATAAGCGCCTGCCTGGCAAGCGCGAGGTCCTGAGTTTGACTCCCGGAACCCATATAAAGGAAAAAAAGGGCCGGTGATATCGCTCAGTGGCACAAGTGCTTGCTGGCAAGCGTGAGGTCCTGAGGTTGACTCCCGGTACCCACATTAAAAAAAAAAAAAAAAAAGATGCCAGGCAAATGGTTTCTTTGTCTTGGACATTTGTAGGTCAATTACATGCTTGCCTTTTGTTTGGGTTGATCTGTGTATCTAACCCTTCTTGAACACAGAATATACGCTATTGTTAAATGACTGTCAAATGATTATATTGTTTATAGGAGTACTGTATAACTGAGGTTACAGTTGCTGGTGGAATTAGGTGGTTTGCAATTTAGTGTGCACCTAAGCCTCACTGTGCATGATCAGATAGGCTCAGTGGAGAACAAACTCAGAAGCAGCAGAGCAATGTGACTTGGCAGCTAAAGCAAGCTCACTAAGTCCATAGCTGTGGGGAGATAGCAGGACCCACGGCCGACTTACTAGTTACAGTAAGGCATAATGCCTAGACACCTACAGAAATATATTAATTTATTTTAAAATAAGAAAAAGATGGATGTAATCTAGCTTGGATTATACATCTTCGTACCAGTGCAGTCATAAAATAAGAAAAAAAGTTTTTTTAAATGAAGGAAGGGATCCACAAAGGCAAAAGTACCCAAGATCCATGAAAATCAAAATATTGCTCTGACAGGACCTTGTGAGAAATAGTCATCATCTTCATTGTCTGAGACCCTAAACTGTGACACTCATTTCTCTTAAGGTTTGTGGCCCCTTCCCTAATACTTCTCCCTCAGTCACCATGGTTTTTGACGAGTCATTTCTCTGCTTTGTATTTCATTTGTGCCTCTGTAAGATGGAAGTAATTGTTTTTCTTGGGCCAAACAAATTCCTGACTTTAAAAACAGCTTAATTATTTTGTATTCTATCTTTTCAAGGAGAAGGGGAAAGTCTGGTTCATCTCTGTATCCATACTTAGCTTAGGACCTGCACATTTAGAATAGTAGTACTGTACCTGAAATGTAAATGAGTAAATGAATAAACATATCAGACTTCTCAGATAGCTTCAGAAGTGCTTTATTTGGGGCGTGGGGTTATTATAAAGTTTTCCAGCTGTCTTTCCTGAAAGTCTATCAGCAAAATTTAGAGAACTGTGAGGATGCTAGAGAAGATTTGGGAAACAAGAATGATGCACCATCTCTGATTAAGAGCCAATATAAAGAATTGGGGGGCCGGTGAGATGGCTCAGCGGCATAAGCACCTGCCTGGCAAGTGCAAGGTCCTGAGTTCGACTCCTGGTACCCACATACGAAAAAAGGGCCGGTGATATTGCTCAGCGGCACAGGTGCCTGCTGGTGCACGAGGTCCTTAGTTCGAGCCCCGGTACCCACACACAAAAAAGAATTGGGTACAGCTGTGTGTAGTGGTGCATGCCTATAATCTCAGTTACCTGGGAGGTGGTGAAGGGAGGATTTCAAACTCAAGACCAACCTGGCCAACTTAGTGAGACCCTGTCTCAAAATAAAAAGCTTAGTGGTAGAGCACCCCTGGGTTTGAGTCCCAGTACTATACCACCACCCAAAACAAAACAAAACAAAACAGGTACAGAGGGAAAAGAATGTTGGTTGCTGGGACAACTGGATAGCCACATGTAAAAGAATGATTTGAATCCCTAACTCACACAGTATACAAAAATTAACTCTTAACAATGGCTAGGTATGGTGGTACACCCCTACGTTCCCAGCTCCTTGGGAAGCTGAGACAGGAGGATTTAACTTCGAGGCCAGGGTAGGTAACCTAGAAAGACTCTGTCACAAACTAAAAAAAATAAAGGGGCTTGTGCATACAGTCAGTGCTCCCTGGGTTCAATCCCTTTATTGGAAAGAAAATTAAAATCCAAAAACAAAATCACATCAAAATGGACAAAATACTTAAATGTAAGAACTAAAACTATAAAACATTTAAAAGAAAACAGGCATAAATCTTCATAATCATGTTAGGCAATGGTTTCTCTTTCTCTCTCTCTTCTCTTTTTTTTTTTTTTTTTTTTTTTTTTTCTGACACAGGGTCTTACTATGTAGTTCAGGGTGGCCTTGAATTCACTGTGTAGCCTAGGCTGGCCTTGAATTCACAGCAGTCCTCCTGCCTCAGCCTGCTGGGATTACAGGTGTGCACCACCATGCCCTGCTCAGGCAGTGATTTCTTAGCTATGGTATCAGTCCAAACAATAATAAAAATAGAAATTGGACTTTATCAAAAAATTAAAAACTTTTGTTCTACAAAAGACACCATTAAAAAGTGGAAAGACAATCTACCTATTGGGAGAAGACATTTCCAAGTCACAATCAGATAAGGGATTATATCCAAAATATATAAAAACTTTTATAATTTAACAATAAATAAATCATTTGAAAAAACTGACAAAGGTCTGAATAGACTTTACAAAGAAGATATACAAATGACCAATAAGCCTGTGAAAAGATGCTGAACATCATTAGCAATCCAGGAATTGGAAAGTGAGGACCACACTGAGATAGTTTTTCATTCCACAAAGATGCTCTCCTCAAGAAGACAGATTAGAAGTGTTGACAAAGATGTGGAGAATTCGGAACCTCACACACTGCTGGTCAGACTGTAAAATGGTGTAGCTGCTATGGAAAATGGTTTAACAGTCCTCAACAGGTTGATCATAGAGTAATATGACCCAGCAATTTCACTCCTAGGTATGTGCTCAAGAGAAAAGAAAACACATCCACACAAAAATTTAGGAGCAAAAAACACAAAAACAAAATGGGGCAAATGTTTATAGCAGCATTATTTCTAATAGCCCAAAAGTTGAACCAACCCTAGTGTCTATCAGTTGATGAATGGATAAAGTATGATAATTGATACAGTGAAATACTGTTTGACAGTTAATGGAGTGAACTACAATGCATGCTACATATTTTCCGGTGAACCTTGAAAATATAACGCCAAGTGAAAGAAGCCAGCCACAAAATACCATCTAGTATATGATCCATTTCTATGAAATGCCTATATTAAGCAAATCTATGGAGACAGAGAGTGGGTTAGTGTTTGAGAGCAAGAATGGAGAGTGATTCCTGGCTGATGTGGTGTTTTGTGGGGTTGTTTGTTTGTTTGTTTTTTTTTTGAGACAGCATCTCACTATGTAGTGTAGGCTGGCCTTGAACTCACTTAAGTAGGCCAGGCTGGCCTTGAATTCACAGTGATCCTCCTGCCTCAGCTTCCTGAGTGCTGGGATTCAGGCATGTGCCACCGTGCCCAGCTGGTGTGTATTATCTTTTTGGGTGATTGTGGTACAATTCTGTGAATACAGTAAAAACCACTGAATAGTATACTTTAAATGGGTGAATTTTATGGTGAATTAGACCTCAGTAAAATTGTTACAAAAAAGAATCAAGTATTTAGATGCATATTGCTGTAGATGCAGTATGTGTGAGTGCTGTGATGTATTAATGCTTCTCAAACGTTGAATATACTTATAAATTACTTCAGTATCTTATGAAAATATAGATTCTGATTCAGGAGTTCTCTGAGATTCTCTGTTTCGTAACAAGGTCTTAGAGAGCTGTTGCTGCTGGGGTGTAAACCACACTTAGCAAGGCAGTAGAGGAAGTTTGTTTTCAATTCATGGGGTCCGTCTAAAGAGCCTTCCAGAAGCCAGGAGAATTTGGCTGGAGTTTTATAGGAAGGCAGAATGTGGTTTAGTGGAAGATAAGAGCTTAAAGAACAAAATAACCTATATAAAGATACAGAGATCACAGAGTAGGTGATATTTTGTGGGGACAGGAGGCCTGTTTGTTGAAAGATAGTGGTGGGTCCCTAAATCTTTTGTACCTGAGAAAATATACCGGCCAACTTCTGATCATTTTCCATCTTCACGAAATGGAATTTTTGGTCAGCAAGTCAGCCAACCTACCCACCATTTTCTCTCCTCTCCCCTCCCCTCCCCTTCCCTTCCTTTCCTTTTTCCCTTTTCCTTTGCAGTAGTGAGGATTGAACCCAGGTCTTCATACTGAGCTACAGAGCCAGCCCTCTAAAATTTTTTTTGTTTTGTTTTGAGACAGGGCCTCAGTAAATCACTAAATTGCCCAGGGTGGGTTTGAACTTGGGATTTTCCTGCCTCAGCCTGTCAGAATGCTGGGATTACAATATGTGCTACCACTCCTGGCTTGGTTTAATTTTTTTCAAATCTGGCTTTATGTAGATTAACATGACTAGGCAGTTGTGAGAACATAAGAGAGAAGCAATTAGCTAGCAATAAAACATTCTACCTATAGGTCTTACAAGTTGGTTATGGGCCCATCATTTGGTGCCTTTGCTCTGAGAGCCTATCTGATTAGCTACCTGGGCTTTAGACAAAGAGCCTTCAGACTAGGTTAGTGCTTGGCCCCTAAAAAATATACTCCTCAATGAGGGAACAAATAAAGATGTCTTTCCAGATGGTACACGTTAATTATAGTTACAGTTTACAGCTTTCCTTGTTTTTCCACTTGAGCCAGAAGACTGGTTTGAATGTAATTTGAATAACCTTCCAATTTGGAGGCAAATATTGAGGCTGGATCATATGTTCCTCTTAACTAGAGAGAGAGAGGGGGGTGAGGGCAAGAAAGAGGGAGGGCAAGAAAGAGGGAGGGCAAGAAAGAGGGAGGGAAAGAGAGAGAAGGAAAGAGAGAGCGAAATGAATACTGGGAAGGAGATACACCCTTCCAGGTCATGCTCCCAGTGACACACCTCTTCTGACCAGATCCCACCTCCTAGAAGCAAGTCAGCAATGTCCCCAGATCCAATCATCTTCCAGAAGCCCCACCTCTGAACACATTTGGCTTTCAAGGGACATTGTAAGTCTAAATCATAACAATCCTCTTAGCCACAAATCTAGTCTAAGCCTTAATGCTTGCCCCTCTCAGCTGCTTTCCCTGAGGTTCTGAAAGCATTACTGTCCTATAAGTCAGTTCTCCAGCCTCTTCTAACAGTTACGCAGTATGCCCACTCTTCCAGTAGAATCATTTGGTCGCCTTGATTGCACTTTCTTCCTAGCCCTATGATGCTGTTTTTCAGAGGGAGAGACTAAGGCATACATGGTAACATGTTTGGTGCACTGTCTCAAAGAGAGGTACCTCTGTGCCTGGCCCAGTTCTCTGGATCTTCCTAGTTTTTCCTTCAGTGAACTTGTCTTGTCTCCTTGAACATGGGCTTGTTTTGCTTTGTTTGTTTTGTCATGTAATTTTTTTTTTTTTTTTTTTTGTGGGTACCGGGGGTCGACCTCAGGACCTTGCGCACCAACAGGCACCCGTGCCGCTGAGTGATATCACTGGCCCCTGTTTCGTATGTGGGTTCCGGGAGTCGAACTTGGGCCCTTGCGCTTGCAAGGCAGGCGCTTACGCCGCTGAGCCATCTCACCGGCCCATTGTCATGTAATTTTTAACATGCTTTTTCTGGGTACTTTTTGGTGTCAAATGAATACTCCTTTCCCAGATGCTTAATGCTTATCAGTTATTTTTCAAGCATTTCTTCTCCAATTTTTTTGTTTGTTTTGTTTTGTTTTGTTTTGTTTGAGACAGGGTCTTACTATGCAGTTCAGGCTGGCCTTGAGCTCACTATACGGTCCTCAGTCTCCTGAGTGCTGGGATTATAGGCGTGCACCACCCTGCCCGGCTTTCCTCTCCCAGTTTAAACATCTTCAGGTAGTGAAGGAAGGTGGTTGACTTTATTACCCAGATTGGTTTGGTAAAGCCTTGGGAAATTTTTTTTTTTTTTTTTTTTTTCTTTTTGAGACAGGGTTTCATGATGCAGTTCAGGCTGGCCTTGAACTCACTTTGTAGTGCAGGCTGGACTCGAACTCGTAGCAATCCTCCTGTCTCAGCCTCCTGAGCACTGGGATTACAGGCGTGCACCACTACACCTGGTTTAAGCCTTGGGAATTTTTTTTTTTTTTTTTGTGGGTACCGGGGGGTCGACCTCAGGACCTCGCGCGCCAGGAGGCACCCGTGCCACTGAGTGATATCACCGGCCCCTTTTTTGTATGTGGGTTCCAGGAGTCGAACTCGGGCCCTCGCGCTTGCCGGGCAGGCGCTTAAGCCGCTGAGCCATCTCACCGGCCCAGGAATTTTTTAATTTAGCTGGGACATGTTAATCCAGAAAGCCTTCCTTAAATAGTGATTGGCATTCTTAGTACATACACACACAATGCCTGGTGAATGCCTGCTGACACGACTCACTGGTAGAACAGAGTTCTGCCTGTTTTATCTCATATGTTTTTGTTTTTAAATCTCCACTGCAGTACTGGGAATTGAACACAGGGCCTTTGCCCCAAGCTACATACCCAGTCCTTTAAAAATTTTTTTTTCCTTTGAGACAGGGTCTTGCAAAGTTGCCTGTGCCTATCTCAAACTTGTTATCCTCCTCCCTCAGCCTCCCAGAGTGCTGGGGTCTCAAGTTTCTTTTAAGGTACTTATCTGAAGTTATAATAATGGGAAACTGGGTCTTGGACATCTTAACATACCAGAGGAATATTTGTCAATTTATTCAAGTGTGTCTAAGGCCTTTATCTCTCTATATTAAGGAACATTTTCAGCTCAATTTGCTATAAGAATTTATTCAGTGACTTCTGAACTGAAACTTGAGTATGCTTCTGTACGGCTACAAAGAAGTAGAAGACTTAAGCCCTGAACTCAGATATTTAGTAGTATTCTAGAGCAGTTGTTTTTGATGGAGGCAGTGTTTGATCCCTAGGGTACATTTGTCTGTAGACATTATTAGTTTTTGCAAACGGGTGTGGGGGGGATGCCACTAGCAAGGTGCAGGACATCCTGTCTCCTCCTATGAAGAATTAACCACCCTCAAGTATCGGTAGTGCAAAGACAGAACCAGAATTTTGAGGTTAGAATACTACACTAGTTAATAGTGGGACAGGGGCTAAAGCTCACTTTGCCCTGGTCTAATGTTGTGGCTGCTGCCATGGGGCCATTTAGAGTCACATCACATTATATGACATTTTTGTCTAGTATCATCTCCCACTAATTCTGACTCGTAGCTTTTGCCCTAGTCATACTTTTTGTATACTGGACGACTTTATTCCTTCATGCCCATTTCAGTACCTGGAATATATTTCTCTCATTTCTTTCATTCCTCCCCTCCCCTCCCCAGTTCTGGGGATTGAACCCAGAACCTCACATGTGTTAGTAAGCAAGTGCTCTACCACTGAACTACAATCCAGCCCTTTTAAAAATTTTATTTTGGGGCCGGTGAGATGGCTCAGCGGCTTAAGCGCCTGCCCGGCAAGCGCAAGGGCCCGAGTTCGACTCCCGGAACCCACATATGAAGAAAGGGCTGGTGATATCACTCAGCAGCACAGGCGCCTCATGGCGCATGAGGTCCTGAGTTCAACCCCCAGTACCCACAAAAAAAAAAAAAAAATTATTTTGAAAGGAGTCTCACTAAATTACCCAGGCTGGCCTGCACTTGCAATTCTGGGACCTCAGCTTCCTGAGTAGCTGGGATTACAGGCACCCGCAACCAAGTCCTGCTCATTTCTTTATCTGGAAAATATTTTACATCTCTTCCTAAAAGTGTTCCCTAATCTACAAAACCCAGATTGGAAGCTGGGTATGGTGGTACATGCCTGTAATCCCAGCACTCAGGAGGCTGAGGCAGGAAGACCTTGGTGAGTTCAAGGCCAACTTGGGCTGCATAGTGAGTTCAAGGACAGACTGAATTATATAGTGAGAACCTGTCTCAAAAAACCAAACTAAATCAAACCAAACAAACACAAAACACAACAACAGATTGGGTTAAAAACTGCTGCTTCATTCTTCCATAGTTAGTTTTTATCATAAAATAAAGACATTTCTGCTGGTCATGGTGGCACACCTGTAATCCCAGCACTTGGGAGGGTGAGGCAGGAGGATTGCAGCGATTTTGAGGCTAGCCTGAACTATTATAGCGAGACCCTGTCTCAAAAACAAACAAAAAGGGCCGGTGATATCGCTCGGGGGCACCAAGCACTTGCCGGCAAGCGCGAGGTCCTGAGGTCGACTCCCGGTACCCCCCCCCCCAAAAAAGGACATTTTCTGTTGGAGTGTCTTCCCACCTTACTAGGCAGTGAGCATCTTGGAATTTAGTGGTCTCGCTCTTTTGCCCTTGCCTAGCATGGACATAAATGCATACAGTAATAGATATGAGTCAGCCGAAGTGGCTAGAAGAGTGAGATCAGTGTGAAATAGTGTTGTGAAAGGATTCATAGAGATTGTACAATGTAAAACTTACTTTTAATTCCTTGAAAATACTGATTTAAGTGGCGCGCAGTGGTGGCGGCAGTGGCTGGGCTGTAACCATCCTCGGTCTGGAGCGGCTGGTACGTGTGGCAGGGTGGACAGCTCCGCGCGAGCTAAGGATGAGATAGCGCCACAGGGTAGCAGGGCAGGGGGTGGGGCCAGTGGCGGCAGCAGGAGGTGCAGCCGGGAGCCAAGCCACAGCAGCGGCGAGAAGACGCCAGGTGTTTACGCCACTGCCGCAGTGACTGAGAGGCGCCTCTTCACTCCTGCCTTTGCCGGACGTCTGTGCCCAGCGCCCAGCTCACCAGCAGCTCTGATGAGTTGGGAGTAAGTCATGAAGGATGAGAAGAATTTCAGTTTGAGACCAGTTAACCAGAAGACTAGTAGCAAAGGTTTTATATTGGAATGTACGTTGGACATTTATGGCGATTCTGAGTGTGAGGGCAGACTTCCACCAGGCTCAGCACAGCCGTTTTCTGTGAGAAGTGAGCCTGGGGGTCTATGTGCCGTAATTAACGTTGCTTTGAAGACTCTGACACAGAGAATGGTAGCAGAAACAGTTGATTTTGGGGAAAACTGGCTAGCCACGCTAGATTCAATCTAGACCCATATGCTCTCAACCATGTGTTAAACTAAAATCAAAATGGATCAGAGAACTAAATGTGTAAATTGAAGCACTTAACCTGCTGGAAGATAAAATAGGTAAAACTCTTGAAGTCATAGGTTTAGGCAGGGACTTTCTTTCTTTCTTTCTTTTTTTTTTTTGTGGGTACCGGGGGTCAAACTCAGGACCTCGTGCACCAGCAGGCGCCCGTGCCGCTGAGCGATATCACTGGCCCTTTTTTCGTATGTGGGTTCCGGGAGTCGAACTCTGGACCTCGTGCTTGCCAGGCAGGCGCTTACCCCGCTGAGCCATCTCACTGGCCCTAGGCAGGGACTTTCTGACCAGAATCCCAGTTGCACAGAAAATAATGCCAAGAATCAGCAAATGGGATCATATCAGACTAAAAAGCTCCTGCTCAGCAAAAGAAACAATCAACAGAGTGGAAAGACAGCCTACAGAATGGGAAAAATTTTTGCCGGATATTCCTCAGAGGACTAATATCTAGAATATATGAAGAACTCAAATCAATTAGATCCCCCAAAATAAAAGACCCAATAAAAAATGAGCAAATGAAATGGATACTTCACAGAAGAAGTACAAATGGCCAATAAATATATCAAGAAGCCGGGCGTGGTGGTGCACACCTGTTATCCCAGCACTTGGGAGGCTGAGGCAAGAGGATCATTGCAAGAGTTGAAGGCCAGCCTGAACTACATGGCAAGACCCTGTCTCAAAAAACAAAACAGAAGAAGTGTTCAACACTGTGGGCCCTTAGAGAAATAAATGCAAATTAAAACAACAGTGAGATTCCATCTTACCCCAGAAAGAATAAGGGGGTGGTTTCCTACATTGTTGGTGGGAATATAATCTAGTACAGCCACTATGGAAGTCCATTATGAAAATATGAAGATTCCTTAAAAAACTAAAACTAGAAATTCCAGTTGACCCAGCTATTCTTCTTCTTAGATATTTTCTTTAAAGACATAATATTACAGTAATATATGCATACCCATTTTTACAGCAGGACAGTTCATAATAGCTAAATCTTGGAAGCAGCCTATATGTCCAACAACAGATGAATGGATAAAGAAAATGTAGTATTTACATTGGAGTACTACTCTGCCATAAAGGAAGATAAACTTGAGTCATTTGTAGGAAAATGGATGCACCTTGATATCACAATGTTAAATGAAGTAAATCAGACACATAAGCTTAAATATCGTATGGTTTCTTGTATATGAGAATTATAAAGAGCAAAATTAAAGATATAGGAAGTAGGGAGACCTTTTTCAGTTTGAAAGGGGATCAGATGGAGGGAGGAGGGAAGGGAGTGGAGGGAAAGGGAATGAAAATAATTTAAAAAGAAAAGAATTAAGATGTGTTATGAACATGTAGCAACTCCACACAAGGAATGTAAACATATACTGCAAACATGTCCTAATAAATTTTTTTTGAACATGCAAGAGCTAAAACTCATGAAAAAAATAATTGGCTTTTTAAAAAATGTGAACATATTTTTTCTGTATGTTTTTGAAGCTTTATTCATAATGCCAAAACTGGAAATAATCCAATTTTTCATCTACTAGTGCACGGTTAGACAAATTGTTTAGAAATTTGTAGTGGCACACTCAGCATTAAAAGGAATGGATCACTAACATGGAAGAATCACTTTATGCTGAATAGCTAAAAGTCAGACAAAATTTGGTTTGAGTTTGTGATACCACAAATGATGAAGCTCCAGCTGAAAAAGAAAGAATCCACATTCTAGATTGGCCATTTGATGATGGAGCTCCATCCCCTGTCATACAGTAGTAGCTGATTGGCTGAGCCTATTAAAAACTAGGTTGCTGTGTTGCAGTGCATTGTGTTGCAGGATTGTGAAGGGCACTTGTATTGGTTGCAGTTGCTTTAATTGAATGTAAAATACAGTTAAGTTCATAAGACAAAAAAGAAGGGGGAAGCATTCAATTTCAAGCAGCTGTTTTACCTGGAGAAATACCACCCTAAGATGAGATTATACTTCAGAGATACCATTGGGCATTGCTGTGTTCAGTAAAAAGAACTATAAACAAGAAGCTGGGCGTGGTGGCTCATGCCTGTAATCCCAGCACTTGGGAGGCTGAGGCAGGAGGATCACTGCAAGTTTGAGGCCAGCCTGGGCTACATAGTGAGTTCAAGGCCAGCCTGAACTACATAGCAAGACCCTGTCTCAAAAACAACAACAACAACAAAAAAAAACAAACATTCAGTGAAGGATAATTTTGCTTCTAGTTTTAGAGTTTTAACTTCTGCCAGGATTGAATTATTTCAGAATCTCCTGTCTTTTTTTTTTTTTTGTGGGTACCGGGGTGACGACCTCAGGACCTCACGCGCCAACAGGCACCCGTGCCGCTGAGCGATATCACCGGCCCCTTTTTCGTATGTGGGTTCCGGGAGTCGAACTCGGGCCTTTGCGCTTGCAAGGCAGGCGCTTAAGCCGCTGAGCTGTCTCACCGGCCCTCCTGTCTTTTTAAAGTTCTTTGGGGATAGCTCTCTAAGGAAAATCAGCAGAGTATTAGCCTGTGCATAACCATCTGTTTGGGGAGCACACTCTTCCTTTATGCTTAGCACATAGATCTCCCTGGGTGGGATATTTTTTAGGGGGGAAAGTGTATATTTTCTCTCTCTTCTCTCCTTTCTCTTTCCCCCTTCTTCCCTGATACACATTGTAGATGAAATAGAAGCCTTCTTGCTGTAGATTTGTGTATAGTCTGGTAGCTTTAAGCTCCCCTGGGAACTTTTAGGAAAAAACATGTATATCATATATATATATATATATATATATATATATATAATGATTTTAATTATATATAATATATATAATTATCTAATGATTTTATATATACATATATAATGATCCAGGTAGTTTTTAGTCTTTACTGATAATGGGGTGTTCGTATTAATTTCTTTTCCTCAAAATCCTGATTTATCATTAGGCAAAATAGCCAAGAGCTTTTAAGTAAATTAGTGGGGAAATGACATTTGAAGGTAAGTCTTTCTCCTCAAAGAACTTAGCTGCGAGTTCTCTTTCCCAACCAGGGAAGCAAAGTGGGAATTGTAGAAACTTGTTTCCTGAAGAGTCTGACTCTAGGCCATCACTAAAGATACATCCAAGCAGAGAATTAGCACACTTTCTACAAACTATAAAATTGTGGGCTGTATCAGAACTCTGATTCTCTGATGATGTCAGAGAATGCTGATAGCTTAAAATTTTTATTTTAGGACATATTTATATTCTGAATTTTCAAAAATAGTCAAAGGAGCAACAGCAAATTCACATTTTGGTTTTGGGAAATGCCTGTGTTATTTTTCAAACTGCTCTGTATATGTACAGTTTAACTACTGATTGCCGTGTTACTTTCTTACCAGGTTCTTTTTTGCGATTAAAAAAAATCAGTGGTTCAGAAGCATCAACGGCTAGTGTGTGTGTGCCCACAGGCTATCACAGGGTAGAAGGGAGACATCAAGTAGCCCAGTGAGGAGCAAAGGGGCTGTGTTGTTTGTGAAATGGTGTAGTAGCATTTTTGCAGATTCAGTGTGCTGATCTAGGAAAGCTGTTTATCTCCTCGTTTGCAGAAGGCACCAGACCGTATTGACAGAGCAAGTGGAGGGGGTACTGTCACGGCTCTTGTACTCTTTATGTTGCATACTTCATAGCACCCTGCTTCTAAGTCTTTGAATACAGACTTAGAGTGATCTCGTCCTCCGGAATTTACTGTGCAGAGCCGTATGTGTCCCATTTTGTAAGCATCAGCTGGGCCAGTAGGAGTGGACTGCGACCTCATCTCATACTAGTGATTCTTCAGTGTTGGCTGGCTACGTGAGCTGCCTGTTTCCTATTGCCAGCGTTGCTTTGACTTTTTTAACTAAATGCAAACCTGTAGATTCTCTCCTCTCTCATCCCAGGAAGCAAAATAATACAATGCTTTTTGACATTTTTTCTAGAATTTTGAAGTAAAAAATGATAGTACTATTCAAAATTCTTTTATTTCTGAAATGAAATGACGATGACATTTTTTATTAAAATGACAATAGATTCCTTTACCATAGATTCAAGATGAAAGCATCATACTCTCTAAGTCCAGATATACTATTGGACTCCAAGGGTTTTGATCAATACTGTCACAAACCTTTTCTATTTGACGTGCTCTGAATTTTGTTGTGTGGAGGAATTTGTACATTCGTGTATATGTGGGTGCATATGTGTGTGCACATGTGTCCTTATTGTCCCATCAGTATTAGTGCCTACCTGAGTTAGGAGAATTACATTCTTCGTTCTGTGTGAGGAGAAGGGTGTATAAAGCAACATGAAACATTAGCCCTCATTTCATCTTAAATTACAGACTAATGTTAATTGGTCTCAGAAGTAGATTTTCCCCCCTCAAAACAATTTTTTCTTTTGGGTTTAATGAAGTATTGGTAGCTGAAGTCAGTTTGAGATGGTGAGAGAAGTCAGACTGATAAAAGCTGTGCAGCCTGATTTAAACCAAACCCTGAACCCTTTTAAAGAACAACAAAACATACTTTGCATGCAAAAAAAAATAGATGAACATATGAATATCTTATGTTGGGCAGGGACAATTCCAAGATAGTAACGGAGTTGTCTGGTGGTGTCTCCACAGGTTGATATGTCAGAACTCTCACCAGAAGAGCAGTGGAGGTAAGTGTGGCAGTGTGGGCCCCACAAGCTGGGAACTTTAGGTTAACTCAGCTGTTTTTTTCTTCCTTGTCTGTGGGATGCAATGACTGATGACCGACAGGACAGGTCTTTTGGGATCGGTCCAAATATCTGGGTCATTCCTGGGTCACTCCCTTTGTGCTAGGGAGTAAACAGGTAATGTCATCCAATCATCCGTCTGGGTTTGAATACCAGCTCTGCCATTAACTGTGTGATCTCAGGCATGTTACTTGACTTCTCACTGCCTACGTTTGCCCCATTTGTAAAACAAGGATCATAACAGTATCTGTACCTTACAGAGTTGTGAGGATTAATACATGTGAAATTCTAGGAAAAGTGCCTGGCATGTGGTGAGCTTCCAGTAAGTGTTGCTTGCTTTGAAGGTGATTATCATCATTAACATTGCTGTCATTATCTGTGATACAATGTGGAGAGCTCTGGTTGGAAAAATGGGAGACATTTCTTCTGATTTCACCTCTGTTACTAACTTGCTTTGTAACCAGAAAAAAATCAACAAATACCTTATTTTGCATGATTTTTTATCAGTTAAAAGGGTTTCAGAGTACTTGGCTCACAGATTTCATAAGGTGGCTGACCAATGAGCTGAAATCAACCAAATAAAATTTAATAGTGAGAAAAGCTCTTAATATAGATTAAAATTATCAATTATTAAAATACAGATTGACAAAGATAACAATTCATATGACAAACTCAACATTATTCTAGTTGATTTCAATTTCTAAATGTACCTCAACAATGTACAATGTACCTCTAATCGTATACCTCCACTACCAGTATATTTTGAACAATTTAGAAGATGTTCATAGAAATGTGCTGTGTCCCTTAAGGGAAGTGACAACACCAGTGTGCTCTGCTGTGCCGAGGATACACTTGTTTTGTTCTACACACTGCTTATTAAGATATTTAACTGGGTCATCTGAAAGAAATCAGACAGGTTTAAGTCTTCACATCAGTGTTATATGAATACTGGTTGAAAGATTAGAAATGTTAGCCTGAAGGTAACAGAAAGATGGAGTTAGGAACAGGAGAGGGTTTTGTTGTTGTTGTTTTGTTGATTTAATAACATGATAAATTTTTGAAGGGTTGGCATTGGGCAAGAGAAGTAGCTATGTCATTTGTTTTTTCTGGAGTATAGGATTAGGTCCAGTGGTTGAAGATGTAATAAGGTGGACATTTTTGACTCATTGTTAGAAGTATTTTTATTTATATATATATATTTTAATAAATATATATTTATATATTTATATATATTTTTATATATTATTTATATATATTATTTACATTTATATATAATATATAATATTTATTTATATTTATATATATATTATATATATTTATATATTTATATATATTTATATATATATTTATTTTAATTTTATGGGAAAAAAGGTAAAACAAAATTTCATAACAAAATAATAGTGGAATAACAATAGTTGATACATTGTAGGAGTATTTTTAACCAAGATATGTTGAGCGGTAGTGAGTTTTCTGTCCCTAAAAGCTTGGAAATAATTTTTGCATTGAGCAGGAATTTGAACTGGATGATTTCTCTGGTCTTTTCTAGATCCTTTATTTGATTTCATGTTGTGTATATCCATTTAGTTATGTATTACCTAGAACAAGAAACTTATCTCTTGCTATCTTTCTCTTTTTTTTTTTTTTTTTTTTTTTGAGATAGGGTCTCGCTATGTAGTCCAGGCTGACCTCGAACTCTCAGTGATCCTCCTGCCTCAGCCTTCCAAGTGCTGGCATTACAGGCAGGCACCACCACGCCCAGCTTCTTGCTGTTTTTATAACTTCCTACAGCCCTTAAGTTCCCTTCCCTTCCCTTTTCTGTTTTTCTCTTCCCTTCCTTGTAGTACTAGTGATAAAATTTAGGACCTCATGTATGCTAGAGAAGTGCTCTACCACTGAGCTACATCCCCAACCTTTTCTTTTTTCTTTTTCTTTTTTTTTTTTTTTTTTTTTTTTGAGTCAGGGTCTCACTAAGTTTTCCAGGCTGAACTCAAACCTGTGATCCTCCTGCCTCAGCCTCCAAGTAGCTGGGATTACAAGAATGTACCTCCACATCCAGTTTTAAGGTTTTCTTAAGTATTTGCTACCCTTTTAGCTTAGCCTACCCTTACATCAACTATGTGAGGCAGGGAGAACAGATACATGCTCCTTTTGACATGAGAAGAAATGGTAGAAAGATGTAAGGTTTCTTGGCCAGGGCCCCACGGGTGAGTCTGAGCCTAAGTTTCTGACTCCTGATTCTATTTTTCTTCCACCCAAGGTGGTTTTGTGTAAGATGGACTCTTAGGTGCTGAGGCCAACTGATTGGTGTTTGGCTGTTTACTTTGCCCACCAAGTTTCTCTCCTAACATTTTATGAAAAATTTTAATCGTATGCAAAATTAAAAGAAGTATATATTGAACACCCTTTTATCCACCACCTAGATTCTACTATTAAGTTCTTGCTATATTTGCTTTATCATTTATCTACTCATAATTTGTTCCACTGGGAGTAAATTCTTTTTGTTGCCCTTAGGAATTCCATGAAGACATCATTTATGTTGTCTTTTTCCTTCCTAATACTCTAGTGCAGTGGTGGCGAACGTCTGGCACGCATGCCACAGTGGGCTGTTTGTTATTGTTGAGAGGTCTAAAAGGTTCACTATCACTGCTCTAGTATATGAGGAATTTGTATAAAAGCTCCTGACTGCAGGCTGCGTTTAGATTCAGTTTTCTAAACTTCTTCCTCGTTCTTCACCTTGGCTGACTGACCCAGAGGGGTAGGATGACTGTTCTTGGAGGAAGATTTTGGCAGTATTGGCCAAGTGAATCACTAGCTGCCAGTCCTCAAGACCAGAGAATGCCAGCCTTAGAGTTATAAAAGCTTTCAGGTACATTGCCTAATTACTGAACTTCCTTGAACCCTTGAGGAGACTACAGTATTTACTTCTGGGTGCTGATGAAGTCACTGTTGTATTAGAATAAAGTTGAAGCAGTCCAGATTTTTCAGCTTTTAACCACTTTTGAGATCTCTCTGGCAAAGAGGGTAGGATGAATAAAGCAAAAATTTAACCCTGGAATCAGCACACATTTGCACTGTTACCCTTTATTGATGTCATAAATACTGTAGACTAAGATGCTAAGGCTTTATGGCTGTAAGCTCTCTGGTTACTTTCTCCTTCCAGTGACAGGTTGAAATAGGACTGAAATGGGCAGTGACATAGGCTTTTCCTTCTTGATACAAGAAGGGCATTAGAGGTTTCTGTCATGAGGGACAAGCAATAGACCACCTACCTCTTATCCCCGTAGGGGAGTTTTGTTGCTGGGTCCATAGAGCCTGTATTCTGTCTCCAAACGCTGGTCATGTAGGGCATGTGTCCTTCTAGCCCCTAATTTGCATGGATGGTACCCTTCAGTTATGAAGCACAGGAGCATATTTTGAGCTGCAGATTGGTAGGGTAGTCCTGGGAAACACTTCCCCTTTACCACCACACCATCCCTGACCTGGCTCACCCCTTCTTTTTGGCTTTCAGGGTTGAACATGCACGCATGCATGCCAAACATCGTGGCCATGAAGCCATGCATGCTGAAATGGTCCTCATCCTCATCGCGACCTTGGTGGTGGCTCAGCTGCTCTTGGTGCAGTGGAAGCAAAGGCATCCCCGTTCCTACAATGTAAGCCACTTTGCCTCTCACTTCTTTGTCAGTTATCAAGAGACCCAAAGTATTCCAGGGCCCAGCCTAATGCTGGGCCACATGTAGGCAGAGAAAAATACCAACTTTTCATGTGGTATGGTGAATAGTCTATGGGTTGCCTGTACACGTGTGTGTGTGTGTGTGTGTGTGTGTGTGTCTGTCTAAATGGTGAATTATTCAGTGGATGAAAATAAGGATAGCACATGAGATTATTTTCATAGCCAGAAAAAAAGGTGCTCTCATTTAAAAATTGTGGAACAGATTCATGAAGTAGATATTCATCAGAAACTGTTCAGTTAGAAGGGGGAAAGATCACTTGATTAGGAAAACCAAACCTGTAAGTAGTCTTTACAAATAGGATGTAGATCCCACTAATCTATATTATCACAAAAACAAAACCAGTAAAGTCGTAATAGAAGAAATGAGAAAAAAAGTAAATGATATACAGAAAACAAACAGCCAAGTGGCACAAATAAATTCTTCCTTATCAGTAATTAAATATAAATATAAGTTGGTTAAATTATCCTAATAAAGAGCAGATTAGCAGATTGGATTTTAACTCTTTACCCGTAATCCATTGGGCTTGGATATAAAGGAGCCTTTGATATAAAGACACAAAGGATTAAAAGTACACAAAAAATATTTCATGCAAATGACAGTCAAAAGAAAGGTAGAGTGGGTATTGACTTAAATTTTAAAAGTTTAAAATAGACTAAGTGTAGTATACAGTGATTAAAGTTCAGTACACCGAAAAGATGTAACAGTTATACATGTGACTAACTAAGAAGGCCCAAATCATGTGAAGCAAATTTTACAGAATTGAAGGTTAAAGTAGTCTTATAAATAATAGTTGGAGATTTAGTACACCACTTCCAATAATGGTTGGACAGTCAGACAAGATCATTAAAGTAGTAGAGGACTCGAACAATACTGCAAACCAATTAGGCTTAACAGACATACAAAGAATAGTCTACCCAGCAACAGCAGAATACATATTCTTCCCAAGGTCACGTGGGGCATTCTGCAGGATAGACTGTATGTTAGGGCCATAAAAACCTCAATAAATTTAAAAAGAATGAAATCATAGACTTAAGTACTCTGCTTTAGGACAAGGTAGGCAGTGTACTAGATTCCTTTATAACTATTATCTTAAAAATTTCTTGCCTTTTCAAGAATAACAATACTTTTAAAACATAAAAGTGCAATAGATACCCACAAAATAATAATTGTGCTTTGAAGGAATAACATACATATTATAGTTACATTACTTAACGTTTATTTGGTTCTTAATGTTTTAAACATTTTACATATATAGACTCAATTGAACCTCAGTGCAACCCGTTAAGATTTTGTTTTCCCCAATTACAGATGAGGAACTGAGACATAGAAAGGCTAAATAATTTGTGCAAGTGATAAAGCTATTGTTTGAACCTAGATAATTTTACTCCATGTCTTTCAGTCTTAATCCCTAAATGATCCTTTTTATCTAGTATATGCTTATTCAGACCTCTTATAATTTTGTCAACTTTGCCAAGGAGTCTGTAACCTGCATGATGGGAACTACCGTCTACCGTACTCTATTAATCTTCTTAATAGCTTGTGATAGTGTTGGCAAACCTTTTAAAGTTTTCAGTGATGCAAACAGCATGCATGCCATAGGTTTGTCACCACTGGCATATGAGGCAAACACAATTTTAAATGAAGACATTGAGGCCCAGAGGGTTGAGGCATGAATTGAGGCCAGTACCTCAATGCACATAGTCTGAGTGTTGGCCATACCAAAAAGTTAGACTAAGATTTGAACCTAGGTCTTCTGTTTCATATGTCAGATTTTGAGCTGTGCCATATGTTGTCTCTGGAAATGGTTTGTCATCGAGGGAACCAAGGTATAGGCTGGAGCATAGGAGAAGGAGAGGATAATCTTTGTCCTTGAGCTGGGACAAGTTCCAGACAGCATTGGCCTATAGCTAGCTCAAGTGTTGGTATGTGGTACAAGTAGGGACATCTAGCTGGGTGTAGTGGCACACACCTGTAATCCCAGCACTTTGGAGGCTGAAGCAGGAGGATCGCAGCAAGTTTGAGGCCGGCCTTGGCTACATAGTGAGTTCAAGGCCATCCTGAGCTGCATAACGAGACTCTGTCTCAAAAAAACAAAACAAAACAAAAAGTAGGGACATCTGTACCTAGAATCTTCTGATCCGTAGTCAGATGCATTATCCATTGCGCCACACTGGTCCACCCTTGGGACATCTATACCTTCAGGTCACAGTGTATGGAATGCCCATGTGACTCCAAAGCCTTTAAAACTAATAACCATCTAGCTGACCATCTGGGTTGGGGCTTCATTTCTTACCCTGTCATCTGGATGAGATACTTGTTTCTCAGTGTGTGATTATTGTGCTTACTTTACTAAGTGGGGATGGCCAAGATGGTTTAATTGAGTCTGGAAAAATAAGAAAAATCATAAGCCACATAAAGAGTGAGGACTCCCTTGGCATTTCTTTCATCATTTTTTTGCTTTTTTTTAGAAGCAGTTTTTTATTTTGAAGTTCGTTAAGTGTGAACAGGCAACATAATACAATTAGACTTTCTAAGAAATTTTAATAGGTTATTATCCAACAAGTTGTCCCAGTTTCATCTCTTCCTGTTGCTTTTGTGTTCCCATAACCTTGATCACACATAACCACTATTCCACATATTTTTAAAAGATTTTTATTAGTACATGTGCATAGTACATAATGTTTACTTTCCTTGTGTGGAGTTGGTATGTGTACATAACATATTTTAACTCCTTTTTTTATTCCCTTTCCATCTCCACTCCCTTTCCGCTCCATCTCTTGATCCCCTTCCCATTTGAAAAAGATCTATCTCCCTACTTCCTATTATTTTTTTTTTTATTTTGCTCTTTATTTATATTTTGGTTTTCTCATGTAGGAGAAACCATGTGATACTTAAGCTTGTGTGTCTGATTTATTTCACCTAACATTATGGTTTCAAGGTGCATCCATTTTCCTACAGGTGACTCAAGTTTTTCTTTGTGGCAGAGTAGTACTCCATTGTGTATAAATACCACATTTTCTTTATCCATTCATCTATTGATAGACATATAGGCATTTCTTTTTTTTTTTTTTTCTGTGGGTACCGGGGGGTCAACCTCAGGACCTCGCGCGCCAGCAAGCGCCCGTGCCGCTGAGCGATATCACCGGCCCTTTTTTCGTATGTGGGTTCCGGGAGTTGAACTCGGGCCCTCACGCTTGCCGGGCAGGCACTTAAGCCGCTGAGCCATCTCACCAGCCCCATATAGGCATTTCTATGCTTGCATTTATTTTATTTTATTTTGAGACAGGGCCTTACTATGTAGCCTAGGTTGGCCTCGAACTCATGGTGATCCTCCTGCCTCAGCTTCCCAAGTGCTGGGATTACAGGCATGCACCACCATGCCTGGCTTATGCTTGTATTTAGAAACATTCTTAATTGTATAATGTTGGTTAATCTACAAAGAGTTTTACAGACTTACTCTGAAGAAAGTGAGTACGCATGTATGTACCACAGTGGTTTTCATTAACTGCTTTTTTTTAAGCTTTAAAATCTTTTCTTGGGGGCCGGTGAGATAGCTCAGTGGCATAAGCGCCTGCCTGGCAAGCGCGAGGGCCCGAGTTCGACTCCTGGAACCCACATACGAAAAAAGGGCCGGTGATATCGCTCAGCAGCACGGGCGCCTGCTGGCGCGCGAGGTCCTGAGGTCGACCCCCGGTACCCACAAAAAAAATAAATAAATAAATAAATAAAATCTTTTCTTTAAACAGTATCTTTTTTTTTTTTTGTGGGTACCGGGGGGTCGACCTCAGGACCTCGCGCGCCAGCAGGCGCCCGTGCCGCTGAGCGATATCACCGGCCCCTTTTTCGTATGTGGGATCCAGGAGTCGAACTCGGGCCCTCGTGCTTGCCAGGCAGGCGCTTACACCGCTGAGCCATCTCACCGGCCCCATTTAAACAGTATCTTAAGGAATAACTCCCCAGTATGGAAAGCAGTTAAGAGACTGTTCTATTTGTTATGAGGTTTTGGGTAACCCTAGTTCCTTTGCTTGCTCCTCAGGAATCTCTGTAGGTCTCAGTAGAGGACTGTTAGAAAACCACTGATATTTGCTAGTTAATCCTGAAATGGAAGTGTGAATGTAAGTTAATGAGGCAGTTGTACAGGAACATGCACTGTCATGTCTTTGCTTACTGTACCCTGTAAATATGCTGTACTTGACTGGCGAGAAGATATGCTAACTATAGAACAGCAAGCGCTAACTGGGGAAGAGGAAACATTGCCCACAAGGCCTGTGTATAATTGCATCTCCTGCCTTTTTCAAACTTATTAGAAGTTGGAGCTCTTTGTCCTTGAAGGCAGTATTAAAAAAAAATGTTCCTGTACAATTGCCTCATTAACTTACATTCACACTTCCATTTCAGGATTAACTAGCAAATATCAGTGGTTTTCTAACAGTCTTCTACTGAGTCCTGTAGAGATTCCTGAGGAGCAAGCAAAGGAACTAGGGTTACCCAAAACCTCGTAACGATCTGCCTGCATTAACCAGCAGTAAGACTACTTTCTACCTGTAAGACTTTATACATCTCTGAACCTCAGTGTTTCCTATCTTTAATGTGGAGTGATGATACCTACCTCATGTTGTGAAGATTATTTAAGATTGTATGGGGCCAGGAATATAGCTCAGTGGCACAGTGCCTGCCTGGCAAGCACAAGGTTGTGAGTTCGATTCCCAGTACCAAAAAAAAAAAAAAAAAAAAAAGGGTATGGCAAAGCGCTTTTTTTTTTGGATGGGTACCGGGGGTCGAACTCAGGACCTCACGCACCAGCAGGCGCCTGTGCTGCTGAGCGATATCACTGGCCCTTTTTTCGTATGTGGGTACCGGGAGCCGAACTCAGGACCTCGTGCTTGCCAGGCAGGCGCTTATGCTGCTGAGCTAGCTCACCGGCCCGCAGAGTGCTTTTGTGTGTGTGTATTTTTTAAATTTTTGGTACATAATGATAATATTCATCATAGGGAATTTGTACCTGTACATAATATATCTTGCTTCTTTTTTCCATTTTGTCTCCCCTTCCTTCAACCTGTTCCCCTCCTTATTTACAAAAGCTTTGTTTCCATTTTTCTTTCTATGCTTTTTTTTCTTGTCCCTTTTTTCCTTTCCCCTTCCTTGTCCCTTGTTCCCCTCCCCATTTGAACATTTTTTTCATATTTCACAGTATCTGTTGTACACTTTGGTCCTTATTTACACTTTCGGTTTCTCACACAAGAGAGATGATGCAGTATTTACACACGTTTGTGTGATTTATTTCACTTAGAGTATGGTCCAAGGTTCAACCATTTACCTAGAAATGTCTCAAGCTTATCCTTCTTTATGGCGGAGTAGTACTCCATTGTATTAAAAAACCACGTCTTCTTTATCCATTCACTGGTTGATGGGCATTTAGACTGTTTCCAAGATTTGGCTATTACAAACTGTGCATCTGTAAACATGGGTGTACATATATCACTGTGGTATGATGCTTTTAATTCTTTTGGGGAAGATACCAAGAAGGGGAATAGCTGGGTCAAATGGAACCTGTAGTCCTAGCTTTTTGAGAAATCTCCACACTGGTTTCCACAGTGGTTATATCAGTCTACACTCCCACGAATATTGGAGAGGGTTCCTTTTTCCCCACAGCCCCGCCAGCACTTGGTATTGGTTGATTTCTTTTCTTTTCTTTTTTTTTTTTTTTTTTAATTTTTATTTTAAAGAGAAAAAAAAATGGAACAAAATTTCAAAAACAACATAATAGGAGGGTAACAGTGGTTAATACATTGCATATTGTTACCTTTAAATTAGTTACTCAGAGTACAAGATATTGGCATTCAGTTGTCCAAACAATATTAGCACAAACCTTTCTTTTCAATGAACTAAGAGAAATTAGTAGTATATCTATTTTAACTATCATGTATATATATATATTTTTTTTTTTGACTTTTCCCTTCCTTCTTTTCTCCATTCCCCCATCCCAGTTTCTTTTTCCTTTTGAACAGTTTTCTTCCCGTTTTACAATATCTATTGTACATTTTGGATCTTATTTACTCTTCCAGCTTCTCACACTAGGGAGACAATATGATGTTTACACATGTGTGTCTGGTTTATTTCACTTAGGAGTATGGTCTCGAACTGCATCCATTAACCTATAAAAGTTTCCAGTTTATCCTTCTTTATGGCTGAGTAGTACTCCATTATATAAAAATACCACATCTTTTTTATCCATTCCTCAGTGGATGGGCATTTGGGTTGTTTCCAAGATCTAGCTATTACAAATTGTGCTGCTATAAACATGGGTGCACATATATCGCTGTGGTATGATGTTTTTAATTCTTCTGGGAAGATACCCAGAAGGGGGAATAGCTGGGTCAAATGGGACCTCTACCCCTAGCTTTTTTTTTTTTTTTTTTTTGTGGGTACCAGGGGTCGAACTCAGGACCTTGCGCGCCAGCAGGTGCCCATGCCACTGAGGGATATCACCGGCCCTTTTTTCATATGTGGGTACTGGGAGTCGAACTCAGGACCTCATGCTTGCCAGGCAGGCGCTTATGCCGCTGAGCCATCTCACTGGCCCTACTTCTAGCTTTTTGAGAAATCTCCACACTGATTTCCACAGTGGTTGCACCAGTCTACATTCCCACCAACAGTGGAGAAGGGTTCCTTTTTCCTACAGCCCCACCAGCATTTGTTATTGGTTGTTTTCTTGATGATAGCCATTCTTTCTGGAGTGAGGTAGAATCTCAGTGTTGTTTTAATTTGCATCTCTTGAATGACCAGTGATGCTGAATATTTTTTCATATATTTATTTGCTGTTTGTATTTCATCTGAGAAGTGTGTATTCATCTCAGATGCCCATTTTTGGACTGGGTCTTTAAATTTGGGAGGTCTGATTTTTTTGAGTTCTTTGTATGTTCTCGATAGTAATCCTTTGTCTGAGGAACAGCTGACAAACATTTTTTCCCACGTTGTGGGTTGTCTCTTCACTCTGTTGGTGGTTTCTCTTGCTGTGCAAAAGCTTTTTAATAGATGAGATCCCAGTTGATTCTTTGTGATAGTTCCTGTGCAGTTGGGGTTTTGTTCATAAAGTCTTTGCCTACACCAATGTCTTTAAGAGTTCTACCTATTCTATTTTCCCAGCAGATTTAGTGTTTCTGTTTTAATATTTAGATCTTTGATCCATTTCAATTTTAGTTTAGTGCATGGTGAAAAATATGGGTCTTGGCCAAGTATGGTGGCGCACGCCTATAATCCCAGCACTTGGGAGGCTGAGGCAGGAGAATCACTGCAAGTTCAAGGCCAGCCTGGGCTACAAAGTGAGTTCAAGACCAGCCTGAACTGCATAGTGAAACCCAATCTCAAAAAGAAAGAAAAAAAAAAAAAAAAAGATACAGGTCTAATTTTAATCTTCGGCATGTGGAAAGTCAGTTTTTCTAGCACCATTCATTAAAAAGAATATCTTTCTTCCAGTGAATGTTTTTGGCACCTTTGTCAAAGATAAGGTGGCTGAGTATGTCTGAGGTTGTTGCTGCATCTTCTAATCTGTTGCATTGATCCTCAGGTCTGTGTTTTGTGTGTGTGTGTGTGTGTGTGTGTGTGTTTTGTTTTTTTGCCAATATCATGCTGTTTCTATCACAGTGGCTTTGTAGTATAATTTCAAGTCTTGGATTGTGATGCCCCCTGCCTTGCCTTTGTTGCTCAGAATTGCCTTTGCTATTCTAGGTCTCTTCTGAGTCCAAATGAATTTTAGGATTGTTTTCTCTAATTCTGTGAGATATGCTGTTGGAATTTTGATCAGAATTGCATTAAATCTGTATAACAATTTTGGAAGTATGGTCACTTTTACTATATTGGTTCTTCCTACCCAAGAGCAAGGGATAGCTTTCCATTTTCTGATATCCTCTTCAATTTCCTTTTTCAGAGTACTGTAGTTTTCAATGTAGAGGTCTTTTACATCTTTCATTAGATTGATTCCTAGGTATTTCATTTTTTTGGATGCTATTGTGAAAGGTGTTGTTTCCGTAATTTCTCTCTTAGTGAGTTTGTTATTGGTGTATAGGAAGGCTATTGATTTTTGAGTGTTGACTTTGTATCCAGCTACACTACTGAATTTGGCTATTTAATCTAGAAGTCTTTCGGTGGAGTTTTTGGGGTCTTCGATGTAGAGTATCATGTCATCCATGAATAATGATAATTTAACTTCTTCCTTTACTGTCTTTATTCCTTTTAGCTCTTTCTCTTGTCTAACTGCTCTGGCTAAAGTTTCCAGAACTATATTGAGTAAGAGTGGTGACAGTGGATGTCCTTGTCTTGTTCCTGATTTTAGAGCAAAAGCTTTCAGTTTTTGTCCCTTTAGTATGATGTTGTCATCGATGGTTTTTATCAGATTGAGATAAAGACCTTCTATTCCAATTTTCTTTAGGGTTTTTTTTTTTTTATCATGAATGGGTGTTGGACTTTGTCAGATGCTTTTTCTGCATCTATTGAGATGATTATGTAGTTTTTGTCCTTGGCTGTGTTAATATGGTGTATTACATTTATTCATTTGCGTATGTTGAACCATCCCTGCATCCCTGGAATGAATCTTACTTGGTCATGGTGAATAATCTTCTTGATGATTTGCTGCATTCTGTTTGCCAGTATCTTATTGAGGATTTTTGTGTCTATGTTCATTAGGGAGATTGGCCTTCAGTTTTCTTTTTTGATAGGATTCTTCTCTGGTTTTGGTGTCAGGGTAATGCTTGCTTCCAAGAATGAATTTGGGAATATTACTTCCCTTTCACTTCCATTAAAGAGTTTGAGGAGTAGCAGGATTAGGTCCTCTCTAAATTGTAGAATTCAGCAGTGTATCCATCACGACCTGGGCTTTTCTTTGTTGGTAGGTTTTTAATTACATCTTTAATTTCATTGACTGATATTGGTTAACTTAGAATTTTTATATCTTCTTGATTCAGCTTTTGTAATTTGTATATATCTAGGCATCTAATTCTGAGTTTTCCATTGTATTAGAATATAGGTTCTCAAAGTAGGTATTGGTCATCTGCATTTTTTCAGGATCCATTGTGATTTCACCCTTTTCTTTCCTAATTTCATGGATTTGAGTCTTTTCTTTCCTTTTTTTTTTAATAAGGTTGGCTAAGGGTTTATCAGTTTTATTTAATGTTGCAAACAACCAACTTTTCAATTCATTGATTCGTTGTTTTCTTCAAAGCGTTTTGTAGCCTGTAAAGCTAGTGGTAGTAAACTGTTGGTGCTACTCCTAAGAAGAAAAGCTCAAGAATGTAACAGTAGTCCTGTCTTCAGGACTACTGGTACTACTTTGTGTAGAAGAGAAATAGAATTTTATTTTTATTAAGGTAAATTTCCCATAACAAAGTTTACCATTTTAAAGTATATAACTTAGTGCCTTTTGCTACACTTACAGTGTTGTGCAAACCCTGCTGCCGTCTGTACCCACTGACCTGCCTTCTATGTGTTTGCCTATTCTGGATATTCCTATAAATTGCGTCATAAAATATGTGGCTTTTTGTGTCTGGTTTCTTTCACATAGTGTGTTTCAGGCTTCATCCATGTCGTATCTATCAACACTACTTTCCTTTTTATGGCTGGGTGGTATTCTATTGTGTGGATATACCACATCTTGTTTTTCCATTCATCAGCTGATGAACATTTGTGTTGTTTCCGTCTTTTGGCAGTTGTGGATAGTGGTGCTGTGAACATTCATCTGTAAGTTTTTATTTGAACATTTTTTTCTTTACCTAAAGTTCAGAAATAAGGCAAGAAAAAAGGCAATTAACAAGATGGCAACTTCACCTTACAGATTTGAGATATGTCATGTGGAGAGACAGACCAGTGGGACAGAACGAAGATCTCAGAGACAGAACCACATATAATGGGAACTTAATACACAAGAAAGGCAAAAGTACTCATCAGCGAAGAAGGTATTCTTTGTTAAATAGAGTGTGTCGAGAAAACTAGCTCACCATATGAAACAATTAGAATCAGGTTCCTTCATAGGACTGAGTACAGAAGAGATTTATGACAAGATTAGGACTGCGGTAAGCTCAGTGGCTGAGCGCTGGGCTGGCATGCATGAGGCCCTAGGTTTGATCCTTAGTACTGCTAAAATATATACATATTTTATATAAGCCAAGTAAAACCTTGGCTTATGAGCATATTCATATGAGAAACATGCTTGTAATCCAAAGCACTTGTATATCAAAGTGAATTTTCTCATAAGAAATAATGGAAACTCACATGGTTCATTCCACAACCCAAAAGTATTCATATAAAAATGATTACAATACTGTAATATAATAAAGAAAATACAAAATATAAAGAAAAATAAATTAAACTGTTCTTACCTTTGAAAACCTTCATGGCTGGCGTGAGGGAGTTTGTGTAGGATGACTTTCACTATCACTGATGGAATCACTGCTGTCTGTTGCAATGGAATCTTTTTCTTTTCATGCAGTTTTAACAAGGAACCTATCCAATGACGCTTGCTTTTGACTCCTTTTGAGGATTTGGCAGAAATGTGACATTGCATAGTTGCTCACACTGCTACAGCCTTATTCGGGTGGTATTTTTCTACAAAATTTTGCACTGTTTCCCACATTTTACACATCTCCCTAATCTCATTGAAGTGAGGGATTCCTCCATCTTTCTCTCCTCCTCCTCTGCAGAGGAGAGCTCCAAAACCTGTTGCTACTGAGAGATGATCGTCCACAATTCTGCAGCCATTGAGGAGAGAGGAGCGGAAGAACAGTTGGCTCAGTTGTGATCATGTGACATCTGGTGTCACATACTGCTTATATTGCAAGACATCATTCACTTATCAAGTTAAAATTTATTAGAAATGTTGGCTCATCTTGCAGAATACTCGCAGAACAGGTTATAAGCAATCTAAGGTTTTACTGTATATTAAAGATCTAATTGTGAAGGTAAGATTATACAGTTAATAAGACACCAAAGGCAAGGAGGACAAGCAAGAAAGATTTGATACATTCGATTATGTTAAAATTAAGGCAGCCAGGCGTGGTGGTACATGCCTGTAATCCTAACACTCAGAAGGCTGAGGCAGGAGGATCGCTGTGAGTTTGAGGCCAGCCTGGGCCACATTGTGAGTTCAAGGCCAGCCTCACTACATAGTGAGACCCTGTCTCAAAAAACCAGAATAAATAAATAAATGAAATTTTTTAAAAATTAAAAAGGCAAAGTTAATTGGTGACTGACTGACTAGAGAAGTGATTAGTAGTGATTAAACCTGAAAAAAGATTAATATGTAGACTATACAAAGGAATGCCTACAAATCAACAAAAGATAATAACGCTAATAGAAAAATGGACAGAAGTTACAAACAGTTTACAGGAGAAGAAACCCTAAAGGCTATTGCGCATGAGAAGACATTCTTGGAGTCAATAATAATTAGAGGGGCCAAGGATTTAGCTCAGTGGTGCAGTGCCTGCCTGGCAAGTGTGAGGTCTTGAGTTCAATTCCCAGTACCCAAAAAAATAATAATAATAATAATAATAATAATTAGAGAAATACACATTAAAAGAGCAATAAGATATCACTTTATACCTACTAGACTGTTAGAATTAGGAAGCTGAACAATGGCAAGTGTTGACAGGGATCAGAGGCAGCAGGGGCCTTTGTGCACTTGTGTGGATATGGAGACTGAGGCAGCATTGTGGATGGCAGTGTGGCTTTGCTTAGATGGGCTAACACATACATGTGATACGTTTCAAGGGGACCTGAGATGTTCATTTAAATGTTACTTGTGGTAGTAACATTGTATGCGGATTTGGAGGCAATCCGGATACATATCTCTTGAGAAAATAAGTAGGTAAAGTGTAACGGATGCATATAATTAAACTGTGTAGCACTTTAAAGCAACACATTAGGTGTATTGTAACAATTTGGGTTGACCCCAAAAACATAATACTGAGTAGGAAAAGTAAGAAACAGAAAGATACATAGTACAGTGCCAATAAAGAAGTTAAAAATACATGTATGTGGCGCACTCCTGTAATCCCAGCACTTGGGAGGCTGAGGCAGGAGGATTGCAGTGAGTTTGAGGCCAGCCTGGGCTACAAAGTGAGCTCAAGGCCAGCCTGAACTGCATAATGAAACCCTGTCTCAAAAAGACAAAAAAAAAAAAAAAAAAAAAAAAGTATGGAATAAAGTCTGGTACAAGGCAGGCACAAATAAAAATATACATAATGAATACATTAGATTGTCCTTGGGATGAGGAACAGGTATAAAAGAGAGTGCAAACAACTCCACAGGGAATGTTTTATAAAGGGAAGGTTCTAGGATTATTGTTGAGTAGCGGAACATAAACTATTTGAGATTAGCCAGGAGAGCTTTCAAAAAGTGCTTCTTTGGCATGCCAAGAAATGATGGAATTAATTGATAAGGCTGGTGTTTCTCTCAAACTGAATAAAATTTTTTGTTCTTCACTAGTACATGTTGGTGACCAAGTCTTTCAGTGATTTACCCGTGACCACTAAGTACAAAGCACAGTTCTCTTCTCCTAAGACCAAGGTTTCACAACAGAGAGACTATTTTTTTAGGCTAGATTATTCTTTGTTTTGGAGAGCTATATCCTGTACATTATAGGATGTTTAACAGCATCCCTGACCTCCGCCCACTAGAGAGTAACACCCTTCTCCCAATTGTGACAACCGAGTATGTCTCCAGACATTGCAGTGTGTCCCCGGGAAGCAGAATCGCCCCTGACGAGAAGCACTGTCCTAGACTCTGGGACCTGGAGTAGCATGGATGATGCCTGTTCTGATCATTGTGAGCAGGGATCCCTGTGCACTGAACTTTGTAACTTAGGAGTTCTCAGGGATGCCCTCTGTAATGTAGGTGCTCAAATCCAGTCTTCAAATTAAAAGAAGAGAACATTAAATTAACCTTTTTTTGGAGCAAGGGAGCCTACTGTCTTCTGTGTCAGACACTGTTCTTTCCAGTTCCAGCAACAGTAATATACTTACAGGTCTTTTTGGTTTGAGCCCAGGGCCTCTTACATGCTAGGCAAGTGCTATAGTGCTGAGCTACATCTCCAATCATTGTCACCCCACCCCAATCATTATTTTCTTTTCTTTTCAGTTTTTTGGTTTTGGTTGCTTTTCTTACATTTATTTTTTAGTACATGTTTGCAATACATTATGTTTACTTTCCTTGTGTGAAGTTGCTATGTGTACATAACACATCTCTCTCTTTTTTTGAAACAGGGTCTCACTATGGCGATCCTCCTCCCTCAGCCTCCCAAGTGCTAGGATTATAGGCATGCACCACTATGCTCGGCCATAACACATTTTAATTCCTTTTTTTCATTGCCTTTTCCTCCACTCTCCTCCCCATCCCTCCATCTCTTGATCCCTTTCCCACTCGAAAAGGATCTATCTCCCTACTTCCTATTATCTTTTATTTTGCTCTTTATGTATATTTTGGGTTTCTCATGTAAGACAAACCATGCGATGTTTAAGCTTGTGTGTCTGATTTATTTCACCTAACATTATGGTTTCAAGGTGCATCCATTTTCCTACAGGTGACTCAAGTTTTTCTTTGTGGCAGAGTAGTACTCCATTGTGTATAAATACCACATTTTCTTTATCCATGCATCTGTTGATGGACATATAGGCTGCTTCCAAGATCTAGCTATTATGAATTGTGCTACTATAAAAATGGCTATGAATGTGTCACTGTAATGTCTTTAGGAAAGATACCTAAGAAGGGGAATAGCTGGGTCAAATAGAATTTCTAGTTTTAATCTTTTGAGGAATCTCCATTCTGATTTCCATAGAAGTTGTACTAGCTTACATTCCTACCAACAGTGTACAAGGATTCCTTTTCCCCTGCAGCCTTCACAGAATTTGTTATTACGTATTTGGTATTTTGATGATGGCCACTTCTGGAGTAAGATGGACTCTCAGTGTTGTTTTAATTTGCATTTCTCTAAGGCCAGCATTGTTGAACATTTCTTCACGTGCTTATTGGCCATTCGTACTCCTCTGTGAAGTATCTACTTATTTCACTTGCCCATTTTTTGACTGGGTCTTATTTGGGGGGGATCTAATTTTTTTTGTTCTTTCTGTATTCTAGATACAGAAAGATATTAGTATAGATATTAGTTCTCTGTCTGAGGAATATCTGGCAAAAATTTTTTTCCCATTCTGTAGGCTGTCTTTTCACTCTGATGGTTGTTTCCTTTGCTGTGCAGTTTTTAATTTGATATGATCCCATTTGCTGATTCTTATTACTATTTCCTGTGCAATTGGGGTTCTGTCCAGAAAGTCCTCACCTACACCTATGACTTAAAGAGTTTTGTCTATTTTATCTTCCAGCAGGTTAAGTGTTTCTGGTTTTCTTTTGTTTGTTTTTTGTAATTCAGATGGGCGCTGAACTCACTGTGTAGCTCAGGCTGTCCTTGACCTTGTGGCAATCCTCCTGTTTTAAACTGGAGTGCTGGGATTATAGGCGTGAGCCATCATGCCTGGCGAGTGTTTTAACATTTAGTTCTTTGATCCATGTTGGTTTTAGTTTAGTGTATGATGAGAGATACGGGTCTAGATTCAATCTTCTGCATGTGGATAGCCAGTTTTCCCACCACCCTTCATTAAAGAGGCCATTTTTCCTGCAGTTTTTGAACCCTTTGTTAAAGATCAAATAGTTGAACATTTGAACACTCATTTCTGTATCCTCTATTGTGTTCCATTGATCCTGATGTCTGGATTTTTTGTTTTGTTTTGTTTTGTTTTGGGGGGGTTTGTTTTGTTTTGCCAGTACCATGATGTTTTTTATCATGTTCGTAATGATGTTTGTAATATAACTTCTAGTCCGAGATTGTGATTCCTCTTGGTTTGCTCTTGTTGCCCAAGATTGCGTTTGCTATCCTAGGTCTCTTCTGGTTCCATGTGAATTTTAGGATAGTTTTCTCCAGTTCTGTGAAGAATGCTGTTGGTATTTTGATTGGAATTGCATTAAATCTGCATGTCAACTTTGGAAATATGGCCTTTTTGAGTAGGTTCTGCCTATCCAGGAACTGGGGATTTTATTTTTATTTTGAGACAGGTTCTCATTAAGTTGCCCAGGCTGGCTCTAAACTTGGGATCTGCCTGCCTCAGAGTAGCTAGATAACAGGCATGCACCACCTTATGTAGCTATAGTTTAAATTTGTTGATGGATTAAATTTTTTTGTTCTTTGTATGAAAAATTCTGTAAGAGAGAATAAGAATTTATTGCTCTTTACCAGCATAAACCACAGAACAGAATTTTGGAGTGATTGGTGGAAGGACATGACCATTAATTTGGAGACTGGACCTAAAACCAAAATCTAATTCTTGGTTAAGTATTCTTTCCATAGGCTTCTCTCAGAAGCCTCAGGAAATTATTGTCCATTTCAGTTAGTCATTTCTGGTTTTAGTTCTGAGTTTGCTTCTTTAATGACTTTTGCTATGTCCTTTCTTTGGATGCCAAGTAGTTTCAGAAACTACCCCCCTTTGCTCCCTTCATCTTACCTCTCCAGCTTTTCCAGGGTTCTCCCAGAAACTCAGTGAATGATGTAGGGAGGCAGTAAAAGACTTAAGATCTGAGTTGGAAACCTAACCCAGGCAAAACTTGCCTTTTGGCTTCTCTGTAGCTTGGTTTTCATCATCTATTCAGAGTCTAATATTACTTACTCCTTAGCTCCCACAGGGATGTTAGGGGAAGAGAGAAGTTTATGCCTGGAGAAGTGTCTGTCCTATTTTTAAAGGTCTCCAAGGAGAAGTTTTCATCATCTCTGTCTCCTACCAAATATAGTATATTTTCAGATTTCCTCCCCCGAACTGCTGTTCCCTCCCGGAATGGACGAGTGGCAAAATCTCTTACCTGGAAATCTTTTTTGTTTTTTTGTTTTTTGTTTTTTTTTGAGACAGGGTCTCACTAGGTATTTCAGGCTGGTCCTGAACTCACTGTGTAGCCCAGGCTAGGTTTGAACTCGCAGCAGTCCACCTGCCTCAACTTCCTGAGTGCTGGGATTACAGGTGTGTGCCACTACACCTGGCCTCCTACCTGGAAATCTTGAAAGTATTATAAATTTTTCCTTAGACCAGAACTTTAAGAGGATTACTGGAATATGGCTAGAGAGTACAAAATGTTTATCCTCAGAATATAATAAAAATCTCTAGCTGTATTACACATGTCAGCATCCTCTGAGCCTTTCCTACCTCTTGAGGCTCCATTTCTCACCTCTCCCTGAAAAGGTTGCACTCTCTCCAGTGTACCTTGTTTCCTCACCATGGAATGCTTATCATGAGCCCTTTTTGCACTTGGGCCTACACTAGGCCATTTTTTCTTGGTTCCCTCACATTGAGTGAAGTGCTTCTTTATACTTTTCTGGCCACCAGTTCTTACTCCATTATGGAATTTATGATACTGAATTGTAGTTAGTGTTTCTCCTCAGTCAATTTAAATTCTTGAGGAGGCCTTTTCACTTCTGAATTCCCTAGTTCTTAGCGTGGTGTCCACTAAGTGTTTAGTAAGTGTTTATTAAATGACTGCTTGACTGATTCTCTTACCTGGAAAGAAGACTGAGGAAAGATGATATAGTTCTAGGTATTAGGAGAGCACATCTAAGACACAGGGAAAAAATTTACTTTGTGCTTCTATGAAGGACAATGAGGGCCAGTGAGATGGCTCAGCGGCATAAGCGCCTGCCTGGCAAGCGCAAGGGCCCGAGTTCAACTCCCGGAACCCACATACGAAAAAAGGGCCGGTGATATCGCTCAGTGGCACGGGTGCCTGCTGGCGCGTGAGGTCCTGCGGTCAACCCCGGGTACCCACAAAAAAAAAAAAAAGACAATGAGTTGTACCAGAGGCAGAAAGGACACAAAGGCAGAATTTTTTTCAGGTGTCAAGAACTGTCCACCATATACATTAGCATATGTTGCTAATATGCTAAGCATATTAGCTTCATTTGATAAGGATGATCATTTGCTAGGGGTGTGTTAGATGGCAGTTGCCAACCATGTTTCTGCCCTTTAGGGTAGGGTATTCCAGCGGTGTCCTGCCAGGTAATAGAAATTACACTGCATAGGTCTGCTTACCAGGTCTCTTGACAACTCTCTTAGATAACTGATGGTAATAGCCATGCCTTCCTATATTCTTCTTCAGGCCTAATATCCTAGTGCCTTTGGTTGTTCCTTATGTGATTGGTTTCCAGACTCTTTCTAATCCTGGCAGCTCTTTTATGGCCTTGCTTATTTGTCAGTGTTCTTTGTGTGGTCTTGTCCCAAGACCTAATCCCAGGGCCCCAAGGATGACCTGACAGAGCAGAGAACAGTGGAGTTGCTGTCTCCATCCTGGGTGTATTCTTAGTTATGCAGTCTATGGTTGTCTGGACTTTTTTTGGCAGTACCTCTGTTGACATACACTCTGTAGCAATTTGTGGTCAACTGAAACCCATAGATCTGTTTCATTTACTTGGTAGTTAGGTTTCATCATGTGGTTTTTGGTCTTCATTTCAGCTTATTAGCTCATGCAGTGTTACAGCTAAAATCTAGAAATAAACTTTATTCATTTTGGATCTTGTTTTTTCTCTTTCCATGTTTACCACCTGCCTTTTCTTCCAATTTCCACCCTACTCCTAAGTTTTGCGCTGCCTGCAATTTGGTTAGCAACTCCTTCATTCAAACTATTCTTGTAAATATTGAACAGAGCCATGGAAAACATCCCAGACGCCTCTGTCAGGTGACCTGAGTCCATTTGTCAGTATTTTTTTCAAGTTGATGTTTTCAAGCTGATGTTCTGTTACTGTGAGTCTCTTATTTTATTGCACTACCTGACTTGTAGCTTTCATTTCATTAGCAAAATTCCTTTTCATGGTAGGTGATCCGTGCCCAAAAGAGGGGGAGATTAAGAGGTGATGAGAATGCTGACAGTTACAAGTGCCAAGCATCTGAAGCCTGGCAGGGCATGTGATGCCCAGGGAACTATGTGATCTCAAAAGTCTTTTCATGAATTCTCATTCCTCTGACATAAAAGGGATCTGGAACTGGGTGTGGTGGCGCATGTCTGTCTGTAATCCCAGCACTGGGGAGTCTGAGCCAAGAGAATCACTTTGAGTTCAAGGCCAGCCAGGACTACATAGCAAGACCTTGTCTGAAATACAGATATTCCTCATTTAATGACCTACCTATTTAACAACTGTTTGAACGTACAACCCGTCTTTTTTTTTTTTTTTGTACAGTTCTGTACATCTTGTTTATGGAGCCTCAATGTGGTTTTTTTGTACAGTACACCATGTTTATACAGTACTGTAATTTTTGCTGATTGTACTGTAGATTACAGTACTGTAGTTTTATGATCCGTTATACATTACAGTACTGCATGTAAGAGTTATGGAAGTAAAAGCAAAGTCATCAGAGTTTCCTTTGACCGCTTCTTTGTTCTGAGTATTGTACGTACTATATACAATTCCTCATTCAGTGACCTAGTCTCAGGACCACAACTTGGTCATTAAATGAGAAGTAACTGTGAATGAATAAGTAAATAAGTAAGAATCTGGAGGTTGTCCTTTGTATCTTTACATCATTTAGAAGTAATTATGAGGTTTTGTTTCTCTCTCCACCCAGAATATCTTCCAGCTAAAAACAAAAGGCAATCCAATTAAATATAGAGCAGCTCCTACTGATAGCATCTAATATCGTCCTCTCAAGGGTTTCACTTGTGGAGAGATAAGTTTGATGTTGCAAATTCTTACATTCTATTCAGAGAAGCTGGTTTGTTCTTCAGGAAATGTTTGCTGAATGAATCAGTGAGTTAGTTTCAGTCTAATCTTCAGTTTCAACTCTGTTTGCAGATTCAGGGAAAGAAGGAGCAATGGCTGTTGTCTTCCCTCTCCACCTAGCCAAAGCCAAGCCTCCTTCAGAACCATCTAGAGTTCTACTGCTTTTAGCAAATCTTTCCTGGTAGCTTCTGGCCACACTGTTCCATCTCTCCATTGAATATCCCTGTCAGTACTTGGTGCTTTTCAGGACTGTGTCATTCATGTGTTTATGGCACATCCCCCAAGTCTTAGAAGAGACTCTACTGCAGAGGTTTTTTCCCCACCATGCTTTCTGAAGTATGAGACACGAGTGTTTGAACAAATCAGCTGAACTGAATGTGTCTACATAAGCGTTGCCGCCAGATGGCGTCAGAGTCTCAGCCGTTGCTGGTTAGGCATTAAAAATGCCTGCCTTAAAGAAGTTTAAAGTTTTTTGCTAAGCAAAATGCCCATAAACATTATAGTAGAAAATTTAAGAACAAACCAAATAAAGAAATTAACCAAAGTTGTAACTTACTCTCTTTTCACGTGGTAAACTGTTCACTCAGCCCCCTTGCTCTGCCTTTCTAGGCCCTGTGTGGAATCTGGCCTTCCAGACTCCCTAACAGAGTGCCTAGATACCTCGAAGTGGCCGCAGATCTTTACTTTGTGTCTTTAGATAATTTGTTTTTCCTGGAAAGAACAAATTAAATGTTATAAAGAAACTGCTTTAACTCTACCACTTTTTTTTTTTTTTTTTTTTTGAGACAGGGTCTTGCTATGTAGTTCAGGCTGCCTTGAACTCACTATGTAGCCCATTCACAATAGCCTCAAAAAGTTACTTACAAATTAACAGAGGAAGTGAAAGACCTCTAAAATGAAAACTGTAATCCCTAAAAAAAGGAGATTGAAGAGGACATCAGAAAATAGAAAGATTTCCCATTTCTGGATAGGTCAAGCCAATACTTTCAAAATGGCCATATTCCCAAACTGACACATGGATTTAATAGAATCCCAATCAAACTACCAACGGTATTCCTCACAGAATTAGAAAAAACTAGCCTAAAATGTATATGGAACCAGAAGAGACCCAGCATAGCAATAGTGATCCTGGGCAAAAGAAACATAACATAGGAGGCATCACAATCCCAGATTTCAGGCCGGGCGTGGTGGTGCACTGCAGTCTCAGCACTTGGGAGTTCATGGCCAGCCTGAGCTACACATCGAGACCCTGTCTCACAAACAAACAAACAAACAAACCAATCCCAGATTTCAAGTTGTATCACAAAGCTGCAGTGATAAAACCAGCATGGCACTGGCACAAAAACACATGTGGATCAATGGAACAGGACAGGATGCAGAAACAACATTGGCCATATTAAATAATCTGATTTTTGACAGAGGGGCCAAAAGCATAGCTGGATGAAAGATGGCTTCCTTGACAAATGGTCCTGGGAAAACTGGCTATACACATGTAAAAGATTGAATCTAGGGGCTGGTGAGATAGCTCAGTGGCATAAGCGCCTGCCTGGCAAGCGCGAGGTCCTGAGTTCAACTCCCAGTACCCACATACGAAAAAAGGGCCGGTGATATTGCTCAGTGGCACGGGTTCCTGCTGGCGCGCAAGGTCCTGAGTTCGACTCCTGGTACCCACAAAAAAAAAAAAGATTGAATCTAGATCCACGTCTATCACCATGCACCAAAATCAAATCAAAATGGATCAAAGAACTGGATATTAAAACAAACACTTTAGTGGAGTATAAAATAGATAAAACTCTTGAAAACATAGGTACGGGCAAGGACTTTCTAAATAGAACCCCTGTCCCACAAGAAATAACATCAAGAATCAATAAATTAAAAGCTTCTGGGGCTGGTGATATAGCTCAGTGGCATAAGTGCCTGCCTGGCAAGTGCGAGGTCCTGAGTTCGGTTCCCAGTACCCACATAAAGGAAAAAAAAAAAAAAAGCTTCTGCACATCAAAGGAAATAATCAGTAGAGTGAAGAAACAACCTAGATAGAATGGGAAAAAATTTGCCAACTACTCTAACAGAGAACTAATATCGAAAATATATAAAGAACTCAAAAAAATTAGATCTCCCAAATAAAAGACCCAGTCAAATAATACGCAACTAAAGTAAGCAGACAGTTCTCTGAAGAAGTACAAATGGCCAATAAATACATGAAAAAATGTTCAACATCTCTGGTCATCAGAGAAAAGCAAATAAAACAACATTGAAATTCCATTTTTCCGGACATGGTGGCACATGCCTATAATCCCAGCACTCGGGAGGCTGAGGCAGGAGTATTGCTGTTAGTTCAAGGACAGCCTGGGCTATATAGTGAGTTCAAGGCCAGCCTGAACTACATAGTGAGACCCTGACTCAAAAAAAAAAAAGATATTCCATCTTACTCCAGAGAGAATGACTGCCATAAAGAAATCAAACAATGACAAATGCTGGTGAGGCTGCAGGGAAAAAGGCACACTTCTACATTGTTGATAGGAATGTTAACTAGTACAACCACTGTGGAAATCAACATGGGGAGATTCCTCAAAAAATTAAAACTAGAAATTCCATTCGACTCAGGTGTTCCTCTTCTAGCTATCTTCCTGAAAGAGTTAAAGACATCATACCACAGTGATACATACATACCCATGTTATAGCAACACAACTCATAATAGCTATATCTTGGAAGTGACCTATGTATCCATCAACAGATAAATGGATAAAGAAAATGTGGTATTTATACACAGTGAAGTACTATTCTGCTATAAAGAAGGATAAATTTGAGTCATTTGTAGGAAAATGCATATACTTTAAGACCATGTTAAATAAATCAAGACAGGCTTAAATATTGAATAACTTCTTTTGTATTTTTAATTAAAAAGAATTTTTTAATAGTAGATGTTTGCAGTATATATGCTTACATTCCTTGTGTGGAGTTGGTACATGGACATAACATGTCTTAATTCCTTTTTACATGTGGCTATTGAATATTTAAAATATGCTGTAATTGTGAAAAACATCAGATTTCAAAGTACAAAAAACTAAATATTTTCATTAACAATTTCAATGTTTTGGGGTTGGGAGTATGGCTCAGTAGTACAGCACATACTTAGCATGCACAGAGCCCTGGGTTGACTCCCCAGGATCAAAAAAAAAATTTTTTTTTAAATGTGAGCCAGATGTGGTGGTGCATGCCTGTAACCCTAGCACGCGGGAGCCTGAGGCAGGAGGATCACACAAGTTCAAGGCCAGCCTGGGCTACACTGTGAGTTCAAAATCAGTCTAAACTACATAGTGAGACTGTTTCTCAAAAAACCAAACGAAAACAACCCATAAAACAATTAAAAAAAAAAAAAAAAAGAAAAGAAAAGCTACAGAAAGGAAAAGAGTAGCTAGTGTCCTGACATTCCATCCTAGAGAAAACTAAAAGAATATTTGCCCCATCAGATTTCTAGACCAGTGCTGTCCAAGCAACTGCAAGTCCCTCCTGAGTGCTGGGATTCCAGGCATGCACCACCACACCGAGCATTCTGCCTCATTCTGGATGAGCACTCTGATGATGGTAGAAAAGAAAATGCTGTTGGAGCCCTAGGAAGTCATGACCGAGTCTGACTGGAAAGGAGACTGAGGGCTGCGTGTGTCTTGGATGTGATTCTGTCAGGCAGGAAGGGAGGTAAGGGGGATTTAGTTTGCCGCAGGGGACAAGTTGACCTAATGGCATGGGTAGTGGTAAGAGGTGGCCCTGCCGCTGCTGGTCCTCCCTCCACTCTGGTTTCCCCAGATGCAGGGAGACCAGCAGGTTGTTGCAGTTAGCCTGGTAAGAGACAGCAAGCTCAAATGGAAAGCAAAGAATATATCCAAGAGACAGTTGAGGGAGTTTCTAACTTTGATCATTAGTGGAGTTATCTTTATTCAAAATTGAAAATATAGGAGAAGATCAGGTAGAAATAGAAACGGAACATTCTGGACTTGTGGGTAGAGTGCAGAGGGAGCTGGCAAGAGCTGAAGTGCTTGTGTTTGTGTTTCAGATGGTGACGCTCTTTCAGATGTGGGTTGTTCCCCTCTATTTCACAGTGAAGCTGCACTGGTGGAGGTTCCTAGTGATCTGGATCTTCTTCTCTGCTGTCACAGCCTTTGTCACCTTCCGAGCCACACGGAAACCTCTAGTACAGACAACACCAAGGTGAGCATTTAGTCAGCAGGGAAGAGGCTACTGTCTTGAAGCTCATGTGTTGAAATGCATGGGAGGAAGATGGGTTTAAGGTGGAAAAATTGCAGTTTTTGCTTTCCAACGTTACTTGGTGTGGGGCCCCTCTAAAACAAGCAGATTAGGAGACCAGCTCCCTGTTAAAAAGGTTAAAAAGCTCAAATATTTCCCTATAACTCACTTAGTGGTTTACATCAAAGTCTGTCTATATTAAAAATAAAGTCAGTAAGTAGATCCTGATGATCATTGTAGTCTCATTTTAAGCGTTTTCTTCTGTGAACCTTTCTCTGATCTCTAAATTAGATTTTGCATTATATTCTTTCATAAGGCTCTGCAGTTTTCCTTCATAGAACTTACTATAATTTAAAACAAAATATTATTTTGAGTATCTGTTTCCCCCACTAAACTTAACTGTGAGATGGGGAACCACATCCATTTTATTTGTCACTCCATTTCCAGGCCTTGCCACAGGATCTGGCACATAGTAGCCTATGCTCAGAATTTTGTTGAATGAATGAATCTCAGCAAATTTACAATTTGTGAATAAACAGTACTTCTTCCTTGGATTACAGAAGAACTTCTGCCTATATAATTCTTTATATTTTATACAAATGTATTTCTCTCTAATCCTCCCAACCAGCTTGTGAGGTCATTTAATGTCATGCTTGACAGAAAAAAAGAGATTTTCCCATTCATTCATTCATTGATTCAGTAAGCACCTGCCATGTGCCAGGCTCTGTGCTGAGCACTGGGGATACAGAGCTGGATAAGATATGGTCCCTGCTCTCAAGGAGTGCTTGGTTTAATGGAGGAGATGGACAAGAAAGCACTTGGTGCAGTGCAGTTGGTAAGTGTGTGAGAGGTATGCACAGGACCAGGTGTGCCTAACATGGGAACTGGCCAGCCTCGGAGCTGGGACCACCTGATCCATAGTCTTCCAAGTTGCAAGTTGTACTTCTTATATTCCACTGCACTGCAAGCCTTTCTCTGGCCTCTGAGTGTCATCGTTCAAGGTGAAGCTGCTGATCCAGAAGTCTGTCCCTTCTCTAGGCCCATTATAGAACATACAGGCTCTGGGGCCAAATGGATGTGGATTGAAACTCATAGTCCTATTTCTTTTCTTTTTTTTTTTTGGTACCGGGAATCAAACTTAGGACCCTGTGCTTGCCAGGCAGGCGCTGTGCTGCTGAGCTATATCCCTGGCCCCCTATTTCTTATTAGCTCTATAATATCACTTTTCAGAGCCTTGAGTAATACATCCGTAAAAAATGGGATAACTGCTTACCTCATATAGGGTGTTACAAGAAAAATAAAACACATTAGGAATCACCAAGTATGGAACAGTGTAAGCTTCTAACTAAAATGATAAAAAATGTATCAATAATATGAAAGGTTTTTAAAATAATCACTAAAGTTTATTAGTGCTATACCGTTTCAAAGCACTTTCATAAGCATCCTCGTTTGTTCATGCAGTATTTAACGAGCATGTACCAGGTGAGAAAGGTAGCATAGTTTTCCCATTTTACAAGGAAGTAAACCTGTCTCAGAAGACTTGACTTACCTGAGGTTACTCAGCAAATAAACCTTCACTTAATCTAAATGAAGGACTGACCTAAAATTCTATGTCCTTCCCGGTGTGTCTCTTCCTCACAATCTGTGCAAACTCTGGATAATGGAGCCATGAGTCGTCTTTCAGGGCAACACTACAAGCCCAAGAAGCCATTGCTACTTGCTTAGCCACAGAGGGAGGCACAGGAACGTTGCGCTTCCTTCCTGGGACCCATGTGGGTTGGCAGAATCCAGTCTGCTCTGAGGAACCAGGCAGGCTTGTGCTGGTTATTTGAGCAAATTGCTAAATTGCTCATTAGCCTTCATTGCAGATAGACTACTAGCATCTATTATCAGGGGCCTACGCCTGTAGCATTTTACAAGGCTCTGGTTCATTAGCAAATCGTGTTTTCTACTTGAATGTAGTTGGAGTCAACCACCCAGATTCCACCCTGCTCTTCGCTGGGTCTTGGAAAACGCTGCTTATCCTTCAGGAGCACGAATAACCCCATTCCACCCCCCTACGACCACCACCACCACCACCATGGCACAGACACATCTAATTCAGAAGTACTTTTTGAGTGCCTCCCTCCTCATTTCTGTTATTAGAGAAAAAAGCCATTTCAGAAGCAGATTCATGAGATCATTCGTGATTGGCCTGTGGGTAGGAGCTGTAGTCATACTAACCAGGCCCTCATACAGAAACCTGTAGCTAGTTTCATCTTATTCATCTTCCCTTGAATTCTCTTTCCCGATAAGGACAACTACTCATCCCTACTTGTTATTTTCTGAGGGTTATTAGTTTTCACTTCCTCAGCCAACTAATCTGAATTGAAGACATAGCCCTCTGAGGTCAGCAGTGCCCTTTGTTTTGAGGCTGAAACTTCTTTTTAGAGATCTCTTTTCTTCTCTTGGTCTAAGACCACAAAAATACAAAGCACTAATTCCCTGGAGGTGTTTCTACAACTAGAGAAGCAAACAACTTTGGACAGTTGCTGAAATTGTTCAGTAAGTCCTGAGCATAGAGACTGATGTCCTCATTGATGTGAGAATAAGGGATTCTAGTGGTCCAGCAGCCCCCGCAGCCAGAGTCTCTGTGTCAGCTAAACTAACATTATCTCCTTTCCCCAGGTTGGTTTATAAATGGTTCCTGCTAATATATAAAATCAGCTATGCTACTGGCATCGTTGGCTACGTGGCTGTCATGTTTACCCTCTTTGGTCTTAACTTATTATTCAAGTGAGTACCCTTTGCTTTTGTTTTGGGGGTGTTTGGGGAGAAAGCCTGTTAAGAATGTACCTTTCTTCCTACCACAAATGAGTATTAACCAAGGGGATATGAGAGGACAGAAGTCTTGGGCACTATGGGAAGATAGATTCTGACGACAGGCGCTTCTTGGTTTGTGCTGGCAGAAAGCAAGGACTGCATGTGGTGACACACACCTGTAATCCCAGCACTTGGGAGACTGAGGCAGAAGGATCATGGGGCCAGCCTGAGCTACATATTCCAACCCTGTCTTTAAAAACGTTGAAGAAGGAAAAAAGCAAGGAATGTTTGGGTATTTACAAAGTCCGAGTTCCAAGTTGTTGGTTATATTTTCCAATAACTTATATTTCAATGGTAAAGTATAACCAAAATAAGCATCACAATGATTGTAACCAGTTACCCATAATTCTATTACTGTAACAATAATTTTTCTTGTCCATATATACTATTTATTGCAATATCCACTTTGCCTCAGAGGCCTTATATTCAGCTAGACCGTGAACTGGGAAACTACATCCTTTGGGCCAAATAAAGTTTTACTGGAACACAGTCATGCTCTTTCATTTACATATTGTCTGTGGCTGTTGTATTCACCATAATGGGTCTCAAAACCTAAAATATTTTCTGCTTCACCTTTTACAGAAAAGGTTTTCTGACCCTTGGGAGAGACACTCTAACCGACGTAACGATAGTTGGCCACACCTGACAACAGATCCCCTTAGAAAGATCAAGGCAGGAAACACACTGGGGCAGTGTCTTTAGGAGACTTCATAGTAGTTCCAGAGCTGAGCTGTGAGGGAGCGCATCCCACACTGATGGGTGTGGGAGCCACTCTGGCCTGGGAGCTCTGTCCTTCCAGAAAACATCAGTTTCGAGATTGTCCCAGTTCAGGTTCAGTGTGCCGGTCACAGGCCATGTTCAGTATATAGGCGGTGTTGCCTGTTGCCAGCTGACACTCCACTGTTAATCAGATTTCTGAGGAAATAGTTCTAGGGAGTTAACCTGTGAGTGCTTAAATCCTGCTCCATTGGCTGGGACTTAGCTTGTTTTCAATGTAGATACCAGGGCTGTATTGCTTCCCCAGGGAACACCCAGGGATTCTGGCTGTTGCTTCATGCTGTCATAAGCCTTCTGAAAGATCCCTATCAGCTTGCAGGTCCTCTCACCTTCAACTGAGGCAGAAGCCAAAGAATTCTGAGTTCAAAGGCTGGAGGATACAGTGAGTCAGGAGGTCAGAGGAGGGTGGAGATGTGCATTTCTAGGTGAAGTAATGGTGACTGTGGACTGTGAGTCATGAGTCCTAGCCTAGGACAATGCGTTGAAGCTAAGGAGATTTAGGATTCAAGATCAAGTTGTGAATGGGAAGGCCCCTAACCCCTTCCCCAAATCTGCTATCCTGTAGATGGTGGTAGTTTTGAAATCAAAGGAGTTTATTTTAGGACAAGTAAAAATAATTATTATTTTATATAGTGAGAGGAAAACTTACAGAATCTTTTCTTCCAGTGGTTGTATAGGCTGAAAGAATAAACACACTCCACAGCCAGGTGTGGTGGTGCACGCCTGTAATCCCAGCACTCTGGGAGGCTGAGGCAGGAATATTGCAAGTTCAAACCCAGGCTGGGCAGTTCAGTGAGATCCTGTCTCAAAATAAAAAATAAGAAGGGCTGGGGATGCAGCTCATTAAAAAGGCCCTAGTTCAATCCCCAGTACTACAAAAACACATGCAAAACAAACAAAAAAGCAAGTTCCACAAAGGTTTAGAGAAAGTCATCACTGTAGAGTTTAACACATCAAAAGAAAAAGAGTTATTTCCAGGTATCTTCCTAACCTGCGTGGTTAAAAAAAGTAAAAATCAAGATTCTGCATTTTGTTTCTATAACTTCTACAACTGTAGTTTCTTTTTACTTACCTAAGCTGTTCAAAGAGGAAAACAGAATTGATAATCTTGACCAGTTTTCTGCTACTGATTATGGTAATTGGTATAAGATCAGTGATGTCAGTGGAACCAGGCATGGTGGCACAAGCCTGTAATCCCAGCACTCTGGGAGACTGAGGCAGGAGGATCAAAAGTTCAAACCCAGCAATGTAACAGTTTAGGAAGACCCTGTTTCAAAAAATAAAAAATAATAAAGGGTTGAGGATGTAGCTCAGTGTAAAGCTCTGAGTTCAGTCCCTATTGTCACACACATTCCCCACAAAAAAGTCAGTAGGTTAAATATTATATCAATGAGCAAATTCAACTATCTATGATGAATACAGTTTACAACTTTAAGTGAAGACATACAATTCTTTGTACAGATATTTTAATTAAGGTAATTTTCCATAACTTTTATGGACTCGAGGTTACAAATTTTTTTCTATGATTTTTATTCTTCTTAAAAAAAAGATTTTTATTCTTCTTAATAAATAGACTTGGACCAAAATTTAATTTTGATGACATTATGCAGAATATGTAGAGATGCAAGTTAAATTTTTATGATAATACGTTTGTAAATATTTACTAATTTTATCTTTTCTTCTAGAAGAGATAACCTTTTTCTGTTTCTTTGGCAACCTTTTTCTGTAAAGGGCCAAATGGTAAATATTTTAGCTTCTGTAGGACAGTAGGCAGAACTCTAGAATATTGTGCAGGTGCTTATGTACCGAGATAGAAACTCCTGCCTTGCTCTGGCCTGTTCATCTCAGGCCAAGGGGCATGTCTCATGCGAGAAGCACACTTCATGCCTGGTGCCCATCCATGGAAATGTTCTCACAAGTCGGGGTGTAGCAGGGAGTATTTGGCCACTAGGATCATTTTTTAATCTTTGCTTAGGGACACCCAGACCCTGAGCCTCCTTTTGGAAGGCTCAGCTCTTTCAACTTGGGCAGCTGGCTTGAGGCAAAGCAACTCAGTAAGTTGTCAGCTTCTAGACTGAAATTCCACTCCTTGGTGGCCAGCAGTTGCCAACAGCAGAGTTACTAGCATGTAGGTTACAATGGCCTGGGGCAGCTGCAAGGCGTGGCTGCCAGTCATGGGCGGCAGAACCCGGGAGCAGAGTGGGGCAAAGGACAGAAGGGGAGATACTCCAGCTGGGTCTTTGCAGCTCACAGTGCTGACTCCCTCCAGAGATGTCTGGGGCCACAGAAAATCAGGCAGGAGACTGATTTGATCATGATTTGTCAGTGCTTACTAGCCCTTGAGTCCTCCATGTGAGGCTCTGCCTTGTGTGTCCCAAAGTAGTGTTCCCGCAGTGTGTCTCAGGGCAGGCCTTACTGGCCGTGCTGCTTCCCTTACAGGATTAAACCGGAAGATGCAATGGACTTTGGTATTTCTCTCCTCTTCTATGGCCTCTACTATGGAGTTCTTGAGCGAGACTTTGCAGAGATGTGTGCAGACTACATGGCGTCTACAGTAGGGGTGAGTTGACTTGGGGTCTCCGTACTCCCTCCTGCTGCCTCCCGATTGTTCAGGCTAGCGTCACGTGATGGACGAGCAAGGCATCAAGAGATGAGATAAGCCACATAAAATCTTTTTTTTTTTTTTTTTAGCTATCTTCCAAAACTTTTATTTATTTTTTTTATTTTAAAGAGAAAAAAATAGAACAAAATTTCAAAACAACATAATAGGAGGGTAACAATGGTTAATACATTCCATATTGTTATCTTTAAATTAGTTACTCAGGGTACAAGTTATCAGCACTCAGTTGTCTAAACAATGTTTTTCCTTTTGAACAGTTTCTTCCTATTTTACCATGTCTATTGTAGATTTTGGATCTATTTACTTTTTCAGTTTCTCACACTAGGGACACAATACAATGTTTACAAATGTGCGTCCGGTTTATTTTACTTATGAGTATTTTCTCGAGTTGCATCCATTTACCTATAAAAGTCTCCAGTTTATCCTTCTTTATGGCTCAGTAGTACTCCATTGTATAGAAATACCACATCTTTTTTATCCATTCCTCGGTTGATGGGCATTTGGGTTGTTTCCAAGATCTAGCTATTACAAATTGTGCTGCTATGAACATGGGTGCACATATGTCGCTGTAGTACGAAGTTTTTAATTCTTCTGGGAAGATACTCAGAAGGGGAATAGCTGGATCAAATGGGACCTCCAACCCTAGTTTTTTGAGGAATCTCCACACTGATTTCCACAGTGGCTGCACCAGTCGACACTCCCACCAACAAGTGGAGAAGGATTCCTTTTTCCCCACAGCTCCTCCAGCATTTGTTATTAGTTGATTTCTTTTTTTTTTTTTTTTTTTTTTTTTTCTTTTAAAGAGAAGAAAGAAAAAGAACAAAATTTCAAAACAACATAATAGGAGGGTAACAATGGTTAATACATTATGTATTGTTATCTTTAAATTAGTTACTCAGGGTACAAGATATCAGCATTCAGTTGTCCAAACATTACTGGCATAAACCTTTCTCTTCAAAGAACTAAGCAAAATTAGTAGTGTATCTATCTTCACCATCTTATATATAAATACAGTTTTTTTCTTTTCCCTTCTTTCTTATCCCCATTCCCCCATCCCAGACTCTCTTTCCTTTTGACCAGTTTCTTTCTGACTCATCATATCTATTGTACATTTTGGATCTTACTTACTCTTTCAGTTTCTCACACTAGGGAGACAATATGATGTTTACACATGTGAGTCCGGTTAATTTCACTTATGAGTTGCATCCATGTACTTATAAAAGTCTCCAGTTTATCCTTCTTTATGGCTGAGTAGTACTCCATTGTATGAAAATATCACATCTTTTTTATCCATTCCTCTGTTGAGGGGCATTTGGGTTGTTTCCAAGATCTGGCTATTACAAATTGTGCTGCTATGAACATGGGTGCACATATATCACTGTGGTATGATGTTTTTAATTCTTCTGGGAAGATAACCCAGAAGGGGAATAGCTGGGTCAAATGGTACCTCCAATTCTAGTTTTTTGAGGAATCTCCACACTGATTTCCACAGTGGCTGCACCAGTGAACACTCCCACCAACAGTGGAGAAGGATTCCTTTTTCCCCACAGCCCCTCCAGCATTTGTTATTAGTTGATTTCTTGATAATAGCCATTCTTTCTGGGGTGAGATGGAATCTCAGTATTGTTTTAATTTGCATCTCTCGAATGACTAGTGATGTTGCACATTTTTTCATATGTTTGCCATTTGTATTTCTTCATCTGAGAAGTGTTTATTCATCTCAGATGCCCATTTTTGGATTGGGTCTTTATGTTTGGGAGGTCTGATTTTTTTGAGTTCTTTGTATGTTCTCGATAGTAATCCTTTGTCTGAGGAACAGCTGGCAAACATTTTTTCCCACGTTGTGGATTGTCTCTTCACTCCGTTGGTGGTTTCTCTTGCTGTGCAAAAGCTTTTAAATAAGATGAGATCCCAGTTGTTGATTCTTTGTGATAGTTCCTGTGCCATTGGGGTTTTATTCATAAAGTCTTTGCCTACACCAGTGTCTTCAAGAGTTTTACCTATTCTATTTTCCAGGAGATTTAATGTTTCTGTTTTAATATTTAGATCTTTGATCCATTTTGAATTTAGTTTAGTGCATGGTGAAAGATATGGGTCTAATTTTAATCTTCGGCATGTGTAGAGCCAGTTTTCCAGCACCATTTATTAAAGAGGCTATCTTTCTTCCAGTGAATGTGTTTGGCACCTTTTCAAAGATAATATGGCTTAGTATGTCTGGAGTTGTTTCAGCATCTTCTAATCTGTTCCGTTGATCTTCGGGTCTGTTTTTTTGCCAGTACCACGCTGTTTTTATCACAGTAGCTTTATAATATAATTTCAAATCAGGGATTATGATGCCCCCTGCCTTGCGTTTGTTGCCCAGAATTGCCTTTGCTATTCTAGGTCTCTTCTGGTTCCAGATGAATTTTAGGATTGTTTTCTCTAATTCTGTGAGATATGCTGTTGGAATTTTGATCAGAATTGCATTAAATCTATATAACAATTTTGGAAGTATGGCCATTTTCACTGTATTGGTTCTTCCTACCCAAGAGCAAGGGATATCTTTCCATTTTCTGATATCCTCTTCAATCTCATTTTTTAGAGTACTGTAGTTTTCAGTGTAGAGGTCTTTTACCTCCTTTATGAGATTGATTCCTAGGTATTTCATTTTTTTGGATGTTATTGTGAAAGGTGTTGTTTCCCTAATTTCTCTTTCAGTGAGTTTTTTATTCGTGTACAGGAAGCCACATAAAATCTTAAGATGTGGTTGGTATGCATGATGATTCCTTCCTTAAAACTCAAAAAGCCAGGGCCGGTGAGATAGCTCAGCGGCATAAGCACCTGCCTGGCAAGCATGAGGTCCTGAATTCAACTCCCGGTACCCACATATGAAAAAAAGGCCGGTGATATTGGTCAGCGGCATGGGCGCCTGCTGGCGTGTGAGGTCCTGAATTCAACCCCTGGTACCCACAAAAAAAAAAAAAAACAAACTCAGAAAGCCGGGTTTCAGATGTAGCCTGGAATTTTTGACTTCAGGGCCATTACAGGAAACAACTGCTTTACCCAGCAGGAAGTTGACATTCATTCAACAAATGCTTTGTGTTTGTGTGTGTGTGTGGTACTGAAAACAGATACTTTTTAAATGCCAGCTTTGTGCCTGGGCACTGTGCTGTGTGCTGGAATTACAATATAAAATAAATCGGGGCCGGTGAGATAGCTCAGCGGCATAAGCACCTGCCTGGCAAGCACAAGGTCCTGGGGTCGGCTCCTGGTACCCACATTAAAAAAAAAAAAAAAAAAAAAAATATATATATATATATATAAAATAAATGTCCTTACTCAAATGAAGTTTACTCTGTAGTGAGAGAGATGAGTATTAAAGTAACACACAAATGAACACAATTATAACTTTAATAAGTATTATGAAGAAAATATTTGTGATGCTAGGCACTAATTCAGCAGTGACACAGGGCTCAAAAGATAGCTTCCTCAAAGAAATAACTATTGATTTGCCTTGGATAATGATTGAAGCTAAGCGAATGATGTGAAGAGCATAGCACTTTGAGATAATAGCATGCCTAAGAATCCTATCATGGGGGCAAGTGTGGTGTTTTTGAGGAACTAAGGCTTGTGTGGTTGAGTAACTGAGAATGTGGTAGAAATGTCTGGAGAAATAAAGGCTAGACAAGAAAAAAGCCTTCTAGGCCAAATGATTTTAATTTCTACACTAAGGACAAGCCAGGTGTGGTGGCACATGCCTATAATCTCAGCACTCAGGAAGCTGAGGCAGGAGGATCATGAGTTTGAGACCAGCCTGGACTACAGAGTAAGACCCTGTCTCAGAAACAAAAAACAAAAACAAAAAGAACCAAAGCCCAAAGAAGATACTGGGGGCCAGTGAGATGGCTCAGTGGCGCAAGCGCCTGCCTGGCAAGCGCGAGGTCCTGAGTTCGACTCCCGGTACCCACATAAAGGAAAAAAAGGGCCAGTGATATCGCTCAGTGGCACAAGTGCCTGCTGGCAAGCGCGAAGTCCTGAGTTCAACTCCCGGTACCCACATTAAAAAAAAAAGACACTGGGAGACTCGGATAGAGAATGACTTTATCAGATTGTACATTAAGCAAAGATCATTCTTGCTGCTGGGTAGAGAACAGAGAGGTGTCCACAGGTTAGACTGGATGCTTGAAGAGACAGTTACTATCAAAATTAAAGGTAGCATGGATTAGGGTAGAGTTGGTGGAAAGAGAAGTGGAGTGTTTTAGAGTTAAGTTTGATAGGATTTGGATATGGTTTGGTTCTGGAGATTGACACAAAAAAATACAAAGGAAATGTAGGAATCAAAGTTGATGTTTCCAATTGGCAACTATTTGGGTGGTAGTGCCTTTCAAAAAGGTAGGAAATACTGCAGACAACTAGCTGCATAGAGAGATGTTTCAGGGCTAAAATATGGGTAAAGTAACATCTAGTCCAAGAGACTAAGTAAATATCCCTAATATTTTTTCCAAGATGGAAATAAGCCAGGCATGGTGGCACATGCCTGTAATCCCAGCACTCGGGAGGCTGGGACAGGAGGATTACTGCAAGTTCAAGGCCAGCCTGAACTACATAGCGAGCCACTATCTCAAAAAAATAAAATAAAATAAAAATAAAAATAAATAAGACTTCTCAGTATCACGGGACTAATTTTATTTTTCCTACCCTGTATCAAATTGAAAACGAAATGCACTGGATCCCTTTACACACAGCTGCTGCTGCAACAATTTGGGTATAATTGGAATGTATACCCCAAGGGTGTGTGTGTGTTGGAAGTTTGATCCTCTGTGAGGTGGTTGAGGTGGTGGGGCCTTTAAGAGGTGGGGCCTAGTGGGAGGTCATCAGGTCACTGGGGGTTGCCCAGGGAGGGGTTTAGATAGTTCTCCTAGGACCCTAAGTTAGTTCTTGCAAGACTGAGCTGTGATAAGAGGGAAGCCAGGCCCCCAGTTGTTCTCTGGCTTCTTGACTGGGTGTGATCTCTTCCTCCTGCACGTGGTCCCGCCATTGTGGTGTCCTGTGTCCTCTGCCCTGAGGTGATACCGTTAGGGGGGCCTTTGCCAGAGCCAGCACTATTCTGTTTGGACTTTCAGCTTCCAAAACAAGGAGATAAATAAAGACTTTCTTTCTTTTTTTATTTTTATTTTTATTTTATTTTGTCTTTTTGAGACAGAGTTTTGCTATGAAGTTCAGGCTGGCCTTGAACTCACTGTGTAGCTCAGGCTGGCTTCGAACTCGCAGCAATTCTCCTGCCTCAGCCTCCCGAGTGCTGGGATTACAGGCACGCGCCACCACACCCGGTTAATGAAGCCTTTCTTTATAAGTGCCCAGCCTTAAGTATTGTGATGTGGTAATGAAAAGCAAGCCAATAAACAGCCTGTTAGATTCCTTTTTGAACAACTGTTTTACATTTTTACCCTCATTCCACTGTCTCACTCACTCGTATGCATTTAACCAGCTCATTCTCGAGAAGAGACTTCCAGAGCCTGGAGTGTTTTACTATTCGCTTCATGCTTGGCAACAGCCGTTCACTAAGATGCTTTTGTGGCGTAGCCAGCTTTTCAAAGCAACTCTTGCTGGTCTTCTCTTCTTTACCCTCTAGACACTGCAGGTCTCTCTCTTTCTTTTTTACTTCTCATTTTGTTTTTAGGACCAATTGCTTGATTTTACCGGGTTGTTGCCAACTTTATCTCAAGATTATTATCAGCTGCCAGTTTAAACCTCAGGTGGATCACTAATAATCAATCTGCAGAATTTTCTTTTCAGTCAGATTGGTTCTGAGCTTAGAGTTTCCACAAGTTAGCTTCACCTTCAAGAGATGGAATAATTACATTGGACTCCTCCAAATGGGATTTGAGCTGGGACCTCTTGCCATGGTTTTTTTTGGGGAGAAGGAGGTACTAGGGATTGAACCCCAGGGTCTTCATGCAGAGCTACATCTCCAGATTTTTTTTTTTTTTTTGAGACAGCGTCTCACTGTGAGTCCAGACTGGTCTTGAACTCACTATGTAGCTCAGGCTGGCCTCAAACTCACAGCGATCCTCCTGCCTCAGCCTGCCAAGGGCTGGGATTACAAGGGTGCACCACCACACCCAGCTGTCCCCTGACCTTTAAAAAAATTTTTTTAAAAGGTTGCCCAGGCTGGGTTAGAAGTCATGATCCTCCTGCCTCAACTCCCAGAGGCCAGGGATTACGGGATAGGGGGACCACCATGCTTGGCTTTCCATGCTCTTAGGGAGAATTATTAGATGCTTCATGATTAAAAGTGATAATCCCTAATAGTCATAAGTGGTAATTCCCTAATAATGATTAATTTCAGCTTCACCAGAAGATCTAGTAGAAGAATTCCTTGTTGGGGTGAAAGGCACCTCAAACCTCAGCTGTTGATCCCTTGTTTTCTCCTTCCCTTTATGGAATCTCACTGGTCTCCCCACTACTCCATTCTTTCCATGCTAGTTCATTAATATTCTGGCCCAAGGATGAAAAGGATCTGTCACATTGGCTCCATTGAAGGGTTAAGGATGATAGCAGAAAAACCATCTAGGGCTCTCAAGAGCTATTCCTATTCCTCACTCCCCATTCCTATTCTCCAATAAATTTTCCTACTCTTAAAAAAAAGAAAAAAAGAAAAAAGAAAGAAAAAGAAAAGCAAACTATCAGGCTAATGTGAAGTTAATAGGCCTTACCAGACTGCCCACTTTCTAGTCCTTCCTGACCCCACAGTCTTTCAGCCTCCCTTTTAGTAGCCAACACCTAGAATCTATATCTAGATAACTATTCTCCTCAATGTCTCCCTGGAGCCTGTATTCCTGACAGAAAGCATGCCCCCCTCTCCTCTACTCAGGTCAGCCTTCTGAGTGAGTTCTGGTATCTTACATGAGGACCTACCTCTTTGGTAATGTACATTGAAAATGGTGATTCCTTTTTGAGGAGCCACTCAGTTATCCAAAGGGCCACAGCCTTTCTGACCCTAACTCTAGACAAGCAGTGTGCTCTTTCCCCGGGCATATAACTGATGAGTGGGCAGTGTCCTAAGAAGACTAGGATGGCTTGTGGTAGTACTGGATGACTCACCAGGAGTTAATTCACATTCATTGTTTACTACAGCAAATATCTCGGGCTTTTCATGTAACATATATTCTGCCTTCTAAAGCTTGGATACCAGCAGATCAGAGAAGCAGGGATATGGAAGAGAGGGCTCCAGCATGGGAGAGAGGGATGGATTACAGTATTTTTCCAACCTTGAAAATTCCACTATTCTTTTACTTGTGGTGAATTCTGGTCAAGTAGGCCTTACTCTATTCAGGAATACCTCAGCTCCCAAACCATAGCAAACTGAATTTCAGGAACATCAGTGTTCCTCAAAGCCAGAATCTTTGAGGAAGCCAGGAAAATCCAGCCTTCATTCATTCATTTACTTATTCAAGCAGTGATTATTTTGCAGTCATGTACCCTGTGCACACTATGATCAGGTGCAGCCTTTATTTGTACCACCATTGCTTATTTCCTGTAGCAGTCCTAGTCACTGATTTGTCATGGTTTTTTGTTTGTTTTTGTATTTTGGTTTTTGGAGGGTTTTTATTGGCTTATAGTACTGGGGATTGAATCCAGGGCCACAGGTAGGCTGTATAGGCACTCATACTGAGTTACATCCCCAGACCTTTTTATTTTTTGCCTAGGCTGGCTTCAGTCTTGCAATCCTCATGCCTTAGCCTACTCAGTAGCTGAAATTAGAGTGTGCCACCATGCCTGGCTGTCATTGGTTTTTTTTTTTTTTTTTTGTGGGTACCGGGGGGTCGACCTCAGGACCTCGCACGCCAGCAGGCACCCATGCCGCTGAGCGATATCACCGGCCCCTTTTTTCGTATGTGGGATCCGGGAGTCGAACTCGGGCCCTCGCGCTTGCAAGGCAGGCGCTTAAGCCGCTGAGCCATCTCACCAGCCCTGTCATTGGTTTTTTAATTGTAGTAAAATACATATAACATAAAACTTACCATTTTAATCATTTTTAAGCATACGCTTCAGTGACATTAGGTATATTTACTTTGTTCTGTAGCTATCAGTGCCTTTAGCCTCCAAAACTCTTTTAATCTTGCTAAGTTGAAACTCTGTATCTATCAGCACTAACTACCCCCCCCAATCCTCTATCATTCTACTTTCTGTCCCTGTGAAATTCACTTTTCTTTCTTTCTTATGTTTTGGTTTGGTGTGGTGTGGTGTGGTTTTTGAGACAGGGTCTTGCTATGTAGTCCAGGCTGGTCTTGAGCTCACTATGTAGCCCAGGTGCCCTTGAACTCATGGCAGTCCTCCTCCCTCAGCCTTCTAAGTGCTGGCATTACAGGCATACGTCACCACACCTGACTTGAAATTCACTTTTCTAGTCATCTTATGTGAGAGGAATTATACAGCATTAGTCTATTTTTGGCTGATTTATTTCACTTAGTATAGCGTCTTCAAGGTTGGTCCATGTTATACAATGTATCAGAATTTCCTTCCTTTTTAAAAATTGATTCCGTTATATGTACATATCACATTTTCAGTCCTAATCATTTTTCATAGACTTTCGCACATTCTAAGATCACAGCTCCTGTCTCAGAGAGTCATAGTTGGTTTTTTAGCTGTTCCTCCAACCAGACCTCAGTCAGGGTCAGGGATTAGCTCTGGTTTATCTGTTCGCCTTCAGCACACCTCTGAGAATGGTTCGACTTGAAGAGGGCCTTGTGATTAATTCATTTCAGGATTTCTAGAAATGAAACTATGTTATTTTATAATTGTATTAATAAGCATTCTCAATTCCTTTTTACTATTCCACATTACCCTATTTAGTTAGGTCGGTTCTGTTTTGCCTCACATGGAGAAGTGAGTTACCAGAATAACTCTTTTTAAATTGAATCAAGGGACCTTCGATGGGGACTGGTCACCATGCGATCATAAGCTTGTGACCGTCAGTATAGTTCCCATTCATACCATAAGTCATGCTGGGACGCAGGTTAAGGATTATGAAATAAGCCTCTTTTCTGGGAGACTCTCTTCTCTGGGGAAAAAGAAAAAGGGAATGTCTAGGGAAAGAGTAGGAAAGGTGGTTTAGGTTTGAGCTCAAAGGAGGCATCGCAGCCATTTACACTGTACATAGTACCAGGCAGTTACTGGGAAGGCAGGGGGGGTCGCACACTTTCTGTGCTCCATTGGTCATGCATTCTACCTCACACTTTTATCTTCTGAGCAGGTTGCCCTGCCCCAGGTTTTCCTCCTGGGTCCTCAGAGGCGGCAGGTAACAGGACAGGATTAGCTGGTTATTCATCTTCACTACTTGAAGCAATAGAAAGAGCTAGGAGTTTGGAGTCAGACAGACTTGATTTCAAATTATACCTTTACTTTTTTTTTTTTTTTTTTTTTTTTTTTGTGGGTACCGGGGGGTCGACCTCAGGACCTCGCGCGCCAGCAGGCGCCCGTGCCGCTGAGTGATATCACCGGCCCCTTTTTCGTATGTGGGATCCGGGAGTCGAACTCAGGCCTTCGCGCTTGCCAGGCAGGCGCTTAAGCCGCTGAGCCGTCTCACCGGCCCTACCTTTACTTTTAATTAGCTGTGTACTCTTGAGCAAGTTTCTTTATCTCTCTGCTCTCTACTGGGCTTTTCCTATTAACGTTTTAAACATTGTTTTTATTTTAAGACCTTTTTTTGACCTCCCTTTTCTTCTAGCTACTGACCTATTTCCTATCATTCACAGCTAAACTTCCAGAAAATTCCTGTCTCCTTTTTAGTCACCTTTCATTCACTTCCTCACCCACTCTAATCTGGCCTCTGTTTACCTTGTTTCTGGATGAGTTTCACTCCAGTCTGTAGTGATTCTGACACTAATTCTGGTGGGCTTCTCAGTGGCTCTCAGCAAACTTGAATCACCTACTCCTTCCTTAAGGTGCTGGGGGTTGCCCAGGCTGGGCTTGGACTTGCAGTCCTCCTGCCTCAGCCTCCCAGAGTGCTCAGATTACAGGCATGTGCCACCACTACTTGGTTAAATATTTATTTTTTAAATGTTAGTCCCTTCCAGCTGTAGGTTTCATGAGGATAGAGGCTAGCCTGTTTTTCCAGTGTAATATCCTAAGAACTTAGTCCAGTGGCTGGCACTTTGTGGGTTTCCAATAAATTTTAGTGAAAGGAAGAGTTTAGGTGGTTTATATAAGGTCCCCAAGATAGTAAATTATGGATGGTTGAAATTAGATCTAATTCTGATTCACCATGTGGACCCTTGTACCCTTTCTACTGAAGGATCAGGCTCTTGAGTTAAAAGAAATCTGCCTCCCTTCACTTTGCCAATTCAACCCCAGTGCCTCTTGATTCAGGCTCTTCCTGTGTGGTGTCTGTGGGCGTGGGGTTGCAGGGGATTCAACGACCTGACAGGCCGAGTTGGTGATCTTGTGGGATTTAACCCTGCCTGCCTGTTGCCACATTGGCCTTGGGGAAGGGGGTGATTCTAGAAACCAGAGTCCTAACAGATATTTTCATTGCCTCATCCAAGTCCCCTCTTTGTCCCAGTGTCCTGGGGGCAGAACTCTGGCACGAATGGAAGCAAAGCTGTTCCTCAGAGCTCCAACCCACCTCTGAAGTTGGGGTATTCTTAATCATTTCACTGCCCGTGCCGTGGGCCAGAGCGAGAGCCCCTGCTCCTGTGCTTCATGATTATCCAGGCATCCAGTGCCAGAGACAGACCCAGACCCTTCTGTCTGTTCAGTTGATGTACCTAGGAATTCTAAGCCAGAACACAGTCCAGAAAAGCCTTTCTTTAACTTTCCTTTCTCTCCATGCCCCATTTACTCATTTATTCACCCAGTAAGTATGAGCAAGTGCATCTGCAAGCAGACGCATGCTAAGTACCTATCACATTCCCGGGCCAGGGCAGGCTCTTTTCTTGGGACAGTCACAGCTTCCATTCTTACCTGATGGTAGTGTTTCCTGAGGAGTAAATCAGCTCTATCACTTAACTGCCCAGAGGACCAAGGACAGGGCCTTAAGTCTGTTGAACTTATAGTGATGGACCCTACAAGGCTGCCATGCTAAGATTCTAGCTCAGGAGAGGTGCTGTGTGTAGAGTCCACAGGTCGGGGCCCCACCTTCGGACTCTAGCTGTCTTTTTCAATAGCCTTTTGTACTTTTGAAAAACAAATCAGAACCTTGTGGCTAACTGGCTTTCAGGGAGCAGAGTGGCTGATTTCTGCAGCTTCAGCAAATGTTTAGGGCCTTGGCCGGTGGGCTGGTGGGTAGGACTTGGGCTGGAGTCAGAGTCTGGGTTCTTTCCTTTTCTGGGCTTTGGTTTTCCCAGTGATAGAATGACTCTCTAGTGTGCTGTCATAATCAGTGAGCTCACCTTGAGCTCCTTATGGTTTTTCAAGCAGGTGAAGGCAGAAAGCTCTATTTGTGGAATTTCAGGCCAGTGTGGCATCTCTGCCTTCTACTCTTGAGGACTCTTGGAATCGGGCAGCAATTTTTGTTTCTGTGTGTGTGATTTTCATTTCTGTGTGTGGCCTCAAACTTGCAATCCTCCTGACTCAGCCCCTGTGTGCTGGGATTACAGGCATGCACCCCCGTGGCCAGCTTGTTTCCATTTTTGCTTGTTTTTTAAGCAGGGTAAGGCAGACTATTCAAGAGGGGCCATGGCAATGGGGTCCTACAGTAGGGGAGTGAGATTGGACTCAACTCCCTGGGTAGCATTCTGATGGCTAAGAAGCCATTCCTCCGAAGGGCAGCTTGGTGGAAGGAGGGGAGGCCTTGGCAGGTGCAGTTGTATCTGCTCTGGGGCACCCAGTTTTACTCTCCTTATTCCTAGTCTGAACTCCGTGTGCTTTTCTCCTTCACTGCTGTCCCCAGTTTTGAACCAAGTTCAGCTTTAGCTTTTTTAGAGAAGGGTTTTGCTTAGAAACAAAAGTAAACAGGAAGTACACACACACACACACACACACACACACACACACACACACACACACACCCACCCATAGCAAACCCAAATTAAGAAAAAGGACTAAATACAAGTAGTCTACCTTACAGGTGCAGGAAAATTGTAAGGTGCAGGAGGCTTTTAAGAAAATTCAGGGCCGGTGAGATAGCTCAGCGGCATAAGCGCCTGCCTGGCAAGCGTGAGGTCCTGAGTTTGACTCCCAGAACCCACATAAAGGAAAAAAGGGGCCGGTGATATCGCTCAGCGGCACAAGTGCTTGCTGGCAAGCACGAGGTCCTGAGGTCGACTCCCAGTACTGACATAAAAAAAAGAAAGAAAGAGAAAATTTGTTATAAGCCAGGCGCGGTGGCACACACCTGTAATCCCAGCATTTAGGAGGCTGAGGCAAGAGAAGTTTTGCAAGTTTGAGGCCAACGTGGGCTACACTGTGAGTTCAAGGGATTGAACTCATAACAATACCTGTCTAAAAGAAAATCATTATAGCAGGGCATGGTGGCACACGCCTATAATCCCAGTACTTGGGAGACTGAGGCAGGAGGATTACCACAAATTTGAAGCCAGCCTGGGCTACATAGTGAGTCCAAGGCCAGGTCATAGCAAGACCCTGTCTCAAAAATAAAAATTAAAATTAAAAAAAGAAAACATCACCAGTGTAAAAATTCTGACATACAGTTTTTTCTGATCTTTTCTTCGTACAGATTTGGCCTCATCTTTATGTATCATACCAATCATACTGTGCATCCAATTTTATACCCTACTTTTAATACTTAATGTTTTTTTGTTTGCTTATTTTGTTTTTGTAGTGCTAGTTATTAAACCTAGCACTTTGCTTCTGGTTTTTTGTTGTTTATAGTACTGGGCCTGGTTCATAGTAGACAAGCACTCTGCCACTGAGTTACTGTTAGCATTGGCATTTACGTATCTGTTTAGTTCTTGTTTTCATGTCTTTTTTGTATAAACCTAGGAATGGAATTCTAGGTATAAATCTAGGATACGATAATTCTGTTTAACTTCTAAAGGAAATGCCAAACTCTTTGTTTCTTTTATTATAAATAATGCTTAAATGAATATGTGTATAGGAAGCATTTTTTACATTTCTATTTATTTTTTAAATTCCCTGAAGTGAAATTAATAGGTTAAAGGGCATGACAGTTTGAGACATCCTGGCAAATGTTATCCAGAAGGGTGGAACTTCCTCTGCTGCTGCCACAAGTGTCTGAAAATGCCCTTGTCACCAGACCAACATCATACCTTGTATTTCACTGTTTTAAATGTTGGAGAATGATGTTGTCTACATGATGGAACCATAGTTTGGCCGCAGAATGGCTCACCTGGCATCGCTCCTGACCACTGGTTCTGAGTTCTCCCCTCCTTTTCTCTTGTACCTGGGCTGACCCAGCCCAGACTACAGATCCTGTTCTGTCTAACTCCCCAGCTTGTCTCTGGTCCGTCCCTTTCTTCACCTCCACACAGTAAAGATGGATTTCACTGGTCTTATAAAAGCTGTCCTCTGGGCCGGTGAGATGGCTCAGCGGCGTAAGCGCCTGCCTTGCAAGCGCGAGGGCCCGAGTTCGACTCCCGGATCCCACATACGGAAAAGGGGCCGGTGATATCGCTCAGCGGCACGGGTGCCTGTTGGTGCGCGAGGTCCTGAGGTCGACCCCCCGGTACCCACAAAAAAAAACAAAAAGCTGTCCTCTAACTCCGCCTGCCACTGTGTGTCCTCTCCAGAAGACTCCGGACCTCTCTGATGCCTTCCCACTTGAAGTTCTCACCTTTTCCTGTCTTTCCCTTCTGCTCTTCTCCAGTTCTACAGCGAGTCAGGCATGCCTACCAAACACCTTTCCGACAGCGTGTGTGCCGTGTGTGGACAACAGATCTTTGTGGACGTCAGTGAGGAGGGCATCATCGAGAACACGTACAGGCTGTCTTGCAATCATGTGTATCCTGCCTTCAGCACCTCGGCCACATCTGTCCTGTGGCCAACTCTGATCAGGGACAGAAGGGGTTGTGACCCTAGGCATGCCATCCAGACCTTTGAGTGAAAGAGAGCCATGCGAGGGCAGAAAATTCAGGCTTCTGCACCCACCCTCACAGCTGGAGCCCTTGTATATAAATAGCGGCTATAGATCGCCTAGGTCAAAGAAACCTGAGGCTGCAGCTAGTGGGGCTGTGCTACCTGACCCAAGAGTGGATGTCACAGGGGAAGAGGATTCTGTAATGGATTCCCGCAGTTTAGAATCAAATCCTCTATTCTGAGTAATGCTTCCAAAATTTATCATGTATTCACTGAGCTCCCATTCCATGCCTGTGTTGGGAGACCGATGTGTTATCTCCATTTTGCCCTGTTAACAGCTCTGTAATATGGAGATCATTATCCTCATGCCACGTGTGAAGAAACAGATTCTGAGAAAAGGGATTTGCCCAAAATTACAAGGTTGATAAGAAATGAAGCCAGGATTTAAACCTTTCTCCAGCGCTGGCCCACAAGCATCTTGCAGATCAGCATGGGGATGGAGCTCCATCCTCGCTTCCTGCCATTTCCCTTGACGCATGGTGCTCAGATTCCACGAGTTCTGTATCCGTGGCTGGTGCATTGTGGGAAAGAAGCAGACATGTCCCTACTGCAAAGAGAAAGTAGACCTGAAGAGGATGTTCAGCAATCCGTATCCTTTGTCTGGGTCACTGTTTGGAGTGGGTGGAGGGAAGAAACTGCTGGCCGGTGTGACCCTGTATCTGGGGCCTCTTGGGGCCCTGTCTCTTACTCAACATGGAATATGTCTGCCATTCAGTTTGGCTTCTGTTCTAGGGAAGTTGTGCGTGTGACATGGTGAGGACTAGCAACTCCACTTCCTGTCATAAATTGACAGGAATAGCAGTTACCATTTACTATTTGCTTACTGTGTGTGGCTGGCACCGTGTTAAGTATTTTACTTGTATCAGCTCATTTGATTCCCTAGCAACTTTAGGACCTGGATGATATCCTCACTTTACAAATGCAACAGTTTAGAGGTTGGGCAGCTTATTTAAGGTTACTTAACTAATGAGTGATATGTTACCCGTGATGTGCAGCTAGAGATCAGCTCTACATGAGCAGGGCCTGCAAGGCACAGGCATAGGTGAGGGACTCCCATCCCCATCCACTTTCAGTGCAGGACTGTGCTGCTTTGAGCTACCTCTTCCTGCCCAGCCAGCCCACACCATTCTCTTCCTCCTCACAACCTGTCTGTTAGCAAGCGCCCAGCCACTTCTCTGGCCCCACCTTCACTTCCTGTGAGGTCCAGGACCCATTGTTCTCCCTTCTTTCCAAGCTGCCCTTTCTCCACAGTTCCTGTCCTCTTTTTTTTCTGTACACTAGCTGGGCTGTACAGAGCACACTGTGTTCCTAGTGCTCTCCCACATCCCTGAACAGGACATTCTGGCTTCTCCCCTTTCAGATTTCCTGCTTCATTCCTTTAGGGCCTGGTTCAAGACAGTTATAATTTCATGACCAAGCTGAGGCTTGGTCTTCCCTTAGCTCTCAGAGAACTGGGCCAGGCTGATCTTTTTGATGCCCTGGAAGGGTCGCCCAGAGCTTCAGGGGCTTGTCCCTGAACTTTCCTCAGAGATGGCATCCCCAAGAACCCCTCCAGATCCCTTGCCCAGCATTTAGATATAAAACAAAAGGAAGGGAACCCAGCTCCAGGGCAGCTTGGCCTCAGTAGGACCTGGTGCTTAGTACTCTGGATGGCGCTTCCTTAGAGCCTTTGCCAGGGATGACCCCTTGTGATGAGCCCCTTTGTCCCTGTTCTTTTTCGGCTGTGACTCTACATCAACCCCTTTCTAGAGAGAAAAGCATCAATTCTGGACATAGGAACCTTCGGGGTTACCTCATTTACTCTTGGCCTCCTTGCAGCCCTTGTCATGGGCACATTTGTAGGGAATCTAAATCTCACGCTGTGTTTCCTCACACTTGGTGGCCCGTCTTAGAGAAAGTGTCACATGAGGCCCTCTGCGCATGCTGGTCAGAGAGCTCTTTCACCTCTCGTGTCTTTCTGTCATAGCAGCGCCCTCTGTCTTCCTTCCTCCATTCTCTGGGCTCAGCCCTTCATCCCACATGGAGTGCTGCAGAGAGGCTGGATAGCTGTCTTTCCTTAGGCTACTGAACTGCCAGAAAGTGTGGGCAGACCCAGGAGGGTCTGGGAACCCCCTTCCCAGTGCTAGACAAACTCAACAGCTCTTGCACATAGCCTCTGATCCTTAACACCCTGACAGCTGGGAGAGGCCTCACGTCATGTATGGGCAGCTGCTGGATTGGCTTCGATACTTGGTAGCCTGGCAGCCTGTCATCATTGGCCTGGTGCAAGGCATCAACTACATCCTGGGCCTGGAGTAGTTGGGAAGTTGCGTCAGTGGAGGATCCACCCCGCCCACTATGGACCTCAGGGCGCTCTCCCCCCTGCCCACAAAGACCTCCTGGGTGGGAAAGACTCAAAAGGGTGCTTGGGCCACTCAGGACCCCCTGGCTGTGTCTGGCCTGGGGAGGGATATGATGGAGAGCCAGCCAGTGGGGCTGTCAGCAGTGGGGGGCTTTTTAAAAGAAAACTATTTTGATGAATATATTTAAAAAAAAAAAAAACTTTTTTTTATTGTGGAACACAGGAGTTGCCCCCCTCCAGGCCTCACCCTGCCTGAGCAGGTTGGGAATAGAGCCATGACATTTTTGGTTTAAAGGAGCCTTTGCACCTTTGGTTGAGAGCGCTGGTGGGTTCTCAGCTAGCTGAGGGCCTCAGTACACCCACCCCACTTCCTTTCCCTCTGCAGGGCTCAAGCTTGGGCCACTCAGTTTGGAAGAGCTGAAGAGCTCAGACTGGTGGCACGGATGAGCACTGAGGGGTGAGGTGTCTTTCCTCCTGCCCGTCTGGGGTATAGGATAAATGTTGTGTCTGGCTCTGTCTCCCCAGCAGACACTGTGTAGGAGCTAAAGGCTGGGTGTGGCGCTGGAAGCTTCATCAGTGACTTTTTCAAGACGGGGGAAGTCCTGGGGCCTCGATGTGTTTGGGACAATGAGAAGAATCAGCAGCATGGAAAATCTGCCCCTGAGCAGGGCTGGGGTCAGCCAGGAATAGAGGCCATCTATATATAGTTGGGCTGAGGGGACAACTTTTAGCAGCAATGACAGAGCCTCTTGTGCAAGCTGATCCTTTGGCCTGAAAGTGATGACGTGCCAAAGGCCATTTTACCATGTCATTTCCTTCCTGAAAGCCTGAGGGAGAATGTCTGTGTCTGTGCATGCGCACGCGTACATGTACATGCAGAGCAGAAGGACTGGCTGTATCAGATGTCCGTTTCTCCCAGTCAGCAGACAGTGACTTTGCCCTTGAAGCTAGCAGGGGATTCCCAATGCGGGGGATATCTCTCTGTGAACTTCATCATTCCTGGGCTCTTCCTGTACCTCTCAGCAGGAAGGGTAGGTGGGTGGGAAGAAGGATAAGGTCTGCATCTGAAGTACAGGTTCTGAAAAGGGGCTTCCAGGCAGGCCTCAGCCTTGATCCTGGGAGTTTTGAAGAAAGTGGGAGGGCTGTGGGCACTGGGTTTCTAGGGAATTGGGCCCAACAAGGCCTACCCCTTGAAGGCCAGTGAGAACCAAGCAGGGTCTTGTCACTCTCATCCAAATAAAGCTCTGTGAGCTGGGTTGGAAAGCTGAACACCATCTTGCTTCTCTTCTTTCCACCTCTTCCTCTGGGCTCCCCAGGGTTGTCTTGGCTCTACTGCCCCCATCTAAGAACTGGGGCCTGGAGGTGATTGCCACTGTCTTTCCACTGTTCCCTCCCACATTCCTGGGAGTGGTGGAAGGCCAGGGATGAGGGGCTCTGGGGCATCCCTGGCTGGCCATTGCCGCTCAGCTACAGCTTCCCTGCCCAAGGTACTTTACTGCTCTCGCCACCTGTGGGCCCACCCTCGGGGAGGAGGATCAGGACTGGTCAGAGGACCTAGAGATCATCCTTTTTACTTCCGTCTCCTCATCCCACATGAGGCTTGTGAGAAGCAGAGGCCAAAGCTTTCCTCCATAGCAGTCCTGAATCCACAACCTTGCAGTGGCCACCTCTGGTCTTGGCTGTACTCGGTGATAGTCCTAGCTCCTCTCCCTGCCACCCCCCACCCCTCAGTGGACTGTGTCTCGGAAACCCTTGCCTTGCCTCTGGACCTAAAGCCTGGTAATAATAGGGTTCCTAGGGAGTTTCCCCTGCAGCCTAGGAGCCTCTGGGGTGGGAGGTGAGGGAGGAACTGAGGACCAGAAATGTGAACTAGACACCTAGAGAACAGGATGTGACTTTTAGACTCTTGTGTCTAAATTTCTAATGCATCCTTCAAGCCTAGTCCATCTCTTGGCCTCCCTGGCTCTCACCACTAGACCTGCCCTCCTGATAACAAACATCACAAACCAGGCACACAGCACTTGTCCACAGATAATGAACAACCCTAAGAGTGAGCCCTGCCTCTTCTCTAAGCAGCTCCTTCCTACCCTTTTAGAGCCAGCTCTCGGCTTGTGTTAAGATCTCAGCTGAGGGGTCCTGTGGACGGGGTGGCAAGTTGCTGTCAGTTTATTTCCTGTGGTGTGACACACAGGGCTGGACACAGCTGCACTGGGCCTTGGAGCCCCCCAGAAGGGAGCTTCTGAAAAGTAGGGTTCTGTAGGGTTTCTTAGGAGCTAGGAAGTGGGAATCAGGACCTGCTGGTGATCCTAGAACCTATAGCTCTGGCCAAAGCAGCTGGGACGAGGAAAGTGAGCAGGGTTTGTAGGTATGATGGTGGCTGTTGGTGATGCAGCTTATTTTGGGCCTTGCGGGTGGGGGGAGTAGGGAGCCAGAATATCGATGGGCTGGTGTGGCACTGAGCCTCAGATTGTCTCAGTGATCCAGCTTTGGGTCCCAGTGCCTAAGAATGTCATCCCCTTGATTGTCAGTATGAATGTGAAAGGAGCAGAGGCCTGCTCATGGAAACAAAGGTATGGCTCTGAAATTTGAGGGGGACGTCAGTCCTGATCCTTGGCCAAGAGAAAATTGATCTTTGACAGACTCATCTGGTTCATCCCCTAGATGCCTGAGGGAGTGGGGTGGATGAAAGCTCCCACCCCGTTTGGTATTTGGAGATGAGGGGCCTGGTAAATAACAGGATAGCTTCTGGCCACTGTGAGCATCAACTGAAGAAGATGCAGCAGCTGCCCTGTCAGTGCCTGCTCTGAATTCCCTGGTTAGAACAAAAGTGAAAGTGAGCCAGGCACAGTGACACAAGCCTGTGATCCCAGCTACTCCAGGGACATTGCAAGTTTGACGCCATCCTGAGTAACTTAGTGAGATCCTGTCCCAAAACTTAAAAACTGAGGGCTGGGGATGTATCTCAACTTACATCCTGTTCTAAAATAAAAAATGAGGGCTGGGGATGTAGCTTGGTGGTAGAGCGCTTGCCTAATGTGTGAGGCCCTGGGCTCAATCCCCAGTACCAGGGGGGAAAAAGGGAATGAAAGAAAAAGAGTGAAAGTGAAAATGATGAAATGGGAAGTGGGCAGTATTTTCCCAGAAGGAGTTCACTGCATCCTGCCCTTCCCAGAATGAACTTTGCACAGTGGAGAGAGCATCACCTTCCTGTGTAGGTAGGCAAGTCCCTGGCCCTTCCTTGGGCCTGTTTACCATCCCTAATGAAGGGGTCAGACTGGGCGAGGTAACCACTATACTAGTAAGACCTGGCGTGTGGGAGGCTGTTGCTCTGGCCTGTGCTGGAGGCCTGTCCTCGGGGACTTGATGTGACATAGACAGAATAAACAGAAGTGCCTGGCAGCCACTGAGTGTTCAGCCCTCTGGGGAAATGGAAAGAGTAGTTGATTTCCCCTTTCTCAGGCTGAGAGGAAGTCAAGTCAGATATATAGAGCCAGGCTTGCCAGCTCCTGACACATGCATCATCACCATGGGACAGAACTGGACACCAGGTGGGACGTGGGACTGTGCGTGGGTGGGGGTGGTGTGGGGTCTCTGAACAGAATGGAGTAATGGGGGTAGCTCTGCCTTCACCCCAGCTGAGCTCCGCAGTGTGCCATGCATTAGTCCTCTTTTTTTTTTTTTTTTTTTTTGTGGGTACCGGGGGTCGACCTCAGGACCTCGCGCGCCAACAGGCACCCGTGCCGCTGAGCGATATCACCGGCCCCTTTTTCGTATGTGGGTTCCGGGAGTCGAACTCGGGCCTTCGCGCTTGCAAGGCAGGCGCTGACGCCGCTGAGCCATCTCACCGGCCCACATTAGTCCTCTTACTACTGTAACTTTCTCTGCTCCAGCAGGGCACACAGGCACCAGGGACCTGAGCCCTGCCCTGTGAAGCCTCCACCGGCTCCCTTCCCAGCTTCCGTCCTCTGCTCAGAAGGCTAAAGGGTCAGGGCTCAGGGGCCTCTGATTCCTTCCCAGAGCCCGGGGATCTCTGGGCTGGTGTTATACTCTTCTCTAGGCACCAGCGGTGTCTCTGCTGAAGACAGGAGCTGAGATACAAGCATTGCCAGGCAACTCAGTTACCTGCTGACGGCTGTGACTGTCCTTTCCTTAGACTCCTCCTCTTTGTGGGTACTGCTTCTGTGTTCCCACACCATCACTCTCCTGGCCAGAGCCACACCTACATCTCAGACCATCACAGCTGCCACTGCCTCAGCCGGGATCTCCAAGGACCCCTGCCCTTCCTCACCCCCCGCACTCCCCACAGCTGAGCCGTGCCCAGCACTGGAGGTGACCTGGCCAGAGGTGGAAGTGCCACTGCGTAAGGAGCAATTATAATGGGCGCCCAGGAGGACAGGTCAGGGGTGGGTTGTGGGCAGAGGGTCAAGGTTGGGTTGACTCTGAAGTGCACCTCCCACCTACCGTGCATCAGCCCCTGGGCCGGGTGGCTGAGTGCTCACCGCGCTCCCCTTAACCCAGTGTCATGGATGTGGGCTCAGGACCCAGCTCCCAAGACGACCCCCATCAAAGGAGACTCAAACATGAGAGAGAGCAGAGGACATCCGAGGGCCTCAGTGGCAGTATTCTCCAAGGGTCAGCCCTCTGCCCAGGGCCTGCCTGTCCTCTGGCCGTTGGGAACATCAGGCTGCTCACACTGCCCTTTGGCCTGGGCTTCTAGAATCAGGCTGAGCACTAGAAAAAGTTATCTTCAGGAAAAGGCTCAGAAGCTAAATCATCACGTGAAGCAAGGCCCTTTCCCCAGATTCCCTGTGCTCAGGCCTTGGGCCTCTCTGCACCTTCCCTTTAACAGACCCCTGCCTGGGTGGAGTGCCCAGTGGTACTGTAGGCTGTGCTGGGTGAGCAGGGCAGCGGGGAGGGCCTGTTCTGGAGTAGGGCTAACAGCCATGTGTCCCTAGATGGAACGCTGACCTTGTCCTGTACGGCCTGCAGCCGCTTCTCTCACTTCAGCTTCCTCTATTGGCTGGGCAATGGCTCCTTCATTGAGCACCTCCCAGGCCAGCTGAGGGAATGCAGCACCAGGTGAGGGTCACAGCATACCAGAGCGGGAGGGAGGCCTCTCCCTGCAGCCCTCACCACTTTTCCTTCCCTGCTCCAGCCATGAGCGGGAGCACGGGAGCACAAGCACCCGGCTGTGGAAGGCCTTGGTGCTGGAGGAGCTGAGCCCTGCCCTGCGAAGCACCAACTTCTCCTGTGTATTTGTGGACCCTGGACAGGCTGCTCAGCGTCACATCCTCCTGGCCCAGCTCTGGGTGAGGAAGAGGGGAGGCCTCCAGGGACAAGAGGAGCTCTACTTCTGCATGGGAGGAAAGGGTGGACAGCCTGGGCAGCCAATAAGCTAATGCCACCACTGCCCAAGGCTACCCTGAAGTGTAAGCAAAAAGGAACTCTGGACTCTGGCAAGGGAGGCACGGCCTGGAGAAAAGTGACCAGATGTCCCTCCACACGGCTCTGAATCCTGTCTGCCTTCATTTCCCCAGGATGGGCTGAAGACAAGCCTGCCCTCTCAACAAGCCCTGCCTTCCAGCCACAGCCCAGGGTCCCTGTTGCCTACAACAGCAGAGTCAGGAGTCAGCACAGGCCAGCAACAGCATAACCTCGAGCTGGGCCTGGGTCCTACAGGCCTGGAGGAAGAAGTCTCCAACAGCGGCAGGCTGTGCAGGCGAGCAGCCCCTTTCCATCTGCCTAGCAAAACCACATTAACTGCCCTTCAGTGCTTCACCCTCTTGCCTGCCCTTCTACCAGTCCCATTCACTCTTCTAATGCCCTACTCTTGTCACATTGCTGTCCTGCTCAGAAACCTCAAGACCTGTCAGTGCCTTAGCCCGGCACACACAGGCCCTGCTGTGTTCCCAGCGTGACTTTCCAAATGTCTGCAAGGATCCTTCCTTATTCCTAGACAGCTCTCACTCCGGCCCCTTTGTTCACTTCGTCTCCATCCCAACAGGTGAACCCTGAAGGCAGAAGAGACGTCCGCACTCTACATTGACTCACACTGTAGTTTTTCTCACCGAAATGAACTGTCCCAGAGAAGGGGGCAGTGGCTGCTTCTGATCCCCAAGTGTGTCTATCATTCTCAGTAGGGCCTGCAGTGAGGCCTCATAAAGGATTCAGTGGAGGCATCTGGATACCTGCTCAGTCATTTAAGCCTCGTTCCACTGCTAGGAACTGTGCCGGTCCCAGAAGGGAGGATGCTACAGGCAATGCCACTTAAGAGCCAAAGACAAACCAGATTGAGGGGAACTCAGGTCCTCAAGAAAAGAAAACAATACCAGCCCATAGTTCTCCTCAGGAACTGAGCTAGAAGTGGGCTGTGGGAAGATCCTGGGGAAAACACGGTCCCCCAAGCAAGGATAAGAAAAGCAAGGTGGTCTGAACACTCCTGGGGAACAAAAGCAAGCTTAAAAAAGCCTACATTTCCCACCTTTTCCTGTGCAGATCAAGGCAGCTCAACACTCCAGGGAGAAAAATAGACTTTATTTACAAGTAATAACATTTTAGAAAAGATCCATCCCCGGCCCTTAAAAACCTTCCCATTACCCCAGATCCCACCCCAGTGCAGGTCTGGGGAAGATGGGGTATGAGCTGCTATTGAAGGCTGCCCCCTGCCCCAAGATCCAGGACCCATCTGTCCTGCCATCCTCTGGAGAGCTGTGCCCTTGGGTGGAAGGTAGCAGACGGGATGGGCTCACACCAGGTCATGCCCAGTCCTGGGCTTCAAGAGCAAGGGCCTCTGCTAGGCCGAGCCACCAGCTGCAGGAACCAGAGCCTGCTCCTCCAGTGGTCCCTTCTAGATCCAGAGGCTGACAGGAAGACTGGCTGGGCCCAAGGATCCAGCCACTCATTGCCAGCCTCAAATCTGGTTATGATGGAGAAGTGACTTAGCTCCAAGATCAGATCAGGAGGCAAGGTAGGGAGAGGGTCCCATACTGTCCAAGCTCCAAGCCTCCTAGGCCAGCTCTGAGAACGTGCCAGAGAAGACACCAGTGAAGGTCCAGGTACCAGGCCAGGGTGTGGGTAGGCATCACTGTCTCTAGGGGTTTGGCCACCATTGGCCTGGGAGCTGAGAGAAGGCACTGAGAGGGACAGAAGGAAAGGGACCAGGCGAGGTCAGCATTGGGAACACAGGTGGGGCCACTCACTGGTACTGGCCCTTTAGTGCTTTGCCTGAAAGAGACAAGACACAGTCACATGGCTGGACAGGCTTTGTTCTAGTGAGCACCAGTAGGCTGAGGAAAACCTTTCCTACTGCCACACACCCCTGATGGGTCCCCTCCTTTGTGAGCCCTGGACACATCTAGCTTCAGGTTGCCAGTGGCTGGCCAGGCCAAAGCATCTCCGGACACACTCAGTGGGAATGGGGTCACCTGTCTCCCCTCTTCAATAATTACAAACTGCTAACCAGACAAGGGGACACTTCCAGTGGCCTGGCTTGGCCCTGCCTTGATCTAGGGGTACCCCTGCTTTCACTGGATTTCCCTTTCCCCTCCCTGCCACTGTCCCTACCTTGCCCTTGGCCCGAGGAGTGGCAGTGGCGGCACTGGTTGTGGAGGTGCCAATGCGCGGAGAGCGGCGAGTTCCACTGCGGGTGTTGGGGGAGGCCTTGGCAGGGGCCTTCTTTGAGGCTCCTCGCCGAAGAAGACTGTTTCCTAGCTTCTTAGGTGTGTTGAGGATGCTGAAAGCCATCGACTGGCGCCGATCAGCCTGGGGAGTGGGGACGTGTGTCAATGGGAAGTCCATGGCTGTCTTCCCAGGCCAGCCTGCTGCTCCGGGGCTCTGCCAGAAAGGCTCCTTTGTCCCCTTCCACCCCAGCCTAACCTGCTTAAGAACGGCTGGAGCTGCTTTCTTCTGGGTCTCAGTAGTGCTCTGTTTGCGCCCTTCATGTCGGTCCCGGGGAGTTATGGGGCGTGGGAAACAGCTGGTGGCCTTCTTAGACTATAGGGAAGAAGACGTCACATCCCAGGCCATGTGCTTTGGCTTCTCCCAGCTTAGCGGGCTTACAGTCAACCTGCTCCCCTCCTCAACTGAGCCAAAGGTCCCCCTTCCCCACACACCTCCATTCCCCTCACAGCCTTTGGAGAGAAACTTCCCCACTTCCTAGATTTGTGAGCTGGCACTGCGCTGGATAAAACCAAACGGACACCTACAGTCACCCACCTCGGGGGTGCCAGGACCCTGGTGCGTCTCTGAGGACACCCGTTTACGCTGCTGCCGAGTGGTGATACCAACACCCTCAGCAATCTGGGCTGGCTGCATGCTGGCTCGGCGCAGGGTCTCCCGAGGGTCTCCGGTTTTCATCTCCTCATCTGTGATGGTGGCCAGGCCAAGGGAGGGCTGTATGGGCGGAAGCAGCAGTCTAAGATCCCTGCTGTATGGAGATGGAGCAGGAACAGCTGCCTCAGATCTCTCCTCTTGCCTAACACCGCAGCAGCCGGAACCTTCCTACCTTAAAAGGCCGCCCTTCCTGGTCTCTATCTACACCCTGAATGAATGGCCAGCAGTCCTGGGCAGACTCCTCTCCAAGCTCCTGGCTCCTACAGCTGCTGGCTATTTCACCTGGGAAACGTGAGGTCACCCTGCTCAGCAGGCTAGAGACCCAGGCACTAGTGCTCAGGCTCTATCAGCAGGTGGCACTGAGGTGAGAAGCCACAGGAGGAGGGGACCCAGGGCTCACCCTGGACTCCAAAGGATAGCAGGTCTTCAAGTGCGGGGGGCATACTCGGTTGCGCTGCTGCAGCTCTGCAATCCGGTTCCAGTCGTCCAGCTGCTCGGGCTCATCCTGGCAAGTGCCCATGTAGAAGCTGTTCCTTCCTGGGGAGGGCAGGGGCGTTCGAACAAATGGGGCTGGAGCTGGCCAGACTGCTGCCAGCACTGCCTTCCTCCTAACCCAGGGACTGTAAGCTTCGTACCAGTCCTGCTCTCAGTGTGCACGACAGCAGTGGGGCACACAGACCGTTTCCATCACGAAGGCTCTCTCAGCTGTCTCCCGGCAGAGGTCAGAGCCAAGCAAAGTACTATATCTTATTCACCCGCTTCGCCTGGTGAGGGCTGGTGGTGCCCCCACACCAGGAGAATCTAAATGAGAGCCAGGAAGCAACGCAGGGGGCCCGTCCAGCATCCCATCACCAGCTGAGAACTGACAGGTGTTACTACCACGCCAGGCATCTCAGGCACCTTACGTGAGTATCCCACATTCAAAGTTCCTCAGCACAGCCCTAAAAGGGCAGGCAGGGCCCTGAGACTATAGGGAGGAGGGATGGGCATACTTTTGTAGGAAGCCAACCCAGGTTTTTAAAAGCTTGCCTCTTCTCTGGGCCAGGATCCAGTTCCAGTCAAATTTCTGGGTGTAGTTAAGTCCCTACAGTTCCCTTACCTGGTGGGGCCCCAATGGACACCCCAGCTTGGGAGCGGCGAGTAGAGCTGCGAGTGGTGGGCCGGTAGCCGGGCAGGCTGAGCAGAGCCGAGTTACCGTCATCAGGAGAGCCCAGGCGGGCCAGAGACTGGGTAGAGGAGGTGGCTCGCAGGCTGGCCTGGGAAGCAGGGGCAGACTGTGTACTATAGAAAGATGAATTGGCGCTGTCTGGCTCCTCCACATCTAGCTTCTGGAAGACAAAATGAGTTGTTGCAGGGGTTAGGGCGCCCTGGCAGTATAAAGCCACCTTCTAGTCTCCCCCCGAATTGCTCAGACCCCACAGCACGAGTGCATGTGTTCCCACACTGGTGGGCAAGGGTCCTGAGCTTGCATGTCTCCAAATGAGCCTTAGTGCCAGAAGCCCTCACAGGGGGCTATGATTGTCAAGACTTCTATTTTGTTCATTAAGTCTATTAACAACACTTTGACGGAGGAAAAGTAAAGTTAGCTCATTTCAGAGGTGACCTGTAAAGAAGTGAGGTGACTAATCCCAAATCACACAGTTAGGAAGTGGCTGAGCTGTAGCTAGAACCCCTGCCTCCTAAGCTAAGCAGTCAGGTTTAGCCACAGCCTCCACGGTCCCTTAGTCCAAGGTTCCCGGGGTCCCGTTCATCTTCCATAATTTCTCCAGTTTTTTGGTAGCAGAGAGCACCCTGCACAAAGAGGCTCTCCATGCTGCAGCAAAGGCACCTCTCTTTCCTCTCCTCTTCCTCCTCCCAGAGACAAAAACAAGGCCAAGAACCCTAAGCCTGGCATTAGTCTGCTAGGTGGCTGGGCTGCAACTTCCTCCTATCCATACCCTTCAGCCTGCACAGAACCAGCGCCACACATGGCAGGATACTAGCCTTCCGGTCAGAAGACGGGCTAATTTCAGCACTGCTTTTCCCACAGAAGAGGCCCTAAGCAAGTCACTGCCCTTCTCGAGATGTTTCTCATCTGTACCACGTGACTAGCTGGTCATCCCTGCCTGTACCTGAGGACCCGATGGAAAGATGCCTTTGAGAGGAAGTGCGCATTGCCATCCCACAGCCCTGTGCCCAGCAGCCTGACCTTGGTCATGGTGATGTTGATGATTTGCGTGGTACGCCTGCGAGCGGAGCGTGTCTTACGGCCCGAGTCCAGGAAGGCTTCCCCCAGGGAGTCCAGGCTGCTCTCCAGGGGGGCCTGGCCCCGAGCAGGGATGGGGGTGAAATAGAGACTCTCCAAGGATTCTACCTTGGGGGGCAGGCGCTGTGAGATGGGTGAGGCTGGCTCTCCAGGGACACTGGTGCCATCTGGCTGGGTACGAGGCAGCTTGCTGTAGGAAAGGAATTTGTTGAGGTAAGGTCCTGGGGCTAGAAGCATTTTGTCTTTCCCTCTGCAGCAAAGTGATGATTTCCTACACTTATTACACGCAGCTGCAGTCAAACATCCCATCTCTGACTTTTCAAAGAGCCCTTGACCTGGGCTTCTGTACCAGTCCCAGCTCTCCAGAACAATATCCAGTAGTGTGGACATCTCCCCCAAAGAACAGGCCCCAAACTAAGGCCATCTGTCTGTTCTTCCTGCATCTCTTATTTCGGTAAGTGGGTGTCCCCTTGCAAGCTTCCCCAGCCATGAACATGGGTATGGGCATAAGCCGACATCTCCCAGCCAAGTCCAATCCAGTTACAACGCCTTAGGAGCGGCTCAACTAACCACACCCCTCTGGGTGCCTATGTCCTTCCTCAGGCAGTCTCGTCTCCTCTCACCTAGACTTAGAATGCACTTCAGAGAGGCTGCAGAGGGGTGGCAAGCAAGGACTTGGGCCAGGCTGCCAAGGTTCAAACCCCAGCTCCATTACTCTATGCCCCAGTTCCATCTGTTAAAGGAGATACAATAAACAGAACCTACTTCATAGGGTTGTCGGGACGGAAATGAAGTAGTTATAATGGCTCTAAGTGCTTAGAACAGTGGCATATAGTCAATAATAAAAGTATTTAATAAATACAACATATGGGTTTCCAGTCTTAACTGTTACACTGGCTATCAGAAAAACCTTTCTAAAATGCAAATCCAGCTACGTACTGCTCAGTTTCAATCCCTCTGTGGTTCCTCAGTGCCTTTAAGTTTAAACGCAGCCTCCAGTGGTCATCAAGGCAACCTCTGGGCCCTTGGGTCCTCCCTCCCAGCCTCCTGTTCCAGCCCAGCCAGGCTCCTCAGCCACTGCTCGCACACACACATCTGCTCACCTGGCACACACACCTGTGGATCCTTTCAAGACTCAACAGGATCGACAGCCTCTACCGAGCCTCTCCTGACCATGCCCACTGTGTCTTCCCTAAAAATCTGCCATCACACCTGTAAGATTTCTTTGTTCTCCTCTAAGAATAAACTTCCAGGGGGCAAAGGCATTGTATCTTACTCTCCTAGCTCAGTGCTTACAGTACAGCCCGTGAATAGCAGGCGCTCAGTAAACAGACTCGGGGTGGGGGAGGCCTCCTGACCTGGTGCTACTGAGTGGGGTCCCCTCCTCACAGCTCAGATCAAGGCTGTCAATACTCAAGTCCAGCTGGGGTTTAGCCTGGAGCTCGCGGCTCTTTAAAGCGTCAGATGCCACCTGGAATTTACCCAGCTCTCGAAGCTGCTGGTCTGCATGGACAACCTGGGAAGGAGTAGAGGAAAGTCTACAGCAGGGGTGGCTCAGAGATGAGGGCATAGGGGTCCAACAGAACAGGGCTGAGGCCATTCTGTTCAGTCAGGTGCTTACCTGTGCCTCCAGGCTGCGCACCTGGGCAGTGAGGTGGCGACAGGTCTGCTCAGCCTCCTTGGTCTTCAGCCCAGCCTGCTGCAGCTCCCGGCCCAGCCGTTCAGCTTCAGCCCGCAGCTCCTTGTTCTCCTTCTGCAGCTGCTCGAGGCCCCGCAGCTGCTCCTGCAATTCTTGGTTCTGCTGCTTTTTGGCATCATAATGGGTCTTGGCTTTCTCCATCTGTATGGGCAGACAGGGTGGGTGGGTGGGGCAGAGCCTGTAGGGCAGGCAGGGTAAGGGGCAGACAGGGCCGTTGCCGGGCTCCTCACCTGCAGCTTATAGTGCTCGGCTGCCTGCTCCTTCTGGCTCAACTGTGCCTGCAGCTCATTCAGCTGGGCCTGGAGGCGCTGCACTTCCTGCTGGCTCTCACCCCCCTGGGCCTGGAAAACCTGAGAAGGGCAATGAGGCAGACCTGGCTAGCTGCTCCACCCAAAGCACTGACCTGCCCTAGCCACGTGGGCCCCATAGGTGTTTCAGACCCCTGCATATTCTTAGAGTGCTCAGGACCCCTCTCCCCAAACACACTCTCAATCACAGTCCCCTGAGACAGCATGCAGCCTCCACGGCTTTCCGCAGCAGCTCTCCTCACCGGCTCATGCCATGTGCTGGCTCTGACCGAGATGACCGCCCTGTCTTTACTGTCTTGGAAACCGGGCCCAGGTGTCTCATACTCTCCATGCGCACACTCTCCCCATGGAGGAAGAGAAGCTAAACCCTCAGAGGACACCTGGACACAGATCATGGTGCCAGGCACTTGGCACGTGAGCTCTGTGACCAGGAACTCGTCTCCTCCGACCACTTTGTGAAGTAATTTTATCCTCATTTCAGAGATGAAGAAATTGAGTTCAGAGCTTTAAGCAAACTGAGCAAAGTCACAGTGAATATGGCAGAGTAAGACTGGAACTTGGTCTGCCTAACTCAAAGCTGGTGAGGGCTCACTTATGATGCCAGCAAACCACCTATCCAGACCCTAACTCCTTACGAGTAGGCCTGCGTCCCTCTGTCCCCCCGCAACGGCAGCAATGGCTTGCTCTGCTGTACACAATGGATAGGAGCATCCCACCCTTGTCTCTCCTGCAGTTCCCAGCTCAGGGCAAGCCCCCAAAAGGAGCATAAGAAACATGTTTATCATGTACTCGGACCTGGTGCAGAGCATATGGAAAGAAAGAAATTTAAGCTGTGAGCTCCCACCAATATCTGCAGCCCCCCAGGGCTTCAGTGAATCTCAAAGGCACTGGTGCCCAATTCATTTGCCTAAAGGCTGCAAAAATGTTAGAGCAAAGAAAGTGACATAATTTAAAGCAGTTAAAAATATTAACTGCATTATAATCATTGATGCTACTGACATTCACTCCTTGAGCCCAGACCACCTAGGCAGGTTTTATTCTGCAGAACTTTCTGGGATGCTAGAACATTTGCAGAGCAAGGGAAGTGTGGCTAGTGCAACTTAGCAGCTGAATGTTTAAATACAATTTAAATTTAAAGAATCCCAGGTGACTAGCAGCTGTAATGGATAATGAAGGTCTAGTCTTCCCTCCAGAGCTCCCGGAATGACAGGCAGGGGCTTCCAAATCACACAGAGGCTGTAGGCCATCAGGCACACAGGATGCCCCTCCTCTTGCTCCACTTAGAAAGCACTTTCCTCCCCCATTCCCACTCTGAGGCAGCCAGAGTCCAGGCCCATCCGCCATGTTGTCCCACCTTCAGCTTTTGCTGCTGCACCTTGCTGGCTTGGTCACAGTCAGCCAGCTTCTTACTCAGCTCTTCTACCTGGGGAGAGGAGACGAGACAGCCAGACTCAGGAGACTTTTCCCAGGAAGCCAGGACAAACCAGAGGTTTCCCTAGACCAGTCACCCCAGCATTCCTAGAGGAAACTCAGCCCTTTCCCCAGCCTCTAGTTAGGGAATGGCCTGCTGCCCAGGCTGCAGGGCCATAGCGAGGTTGCCACACATAGATGCTGCCAGGGCACCTGCCTGGACCTGCTCCACCCCCAGCTTGGAGCCACCAGAATCAGCAGGGCTGACTCGAGCTGCCACCTTACCACTACCCTGCTGCAGCCACTGCTCCCTGGCCCCAACCTTCCCAGGCTAGGGCTGGAACAGAGGACCTAATCCCGTGCTCTAGCAGACATATTCAGTGGACACCCATCCCTCCCATCTCCCAGAAACTGCCAAAGCAAAAGCCCCAACGCCCAGACCCCTTCCCACTCTCATGGGACATTAGGCTGAGGCTAGCAATGTGGATGCTGTGGTTAGCATTGTGGGGACAGACTGCTAGAAGACAAGAGCAGGGGCAGCACATGTATTCCACACCCCCCTCCCCAGGTCCACAAAGAGGAAAGGCAAAGGAGGAAGGGGCAAGAGGGACAGTAACAGCCACAAGCACCCCTGGCTCTTCCAGACATTCTGGGGCTTAGGCAGGACCAGGCAGCAGAGAGAGAAGCATGGGCTCCATTGCTAACTGTTTGCTTTGCAATTTGACTGTCCCTATCACCTCTGGCTTGTTGGAAGGTGACAGGAAGAACCGAGGAAGCAATTCTCCCGCAGGTAACTGGGAAGGAAGGTGCTGGAGGGGTGTTCTTACTAAATACCAGCTCTGTAGCCATGATGTCTCAGAAGCAGAGTGAGATCCTTGAGAGAGGAAGGCAGCCAGACCATAGGACCCCTTCTGTTCTCAACCCTGGCCGTCTGCTCCAGGCACCGCCACACAGTGCTCTAGGTTAAAGCCTCAGAAGAGGCTGGGCAGGTGTCCTGAGCCCATCACCCTCCCTTAGCCTGAGGGTTGCCTTGCATATTATTATCTCTGTGGCTTCAATAAATCCATACCCTGTGGGAAAGAGGGCACTGTGATAAACCAGGCTCACAAGGAACTCTGCTCTTCCTCTTAGTTGCATATCCCATACTAGAAACACTAGGGAGGTTTTGGAATTGCACAGTTTGTCACTGTGCTACTCCTGGTCCCTAACAGGCAGACAAGAGAAAGTGCAGACAAAAAAAAAAAAAAAGTGCAAAAGGGTGGAGAGGCCGACCTGGGATGGCTGGGACGAGGCCCGAGAGGCCCAGGACACCAAACTCCTGGGCAGCCTGGGCCCGGGTTCCACGGCTTGACCCTGCCCCCTTCACAAACAGTTCACAACGGGAGCCGGTGGAGGCAAGCTGCAGCTGGGGTCATGCACCGACACTGGTCACCGCTTAAGCAGCCAGCATTTATCGAGGACCCCAGGCATTACCTGCTTAGTCTGCTCTCTCTGAAATATCTCTAGCTGCTCCACCTGTGCGTGAGGGAGGAGCAATGGAGAGAGTGAGATGGGGGCCGGATGGCAGCCTGCTGCCAGGCTGGCTGGGGCTGATACCTTCCCCGGGGACTATGAGGGGTCAGCTTAAAATGCCACTTCGGTTGCCACTAGTCCTCAGCAGCTCTTGAGGTCTCCAGTGCAGGTGTGCCTCTGGACTGGGCTGGTGGTTGTGACTCTCCAGGGACAGCCTCCAGGGAGTGGGAGGCTACCGATATTTTCTTTAGGACAAGAGGGGCGATGGACTTGAACTCTCTCAGCCACCTCTTTTTCAGCCACCCGGGGAACAAGGGAAAGCAAGACACATCACAGCATGGGAGGAGTCTCCTCCTCAGAACACCGAGGAGCGACGTCCTCACTTTCTCAGGTCTGGATCTCTGGGGTGTGGCTGAGCTGGGCACCTTACCTGGGCAGTGAGTTTCTGCCTCTCTTCCTGGAACCGCTGCCTTTCCTCCAGGACCTTCACCTTGGCACCCTCGTACTTGGCAGTCATCACCTCCAGCTCCCGGGTAGTGCTCTGAGCCTCCTGCTGCATCTCAGCCAGACGGGTCTCAGCATCAGCACGTACAGCTGCCAACTCTTGGACGTACTTCTCCCGGGCCTGGTCCAGCTCCACCTCCAGAAACTGCCGGCCAAGGCTGGCACGCTCCCCGAGCCCCCGGTTCTCCTCTGCCAGCAGGCCATGAGCCTTCTTCAGCATGCTCAGCTGCTCTGCATAGCTGGCCTTCTCTGCCCGCAGCTGCTGAGCTGCTCGCTCTTGCTCTGCCACCTTCTGCCGCAGGGGCACCAGCTCCCCAAGCTCCCGCTGGGCCCGCATCAGCTCTGCCCGCAGCCCACCAGCTGCCTGCTTGCTCTGCTCCAGCTCCTCTCTGTGGCGCTTGTCAGCAGCCGCCTGCTCAGCCTGCAGCTGCTGGCAGAGGTGCTTGGCGGGCAGCAGCTCACTCACCAGGGCCTGTGTGCTGGTGTGCTCCAGCTGCAGCGCAGAGAGGGCCTGTTCCTTCTGGAAGAACTTCTCTTGCCATGCCTTCAATTCTTGGCCCAGCTCCTCAGCTCGCTCTGCCTGCGAGGCCAGCTCCTGCCGCAGGTTCTCTGAAGCAGAGCGCTGTTTCTCTACCTCCTCCCGGAGGCTCTGTACCTCCTCTCGCAGAGCAGAGCTGCGTTCTGCAGCTCTGGCACTGTTGCTGGCCGTCTCCACCTGGAGCAGACGCAGCCTCTCCTCCAGCTTCTGGCTCTTCTCTGACTCGGCTATAACCAGCCGCTTCAACTCCTTGCTCTCCCCTTCCTTTTCCAGGACCTGGCGGTTTAGGATGGACACTTCCTCCTCCAAGCTGCTAATGAGGCTGCTTTTTCTCTCAGCCTCCTGCTGGCCCCGGGCCACCTGGGCTTTCCACTCCTCCTCAGCCTTGCTATGGTCTTGGGCCTTGGCTCGGAGGGTGGCCAACTCCCTCTGGGCTGAGGCTGAGGCAGCCTGACTGTGCCCCAGCTCCCGGGCCTTCTCCTCTAACTGGCCCTCCAGAGTCTCCAAGGCCTTGTCCTGCTCCAAGCGGGAGGCACGCTCCGACTCCAGACTGCGAGCCAGGCTGTCGGCCTGCTCCTGCCACTGCTGGCACTGCTGTTCCAGCTTGCTCACCTCTGCCTGCAGCGCCTCCAGCTCAGGGCCCGGTGCCTCCATCTTTCCAACAGCCTCAGACTGGGTTCCCATGCCTGAAGCATTCTCTCCACCAGCCACCCCTGCTGACTGCCGGTGCTCTTTTTCCCTCTTAGCCACCTGTGCCTTTAGCTGCTCCACAGTCTGCTGAAGCTCCCTTAGCTCTGTTCTTTGGACTGCCTCCTGTTCACGAAGCTTGATCAGCTCCTGCTCTTTGCCCTCCTTTTCAGTCAGGGCACAGGACAGCGCCTCTTGCAGGGTGGCAAACTCCACTCGCTGTTCGTTGAGGGAGTTCTGCAACCTCATCTCAAGCTCTGCTTTGGCTGCCTTTTCCAGGGCAAGGTCAGCTTGGGCCTGGCCCCGCTCCTGGGTCAGCCGTGCCACCTCCCTCTCCTGCTGCCCACGCTCCTCCTGCTGCTGGCCCTGGCTCTCCATCAGTGCTGCCCGCAGTTTCTCCAGCTCAGTGCCCATTTGCTCTGCCTCGCGCTCCATGGCCTGAAGCGCTGCCTGTGTGCTGCAGGGCTGTTGTCCCTGCTGCTCTCCCAGCCACTCAGACTCTCTGTCTCTGGCCCTCGGGGGCTCCTTGAGTAGTTCATGGGAGGCTGTCTCCTGCTGCTCACCTGCCTTGCGCACCAAGGCCTCTAGACGGGCCACTTCCTTGCTGGTGGCAGCCATCTTCTCCTGCAGAGTGGAGAGGTCATCTGTCAGCTTCTGGGCCCTGTCCTCTTTCTCCTGGACTTGCTGAACAGCTCTATCAAGGCTTGCATGGAGCTGGGCGAGCTCACTCTGCTGCTGGCCTATCTGGAGCTCCCTGTGGGCCTCTATCCCTGCCATCTTCTCCTTTGTCTCCTGCAGCTCCTGGAAGGTCTTCTCATAATCTTCCTTCAGGGTCGTCAGCTGTTCCTGGAGGCCAAATTGGGTCACCCCTTGCTGGCTATCTTCGTATTGCCTCCGCCAGGTTTTAACCTCCTTGACAAGCAGATCGACCTCCTTCTCAGCACGGTTCTTGGAGGTTCTGGCCATTGTCAGCTCCTGCTTCAGGGCTTTAATCTCTGCCTGATGGGTCTCCCTAAGCTGCTGTAATTGGACACCCAGCCCCCTGCGTTTAGCTTTCTCTTCTTCTAGCTCCTTCTGTTCCTGCTTATGCTGTTCTGCAAGGCTTCGGGACTCTGCCTCCATTTCAGAGATACAGCGCTGCTGCTCTTCCAGGGCAGCTGCAGCTCTGCATTTCTCTTCTTTGAGGTTGTCCTTGGTGATCCTCAAGGATTCCTCAAGGGCCTGGAGCTGATCCTGGAGCTGGGCCTTCTCCTGGGCCACCCTTTCTCTCTCAGTTGCTTTCTTCTGTTCAGCCTTCAGCTGGGCCTCTAGCGCTGCCACCTGGGCCTGAGCCTCACGCTGCTCCTGGTGGGCTGCCTCAATGCTGGCACGGAGTTCCTCTACTTTTTGGCTCAGCTCTTCTTTCTCCCGCTGGGCCTGGGTCACTGAGTTCTGGGCACTGTCCTGGGCTTCATTAGCAGCCTGAAGTTGCTGCTGCAGAATCTCCAGCTTGGCAGCCTTCTCCTTCTTCAATGTCTCCAGCTGCTGGCAAGCTGCATCCCGCTCCCGTAAGGAGGTCTCTCGTGCCTTGGCAGCAGTGGCCAGTTGCTGGGCGTGGTCCTGCCTGCTGTCCTCCAGCTCCCTGGCTGCCTCTTCCAGCTGCTGCTCCTTCTGCTTCAGGCTGCCACTCAGCTGCTCTACCTGGTGGCGGAGGCCCTGGGAGGCCTGTTCTTGCTGCTGGAGGGTCTGTACTAGCTGGGACTGCTCCTTTTGAGCCTGCTGCTTTAGGCCAGTCAGTTCTTGATCTTGCTGCTGGAGGGTGGCATTGAGTGTCGTGAGTTCTGCAGTCAGAGAGGCCACCTGGGCACTCAGCTTGGCGCTTTGAGCCTTAGAGGCCTGTTCCAGCTCCTCCTTGGCCTGGCTCAGGTTGGAGATGGAGCTCTGCAGGTCGGCAATCACGCTGACCAGTTCCTGCTTTTCTTCTTCAAAGCGGCTCCGCTCAGCCAGCAGCTGGGCTTCCTTCTGAACCTGCTTACTCTCCAGCGTTTCCACCCTGGCTTGGAGCTGGGTGTTATTTGTAGCAAGAGTGGCCGCCTCTTGCTTCAGGGTTTCCAGCTGGTGGGACAAATAGAGACAAAAAAGAGACAAACAGGGATAGGGCATGATTCCCTCAGTCACCACATCCTCTGGGAACCAATGAGGGACAGGAACTAACCCCAGCACACAGGTCTTCTGGCTGCTCCTGTGTATTCCTACCTGCAAGACATCACCCAGCACCTCGCCCTTCTCCTGGGGTGGGGTCTCCGGCAGCTGGGCCAAACGTTCCTCCAGCTGAGAAAGTTTCCCCTGAAGAATTTCATTCTTCTCTTCAAGGCATTTCTGGAAGTAAACAAGAGACCCATGTGAAGAGGTGGAACAGGTATCAGAGTACCACACATGCCCTCACAGACATGAACAAAATGTAACACTACCATGCTGTTAACAAGATCTGTCTTTGCCCTGGCCTAAGGGTAAAAAAAAAAAAATCTCAGAAACTACGGACCTGGGCCTGTGGAGGGACCTGACTTTCTAGTTCTAGCATCAAATTAAATTACACTACGAGCTGATTCCTATTTCTCCACAGTTACAGAGCTTTTTTCCAATTTCCTTACCATATATCCTTTCTTGGATAAGCCTTGACTCCTAGATTATACAAGTAACCACCAGTTTAAAAATAGCCCCTGGGGCCGGTGATATGGCTCAGTGGCATAAGTGCCTGCCTGGCAAGTGTGAGGTCCTGAGTTTGACTCCTGGTACCCACATAAAAAAAAAAAATAGCCCCTGGAGCTGGGCCTGGTGGCACACACCTGTAATCCCAGCACTTGGGAGGCTGAGGCAGGATGATCACTGCGAGTTCGAGTTCAAGGCCAGCTGGGGCTACACAGTGAGAGCCTGTCTCCAAAAAAAAAAGTAACCCCCAGGCAGCAATCCCAGCCCCATGCCTACTTCCCCAATCATTTTTGATTAGGGACTAGGCACTAAACTTGGTGCATCTCTATATTTCTAATGCACCTACAAGTCTGGGAGGGCACTATTACTGTCTCATTTACTCAGCAAGAAACTGACAATAAGATGCTTAGTGCCTCGCTAAAGTACTCTACGGTCAACAAGTGGCAGAGTTGGATTCTTATAAATAGAAACAATAATAACAGGTCTGGCATCCCTAATTTAGAAATCTGAAATCCCAAATGCTCCAAAATCCCAAACTGTCTGAGCTCCAACAAGATTTTCAAAAAGTTTTGGATTTTGGAGTATTCAGATTTTGAAATACTCATGAAGTCTATGCAGACACCCTCAAACTGGAAGAACTCCCAACTCACACATTCTGGTCGCAACCAACCTGCAACTGATTTGAGAGCTTACTTCCCCTCACAATGTGTCCAGTACTTCATCTGCAATCCTCCAGCCTGGCCCCGACTCCCCAGTGGGGTTACCTTATCCTGTAGGGCTGTGCTGAGTTCCTTCTCCAGATGGGCCTGCTTCTTCACCCACTCCCGAGTGGCCTTGCTGTGCTCCTCGGTCAGTTCATTGAGGGCTCCCTGGAGTTGTTGCAGGTTACTGGCAAACTCCCGCAACTGAGACATGAAAGGGACTCTTGTCACCCAGGCAGGGTCCAACTGGCATGGCCACTGCCATCTGCTCCCTAATGCCCAGGGACTGGTGCCTCCACGCGCACCCCCATATCAATTACGATGAATCCTGTTGCTAACTCAGGACTACACATCAACATTTAGGGTTATAACCCAGTCCTCTAGCAACAGTCAATTATGGGATGAGGAAAGTGGCACAGTATCAGGTATCTGGAGAGACTGAAGCCTGAGCTAGGTTCCAGGAGTTCCAGGAATTCTTAACCCTCTTGGAGAGCCCTCTAGACCACCTCAGCCCTGAGGGTCTCTATGCATGGCCCAGTCCCTCACCTTAAAGGACAGATCCCCGTTCTCCTCAGAAAGCTGGTTAATCTTGCGGTCCATCTGGCCCTTCTCTGTCTTCAGGTCCTGGCACTGCTTCAGAGTCTCATGCAGCCGCAAGGTGAGGCTGCCAGAAGGGAACAGTGAGGGAAGGGTGGCCCTGACTGGGGCCAGGGAGGCTGGGAGCTAGAAAGAAGGCAGGGAGAGCTCTACCTCTCATTCTTGCCTCGCAGCTCCTCAAGCTCCCTGGGCTCCAGAGGGCTGGCTGCCTGCTTCTCGTTCAGCAGAGCAAGGCGGTCAATGCGCTGCTGCATCATGGATATCTGTGCATCTACCCCAGAGCGGGGAGGAGAAGGGGGGGGGTCAGCACAGAACTGCAGGAGCAGGGACAGCGAGAAGGGGACATGTGGCTATGGGAATGGGAGCTTCCAGGAAGTCAGCCTGACCCTTAGCCTAAGGCTGAGCTCTAAACTCCAGGGCAAGCAGAGGGGAAACATGGGAGGAGAAACCCGTCACTCAGAGCTTCCCAGATGTAAACCCCAAATGCTGCCTCACATCCACAGCATGCCAGGCACCCACCCTTCTCGGTGAGGAGCTTGCGGTGCTCAGCCAGCTCCAGCTCCAGCTCATCTCTATTGTTTCTCTCATCTGCAAGCTGCTTCTTCAGCCGTCTCATCTGGAACTGTGGGGTCTGCAGGATGTCACCCATGGGAGAGGCTGGAGAACCTGAGAGGAAGCTGAGGAAGGAGATGACCCAGAAGCCAGGGTAAGAGCCTAAGATCGGAAGCAACCAGCAACAGCCAAGGATGGGGAGCAGGGGTTGATGGCCGTTAGCACTGCCCGGGAGGCCCAGGTACCTGGGTTCTGTCTGCAGTGCTATCTCGTGCCTCATGACAGGACCTGGAGAAAACTCCTTCTCCCTTCTCCATGCCTTAATTTCTTTGCTGGGCGTGGAGGGGGGGGGTAGATATTCTCCTTGCCTCTGCAGAGCGGCACTGAAGGAAGGACTGCCTTAAACAGGGTACTGCCTTTGAAGGAGGCTGTCTGCCCACGACAGATCCCAACCAGTTTGCCCAATTAGTACTGGGTCAGATAAGGAAACCCCAGATGGACAGCATGCTCCAAACACCCCAATGATGTGAGAGACTTGGCCTCCAGAATGCAAGGATTTGAGGACTGAGTGGATGCTGAGGCCCCTCCCAGAAAAGGCCCAGGACATACTTGTTCCCACTGGAAGAGGAGGCAACCTTCTGTAGCTCTAGGAAGTGAACCTCCCTCTTGGCCTGGTGGCTGGGTGGGGACAGGTCTTCAGAGAAGGTACTGGAACAAGTGGAAGAGACAGGAACTAGAGATAAGGAGCAGACAAACCAAGAAATGTTAGTAAGGGGGGTGAACACCTTAGCATTACTATGCCATGTGAGAACTTGCCTTAGTAGGTGCGACTCTTTAGACACTTTTTTTTGTTTTTTTGGGACAGGTTTTCACTATGTAGTTCAGGCTGGCCTTGAATTCACTATGTAGCCTAGGCTGGACTTGAACTTGTGGCGATCCTCCTGCCTCAGCCTCCCGAGTGCTAGGATTACAGGCGTATGCCACCACACCTGGCTGACTCTTTGGATACCTTATATGTAAACTTCAGAGGCAGGTACTAGGCAGAACCTGAAACATGGTGTCTGGGTATCCTGAGGTCAGGGCCCCTAACCACAATCAAGTGCAGGGATTCCATGTTCATAGGGTGTCAGTGCTCAGAAAGAGCAGAGACAGCATTCTCCATGCTCTGAAAATGGACCAGGTACCGTGCTTTTCCTTCAACTCTGCGCTGCAGAGGCAGCTGAGAGCCCTGCATGGGATCTCACTGCAGCTCCCAACAGCCTGTGTCAGAGTCACTGGCCTCTTTCCAGAGCTGTCTGTCTGAACCTTTCACAACCCGTGCACCCTCTTTCTCAAGACCTCGTCCCTCTGTTCCCATGATCACTTCTGTAGGACACTCCCACCTCTCATCAGCGAGCTCCCTTCTGCTCCCACCCTCTGCCCCCTTGAGATCTGATGGGGCCTCCTCGCTCTGCTCATGGTGCCCACGGTGTCAATGGCTACCCACAGGATGATCCGCAAGCCCGTGTCTGGCCCAGAGCCCTCTCCCACACTCTGGACTCACATCCCCAACTGAAGGTCTTATAAACCTGAATACGAGGAACATGAAATTCAACAGCCAGCAAAGAATCTGCCCAGATCTGTGCCTCAGATTCCTATCACATCAGCTGACCTCCTGCTCACTCGGCTGTGCTGCCAGCCAGATGCTCTGCAGGTTCCGCACTCAGATGCCTTATCCTACTTACTGGTATATGTGTCTGTTTCCCACAGAGAACATGCGCTTCATGAAGGGAAAACCTTTTCTAAAGACTCCATATTCCTAGATTTTAAGACTAGAGTCTGATTATTTTAAAATCTGAAAACAGACCTGGGTATGGTGGCCCACACCTGTAATCTCAGCACTCTGGGAGGCTGAGATAGAAGCATCACAACTCTGAGCCTAGCCTAGGCAACTTAGCAACTTAGTCTCAAAATTAAAAAAAGGGAGTGGGGCTGAGAATGTAGATCAGTCTGAAAGCCCTGGGTTCAGTGATTTGTACCACAAGGGGGCAAAAAAAAAGGTGTGTGTGTGGCTGTGTGTGAGAGATCAAGGACAGCCTCACAGCAGACGTGATCACTTACAGACACCCTGCTGAACTACCAGGCAGCAAGAGATGATGTCAACACAGCCTAAGAGTCAACCCCTCCGTTACCCCCTTCCTGAACACCAACTCCGCACCTCATCACAGGGACAAACCCCAGCATGCACACACTCATTCACACACACACCTCTATGACTAGGGTCCCAGCAGTCCCCGCCCAGATGAAGGGATGCTCAGGAGGGTCCCTACTCACCTTTCTGCAGGAAGATCTCTAGGTCCTCAGTAAGGTTCAGCCCATCCTCATGGTCCAGCATAAACTTAAGGATGACCGCTAACTCAGCCTGCACCATGGAGAGAAGAGGGGCATCACTGCGGCGTCAGAGGGGCCTCTGAAGTGACGGCTGAGGGGCTCCATCCAGGCAATGCCCACCCCAGGTTCCCCTCAGCCCCGGAGACCACTGAATCCCGCTCTTCCTCTCAGAGCCAGAGCCTCACGGCCCAACCCAAAGCACTCAGCAGCCCTATGGTCCTTTCCCTCTGCTTCCCCTAAGGATGCAGCCAGGGTCAGACCGAGTCCCTAACACACTTCACTTCCTGCCTTCAGGGAAGGGGCACAGACAGAAAGCTTGTACACCTAACCATGGCGGCCCTGTCCAGATGACCCTTACTGGAGGAAAGGATGAGATAAATGAAGTAACGGAGAAACACACAGACAGCGACACACAGACATGGACACGCATATGAAGACAGAATAATTTCTATGTGTTATCCAAACACATGGGACAATTAAATATGTGTACATAAGAAAGGCCTTAGAAATCTACCCTTTAAACTGAGCAGTTATCTCTGAGAATGAGGTTACTGGCAAGTGTTACTTCCTTCTTTGTGCTTCTCAATATTTTCTAGATTTTTTCTTTAACAAATGGCTGTCATTACTACAACCATAGCTTCTCAGGGAATATGCACTATTTAAAGAGAAAGAAAAGGGGTGAGGGACACCCAGGCTGGGCCTGGGGCAGGGTGGGGCTTACCTGAATCCTATATTCAAACTGTTCCCAGTCCCGGAGGTTTTGTGAGCTCATGGAAGAGTGGTATAAGAGCAGCATGATTATCTAGAAGCCAAATAGGAAGCAGTCACTGAGCAGGGGTGTCTCTTCCCAACGTTTCCACTCAGGGCTTTTCAGGGAACTCTGAGCTATTCCAAAGACTCTTCCAAAACTCCTAGAATTAGCAGTCCCAGGCCACCATCCGTAACAGCCCCAGGATACACTTCATTGTGTTTTACCAAGGACTCAATGCACACTGTGTAAAAAGCTAGTTGCCAGGATGCCTGTATGGCTAAATCCCTGGGGCTCGTGGAAACATGGGTATAAAGCTTTAGGCACCCTGTATAGGAAGGCCAGCAACCCATCGGCAGAGGGCATAAAGTAGACAGAGCTACAAAGAAAAGTATGTTGATCACATGATGAGACCTCATTCCTGCCAGGTCTCCACTGCAGCCCATAGTGTTGGTCTAGAAAACTTCTTTGTCAGATCATGGTCCCCTAGGATCCCTGGGCTCTGGCTCAGGGGGGCAACTGTCTGGTCCTGCTTCAACTTTCAAGAGTCCCAGAAATAAAGCATCCACCATCCTCCTTTGGGTTAACCCAGCCCCCAAGTTTGGTATCCCACAGGTACCTTGGCCAGTTCCAGCTCTGACCCCTCTATCACCTTCTGCACAGACACAAGGCATTCTGGGGAAGAGGGACGTTTTCGATTTTCTGCAATGACAACAATGTAGAAAATGGGTGAACTCCCTGGGAATGACACCTGAGACCATCAGAACACCTGAGTCTGAGAAGCAGACCTACGGTCTGAGAGGACTATGAGAGGCAGGGCTCCTTACTCCTGCAGCCTCTCTCCCTAGCCACACACTTCAGCTCTGGGTCAGGACCCTGCCATCACCTGTCCACTCACCAATTCCCACTCAGCACCACAAAAGGAATCCAGAGGTCACTCTAGAGCAGTGATGGCGAACCTTTTAGAGACGAGTGCCTAAACTGCAACCCAAACCCACTTATTTTTGCCAAGTACCAACACTCCAATTAAACCTGAATACTGAGGTTTTAGTTTAGAAAAAACAACTCACACATTAATATCTTTTGTCTTAAAAGAAAAACAACATGTGTGCCACAGGTTCGCCACCACTGCCCTAGAGTCCTATTCCAAGTAAGGGTCCAGACATCTCTAGCCAAATCAGAGCAGAGTGAATGGGGATTCCTGGCTCTTATGCTGCCACACAGGCTAGGCTCAATTACCAACCTGTTCTATCTAACTGGATTCTCACCTTCCCTATATTCTGTTGAGATGGAGATGGCAGACAGCTCCCTGTGTCAAATGTGGTGATGCTGTGGTCCAAGGCTGGACCAGAGAAGGGGAACTGACAAGCACTGTGCTAGAAGCTTCCAATGTATTCTTATTTAATCCTCCATCAACCTGAAGAGCAATTTCCTTTATCTCCATACTACACACAGGGAGCTTATGTCCAGAAAGGGACAGCAGTGAGCGGGGTCAAGATCTCACCAAAACTGCCTCTGCCCCATGCCAATGACCGAAGCAATTATCTGAGGGAAGTTATCTGGGGAACACTGCTTTCCTTGCAAGGGAAAGAAGGTAACATGGATTCTTCTCTCTCCTCTGGCTCCTCCAAGTGAGGGGAACAGAAAACTAAGGAGACGGGCGCCAAACAGCAACCCCTCTGCTCTACAATGGCTGAGGGGGGCTCCAGCACTGAAGGGACACAATTCTTACATCAACTAGGGCAAAACCCGGGAAGCTGACCCAGCTGTCTGTGTTTCTGTGCTAGGGTAGGAAGCTTTGAACCTTTTCTCCTCCAGACACCCATGAGTGGCTCCTCTGGGCCCCCAAGACCCAGGTGCTAGGTAAGAAAGGTGCTTACTCTGCAGGAAACCACATACAAAGTCCAGTCTCTCTGGTACCGGCTGCTGCAGGATTTGCTGCCCCTCTTCAGTGCCATGGCTAGAAAAAGAGCAAGTATCAGGACCGGAGTATTTAGTGGTCTCTGCCTCCTTGATGACATGCTACTTCCCTCCCCTTCATTGCTCAGTTTACAGAGACCCAGGAGAGAACCAAGTCGCACCCTGGAAGCAGGTGATAAGACGCCCGACGACTGTGTATTCAGCTGGAACTGTGGTGGGGACCTGAGACACGGAGTCCTTCTGGAAAAGGACTCCGCCAGCCCATTTGCAAATATGAAAAATCTCCGTGGGAAGGGGGACAAAAGGGGACAGGTCGCATAGATGAACAGGAAGCTAGATTAAACAGCCTGGAGGGGCTCAACTCCAAAGTGTCAGTTAGCCTGAAAAACATGGCTAGGGTAGAGTGAGAGGCCCATGGAAAGGGAAAACAGGGCCAAGAACTGAAAGAACAGGAGGGAACAAGGCTTTGAAGTGAAAGGGTTCGCACACTAGGCTGAGGACAGATGGCTAAATGCTCCTAGTGGCGGGGCCAGGGGCACTCATTCTTGATTGGTGGCCTTGGCTTGTGCAACTGGAGAGGAGGGAGGCAGCAGAGGGCGCTCTCACACAGCCAGGGCCCAGCCCTGGGTGCGCGCCAACTGCAGTTCATTTTCAGAGGTGACTATCGCTTTATCACTGGAGTAGGTGAAATTACACTTCAAGTTAGAAAGCAGGCTGCTCTAATAGAGCTGCAGCTGGGATAATGATTAAAGGGACCTCAGCCTCTCAGAACCTGAGCCCTCAAGTCTTAAGGAACTTTCTGGAGGGCAGCACAGGCCCTACCTAGAACCTTCCTATACCACAGGCATCCTGTCAGGCCCAAGGAGCATCCAAGTCGACATTATGCATTTCCCCTCCACTCTGCGCCCCATCTTGAGTGTCGAGTGTGGCAAAAGCTTCCAAGCAAAGCCAGAGTCTTGAGGAGGCGCGAATTTCACAGATTCCTGCATGAGCCTTCTTCCCTGCCTACCCACAGCTGGGAATGTAGGGACTGTTGGCCTCAGTGTACTCCATTAGAGCATTCTCACGTTAAGTGAGTGGGAAAAAAAAAATGCTGGGTTAAATGAAAATGAACTTTTTCCTCTTTCCCTCCCTCCCTATCTTTTTGTTTTTTGAGGCAGGGTCTCACTATGCAGTTCAGGCTGGGCTTGAGCTCGATATGTAGCCCAGGCTGGCCTCGAACTTGCAACAATCCTGCCTCAGCCTCCCAAGTGTCAGGATTACAGGCATGCACCACCACGCCCAGCCCTCTCTTTCTTTTTGACAGTTCTAAGGATGGAATCCAGGCCCCTGCACATGCCAGCCAAACACTTTAACACTGAGCTACATCACCATCCTAACCCTATACACACTCTCTTTTTTAAAGGTTTTTAGATAGAGTCTGATTAAGTAGCCCAGAATCCCCCTGCCTCAGCCTCCACAGCAGCTGATATTACAGGTGTGCACCACCAATCCCTTCCTCTTCCTCTCTCCTCTCTCTCAGTACTGGGGATCAAACCCAAGGCCTTACATATCAAGTGGAACATTTTCTAAAGAGGATATAACATACAATATTCTCTAAACCTGTTTGATAATAGGCCTCTCCAGAACTCTGGTGTAAATAAAATTACACGGAATATGCTCTGGAAAGTGCTAGTCCTAGAGAAGTCCAGGCCATCCTCAATACCATGTTCAGGTCTCACCTGTCAGGAAGCCGCCCAAAACAACTGCAGGCCACACCTCCCCCACCTTTCTCGAGTCTTCCCACAGCACTCAACACAACGGCACCCCACACAACTACCCGCTCCCTCACTGCGCTCGCAGAAGTCGAGGCTCAGCACAGATGAGCCAACTGGCAGCTGCGGGGTGGTCTGTACTGGGAAGAGCGGAGGTCAGTATCAGTAAGATGACTGCCAGGGCTTCAGGGTTCCTGGCAATATGCCTCCATTCAACTTCGCTGTTCAAACCTCACAGCTACCAGAGATGAGACCACCTTTTGCCTTAGACAGTTCACACGCAGGAGAACGAGGAGGAAAACTGTCAGAGGAATTATGCCAATGTATTTTTCCCAAGGAACCCAGCAATGTTCCATTCCCACAGCTTCTACCTGCCACCAACCCTGCCATGCTCTTTGCTTTCTCTTGAAGATGAGGCTTCTGATTTAGGTTAGCACCAGCAGCAATAGAAAAATGCAATAGTTAGAATATATTAATCCAAAAGGTCTATTTTTCTAAATCTGCACTGTCTTAAATCTGAGACGGAGGTTAGGGCTGACCAGGGATTTCAATAGGTCCTACTTTCAAGTTTCTCACCCCTTAGGCACATTATACCTGGTTGCTTCACTTTTAGTTTTTTTTTTTTTTTTTTTTTTTTGTGGGTACCGGGGGACGACCTCAGGACCTCGCGCGCCAACAGGCACCCGTGCCGCTGAGCGATATCACCGGCCCCTTTTTCGTATGTGGGATCCGGGAGTCGAACTCGGGCCTTCGCGCTTGCAAGGCAGGCGCTTAAGCCGCTGAGCCATCTCACCGGCCCTTTTTTTTTTTTTTTTGAGATAGGATCTGGCTATGCAGTCTGCGCTGGCCTTGAATGCAGGAATCCTCCTGCCTCAGCCTCCTGAGTGCCGGGATTACAGGTGTGTGCTACCATGCCCAATGTCTCTCTTTTAGTGATGTTAAAATTGAACAGTGAGCGGGGAGTGGTGGCACATGCCTGTAATCCCAGCACTCGGGAGGCTGAGGCAGGAGATTCTCTGCAAGTTCAAGGCCAGCCTGAACTGCATTGTGAAACCATCTCAAAAAGACAAAAAGGGGGCCGGTGAGATGGCTCAGCGGCTTAAGCGCCTGCCCAGCAAGCGTGCGGGCCCGAGTTCGACTCCCGGAACCCACATACGAAAAGGGGGCCGGTGATATCGCTCAGTGGCAGGGGCGCCTGCTGGCGCGCGAGGTCCTGAGGTCGACCCCCCGGTACCCGCAAAAAAAAAAAAAAAAAAAAAAAAAAGACAAAAAGGGCCAGTGAGATGGCTCAGCAGCATAAGCTCCTGCCTGGCAAGCACGAGGTCCTGAGTTCAACTCCCAGTACCCACATATGAAAAAAGGGCCAGTGATATCGCTCAGCGGCACGGGCTCCTGCTGGGCAAGCACGAGGTCCTGAAGTCGACCCCCGGTACCCACAAAAAAAAAAAAAGACAAGAAAAAAAAATTGAATAATGAGCTAGGTACTGCCAATCTAATGGTTTCACCAGCCACTGATAATAGACACTAGGATCTACCACTTCATCAGGGTTTGCAAATCACTGATTTATAGGTGGTACACATCCCCATGTATGAAGCATTCTTGCAAAAAAGAAAAAAGCCTTAAGCTAATCAGGCTTAGATCTAATTATCAGCTTATTGGCAATAAGTAGAACAATTTAAGCAGCACCATGATGAAGTAATTCATAAAAGTCAGGATTTAGGAATTTCTACAGGATTTCTATGGGATCAAAATAATGGGATGAGGTGGCAATGGGTAGAAAGAGATAAGCAGAAAGCAAGACTGGTGTGAGGAAATGAGCCTGAGATAAAAGACCTTGAACACCAGGATACAGATTTTAGATTTAATTGTACTATTAATGAAGAATAACTGAGGTCTGAAGAGTTGCTGAAATGTCACAATGAAAGCAGGATTTGAGAAAGACTCTTGAGATCACGTACACAGGAATGGACGGGAATGAGGGCAGATTAGAGAAGGACGAGGCCGCGAGGGCCTGGTGTCAGAATGAGGCAGAAGTCTTCTGCAGGACAAATGGGAAGGACAGTGACCTATTAGAAATCAATACCAAGGAGGGAGAAATTCAAGGTGATGCTGAGATGTCCTGCCTGCATAACTGGGAAAGAAAATGGTAGTGTCTGCACCAAAATGAAAGTAAGAACAGAAAGTAAGGCTGGTGCTGGTCACAGCTATATGAAGTTTTAAAAAACCCTGTAAGACACCCCATTATCACCACGCATATTTCAAAAGACACCAAAAGCTGGCATGCGCCTGCAATCCCAGCACTTGGGAGCTAAGGCAGGAGGATCGCTGTGAGTTCAAGGCTGGCCTGAGAGATACACAGGAAGTTTAAGGCGAGCCTAACTACATACAAGTGTTGGACTTACCTGTCCTGAGCAACTCAACCCTACTAGACTTTGCAGATAGAGAATGCCAAGAATAGAAACGGATGTAAAAAGAATTAAGATGTATTATGGACATGTACCAACTGCCCATGATGAATGTAATCATTATGTGCTGTGAACATGTACTTAAAAAAAAAAAAAAAGGGTGTGGTGGCGCACCCCAGTACTCAGGAGGCTAAGGCAGGAGGACTGCTGTGAGTTTTAGGCCAGCCGGGGCTACAAAGTGAATTCAAGGCCAGCCTGAACTGCATAGTGAGACTCTGCCTCAAAAAGACAAAAAAAATTTTTAAAAATAATTAAGAAAAGAGACAGACTGCCAACACCATTTTCACTCACTCACCTACTAACCCAAAATCTTATTAAAACCTAATCAATGTCCTAAGCTAGGTGGGGACACAAATGAGACACAGCCCCTGCCTCTGATATATCCAGTTCTAGTATCTTCTTACCAACACCAAGTTGCTCCCTAAGAACGGGTGATCAAATGCTTCAGAGAGATGTGAATCCCCAGCACCGTTTCTAACTGCCATGTATGGCACACACCTTTGACACTTCAGTCTATCCTTGCCCTAGGGCTCAGGGCCTACTGTGCCTTCCTTTAAAAAAAAAGGAAGAAGGGGAAGAAGAAGAACAGGAGGAAGAGGAGGAAGAAAAACAGGGACTCTACTACTAGTCCCCTAATTCCTTATTTTATGACTGGCCTCTAATTTTGCCCATGAGGACAGGGATTTAGCTCAGCGGCACAGCACCTGCCTGGCAAGCGTAAGGTCCTGAGTTCGATTCCCAGTACCAAAAAAAAAGAAAAGTCAGCTTTGTCCTTTCCAATTCCTGAAATTTGATGAACTATACAAAGTAACAAAATTGTTTCCAGCTTGACTGATCTTTCCTTTGACCCAGAGAGGTGTGACTGCCCTGATTTCCACAGAGAAGTGACCTGCAAAGGAAACATGTGCTGAACAACACAGAAGTCAAATAAGAGCTGAGCTAGAATCCTGGCTGCAAGACAATGAGCTTATCAACCTCTAATCAACCTCACAAAACAAGTTAAAGGGGCAGGTGAGAAGCCCAAAAATGTTGTCATGGCTTAGGAAGGGGCACAACTTGACTGCGACAATTCCCTCAAGCATAAGAGCATCCCCTTTCTTACTCCTGGCCTGGAGGCTGCACAAATAGGGCGTAGGAGAGAGACTAGAAATGAGTTGAGAAAAGGTTACAGAAGACTCCTGTGGATAGGTTGGAGGGTGGGGGGCACTGGAGGCCACATGGTGCAAAAGTGAGGACGCCTTTAAGAGTGAGGAAGCCTTGGGCCGGTGAGATAGCTCAGCGGCATAAGTGCCTGCCTGGCAAGCACGAGGTCCTGAGTTCAACTCCCGGTACCTGCATATTTTAAAAAAAAAAAAAAAAAAAGAGTGAGGAAGCCTTCAGATGGGACAAGACTGAATCCTACCCTGCTCAGAAAACCAGAAACTGGAGGATGAGGTCAACGTGTGCTGGCTTCTGGGCCCACCCAGGCTTCTAACATCCCAATCACAGCCAGCAGGCGAGGAAACACAGGACCTGCCCTCCCAAGAGGCTTCCACAGGGTGGCTGCGAGGGGGCTGCATACTCACATGCTGTTAATGATCTTGATGAAGACGCTGCAGTCCTGGAGCTGCGGCATGGCCTCCACAGGGTCAGCCACACGCAGACTGTTCACCTGCGAGCCACAAGGAAGAGCCCAGTGAGATCTTAAGAAACGCCAGAAGCATGCGGTCTGCTCTTCTTCCCAGATGCTGGCAACTCTCCACTCACCGTGAAAATTCCTACTACTGTAGGCTACAGATGAGTCCAGGATTTGTCCTTATCTTTTTTTTGGAACTGGGGATTGAACCCACGACATTCATACTGAGCTATATTCCTAGCCTTTATTTATCTTTTAGTGAGACCCTGTCTCAAAGTCATTAAATTGCCCACGCTGGGCTTGAATTTGTGATCCTCCTGCCTCAGCCTCCTCCAAGATTACAAGCATGCACCACCACGCCATTATTCCAGGACTTTTAATCTCAGCAAAGAACGCTGCTGCACCCATTCATCCAGAGAATGTGCCCCAGTCACAGCCACCTGAAGTGACGCCATCAGTGGCCTTTCCTAAGCTTCAACTGATTAGAACCTATGCTTTCCTAGATGTCCCAGCACCTAGGGCTGATTATACCACTGGGTATAAAATGGATCTGGAAAACTCCACGAGAAACTGCTACCCCTATTCCCTTTAGAGAGAGAAAGGATGGGACAGAGCCTGATGGGGGAAAAAGGAGCTTTACGTGGCCCTCTGTAGCTCTTAAATGTTTACAATGTAACTCACTGTATGTCTTGAATGTCTGTATAATTCTGTCTCTTGAATGTTTACATTATAACTCTCTTGAAGAGTTATATTTGATAGCCCTTTGTAGCCCTTGAATTTTGTGACATCTATTCAAAACTTAATTAGGTTAGACACCCCCATATACAGCTCTAAAACCTTATTAATACATTTGAAAAATTCTTTCCAGCCAAAAAATTTTGAAGGCAGGTGGGAAAAAACAGTGGAAGAGCAATATTCTTAAAAAAAAAAAAAAAAGAAAACGAAGACAAAAGGAGCTGAGAACCCTAAAAACAAACTTCTCAACTCTCATTTAACCCTTTTCTTTATTTCAAGCAGATATCCACCTAAGTCAGTCTCTGCACAAGAAAATTCACCAGAGGTCACATGCAAATGAGTGATACACAGGTTATTCAACAAACACATACAAGGCGTGACTGCAAACTGTGGTGGGTTTAAATAAAGCTATACACATTACAGTAAGACACGTGGCCGTCAATTTCCCTCAAAACACTCCTTACTTTGATGCTCACCCATCCTTCTTGCACTTTCTGAAGCAGTTCTGGAAATCTTTTTTGACTGTCTTCAGCTGCACTGCCATGGCCGCTTTGCTGTTCTGAATAGATTCAAGGGCTTACGTTTCACGGTCATTTTGTCTTTGGGAAGGAGCCACATGTCGAACAGTGTCAGATTCAGATCCGGTGAATCGTGTGGATGAGGATACACCACAATGTTTTTAGGGGCCTGTCCTTCCACTGGATGGCACTCTGGCGGCAGCATTCACATGTTGTATAGACACTTCAGAGAGTGGCAAAAATGACAGAATAGCCAGGTGTGGTGGCACATGCCTGCAATCCTAGATCTCTGGGAGGCTGAGGCAGGAGAACTACAAGTTCAAGCCCAGCCTGGCAACTACATATTTGACTTAGTGAGACCTTGTCTCAAAAAGGACTAGGGACACAGCTCAGTGTAATGGCCTACGGTTCAGTACCCAGTGCCAACAAAAAAAGGGGAGGGGATAAGTTTGTTTGAAACAAGGGAGAGTACTTTGAGGGGAATTAACGGCAATGTGTCTTTCATTGTAATAATTTTTTTGTTCTTTTTTGTTTTTGTTTTTTTTTTTTTTTTTTTTTGGTTTCTTCGAGACAGGGTCTCACCATGCAATTCAGGCTGGCCTTGAACTATGTAGCCTAGGCTGGCCTCGAACTCGCAGCAATCCTCCTGCCTCAGCCTCCTGAGTGCTGAGATTACAGGCGTGTGCCGCCACGCCTGGCTGTTTTTTTTTTTTTCTTTTTTTTAATGTGGGTACCAGGAGTTGAACTCAGAACCTCACGCTTGCCAGCAGGCGCTTATGCCACTGAGCAATATCATCGGCCCCTTTTTTTTCCCTTATGTGGGTACTGGGAGTCAAACTCAGGACCTCGCGCTTGCCAGGCAGGTGCTTATGCCACTGAGCCATCTCACTGGCCCATGTTTTTTTTTTTTCACTGTAATAAACTTAAAAAATTTTAATATTTGCTGTATTTTTTATCACCCCCTGTATAGTCAACTTCTACAGAAAAACTTACAAACTTAGGAATGAATTCCCCAGGCACTCAAATTCAGAAGGAGCCTGGGCTGAAGTTCACTTCTGTACTACCAAGGGAAGGAAGGGTTTGGTAATTAATTAAATACATATGCACCACGAAGAGGGGAGAAAGGCTTCAGTGATGTTATTTTTAAGAATTTAATGGTTATATGCAAATAACTAGATTCTACTGCTCAGAAATGTGTTCTTTAAAAACCAACAGGGCACTAGGACTGGTGGCACACACCTGTAATCCCAGTGCTCAGGAGGCTGAGGCAAGAGGATCATCATAAGTTCAAGGCTAGCCTGGGCTACTTTGCGAGTTCATGGCCAGCCTGAACTACGTAAGACCCAGTCTCAAAACAACAAAACAAACAAAAAACAAACAACAAACAAACAAAAATCATCAAATGGGCTACAGCCTCATGTCACAGCGCATGCCTACAGTCCAGTCACTCTGGAGGCTGAGGAAGGTGGCTGGGTTGAACTCAGGAGTTCAAGGCCAACCTGGGCAACACAGCGGGATCCCATCCCAAAACAAAAATAAAATCCAACATATCAAACAAAAAGCCATACCTGGGAGCCCACAGATAAAAATTTTAGGCCTATCTCCTTTACTAACCTTCCAGAAGCTTTTGTTAGCAACTATATTTCTGTGCCTATTTTCTCCCTAAGTTCTCTACTTAAAAGGACTAGTCCATGCCGTTTACAAAGTAATTTTAAGCTATCCTTTAAGACAAAACAAAGAAAAAAAAACACTACCACCTCTTCCTACTTATGCTATTTTAATTCACTCACTGTTACTTAGCATTTTAATAATTTTTTTTTTTTCCAGTACTGGGGACTGAACCCAGGGCCTTGCGTTTTACTACTGACCTGTATAACTCCAGCCCTTGATGAAATTTTTTTCAGTCTTTTTTCCCTAGGTAATTTTTTAAAAACAATTGTAATTATATGTAGTGTATATTCTACACTATTCTTCTCACTAACGTAACGGAAACCTTTTTTTTTTTTCTTTCCTTTTTTTTTTTGGAGATAGGGTCTTGCCTTGTAGTTCAGGCTCAACTTGAGCTCACTACGTAAGCCCAGGCTGGCACTGAACTCAAGGCAATCCTGCTGCCTCAGCCTTCTGAGCGCTGGGATTACAAACGTGTGCCATCAAGCCCAGCTCAGAAGCCATTTTTTATACAGTGCTCATAGTTTCACTTTAGCCTCACAGCTTGTTTAAACTGAAAAAACCCTTTATACTTTAATATAGTTTATTACAACTTTTGAGAAAAGTATGTAAGGATTTGCTGTTAAATAAAACTAGTCTTTTTTTTTTCTTTTTCTTTTTCTAGTACTGGGGATTGAACCCAGGGCTTTTACACTAAGCTACATCCTTGGTTTTTTAAATTTTGAGACAGGGTCTCACTAAGTGTTACCCAAGCTAGGCTTGAACTTGTGATCCTCCTGCCTCAGCCTGCCAGAGTGCTGGGATCACAGACCTGGTGTGTGCCATCACACCCGACCTAAAACTAGTCTTATGTCTTATTTGCTGTAAGAGAGTCACTGTAGGGACAAGTTTAGGACCTAAATAAATACACAAACTAATCTACGTAAATCAATATGGCTATAGGCACCCCCAGTATTCATGGTTTTCCCCACTGAACTAGAGACATAGCTCACTGGTCTCCTGTAATCCAACCAGCCTTTTTGCAGGAGGAGAGAAAGTAGAAAGAAGAAAAGACAAGGTTTCCAATACAGATATAAAACACTGGAATGCAATATAAATATAGAAAAGCAGTTTTGGGTTTTTTTTTGTCTTTTTGAGACAGGGTCTCACTAAACAGTTCAGCCTGGCCTTGAACTCACTTTGTAGCCCAGGCTGGCCTCAAACTCGCAGTGATCCTCCTGCCTCAGCCTCCCAACTGCTGGGATAAAAATGCCAGTTTTAAACTATACAACTGAACATTGTGGTAATTCAGAGATTGAAGTCTATGGGTGCACGTTTTATACATTAAACAAAAATCTAAAAGATTTTGATATCAGCAAAGGCAACCTGTCTTATCAAATCCAATCTATTTGAAAATTAAAAATGCATTTCCTTTAAAATATTTTCCTGCTGGGCATGGTGGCACATGCCTGTAACCCCAGCACTGTGAGAGGCTGAGGCAGAAGGACAGTAAGTTCGAGCCCAGACAACTAAGAGAGACTATCTCAAAATAAAAAATAAAGAGGGCCGAGGATGCAGCTCAGTGCAAAGGCCCTGGGTTTAATTCCAAATACCACCAAAATACACAAAAACAAAGCAACAACAACAAAGTATTATTAAGATACTATCCTAAATGGCTTTTGTTTTGAGTTACTGGGGTTTAAAGGCAGGGCCTTCACACCAACGTATATCCCCAGACCTTTTTTAAAATTTTAATTATTTTAGAAAAAAGTTTTAAAAATTATTTTGGGACAGGGCCTTGCTAAGTGGCTAAGTCACCCAGGCTGAGCTCAAAGTTGTGGTTCTCCTACCTCAGCCTCCCAGAGTTTTTGGATTATAGGTGTGTATCACCATCCCGCTAAATGGTTTTATGTTATGTATGTGCACGCTAAATGTTTCTTACATGCATTATCTCATTATCCTCATAATAATCGCATAAGGTATTACTGCCTCATTTGTTTATTTTCCCATTTTAAAAATAAGATGCTGAGAAGCTAACTTGCCCTGGGCCACACCGGGGCCAGAGCTGTGATTCTAAGCCGGCTGGCTGACCTTAAGACCAATGGTCATCATGATGCATTCCATGGCCTCTTCTGTTTGTAGCCTTAAATGCTCAGTGCTCACTATTATTTTCTCACTGGCCATTGTCTTGGGGGAAAATATATGAGAAACTTAGGATAAGGGTTTTGGTGAAGTAATCAAGCAGGATGCTGGAAGTACAAAGAAACAACAGTAAATAACGAGAACCTTATCCTAAGATTAAAGGCCACTGAAGACCAAAGTCCCTGGCAACGTTGGTCACTAAAGTTCACAACCATCCCTTAGTGAGAAATGTAGAGTGCAGACGAAGACGGATTTCTGTTCTGCCCTGTGGCCGCCCTTCCCATGGCCAAAGGGAATACATTACATACCTCAGAGAAGCCTCTGCTGAGCCACAGAAATAGAGACACACATTACTCTGCTAAGCTATATAAGCAGAGACGTGCTAAGCAGACACAGGTTTGGAAATAATAAAAGTTACAAAACAAGAGGAAAGGCAGTGTTATTCACTTAGGCTGGAACTGAGACTTCACATAGCCCTGGCTCCTCGAAGACTCTTCTCCTGCCCCTCTCTAGCTTCCTGGAGAAGTACCGCAGAGAAGAAAGGAAGCTACTCACCCAAGAGAGGAGTGCAGCTGCCCGGGTGGCATGAAGCGTCATCTTGGTGAAACCAGACTGTCGCCCCAACACACCTACAACCCAAGAGAGGAAAAAGAGCAGATAACTGTATCAGATACCTGGACCGAGGAGTAGAGGGAAAACGGTTCCATTTACCAGTTCTGAACACTTAAATAAACCATTCCTTCACTCTTCTTAATCTACCAAGGCAACATGAAAATGCTAAGAGAGCTCAGAATACACACGAAAATTATTATAAATCATACCAAGTCAGGACTGACATGCATTTAAATTCACCATCCACAAGCTTCCATGAAATCTTTCAGTTCATGGAAAACCACATTCAAAGTTGGTCTTCAACTCTGCTTTTTTGGAGATGGTGCCCTTAAACATAATCCAAATATGGTTTTTTGGACAGAACTGGGTCTGAATACTGATTCCATGTGATCACGGTCAGTGACTTTTACATAACCTCTTTTAGTCTCAGTTTCTTCATCTGCAAATGGGATCCATACATACTTCTCTGGCTCACTATGATACAAAAGACAGATCACATAGTACAGTGCCTGTCACATGGCAGTTACTCGGTATGACCACTGTTCTCAAGTAGAAAGATTAATTTCTAGCTCTTTGTGCTAGTACCCAAATTCTAACTAATAACAACCAAGTCCTTGCTGGACATGGCGGTGCATGCCTGTAATCCCTCCACTCAGGAGGCTGAAGCAGGAGGACTGCCACAAGTTCAAGGTTGGCCTGGACTACATAGTAAGTTCAAGGCCACCCTGAGCTACATAGCGAGACCCTGTCTCAAAAAAACAAAAAACAAAACAAAACAAACAAGCGAAACAATAATAACGACAATAAAAAACTAAGTCCTTGGGGAAACAGCTCCAACTTCTGGATGTTTTATATCTTCCACAGAAATGTCAAACCCAAACCAAGATCTCTGGATGAGACCAAGGCTAATTCTGGAGGAGATTCCAGGGGGGCATGTAGTGAATGATCAGGCATTTGTCCTAGTATTCTAACCTTCAATTTCCTTTGCACTGGGAATATGCCATCTGTCTGCCAACCCACCCATGGGATCACAGACTTGATGAGTAAATATTCCCGAACCCTCCTAACATCCCCTGTAACTCCCACAAATCTCCACAGCACACTCCATCCCCACCACTGGCCACAGGGGCCCAGTCTGTCACTATCCTAGGAAGAGGAACAAAAGTGCTAAGAGCCACGTCACCTGTAAATCTCCCCACATATCACCATTTGCAAAATGCAGGTTATGTGGAATCAACATTTGCTCGTGCCTGCTATATGCAAAGTGCTGGAGATAAAGACACCATTCTTTCCATAAGGTGCTCACTGTCAGATAGGGGAAAGAGATACACTAATCTGATAATTTATTCCCCATCATCTCTTGTTACTTCCTATCCAAGTGTACTCTGCTTGTCAACCAACCAAAAGGTTATTTTCTTAGTCCCTAATATATTCATTTTGTGCTGGAAGCCATGTGGAAAATCAGAGAACATGTGGCCCCTGCCTTTGAGAGAGGTGAGGAGAAAAATATGTGAATCACTAATACAAGAAAAGAGTTAAATGTTAAATATAACTAGATGCTAATTATAATGAAATGATTCCTGACCCTGCAAACCCAACATGATTCCACTTGTTGTTACCAACGTCACAATTTTGGAAATGAGCCAATTCACCTGGACTTTGGCAGGAGCAAGTGAAATGGTTAAATGAGATCTCAGGAGGGCAGAGAAGCTAAGGGGCCCATGTGTTCCTCAGTCCTGAATGATTTTCCCAAGTATGGACTATCTGTGGGCACTGCCTGCCTAGCCTTTGGGGCCGGGCCAGGATGAAGGCAGATGACCTCAACTACTGCACTGAAATAAGACTTTTCTGCCTGGCCAGCCTAAAGCTACAGAGACCATGCTTGGGTGAAGAAGGCAACTGCCAAATTCTCAACTGGGCTTCTTTTTTTAACGTCTCTGGAGCTATTCAATAACAAGGGAAGTGTAGCCCAGATCACCTCCCATAATCTTATCCTCACTGCTGCGAATCTTCAATGCTAACAGATTTGTAGGCCTCTGATGAGAACCAATATTTCAATCAGAAATTTGGGGGGTGGGAGTGGCTCAGTGGTCAAGCATGCATGATGCCCTGGGTTTGTTCCCTCCACCCCACCTCCACAATTTTTTTCCTTTTGTCATACTAGGGACGGAATCCAGGGAGCACTGAGCTATGTTCCAGCCTTTTTAAATTTTTATTCTGAGAAGGGTCTCACTAAGTTGCCAGGCTGGGTTCAAACCTATGATCCTCCTGCCTCAGCCTCCCAAGTAGCAAGGATTACAGGTACCACCATGCCCAGCAAAAAAAATTAAAAATTGCAACCAGAAGTAGCTCTTTTCCCCTCCGAGAGATTCCACAGCTGTTCTGCTAAAAACAACCTGAGGTTTAACCAACCTCTTTTCTTCATCTGAGAGGCAGAATGTACCACCTTTATATCCTCCCAGGAGAGCCCGTTTAGAACTAATTCCACTACTCAAAACAACTTCACGTCAAGGCCCAATGCTTTTTTTCACACTCCCTAGGCACAGAAATAGGAGGAATCCAACACTCAACTGGAGGAACTCCCTACAGACTCTGTCATCAGAGCCCACAAAGGGCTACTTCCTCAGAGACAGGACACCAAGGAGAGCAGCACCAGCACAGCACGGCCATTTGCTGGTACTGATGGCCGTTCAGGATGACAAATGACTGAAGTCAGTGGCACAGCTAATGCTCAGTACTAGGACTACAGCTTTAAGCATGCCTTGGCTTGGAACCCAAGGGCTCCCAGCCAGAGCACCATCCTCCCCACCCTCCCCCTGAAATCTGAGGCAGGCCCCACCCAGAAGACTGGGTGATGGTAATGGAAAAACAGATCCCTGGGATTGCAGCCTGGAATCATTTCACAGAAGGATCTGCTGAGATCCACTCCAACTGAATCAGGCACCCCTCTCAAGTGTCCAATCAATAAACAAAAAACTGAAAGTCCCAGAAGGTAAGCCAGACCCTGAAGGTATCTTCAGAGTCCCCACCTACCTGGTTCTTTGGGGGGGGGGAAGCCCCCACAATCCAAAACACAGTCTTCCTAGAGCTAGTAAGATATCCTCTCCCTGGTCCAAAAAGGACTGACACACAGAAGCAGCTGCCTTGTAAACTTAAGGCCCTGCATCCTCTTTACATTTCCCAAGCTGACAAAATGCAGCTCTCCCACATCAGGACCAATTCCCACATTTACAGGAATCCCTCTGTTTCCAGAAAAAAAAAGTATCAGCACAAGGAAAGTGACACTCAAGAAAAGCACAACCACCTTCCCTGTACCCTCTCTGGATCTTAAAGAGTTAAAACTGAGCCTTGGTTTCCTACTGGGGCTGAAGCTAATGCAAACCACCTGCCCAGATGCAAGGACCAGAGCCAGCGGGTCAGGTTGCTGAGCTCTGGGGTCTGTTCTGAAAAAGCTGCAGTTTTAGGAAAGCCAAGTGATAGGTTAGAGTCTGAGCTGAAGCAGCACTGCTCTCCACGCCCCGCCTCCAGCCTGGATGCCCGCTCGCCTAGAAACTGCCTCTTAGCCACCTACTGCCTGCCTGAACACTACCTTACCTGAAGATAATACCAATGTGACCTTTGGTCTAGAGAGCTGCTAAACTGTACTGATCTCAATTCATGGCCCTCTATCACTGCTAAACCCCCATTCGCTTAGTGCTACCTCCCACTCCCAGAACTTCTGGACTACACATGCTCCCACCTCAAAGGATTCTTCCAGGAACTCCACCCCCCTCTCTTACTAGATGGTTCCCAGGCCCACAGACTCACAGCTAAGAAAATGGCTGTCCCATCTGCGCATCCAGGCTCAATGGCAAACTTAGCACCACTCACCCTGAAAACCGACACAACTATAGCCAAAGAATTCCATGCCCTGTACCCCTCTCTAAAAGGGACCCTCCCCATCTAAGAATGGTCTGTGTCCAAAGAAAAAATACTATAACCCTGGGGCTCTTCCTCCAACTCTAGTAAGGAAAGGTTAGGAGATGCAGGCAAGCAACCACCCAGACTTCATCTGGCAGGTTACCCCTGCCAGAGGGACCCAGCAAAGGCCAAGCTATGGCTGATTTGCCTTCAAAACAAAACAAAACAAAATATAACACAGCTTGGCAGCAGTGGCTTGTGCCAGTAGTCTCAGCTACTGAGGCTGAGGGGGAGGAAAGGACTGCTTGAACCCAGGAGTAGTTTCGCCAACCTGGACAACACGTCAAGACTTGGTTTAAGAAAAAAAAAAAAAAGGGCCGGAGAGATGGCTCAGCGGCTTAAGCGCCTGCCCGGCAAGCGCGAGGGCCCGAGTTCGACTCCCGGAACCCACATACGAAAAAGGGACCGGTGATATCGCTCAGTGGCACGGGCGCCTGCTGGCGCACGAGGTCCTGAGGTCGACCCCCCGGTACCCACAAAAAAAAAAAAAAAAAATAACAGACATGGTGGTGCACACCTCTAATCACAGCACTTGGGAGGCTGAGGCAGGAGGATCACTACAAGTTTGAGGACAGTGGGCTACAAAGTGATGAGATCAAACCCAGCCTGCCAGCCTGAAATACTGGTAGGTACCTAGTGAGACCCATCTCAAAAATACTAAAAACAAAAAACCCACAAACAAAACAAAAAAACCTAAAACTTTCCAGTGCACCACCTGGCTTGCAGAAGGTAAAAGGCCACAGGATTAGCAGCTCTACAAGAAGTCATGGAGGGAAAAACCATCTTTTTCATCCCCTGGGGAGTCCTGAGCAGACTGGTGCAAGTCCAGAGAGTTTCTCCACACTCCAGAGGTCGGGACACACCAGCTTGCTGAACGTATTCCTTGGGCCCTCTGAAGAAACTAGGTTTGGGCTCAGGGCTCACCCTCTTCACACAGACCACCACCCTTTGAAGAGATTGGCCTTTGTAGAGTTTGGCCCGGAGCCCCGAGGCCCTGGAGAGAAACAAGGGAGAGGGTGAAGAGAAAACCAAGATTCCAGTTTTCAAAAATGGCCTCGGCCGGTGATATGGCTCAGCGGCATAAGCGCCTGCCTGGCAAGTGCGAGGTCCTGAGTTCGACCCCCAGCACCCACAAAAAAAAAAAAAAAAAAAAAAAAAAAAGGCCTTGTGATACCCACTCCATTCCCCCAGTGGGGTTCAGATCTCAAGGCTATGAGCAGGAAGGTTGCCAGACCTGGGGCCTGCAGCCAGAATACTGCACACGGTGCCCCCAGCTGCCCGCAGACGCACACACCGCAGCCCACTCCAGCAGCGCACCAGCACCTACCCCCACCACTGCGTTCCCGCACCCTGGTCCCCACCTGCTGACAAAATGAACCTGTTTTCACCGTCCACCACCTCAAGCACAAGGGGACCGGAAGCCCTCTCCTGAGCCGTCTCTAAGGCTCAAGGGCAGGCGTACATGCTTTCCCTCTCTGAACAAAAACACGCTGACATCTATCTACCCGAGGAGAAAAAAGAAAGCAGTCCTCAGCCCTGAAAGGCGCCAACTCCCGGATGTTGGCAAGCTCTGCTCCCCGCGCCTGTTTCTGTGTTTACTTGCTCTCCCTCTTCTCTCCCTCCCCTTTAAGGATGGTACAGGAAAGGGAGGTGAGAGGGAGAATCCACCCCACCCCACCCCGTCCATGTTTGAACAAAAACCCAAAGAAAGAGCAAGGGAGGAAAAGTCTCAGTGCAGGGGGGCCTTACCAGACTCCTAAAGCCAAACGTATCTACAGGTTTTAATCCGCCATAAGCATTTAAATCTTGAAAGGAGAGGAGGAAGGGGTGGCAGTGGAAAGTAACCCCACACACAAAAGAAAAGTTGTTGGTTTTCTTCTCAGTCAGCCTGGCAGGAGCGATCTTCCTGGCTGACAGCCAGAAGTGCGTCACAGCCAGGAGTCGGCTTTCTTTAAAGGCACAGCGAGCTTCCGCGATCTAGAGCTCAAGCAGAGCAGGGACCTCACAGCGGGGGTGGGGGACGCCCCACGCACTGGAGGGTGGAGGACGCAGGCTGGAAGCTTGGTCCCCAAACAGGAGAGGGCGCACGGGGAGGGGTAGGGCGCACGGGGAGGGGTAGGGCGGGGGCGCAGGCAAAAATCGCTGAAGTGCAGCAGCGGCAAGAGGAAGCCGAACTGCGGCAGGAACACACAAAACGCGTTCCCGGCGGCCGGCCTAACAAACCTGAGGTCGCCGGACACTCCCTTAACGCTTTTCCACCCAGGGCCTAAGGAAGCGGCGGGGGGCTGTCCATCTCCGGCCAGCCGCGGGAGGTTCGGGCCGCGGCCGCCCGAACAGGGCAGGGCGGAAGACCGGGAGCAGGGGCCGTAGGAGCCAGCAGGGCGCAGGCCTGGGACTGGGCGGCTTCCTGCCTGCGCGGGCGGGCGTGTCTGAAGCGCACACAGGCCGCCCGCCCGCCCGCTCGCACACAAAGCGCCTGCCTCCTTACGTGGGCGCCGCCTGCGCGGCGACATGGCCTCCCCCAAGCCCGTTCCCCGCGGGAATCTCTCCAGTCTGTACCTTCTGCGTGGCAAGGCCAGGATGCCGCGCCGTGCCCGCTCCTCCCCCTCGGCCACCCAAACAAGAAGCCCAGGCAGATTCTGGTCCCGGAGCGCAGGCCTACGCTGTCCTGTCTGGTTGCTGCGTGCTATTGTCGACTGTGGAATGGCCGCCAAAACCCCAGCTGTGCTGCCAGAACCTAATCCCCTGTTACGCCAGTATTTGTGGGGAGGGGCCGAGGGGCCAAGGCACGGGACTGAGTTCAGCAGGCACTGGCTGGAGCCCTTAACAGACACAGGCACTGGGACCCATCGGCAGAGTCTGAAAGCTCTGCCTCCCCTACAGGGCCGGAAGAAAAGATGTCTGACTCTTCGAAGACAAAACCACAGCATTTCCACCCACCGAGAAGAGACCTTCGGAGGCTATGGGAGAAGCCCATCAGACAGTTCAAAAGAACCCCCTCTTATACCGCAAACGTTTACTGAGCACCTACTACGTGCAAAGCCCTGCTACAGAACATTGGAGGGAATATCCAAAGATAAATTTAACCCAGCATCTGCACTGAGATAGGTTGTAATTCCACAGGAAATCGGAAATGAACTAAAAAATCATATTTCAAAAGAGTATGTACTAACTTCTACAAAAGCTATAAAAATTCTAAGCAGTTAAGAGCAGGGTAGAGTTGAGAAAATGAAGTGAAATTTTAATCTGGATCTTGAAGTACATAGGTGGAGAGGGAGAAAGAATGTGGAGGAGAACAAAGCAGAAGAGGTGTGAAAGTCGTGGGCAAACAGACTCAAAGGCAGAGTTGAGGTCAGTGTTAGAAAATCTGGAACTTCCAACCAAGGAACCAAATAAGCTTTAAAGTCTATTTAGTTGTTTGTTTTTAACACAGGCTGCAATGTGAGAACTGTGCTCCAGGTTTATTTTGGCACATAAATGAATGAAACTAGCAGCAAAGAGGTGGGGCAGGAGACTGTCCCAATAGACAGAAGATAGGTGATGAGGACGCAGATTAAGAGCAGTAAGAGAATGCAAAGCAGGGGAATGGAGGCACTGAGACCGATAAAGAACTGATAGAAAGCAAAGGGAGGGCTGGGCCCTGTTGTGCATGCCTTGTAATTCCAGCTACTAGAAAGGCTGAGACAGGAAGATTTAAAATTCAACACCCTGTCTCAAAATTACAAATAAACCAGGCATGGCAACCCATGCCTGTAATCTCAGCACATGGGGAGGGGGCCAGAGACAGGAACACTGCTGCAAGTTGGAGGCCAGCCTAGGCTATATGAGTTCAAGGCCACCCTGTCTCTAAATAAATAAATAAATAAATAAATAAATAAATAAATAAATAAAAGTATATAGCTCAATGCAAGGTCCTGGGTTCAATCCCTAGAAAAAGAAAAGGAAAAGAAAGAGCAGATGGAAGAACTGTACAGGGGAGGAAAGTGTGAGGGAAAACATACAGAATCAATCTGAGGAGATGAGGGTCAGAACAAGATAGAAAATGGCAAAACCAGTAGCAGCTAATGCTTACTGTGCTCCTGATGTCCCTGACTGTCTTACTGACCCAATGTGTGTTAATTCATAAGCTTAAACACCCCTTAAGGAAGCAGGCACTACTATCACCCAACTATAGAGACGATGAGGAAAGTGAGCCGCAGAGATTAAATAATTTGCCCAAGGTCTACAACTAGTACATGGCTGAACTCTACCACTTGCTAACTATGTGACCCTGGCAAATAACCTGAGTCTCAGTGTCCCTATTGTACAATAAGGATAAGGACACCCCTGCTGTAAAATAATGAGAATTAACTCAGTAATATCTACAAGGTGCCAGCACCCTTGCTAGCACAAAGTATGCAGTGGGTACTTCACAAAGGTTAGCTGCTAGTTGGTATTTTGGTTTGTTACCACAATTTCACAACAGAGGTTGGCTCATCATTTGTAGGAAAAGCTGGAGAGAATGGTTGCTCCTCTTGGAGCAGAGGACTAAACCCTCAGGATGCCTTCCATCTTCCCAGCAGTCTGTCTCTCAGATTTTATTTTAGGGACCAACTCAAATCCCAGCTCCTCATCTTGAGGGATAAATTAGTTTGTGGGGGACAATCACTCCGAAACTTTCTATGCTATATGTTTATTGTATGTTTGAAGTTATTTTTCATTACCGTATGTGTATCACATTGGGTGATTGGAAAAATGATCTACATTCTGGATTTGGCACTTCTGATGCTTATGTGTATTTGCATGAAAGTCTTATCTTCATATCTAGAATGTAAATTCCTTAAGGGTATAACCTGTTTCTCTGTCTCTCTCTCTGTCTCTCTCTTTCTCTCTCATCCGCCACAGTACCTAGGATACTACAGCTGCTTAAATCTGTACTACTGAACTACATCTGAATGACAGGTTTCCAAATCCAACCTTTGGCCACCAGAGAATGACTGTGGTGCGCTGCGGGGAGGAAGAGGTCAAATGAAGGCACACTGCTACAGAGACTTCCCATAACCCTGCTTTTTCTCCCAGGCCCTGTAGCTGTTCCCACAATATCATCTGCAATCTGTAGTCAGCAAACACAACTAGTAGAAAGGAAAGTTTTTATTCAAAGAAGCACCACAAAAGCAAAGGCAAAGCAAATGCCAAAATTTTTATAGAAAAGCAGTGTGGCAAATACTACTTAAAGACTGACACCATCAACACTCCAGAAAGTATATAGGTGAAAATAGAAGGCTGGCCTGCTAAAACCACTCTGGCCACATCTGGCATTGTATCAGCCCTGAAGCTTGAGAGTCTGGACAGAATTGATACTGTGTCTCACAGTAAGAGGACTCCCCATGCTAGACTGTGCTCTAAACTCAAGGCAACGGAGAGGCTGAATGGTGCTCTGGGACCTCTCTTCCAACTGGCCAAGCTTCTCGGCCAGCTCTTGCTGCCAGCCAGGAAGCTTGGCCAGCTTCTCCAGCCTCCCTCTCCTCTGCCCTTCCTGGGGCTGGGCAGAACTGCCCCAGCCTCTCAGCCTTGCCATGGAGTAGGCAGGCCACGGGTCTCCTGCTGATTCCACATGGCTCCACTCACTGTCCCCTGAAGATGGAGTAGGAGCAAGAGAAGAGAAAAAGAAAAGGGCAAAGCAAGTAAGCAAGGAAGGAAGGAAGGAAAATGGCTAACAAAATTCAAGCAAGTGTTCAGATAGAAGTTGGAGAGGGTAGTATTCAGCTAAGAGCCAAGTGATATTCAAAGGGCTTAGTAATATTCTATCTTCTGAGCTGAATGATAGGTGTATGAGTATTCATTTTATTATTTGCTTAAAACACCAATATTATGGTTCTTAATAAAAAAATTACCATTTGTTTTACAGTTTAAACAAAAAGAGAGAAGGAGACTAATTCCCTTGAGACTGGGAACTGGGCCCCAGTCGTACCTTGTAGAGTCATTTATGCTTCTATCTACACTGACCCCTGACAGGCAGGTCTATAAGGCTATACACTGTCCTGGCTGTGTACAAGAGCTGGGCATGGTGATGCACACCTGTAATCCCAGCACTAAGCAGGCTGAGGCAGGAGAATCACTGAGAGCTCAAGGCCAGCCTGGGCTACATAGTTCAAGGCCAGCCTGAACTGCATAGTGTGACGCTGTCTCAAAAAACTACCAAAAAAGCTGGGTGTGGTGGCACATGTCTGTAATCCTGCCACTTGGGAGGCTGAGGCAGGAAGATCGCCATGAGTTCGAGGCCAGCCTGGGCTACATAGTGAACTCAAGGCCTGCTTGGACTACAGAGAGAGACCCTGTTTCAAAAAACCGAATAAAACAAAACCAAAACCCACCAAAAATGAATAAAATGAAATAGAGATAATAAAAAAAGAGATAAGAAACAGGGAAACTCTCTTGAGATAGAAAAGGGGATCAGGGGAAGGTAGAGGAGAGAGAAGTGTCAAAAATGATCAAGACCAACAAAAGAGATCAAGACATAATATACATACATACTAATTCCGGAAAATAAGTAATTATTGGGGGCCGGTGAGATAGCTCAGCGGCATAAGCGCCTGCCTGGCAAGTGCGAGGTCCTGAGTTCGACTCCTGGTATCCACATATGAAAAAAGGGCCGGTGATATCGCTCAGCAGCACGGGCGCCTGCTGGCACGTGAGGTCCTGAGTTCAACCCCCAGTACCCACCAAAAAAAAAACAGTATTATGTATCACAAACATATACTAATTTTTTAAAACATGGCTGTAGAAAAGACTGGATCTGGAACAGACCCTGCTGGGCTCAAACTGTCTCTCTAACACTCACTACTATTTAATCTTTCTAATTCTCAATTTCCTTTTCTGTCAAATAGGGATAATCATAGTATTTACCTCAATGGGTTATTGTGAGAATTTAAAAAAAAAAAAAAAAAGCTTGGGAAGTGTTTAGCATAGTGCCTGGTACACAGTAAGTGCTCATTAAATGTTAGCTATTAATTACAACAGAACAGCAACAACAGTAATGATAGTCTGTAGGTATTTATTGTCAGGACATCAAGTGGCAGAGAAAAGACTAGAAGGCATTGCATAAGGCTGTTTTAAAGATGAGGAAATTTGAGGCCCAGGAATTAAGTGACTTATTTACATGAGTTAGTCATGTAAGCAGTGAGCTGTCCATTACGTCTCTATGTTATTCTCTATCGCTCTTGAGTAGACAATCATTGAAAGAACAAATAAAGCAAGCACATTCTCAGCAGCTCAAGCCTTATAGTACTTCTTCCTCCTCATAAAATCATCTCTTTAATCAAAATAAATAAATGGCTCTAATTCGAAAGTTATCACGAAAGAATTGTTCTCGGCCAGGCATGCTGGCACATGTCTGTAATCTCAGCTCTAGGCAGGCTGAGGCAGGAGGATCACAAGTTTGATTTCAGCCTGGATAACTTAGTGATTTAGCGAGATCCTGTCTTAAAATAAAATATAGAGGGCCGGTGAGATGGCTCAGCGGGCATAAGCACCTGCCTGGCAAGTGCGAGGGCCCGAGTTCGACTCCCAGAACCCATACACAAAAAAAGGGCCGGTGACATCGCTCAGCGGCACGGGCGCCTGCTGGCGCGTGAGGTCCTGAGGTCGACCCCCGGTACCCACAAAAAAATAAAAATAAAATATAGAACAGGGGGCTGAGGATATATCTCAGTGTGACAGTTCAATCCCCAGTACTGCCAAAAAAAGAAAAAAGAAAAAAAGAAAAACCAAACTGAGGATGAAGGAGCTTTACTACAAACATTAGAGGACCAAAACTCCTCTGAAGCAGCAAACACTGAAAAGAACCCTCTACTAGGAGGGATGGTGGAACACTCAAGGGTGAAGGGAGAGGCTGAAAGGAAACAACACTTCCGGCTGGAGGGCAGCCCCGTTTCAGAAGCTAGGCCTCCAGTTTATTTACCAGCGGAGAGGCCTCATTCTCCCTCTCCAGAGGGTAATGGTTGGTTAATAAGTCAGTGTTGGTAAGCCTGACGCTGCCTGGGAAGAAAAGCAGATGGCAAATCAGAACCCAGAGAGGATTTATTAGAACATTCAAGAGCCCCACTCAGTTCTCCCTTAAGAAGGCCTTTCTGGGCCAGGTGCGGTGGCATGCCTATAATCCCAGCACTTGGGAGCCTGAGGCAGGAGGATCACAAGTTCGAGGGTAGCAATGAATTACATAGCATGACTCTTAAAAAATAAATAAATGAATTTAAAAATTCACCCTGTTTCATTGTCAGAGGAGTAAAATGGCTCTGCCTCTACAAGCAATATATTTGGCACAGGGTTTGCTCACAAACACAGAACTAATGATATGAAGGCAAATTTGTAACTGTAGACTGCCTCAACAGTGGTAGAAAACACACTACAATGAAAACCCCTGGAGGTAAGTTCTAGAGCTAGTCACTCGCTAGCTATGTGCCTCAGAGCAAGTCACTTGCCCTAGCTTGAGCCTCAATAAAGAAGGGGATTGGTTAAATCCTATCTAAAGTAACTTTCTACCTCCAAAAATTTTCATGATTCTTTCCACAGGATACAATTAACAGCAAATAATTTTTTCAAGGAGGGGGAGGGTACTGGGGATTGAACCCAGGCCTTCACACTACACTACATCCCTAGCCCTTTCTTATTTTTTGAGACAGGGTCTTACTACATTGGTAAATTACCGAAGTTGGGCTTGAACTCATGATCCTCTTGCAATAGAACTAGTCTCCTCAGAATCTCATCAAACTATCACCAGTCAGGGTTTCTTTTCCAAATAAATAGCTCTCCTACCCGCAAAAAGGCACTTTGTTTATCATCTTACTGGGTTCCAAGGCCCAAAGTAAGGCACGTATGGCTGCTCGGTTAATACTCTAATGAAAAGGAGGCCCTTGGAAACTGGTAACACCGACTTACTAACCCGGCATATAATGAAAGATGGCTGGTGCTATACTCAAGGCATTGAAAGGCAGCTTTTGGGAATTTTGTTTAACATGGGCATGATAAAACAAGCCTTAAAATTTGAACAGACTTCAAGAATTTAAGGAAGACTCTCTCATACCTCAATTAATCCCCCCAAAGAGCCCTAAGAGACAGGCGTGTTTATCCCAATGTTATAGATTAGAAGCCTAAATTTCAGTAAGAAGAAAATACGGTACTTGTCCCTCAAGGTTAACAGCCATGGTCACAGAGCCAGAACTCAAACATCTAAACTTTATCCAGCACACCTCTCCTCCTATCAAAGCAATTCTGCATTCACTGTTCATACTGTTTCTGCCACAGCTCATGAAAACCACGACAGTACAAATGTCATCCCCATCTTTTTTTTTTTTTTTTTTTTTTGAGAGGGGGTGTGTACTGGGGATTGAACCCAGGGCCTTTTCACTCAGCTACATTCCCTGCCCTTTTTATTTTTTACTTTGACCTAAGGTTTCACTAAGTCACCAAATTGCTCAGGCTGGGCTCAAACTTGCTATCCTCCTGCCTCAGCATCCCAGAGTGCTGGCATCACAAGCATTCGCCATCACACCCAGCTCATTATCCCCATCTCTCTCTTTTTTTTTTTTTTTGGCAGGGGGAGGTCTTTTTGAGACAGGGTTTCAATATGTAGTTCAGGCTGGCCTTGAACTCACTTTGTAGCCCAAGCTGGCCTCAAACTCACAGCGATCCTCCTTGCCTCAGCCTCCTGAGTGCTGGGATTACAGATGTGAGCCACCACGCCCGGCTTCATTATCCCTGTTTTTAAACTTGCTAAGTAACTTGATTTTTTTTTTTTTTTTTGTGGGTACTGGGGGTCGAGCTCAGGACCTCGCACGCCAGCAGGCGCCCGTGCCAGTAAGCGGTATCACCAGCTCTTTTTCTCCTTTATGCGGGTACCAGGAGTCGAACTCAGGACCTTGCGCTTGCCAGGCAGGCGCTTATGCTGCTGAGCTATCTCACCGGCCCAGTAATTTGATTATTACAGGATAAAATAATTCCCACATATCTGGCACCACTGAGAACTGCAGTGCTCTACACAGCAATCTTCCTAGTAACTGAAATTTCCCCATTTAAGGGCTAAGTCTTTTTTTTTAAGACACAAGTTACTCCTTTCTTACAATTAATGAATTAATGAAATTTAATCAGGGATATCCAACTATATAAATAAAATAAACATCTCTCCATACTGTGCTGGGGATTCAAAGATGAATTACACAGTCTTTAAATTCAAGTTTATAATCTCATGGAAGAAAAACACATCTACAACCATAATACAAGGCGCCAAAGAACATGGGCATGGGGAATGCTGAAAGGAAGGTGAGACACTATTAGCAAAGTTAGCAAAATACAACACCTAGTGACTGACCAAAGCGCAATGGAGGCTGGGGCTATAACTCAATGGTAGAGCATCTGCCTGGCATGCTCAAGGCCAGAGAGAGAGACAGACAGATAGACAGGAACAGAGAGAGACAGACACAGACAGAGACAGAGACAGACAGACAGAGCTTGAGTGCAGCAGGACACCGTATTCTGTGCATGCTTTTGAAAAGGTGACTGGCACAACAGTGAGTTCAGAAAACAGGTGACTGTTGTAAAGATAACAGATTTAACTGTGCTGCCAGGGCAGGGGCAGCAGGAACTTAAAGGGGGGCGGTATTTTAGCTGGGCGTGGTGGTGCTGAGGCGGAGGACTAGTACAACCACTATGGAAATCAATATGGTGATTCCTCAAAAAACTAAAACTAGAAATTCCATTTGACCCAGCGATTCCCCTTCTAGAAAGCTTCCCGAAAGAGTTAAAGATAACATAGTACAGTGACACTTGCATAGTCAAGTTTATACCAGCACAATTCATAATAGCTAAATCTTGGAAGAAATCTGTATGTCCATCAACCAATGAATGGATAAAGAATGCCTTATTTTTGGTGGTACTGGAGATTGAACCCAGATTCTTCTCACTGAGCTAAATCCACAGCCTCCCTCCCCACTCCTTTTATTTTTGCTTGTGAGACAGGGTCTCACTAAATCTCCCAGGCTGGGCTTGAATTTGTAATCTTCCTGCCTCATGCTCCTAGAATGCTGGGATTATAGGCACGAACCACCATTCCTGGTTTAGAATGCTTTTTGTTTATTTACTAACTTCTCTTTTGGAGAAACCCTACTTGTCCTGCTCATCTTTTAAGGATCCAGCTTACTTGTTACTTCCTAACTAAAGCTTCCCCCATTAGCCCATCCTGAGTGACTCAGTTCTTCAGACCTCCTCTTGTGTTTTCCCATTCTGAAGGCAGTTCATCAATGCAGGAGTCTAAACCCTCTCTTTAGCTCTCCATCCTTCCCACATAGTATATGCTAAGAGTATTAGAGCTGCCTCTGCAAAGATTTTCAAATAGCCTTTTGTTGTTGTTTTGGGTTTTAAAATTTTTTATTAGTACATGTTTGTAGTGCAGTGTTTACTTCCCTTGTGTAGAACTGGTACACGTACATAACACATTTTTTGTTGTTGTTGTTATTTGTTTGTTTTGTTTGTTTGTTTTTGTGTGTGGGTACCGGGGGGGGGGGGCGACCTCAGGACCTCGCGCGCCAGGAGGCGCCCGTGCCGCTGAGCAATATCACCGGCCCCTTTTTCGTATGTGGGTTCCGGGAGTCGAACTTGGGCCCTCGCGCTTGCCGGGCAGGCGCTTAAGCCGCTGAGCCATCTCACCGGCCCCGTGTTATTTGTTTTTTGAGACAGGGTCTCACTATGTAGTTCAGGCTAGTCTTGAACTCACTATGTAGCCCAGGCTGGCCTTGAACTCATAGCAATCCATTTGCCTCAGCCTCCCAAGTGCTGGGATTACAGGCATATGCCACCATGCCTGGCTCTATAACACATCTTAATTCCTTTTTTCATCCCCTATCCCTCCTCTCTTACTCCTCCGTCTCTTGGTCCCCTTCCCATTTAAGAAAGATCTATCTCCCTACTTCCAGTACACCAAAAATAAGGCATTCTTGGCAGAGGAAACAATATGTTCAAAGACTGAGCGTATCATTTTGCAGTAAGATGCAGTTTTAGGATAAAGATAAGCAGCACCAAATGGTGAGGCATTTGCATCATGCTAAGGAATTCAGATTTCACCCTGTGAGGAAAGACAATCCAGGTGTCTACAAGAAGGAGAAGGGGAGCACTATGACCACAGCTATGTTTCCATAGTAACTATATAAAGCACTGTCTTAAGTTACTTTTCTCTCATTGCTGAGACAAAATACCTGATGCCCAAAATTAAGGGAGGGAAAGGTTTATTTAGCACACAGTTTGTGGAGGTTTCATTCCATAATCGTCTGGGTCCAAGGCAGAGTGGCACATGGCAGAGGGGCAACAGTTCAAGGCAGCGGAAGACAGCAAAAGTAACAAATGGGAGCGAGACAAGCCTCTTTCTGTCACTTATATCCAGTCTACCAGGATAAGGGAGGTGTCAATCCAATCAGTGGACTGATCCAGCAATCACCCACCCTTAATCCCAGCACCCTTATTCCCAGCATTGCACTATGAATCAATCACACACTCTAGATTCAGCCACCTCTGGAAAAAACCCTATGACTGCATGAAGCTTTGGGGAGACATTTAGATACAAACCATAACAAGAACAGACTGGAATGGTAAGAAACAGAGGAAGGCAGTACATACAGCATAACAATTAAGAGCGTGAAGTCCGGACCTAAATCTGCCTAATTTGGATTGTGGCTCCATAGTTACTAGCTGTGCAATCATGGTGCAAGTCATTTAACCTCTCTGTGACCTCAGTTATCTTCTGTATAAAATAGAATAATAATAGTACTTTCTCAGAGGGTTGTGATAAGGAATTCACAAAATAGTCCTGTAAAGTTTTTACCACAATCCTTGATACAGAGATAAATGCTAGCAGCTCCGAGAAGCTTTAAGCTCATGAGCAGCAGAAAGTTACATTCACATATGGTCTAGTGTTGACCTGTTCTTCAAACTGAGGCTTTCTTTTCCTAATCTTCACCATGTAACTACAATTTGCCCTTCATGTCTCACCTCAAATGTTACTTCTTCATCTAAACTCTTCCTAACTCCCTGGATTACACCAATATGCATTCTCATAGCACCATATTCCTTCCTTCATAGCAGTCATGGTTCCTAATACTTCTCGGTATGTGATTAATTTCTCTTTCTCCCACTACCAGAGTTCCTTGAAATAACAGACTACATGCTCACCACTAAATTCTTGGAACTCAGGACCATGCCTGGTACAGTGCAGATGTTAGGTAAGTGTTTAAGTAAATAAAAGGTTTCAAACTATATTTTAGAAGTGAAACTTCTCTAATGAAATCTTTATACAGAACCCCAGTATACAGACAAAAGCAGGTGATTTGAAGCAAAGGATATTTGGAACCCTTGAACATTGGCTTCTTCTATCTGATTTTTAGTCAGTTCTACGGTTCTGTATAATGCAGTATAAAACAATTATTTGTTCTAAGAAGTGATATATGTCTGAAGGCAGTGAAAATAAAGAAGCAATAGCTGTGGGAATTACTTATGATGGATCCTGATGATCAATTGTAAAGGAAGAATAAGAAAAGAAAAATTCTAGAAATACCACTAAATTTCCTAGCGAGTTAATGAGTAGATGAATATGTGAATGCAAGAGTAACTTCTCTTCACTGAGTATAGTATGGACTGAAGCAAATACTAATATCTATATTCATAAAAGAGATTTCAAGATGTTGAATAATCTGACCAATATCATGAGACAATGGCAGATTTAAGATTCAAACCAAATTAACTCGGCACATAACACATTTTTTTTCATAAAGCAGCCTAACCATGGGTGTGTCATACCCACATTTATTCTTTAGACTATTTCTATTATTAACTTTATGAATTTTATTATATTAAACAATGAGTGCTTAACAGGAAAAAAAAATCACAAAAATAAAGCATTACATTTTTAATATTTATTATTATTATTATTTTTGTGTGTGTGTGGGTACCGGGGGGTTGACCTCAGAACCTCGCACGCCAGCAGGCGCCCGTGCTGCTGAGCGATATCACCGGCCCCTTTTTTGTATGTGGGTTCTGGGAGTCGAACTCGGGCCCTTGCGCTTGCCAGGCAGGCGCTTATGCCACTGAGCCATCTCACCGGCCATTCCTGGCCTTTTTGTAGGACATACTTGACATGAGGCTGGTCTTGCTGTTTTATCAGGAAGTTCTTATTATGCAATGTGTAGGTAACAGAAACATAAAATATCAATAAAATAAAGTATTAAATTATTGATATCATGCATTTAGAATAAATATCAACATTTTCACATCAGCTGTGTACTTGCTTACAAAAACTAAAAGATATCAGAAATAAATTCCTATATGAACTACAATGAAAATACCAATCGCACTCTACACAAAAATCTTTACTTCAGTTATCACACCTAAATAATAAAAAATAAGATGTCAATAAAACAAAATACCAAATGTGTAATGTGTGCTTTTTTTTATAATAGACATCAACACTTTCACATCAGCTGTGTGCTTGCTTACAAAATCTAAGAGGTAACATCAGAAATCAAAAACCTATGTGAGCTACAACGTAAACACGAACAAAGTCTACCACAGAAATAATCTCTGCTCATACCTGTAATCCCAGCACTCGGGAGGCTGAGGCAGGAGGATCACTGCAAGTTCAAGGCTAGCCTGGACTACAAAGTGAGTTCAAGGTCAGCCTGGACTCTCAAAAAAAAAAAGTAATCTTTGCTTCCACTGTCACATCCAAGGCAATCTTCACACATGACAACTGCATGTTCCATGCACACATCTACTTACACTGACAATACATATGCTTAGCTTTCCTTTCCTATGTGGCAGCCATTCTTATCACCTCTCTTCTCCTGTTTTGCCAGGAGCTTCCTACTATGTTGTGCAACATGCACTTAGCAGGGAAATAAGATATCAATAAAATAAAGTATCAAATGTGTTATGAATGTTTAGAATAGACAACATTTTCACATCAGCTATTCACTTGCTTACAAAACCTAAGAGACCACATTAGAAATAAAAACCTATGTGAACTACAGTGGAAACACCAATAGAACTCTAAAACAAAAATAATCTTTGCTTCAACCGCCACTCCCAAGGCAGTCTTCACACAAGAAAATTGCATAGCCCTTACACAAGTATCACACTAATAGCACGGATGTTTTGTTTTCCTGTTCTCTCTTGTAGGACACAGTTGATATCTTTTTGGTTTTCCTGTTGTTGTTGTAGTAGGTCTTTGTGATGCTGTGCCTGCCTGTTCACCTGTCAGCTCAGCAGTGTGGTCCACAATTTTTTACGTAGTTCCCTGGGCAGAAACATTTTGTTTTTCCTCTGCTGTAAATGATCTCCTATGAGTTGCAGTCCCAATCCTCTAAGAAAATTTCTCCATGGTATTTTTTATTTGTTTGTTTGTTGAGATAGGATCTCGATATGTAGTGCAGGTTGGCCTTGAACTTGCTTATTTAGCCCAGGCTGGCCTCAAACACATGGTGATCCTCTTGCCTCAGCCTCTAGAGTGCTGGGCTTACAGGCATGCACCACCATGCCTGCCTCTCCATGCTATTTTGCACTTGTTATTTTCCTTGTAGACTATCAAACTATTTATGCCACACATGTTTAGGATCAAGTAAACACAACCATTGGCCAATGTTTTGTGTTTCAAGTGGCATCATAGTTGCTGTATAACTCATCAACATCCACTCTGCCTCTGATTTTGTTGTAGAAAGTTCCCATCTCAGGCTTCTGTTTTGTTGAGATTTCCCTATCAGTATTTCCATCATGGTGTAATGTTGACATCGGCAGTACCATTTTGTTTTTCTTTACCATGTACGAGGCCAATCTAAACCTTTCTGAAATCCAAAGGTTGTACTGTACAGTTCTCTGTTTTGAAATTGCAACATTTCACTTAGAATTTCTGCTTTGTTCCTGAGTACAGTTCCTGCACTGGTCAACTTGTGCTCTGTTAGCAAATGTAACATCAATTGGAAACTGGTAAACCAACTGTTGAATGTCACATTCTGATTAGTTTAGGAGATGGGGGGAACAAGTCTGCTCACAACATCATTTGGTTTATTACTATACAAATAACGACCCCATGGCTAAGTTCCAGAATAAACTGAAAACATAATAAGTCTTCAAATCTACAGGGGCATAAATTTGTATATCATATTTTGACCCACTGCTCTTCTGTAAATCTTTTACATTCCTGCAATTACCATGAGAAATCCCTGCTAAGTACGAATGCTTTCAGTTCAGCTAGTGAGGTGTCATAATAAATACATTTTTGAATATGGCTTTTGGTGCATGAAGAACCTTTTACTTGTGTCTCAGCCTTTGTGTATTTCACAGCATCTTATAGCACTTTGTCTGTTATGATTTCCAACACTGAATGGCAGTGTTGGCATTCTGTCCAATATGTTTCACCCCTGCCAAGACCCTCACTATATTTTTGGCCCTAGTTCTAACATTGGATTGTTCCATTTGGTTGCGTGACCATTTTGCAACATTTTGACTAGTCAATTTATGTACTCACATTGCTGTTTTGTTTATCATTGGAATCAAGGAGGTCTGTATTCCCTGTGTCTGTATCAGTCAATTCTTGCTCCATTTCACTGTCACAGGAACTTTGGCTATATGGCCAACATCAAAGTCGTCATCATCATCGTTGTCATCGTCGTCATCATCATCATACACCCATACCACTCTATTATAAAAACATGTATTTTTCCATAATGGATCATCTTCATCACCCATGCATGAGTAATCTGATGATTCACTTTTGACCGCTTTCAAAACTTGCAAATCTGGTTTTTCATGTGCCATTACACTGAAATGGGCTACTACCACCAGAAAAATCAAACAAAAACTTTTCTTAAACCAATCCTAGAGTGGTGTGGGTGTATTATACCCTCTGTGATGCTCAGGTAAACATATGCAAAAAATGTTTCACAGAGCATTGTGTGGGTGTAAATTCCAGTTTGACACTTTTGCACATGTGCACACACTTTGCCTTTCACAATACCAAGTGGGTAAATACAAAGATTGCTTCCTGTATCCCTCAGGGAAAGGTACTCAGACACACAGCCGGTTATTATTATGCTAAAGTAAAAACTTACAGTAGAAAAGTAAGGGGTGTGTTTGTGGGACCCTCTGTTATGCTCCAAGGGATTTAATAACATCTCAATTTCAGAGATAAAATGAATGTGAAAAAAATGGCTGATGGCAACTGAAAGATTCACCAATTATAAAATGCATCCCAATTTCAGTGTTAAAATTGTAAAATAAATAAATAAAATATTATAAAGCAAATGAAATACAATATTCTAATCTCAACTTCGGACTTACAGACTTGTGGAATGTATCTCCCATTACACCTCTTTGTTTCAGAAACAAGGAGACTAAGGCTCTCATGTAACAGTTGTTAAATGACCTTATTAAATTAAAGCTCACACAACAGAAAGCTGAGAACAAGGATAAAGTTGGTTCCTTGACTCCTGGTTCTATCTACTATCCAAATACCTCCCTTAAGACCATATTACCAGGCTGGTGATATAGCTCAGCGGCATAAGCACCTGCCTGGCAAGTGCAAGGTCCTGAGTTCCCAGTACCCGCATTAAAAAAAAAAAAAAAAAAAAAGACCATGTTACCTCAACTTTAACTTTCATAATTCTTTACTTCATTAACTCACTAAAGAATAAAAGTCACCTATTAAAAACCAATTAAGAGGGCTGGTGAGATAGCTCAGCGGCATAAGCGCCTGCCTGGCAAGCGTGAGGTCCTGAGTTCAACTCCCGGTACCCACATATGAAAAAAGGGCTAGTGATATTGCTCAGTGGCACAGGCGCCTGCTGGCATGCGAGGTCCTGAGTTCGACCCCCGGTACCCACACACACACACACAAAAATTAAGATGAAAAGATGTTTAGGAAATTCATTTCTTCCTTATACAAATTTCTTTTCCTTGTTCTCCAAAACCAATGAAGCAATACAAAGTTAAATAAAAGACAAAATTAATTTCCAAGCCCCTTTTCACTCCTCTCCAAGTCTTCTCACAAGAGCAGAAATAACATTTTTTCCATTCTCCCCAAAAACACTAAGTACAAATATACCAGAGAGGACTTCTTTTTTTTTTTTTTTTTGTGGGTACCAGGGGTCGACCTCAGGACCTCGCGCGCCAGCAGGCGCCCATGCCGCTGAGTGATTTCACCGGCCCCTTTTTTGTATATGGGTTCCGGGAGTCGAACTCAGGCCCTCGCGCTTGCCAGGCAGGCACTTAGGCCGCTGAGCCATCTCACCAGCCCTTTTTTTTTTTTGAGACAGGTTCTCGTTATGTACTTCTTGAACTCACTGGAACTCACTACGTATCCATGGCTGACCTCGAACTTGTGGTGATCCTCCTGCCTCAGCCTCCTGAGTGGTGGGATTATAGGCATGTGCCACCACACCCGGCTATTATTTTCTGTCTTTAGAATTCTAGGCTTACACTTTTACACATTGCTCTGCAACCTGTTTATCTCAATATTTTATCAGGTGTCAACAAGTAAAATTCTAACAAGTAAAATTCATATTTTTAAAAAGCTGCATAGCAGGAAATATCATAATGTGTTCACATGTTTTTCTACTGATGGACATGGCTACTTTCAACCTGTTACCATTTCAAACAATGCTGCAATGAATGAATGAATGAATATGTATGTATGTATGTGCATATATATATACACACACATATGGAAGGGAAAAAATATTTTGACATATGCTTTCGTTATTGTCCTATGTTTTGATTGTTCCTTTCCTATCATCATCCCTGCCTCCCTTGCTCATAGAATTATACTCAGAGTCCAGTGTGATAACAGAGGACAAAGTAGTTTGGAAGATGGCCAAGACATGAGATAGCTTTTTTATGGAAGCTGTTACCATTTTTGTTTTAAACCTGAGATTTTCAGAGAGGCTACACAGCCAGTAAGTAGCAGACATCAAAAACTTTTTAACAGCTTCCCATCAAAGTTAGGCCTCTGACTCCGTCAAATGTACTTCCCGCTACTCACAGGTCAGCAAACTATGGCCTGCAGGTAAGAAGCCCACATTTTGTAAATAAAGTTTTATTAAAACACACCCATACCCATTCATTTACATACTGTCTACTGCTGCTTTTATTCTCCAATGGCAGAGGTTGAGAGCTGTGACTATATGGCCTGCAAAGCCTAAAATATTTACTTCCTGGATCTAAATAGCAAGAATAACTCATGGGTGATACCTAAAGGAAAGCTTCTCAATGGGAATTAATTGCAGTCTAAATGACAACAGCATAGCTATGTTAGAATGTGGCTCATTTTCAAATGAATTTATGTACAGTATGAGTCTGGCATATATTAAAGGAAAGAGCTCAAAACATGCACATGAAATCAAAAGATATACTTCTAGGTTTTGACACTAATTCCAAAACGTTTCCTATGCACTATTCTTCACCTTCGTTTCTTTAATTTCAACTAATGGGAAACAAGGTCTGGTTACTACTGTCCTTCAGTGACTTTGACAAGCTACGTAGCTTCCACCCACACATCACAATAACAGCATGAATCCAAAGCAAGCATCATTATCTGCTGCTAAATACCACCAACACAACACAAGTCTCTCCCCTTCCAGTAGTACAGAGAAGATTCACTAGGAAGCAGCTGAACATTTCCAGCACATCAAGCGAACTGTTAGGAGACAGGGCATTCACTGACTCTTGTGGGAAAGACAGACTGATTCTCTCCTCTAGATCCAACTTTTCTGAAAACCCTGGCCATGAAAGTAAGATGTCATTACTCCTGGGAATCTGAGGCCATTCAGCTCCAGTAGGGCGGGCAGGGAAGGTGCCATCATCTCCATTTTATAAATGGGGAAGTTGATGTAAATTGTCTCCTTTTTATTTCCAAAGATCATTTTAGTGAATAGGATTTCATACTTCTAATTTCTCCTCCCATATTCTCTCAAATTTCAATTTTATATAGTAATGGGAAAGAAGCCATCATACGGGCCAGGCATGGTGGTACATACTTGTAATCCTAGCACTCTAGGAGCTGAGGCAGGAAGACTACAAATTTAAACCCAGCCTGGGCAACTTAGTGAGACCCTGTCTCAAAATAAATAATAAAAAGGGCTGGGACTGGGCATGGTGGCACATGCCTGTAATTCCAGCACTAGGGAGGCTGAGGCAGGAGGATCACTGTGAGTTCAAGGTCAGTGTGGGCTACACAGCGAGTTCAGGGCCAGCCTGTACTACATAGTGAGACTCTGTCTCAAAAAACTAAACCAAACCAAAACCCAAACCAAACCAAACCAAAGAACAAAAAACAAAACAAAAGGGCTGGGAATGTAGCTCAGTGCAAAGGCTGGATTCAATCCATAATACTCTTGAATACACACACATGCTCACACACACACACACACACACACACACACAAAAGCCACTATACTCTCTGTGAAATTAACTTAATCAAACATTTTTAGACAGAAAATTGCTCAAATTATTGATCAAAGAAAGAACAATGCATCTTCTCATGCAAGTAAGCAAGCTTTGCTGGTTCTCTAGAAATTTAGCAGTATGTATCAAGGACCTTAAAAATCAGCCAGGTGGGCCGGTGAGATGGCTCAGTGGCATAAGTGCCTGCCTTGCAAGAGCGAGGGCCCGAGTTCGACTCCCGGATCCCACATATGGAAAAGGGGCCGGTGATATCGCTCAGCGGCACGGGCGCCTGTTGGCGCGCGAGGTCCTGAGGTCGACCCCCCGGTACCCACAAAAAAAAAAAAAAAAAAATCAGCCAGGTGTGGTGGCACACGCCTATAACCCAGTACTCCAGGAGGCTGAGGCAGGAAGATAGTGAGTTCACTATCACTGGCCTGTGCTACCTAGTAAGACCTTGTCTTTGAAGAAAAAGAACCTTGAAAATGTTTATAGTTTAACATTATGCTAGCAGACACAAATGGACATATATTGTACGACCTCACTTATGAGGTGGGCACATTCATAGATAGAAAGTAGAATGAAGGTTACCAGCTTAGGGGACAGAAAATTGGTATTACAGTTTAATGGGTATGGTTTCTGAATGAGATGATGAAAATGTTCTGTAGAGAGCAGTGACACAACGATGTCACAACAATGTCAATGTGTAACTCATTGTTACACAACAACGAGTATACTTAATGCCACTGAACTGTACACTTTATTTTAATGTTATGCATACTTTACTAAAATCTTTTAAAATTGGAATTACTGGGCTATGGGTATAGCTCAGTGGGAAAATGCTTGACTAGCATACAAGAGCTCATAGGTTCAATCCCTAGCACCTCAATGATAGTTTAGGAAATAATATGAAATACAGACAAAGACATGTTATAACAGATTTATAATAAAATACTGGAGAAAATTAAATATCTAATAATTCAGATTAAAAAATTCAAATAAATTATGATATATCCATATAATGAAGTCTTATATAATAAATCTTATGTAGTTAATCTCATGTAATATATCTTATAGAATAAAAAAAATTTTAAAACATGAGGAAATACTCAAGAAATATTGTTGAAATTTTTTTAAAGATTTAAAGTTGGTGCCAGGCACGGTGGTGCACACCTATAATCCCAGCACTCAGGAGGCTCAGGCAGGAGTATTGCTTTGAGTTTAAGTCCAGCCTGAACTGCATAGTGAGACCCTGTTTCAAAAAAAAAAAAGAAAAGTCTGGAGATGTAGCTCAGTGCAAAGACCCTGAGTTCAATCCTCAAAAAAAAAAAAAAAAAAGAAAAATCACATGGCAAGTGAAAACTGCACGAGATGCTCTTTCCCCCACCTATCAGTTTGGCTGAAAGCCAGTTTCACACTGTTCTGTGATGATAAGGCTGTGTAGAAACAGACACTCTCACCTTACTGGTGGGAACCACGCTGGTGCAACCCCCTAAAGCTGTAATAGCAGAACTGTGTGTACTACTGCTGGGTGGTGGTGCACACCTGTAATCCCGGCTATGCGGGAGGCTGGGCAGAGGAACGGCAGGTTCAAGGCCAGCCTGGGCCATTTAGTGAGATCCTCTCTCAAAGAAAAAAGAAAAAAGAAAGGATGAAGCGCTGTTCTAGATTGCCTCAGGGTTCAATCCTCAATATATATTTTTTAAAAATCTATATGAACTAGACTTGGTGGTGCACACTTGTAATCCCAGCACTTGGGAGGCTGAGGCAGGAGGATCACCATGAGTTGGAGGCCAGTCTTGGCTACATAGTGAGTTCAAGGCCAGCCTGAACTACATTCCAAGACCCTGTCTCAAAAAAAAAAAAAAAAAAAAGATTTCTTACATATATTATTTTTATAATTTGGTGGGATTATGAATGATTTTATTTTTTTCTTTATACTTTTCTATATTTTTCATATTTCCTACAAATATACAACTATCATTCAGATTTGAAAAGTTGTGTTTAGTTTCCATCCCACAATCAAAAGACCATCACCTGTGAGAAATTTTACCTTCAGAGGATTAGCACTTGTAAGCAACTCACTAGCGAAAAGACTATGCATAATGTATATGCCTAAGGAAACCTGAGCTGGGCGTGGTGTCACACCCCTGTAAACCCAGCACACTGGGAGGCTGAGGCAGGAGGACTATAAATTCATGCCAGCCTGGGCAAATTAGTAAGACTCTGTCTCAAAATAAAAAATAAAAAGGGTTGGGATGTAGCTCAGTGCAAAGCCCCTCAGTTCAATCCCCAGTACCATTACAAAAGAAGAAGAAAAGAAAAAGAAAACATCTGTAGAGGGCAGGAAGCTTAGCTTCCTGCTTCGAGTTGCTTTAGTAAATATAACTGAGGAATCAGTACTCGAATATGAGATGCCTAACAAACTACTATAATGAGCCAGGATCACCATGTTCTCAACCCTAAATCCTAAAACCTTATACTTCAAAACAGTCCAAAAACCTAAATAACATGGATTAGGTCATCTTACTCTATACATCAAAAATACTCAATGGCTAATTCCATTCAGAATAAAGTCCAAGTCCCTTAGCATGATGCTTAAGGTTTTCACTATCCAGCCTTCCACCTTCCTTCCCAGCCTCACCTCCAGCTCATTCTCCTAAAATAATATTTCAGACACATTTTCCTCAAACATGCCAGGCATTTTCTAGGCTTTGTGCCTTTGCCCTTTGCCCATGGTGTGACCATCTTGAAACTCCCTGGGTTTTTTGTTGTTGTTGTTGTTTTGTTTTTTTGAGACAGGGTCTAGCCATGTAGTACAGGCTGGCCTCCACAGCAATCCTCCTGCCTCAGCCTCCCGAGTGCTGGGGTTACAGGCGTATGCCACAGCCCAGCTTTGAAACTCCCTGTTTTCTAAACCTACCGAACTCCTCTTATTCATTCAAACTGGCTCAAACGCCTTCTCCCGTTAGAAGCTCTCTTGGTACCTCCCACCATCAGGTACAACTGTTCTTTCCTCTATACATTCCCATCTCGCTTGTTCCTCTACACCAGGGATTTCATTCCTCCTTGGATCCATGCTAGCGGTATGTCTCACCTGACCAAATTCCTTAGGAGCAGACACCATCTTACTAACTTGGCGCCATTCCAGCAAAACACCTGCATACAGTAGGTATTAAATAATACTAGCTCACTTTATGGCAGCCAACTGGCCCTAATCTAGTAAATTCTTTCAGTGAGGCAGCCAGTGAAGCCCGGTTGTCAAATAAGACAGTCCCTCTAATTTTAATTCAAACACCTAGCATGAGAACCCTGCAGATGTCATGGGCCTGCCACTTTAAGGAGATTGGCAAATCGACAGTGTTTACACAAGCATAATTAAAACTAAAGGGCACTGAGGGAAAGAGAAAGAGCGAACTTGAGAGATATGGGTTCTACAGGTTATCTCCTCCTCAGTTTGGAGCCCAAATCTTCCGGCCTAGTTAGTGTCTAGTAAGCTCACTAAGAAGTCTATTGTCTCATGGGCTCATCTGTAGGATCTAAGTATTAAAAAGCAACTGATTGGGCCACTTTGTCTCTCCACCAACCTGCCCTGCTCTTGGGCATTTAATTTCCAATTGTGGTTACATGGGGCTTTTTCTTTAAATGAATCCCAGTGCTCCAATCACTCAAAGAATTCCTTTAAAGAAAGGCTGGAAATTAACAGCAGGAAAGAGAATCTCTCAATCCTCTAAATCACAACATCCACACTGCCCACTTTGAGGAAAGCGCCTCCCCCCCTTAAACAACAGGTCCTCCTAAGGAACGACTTTTCCCAGCACCAGCTAGTTCTGGGATTGCTTTTCAAGAGAAAGCTCCCAGGTGCCCCTTCTCCCTGAACAGCTGCTTCATGTTTGATCGATCTCGGCTGTGACTGTAAGTAAGGAGTAGCCACCACAGTTTAAGGAGTAAAGTCCCACCCCCAGCAGTCAAGCCGTTTGTCACAGACAGACATTTCCCTGTCTCAAACCTTCTTAGACCTACCTGTTTTTTGTTTTTGTTTTTCCTTTTCCAAAACTGGGGACTGAATACAGGGCCTCACATGTGCTAGATAAGTCTACCACTGAGCTATATCCCCAGCCCTTTTTATTTTCAGATAGGATCTCACTTAAATTGCCCAGTCTGGCTTTGAACTTTTGATCCTCCTGCCTCAACCTTCCAAACAGCAGGGATTACAGGCCCACCTGATTTTCAGATGTGGAATTCTTTTTTTTTTTTTTTTTTTGTGGGTACCGGGGGTCGACCTCAGGACCTCGCACACCAGCAGGCGCCCGTGTCGCTGAGCGATATCACCGGCCCTTTTCTCGTATGTGGGTTCCGGGAGTCGAACTCAGGCCCTCGCGCTTGCCAGGCAGGTGCTTACACCGCTGAGCCACCTCACCGGCCCAGATGTAGAATTCTTTCAACGTAAAAATGAAGGCCTAGAGTAAGAAAGAGAATTGCAAATGTACCTAGTGACTTAGTGACAGAAGCTAACAAAACTACTACAGTATTTCCAGGAACAGATTCTAATTTGAATGCATTCACAATTAACAGCACCTCTGTTTTGACCACCCCTCATTCTCCAGCCTGCCCCCATCCTTTCTCAAACCTACCACTGCTGACAAAAAAAAAAAAAAAATTCAAGCCAGGTGTGGTGGCATACACCTGTAACTCCAGCACTCTGGGAGGTGAAGGCAGGAAGATCGTGAACTCTAACCCAGCCTGTGAAACTCTGTAACTTAGCAAGACCCTGTCTCGCAATTACAAAAAAAAAAAAAAATTTTTTTTTAAAAGACCGGAGATGTAGCTCAGTGTAAAGATCCTGGGTTCAAGCCCCAGTACAGGGTGGGGGTTGTCAATGAAGTGATTTAATACATCATTTCTCCTACCAAAGACTGGAGCTACCAAACCATCTCCTTCAGACACACCACCTGGGGATCATCTTGACCAATGCTGGCATGCTGGTGAGTACCAGCTGCCAGCTGGAAAACTCCTCTAAGCCTTGTGGGTCTTCTGGACAAAGAAACACAATGGCTCCTCAGCTGTCATTTCCTACAGCAATATGTTCTCTCTTTTCAGCCCTCAACACATTTGTGATTTGAGAGGACTACCACACTAAGAGAAAGGCTAATTTTCTCCACTAGTCACCTTGACCCCGAAACAAGCAATGCACAGTTGAGTACAAAGGAAAGTAACTCCTTTTCTAGCAAACTTTTCCCATCTGACTCAACCAAATGAAAACTAATCAAAATTGTCTCTTTAGGAAGTTATTTACTTACTCTAACAATTTTAGTATTGCTCAAAATATTTACAAAATACTTCTGTGGGAACTGCTTGTAAGCACTATTCCATGTGAGACACAGAAAAATTAGGTCTGTTTTATAGTGATACCTCATTTGTCAGCAAAAAGGTAATGCCTTGTCTGATTCTTTGGCTCACAGTATTTTCTGGTTGTTTCCAAAAACTGAATCTACCAAGCAAAAGTAAAGTTTTCCTACTCAAAAGCTTGGCTTAGGATTGGGGGGCAGGGGTAGCTCAATGGTACAGCTCATGCTTACCACACATGAGGCCCCTGGTTCAATTCCCAACACCCCACCCTCCAAAAAGAATACTGGCTCATAAATCATAGTTGTGAGCATACAAGAATAAGTGTAAAGGGCCGGTGAGATGGCTCAGCGGCGTAAGCGCCTGCCCGGCAAGCGCGAGGGCTGGAGTTCGACTCCTGGAACCCACATACGAAAAAAGGGCCGGTGATATCGCTCAGCAGCACAGGCACCTGCGGGCGCGCAAGGTCCTGAGGTCGAACCCCGGTACCCACAAAAAAAAAAAAAAAATGAATAAGTGTAAAGATAGAACACACTTCCTTTGAAGAGGAAACTTATAGACAGTATAACTGCCCCACAATTACAATGGCGAGGAAAAGATATACATCATCTGAAACATGTATTAAAAATAAACTATTACAGTCAGATACAGTGTAATCCTACGACTGTAATCCCAGCTACTCAGGAGACTGAGGTGGGAGGATAGCAAATTCAAGGTCACCCTGGGTAACTGAGACCCTGTCTCAAAATAAATATAAAGCTCTGAAGGTTTAGTTCAGTAATAGAGCACTTACCTAGCATGTACAAGGTCCTGGGTTTGATTCCCGAGTACTGCAATAAACAAACTATTACATTATAATCATAAATTTTGGTCCTAGAAAAACATTTCCAAGATCATGAAACCCAAAGTGTCTATTTTTACATACAAGAAAACTCCATTCCACTGAGGTTAGGCCATCTGTCCTCTGTCAAACTGCTAGTTAGCAAGAATCAAGATTACAAACCCAGATATCCTGACTCCCAGCACACTTCCGCCATGCCCCCTTTCCATCTCCTTGCTTCTGTCTTTCATTCCCCTGATCAAAGAGGAGGGAGATAACTTGGGGACACAAAAGCACACAAAGAATGGTTCTGAAACCCAGTAGCTGAGAAATGGGCTGAAGCCCAGGACCTCTCTGTAGTGACATGAGCCTGATCACAAGGATTCTGGTCAACCTCCTCCAGAACGGAAGCCAGTGAAAACTTCTGGACACTTACCCCACAATTAGAAAAATATATGCATTAAACCTCTCAGCCCACCTCCTACAATAACCTATTTACTTTAAGTGATTAAAGAACGGTACCATGAAGAACCTAGATCAGGAAAAAAGACAGTAGTAGAAATCCTGCTCAGGAAAAAGCTGACCTGTGAGAAAGCAGTGAGAGGGCAGGAACCATCTTGCCTTACCTCCTGGTAGAAGCATCCGCAGGCTAGGACACAGTGAGCCTGACAGGCTGGATTCGAACTGGCTTCCACCCAGGGAAGAAGGAATAAAGGGACAGGAATGCTTGTTCATTCTCCCATCCCACCGACTGTTGGTCAGCTCAGCTGCACATCATCCTGGGCAGCCCAGTGTTCTCTGGATCACACAGCAATCAGAAGGGACACCATGCAGGCCAGGTCAGTGGGGTGAGTCAGTGACAGAGCAGGAAGAGTCACTGGGGCAGAAATTCTGGCCTCCTGTGGCAAGAATGCCAAACCACACCCGCACTTGGTCAGCACAGAGGAGGACCTGCCCTATCAGGATTCCAGTCTCTAAACCAGGAAAGGTCCTTCCTCAGAAGCTCCACACCACTCTCAGTTTCAAGAATATCTCTCCTGCTCAAAAACCTTGCAGTTTTCTTCTACCTGAAGCAGCAGATTTAAAGTCTTTGGCTAACATTCCAAGTCCTCCACTGTGTGGCCTCAAGTCATTTATTCGCCTTTATTCCCACAACTCCATAAAGTAGACTGGGAACTAATATAGCCAGTCTTCCCACTTCTCTGTGTGTAATTCAAGCCCCGTCTTATCCCCATGCCTTCAGCTTTCCAGGAGTGGCAAACTCAAACACCTGCAGAGGTCAGGCAGGTGACACACACAAATGTTCCAGTGGGGCATACGGCCGAACTACAGAGTGCTAAAGCCATTCAAATGTTTATGTCATATTTCACTCTGAGCATCACAATAACATTTTAAATAATGATTGTAGTCTTTCTATCTTGCAAGCAAGGAAATTTCTCCAAGGTCAGGCAGCTGGTAAAATCCTGAGCACAGTCTCTATAATACCTGTCTTGTCTGAAGCCAAGGCAAGTGTTCTATACCACTGGGTTCCCAGCAGTACAGACACCATGGAAGACGCAGAGCTCTCGAATTCACTTTTCATAACATACAACCCTAGTAGTGGGACAGGAAGCCCAAATCACAGTTTATCTACTAACCATACCCAAGTCTCTCAAATTATGTCCATCTTCCAAACCCCATTTTTCTGCCACTCCTCACTAAGCCCATCAGAGAAGTACAGACTCAACAAATGTCCACTCAACAGGGCAGAATGCAGCTGCTGCCCACACAAAGGCCAAATAATGAGGTCACATTGCATCCACCTTGCCACAGGGCACCCAAAACTTGACAGCCTGCAAAACAAGTGTCTCTGGCAAGTCAAAAGAAAGCACTCAAATGGTCAAATAAGTATGCGGTCTTTACCTCTTACCAGATACTCCAGTCCTCAACTGCAATAAAGCAGAAGAAATCTGCAAGGCTGAATCACTGGCATTTCCTGCACTGGCTTCAAAGACTGGCCTTTAAGTAAGACAGAAAGGGTAGGCGACACAGCTGCTAACAGGGACCTCAACCCAGGGGCATGCTGTGCAACAACACCCTGTCTCCCTTCTACAGCCACCACATCATTTTACTTCTGCCACATGGCCCTTTACTGGGGCGACTCCTTACCTCCTGGCCAACCCTTAACTTTGCTTCTTTCCTCCCCTCAATGATAGCCAAGATACTGTCCTTTCCACGTAGCTCCTCCCCCAACTGACTAGAAGGAAGAGTTAAAAACTATTCCCCCCAAATCACAATCAACTGGAGTCTACTGTGCTGTGACACGGACCTTGCTTCTGAAGCCTACCATATTTAGCATTTTACCAAAGACTTAGCATGAAGACATAAAGGCCTGCTCGTTAAACTATGGAATAAACCGTGAAGACAGGCCACTGTGAACTTTCTCAGTGGCCCTCTCTCACTCGATCGAATACACTTTTCTACCTTTAATAAATGTAAATCCTTGCTTAAAAAAAAACCTGCGAAGGACAAAAAAATACAATGTTCTTAGATTTGACCTGGCAAAAAGATCTTAAGTTTGATATTACCAAAAATAACAAGAAACAATTTAATAAAATTAAGTGTAAAATCCTGTATTTGGAAGAAAAGAACCAAATACAGAATGTTAGAGACCTACTACAGTGGTTCATATTAAAAGGGCTCCTGAGAAAAAAGAAAGCTGCCTAAGAAGGAAGGCAGAGAAGAGGCTATGGCTAAGTACGCTCTCACTGCACCACGAACCTGACAGAACTGTCCAGTAAATGAATGCAGTCTCAAATTAACTGCCAGAAGACAACTCAGGACCCCATCTTTGAAGAACAAAGTCAGAGTACATGCAGAGGAAGAATCCCAATGCCAGTGAAGGTGAAGGATCTAGAAGTATATTGTGCCAAATGTGGGGGAAAAACTACAGATGTTTATCCAGGACAGAACATAAAAATTTTTTTCAAATATATGCATACCTGTCATGCAGATAAGAAAGAAGAACATGCTCCCCGAAAGAAGATAAAGCCAGAGCTAATGCGTGAAGTTATAGGAAGATAGACTGTGGCTTGACATAGGGAAGGACTTCCAGCATATTACAGAAGTTAAAAGTGTGAGATTCAGGCTGGGTGTGGTGGCTCATAACTGCAATCCCAGCACTCAGGAGGCTAAGGCAGGAGGATTACTGTTCAAGGCCAGCCAGTCTGGGCTACATAAGCAAGTTCTCAAGGCCAGCCTATACTACATAGCGAGACCCTGTCTCAAAAAAAAAAAAGGAACAGTGCCTGGTTCATGACATATGCTAAAAAAAAAAAGTTTGTTAATATTGTTACTGTTAATACAATAGACCAGATCATCTGAAAACCTTCCTAGTAAGTATGCCTGGAAATGCTTAGGAAAATATGAAAAATATCCTTTTAGACAGTGCCTGTTGTTAAATCACTGTCTCTAAGCTCCACACTACCCTGTTGTCCTCTGCTTTGTGTTGCAGAGGCTCAGATTCCAAATCTATTTCACATTTGCCCGTTGGCTCCCAGTTAGGTTCTGTCAACGGGGGTGTTAAAGGGAAAATGCAGGCAAGAGGAGGCTACTGGGAACTTTCTCCTTGTAGCACACTTTCTTAAGGACAGCAATTTGTTCTGCCCACTTTCTTTCTAAACTCCCAGAACCATCCTGGCTGAGGACCTCAGAGGCACCTGCATCAGCTGGGCAGGGGCTCACCAGGGCCTTCCTGAGAGCTCCCATGAAACCAGCAGCACCAGGCAACACCCTTTCCCTAGAGAATCTAGGTGCAGCTCCTCCAGATCCCTCCAGAATTCTAGGTTCTGATAACCCCAAACTTCCTTCCTTTTGTTTTTCACCCCTGGATAATAAGAAAGCTGCTTAGTCCAGTTATTTTATCAAAACGTTACTATAAAACGTTCCCTTTCTGCTTCTTTGGCCCTCAACAAGGATACAAGGCAATTTCTTTTACTGAGCTCACGCTATTAAAATAACCACTTTCAGCTGGGTACAGTGGTGCACTTCTGTAAGCCTGGCTACTCAGGAGGCTAAGGCAAGAGGATTAAAAGTTCAAAGCCTAGCCCGGTATGGTGGTGCATGCCTGTAATCCCAGCACTAGGGAGGCTGAAGCAGGAGGATTGCCATGAGTTTGAGGCCAGCCTGGGCTCCATAGTGAGTTCAAGGCAAGCCTAGACTACAAAGCAAGACCCTGTCTCCAAAAAAAACCAAAAACAAAACAAAACAAAAAGTTTTAGGCCAGCCTGGGCAATTTAGAAACTTCATCCCAAAATAAAAATATAAAGGGCTCAGTGGGAAGGCCCTGGGTTCAATCCCCAGTACCATTAAAAAAAAAACAAAAAACAAAAAATAAGACTTGTTTCATTCATTGAACCCAAATCGACACACAGATAAACTGAATTCACAAGAAAGTAAGGGAAATTCTTAGTAGTTGTGGCACACTCCTGTAATCCCAGCACACCTGTAATCCCAGGCTGAGGCAGGAGGATCCTGTGAGTTTGAGGCCAGCCTGGGCTATATAATGACTCAAGGCCAGCCTCAACTACACAGCGAGACTGTCTCAAAAAAAACAAAAACAGGGCCTGTGAGACAGCTCAGCGGCATAAGCGCCTGCCTGGCAAGCGCAAGGTCCTGAGTTCGACTCCTGGTACCCACATACGAAAAAAGGGCCGGTGATATTGCTCAGCAGCACGGGAGCCTGGGGGTGCGTGAGGTCCTGAGTTCGACCCCAGGTACCCACACACACACACACGAAAAAAAACTGGATCAGTGAGCTGACCACACAGCTGTCCTTGTGGTGTGAGAAATGACATCCTCGTAAGTGCAGGATACAGATTTTCTCCCCACTCCCCCAGTACTGGGGATTGAACCCAGGGCCTTCACACTGAGCTGCATCCCTAGCCCTTTTCATTTTTTTGAGACAGAGTCTCAGTAAATCTCTAAGTTGCCCAGTCTGGGCTCAAACTTGCAATCCTCCTGCTTCAACCTCCCAGAATCCTGGGATTACAGGCATGCAACATCACACCCAGCTCAGGATACAGACCTTGAGCCAACAAAGGCAACAGAGATCCCGTGTAGAAGCTAAGACACCAAGGAGATTCCCCCAGTAAAAAACAGACTAAAAAACAAAACAAAACTATACACAGGGAAATAAGGAAGCTTGCCTTGCTCACATCATGAAGTAGGGGAAAAAATACCTTACAGAAATTCAAAACCACAGGTATATAAAACAGTGCATTTGGAGTTCAAATTTATATAACAATTATGGCCTGGAAATCTACAAATAGAGCATAATTACAAACACATTCGTTCTGAGATAGGAATAGTGTTGAGTGCCAAACAGAAGCAAATACAAAGCTGCTCCGAGAGATACACAGTCAATGAATACATGAAAAAACCAGGGTGTGGTGGTGCATGCCTGTAATCCCAGCACTCAGGAGGCTGAGGCAGGAGGATTGCCAAGGCCAGGCTAGGCTACATAGTGAGTTCAGGCCAGCCTGAACTACATAGCGAGACTCCGTCTCATAAAACAAAAAACTAAAAACACATGAAAAGATGTTCAGCATCACCAAGTATCAGGAAAATATGAATTTAAACTACAGAAGATACTACTACACCTCTGTAAGAATGACTAAAATTACAGACTGGCACTACCAAGTGCTGACAAGAATATGAAGCACCAGGAGCTTTCATACTTGATTACAGAAACATAAAATGGCACAAGCACTTTAGAACACCAATAATTTCTTTAAAAGTTAGCTGGGGCTGGTGATGCAGGCTTATAATCCCAGCACTCTGGGAGGCTGAGGATGGAAGATTAAAGGTTCAAGCCCAGACTGGGCAACTTGGCATGACCCTACCTCAAAAAAAATTTTTAATTAATAAAAAATGGGCTGGGGATGTGGCTCAGTGTGAAGGCCCTGGGTTCAATCCCCAGTACCACAAATAAACAAAGTTAAACATACACTCTCACACAATCTAGTCATTCCACTCCAAAAAGAAAGAAAATATATGTCCACTCAAAGATTTTTCATGAATGCTCACAGCAACCTTATTCACAGTAGCCAAAAACTGCAAACAACCCCATCAACAGTGCATGATAAACAAAAGGTGATGTAGGCATACAATGAAACACTATTGCAGCGATAGAAGGTAACACATTACTGATATATACTGTACCAACTAAAGGGATAAATCACATATGCATTATTCTAGGAGAGATGCCACACACAAAAGGGTATATACTATATGATTTCTCTTTTCTTTTTTTGGTACCGGGAATCAAACTCACACCAGGCAGGCGCTGTGCCACTGAGCTATACCCCCGGCCTATGATTTTATTTATGTGAAATTCTAAAAACACTAATCTGTTGGAACAAACAGCAGATCAGTGCTTCCCAGGACCAGAGTGAAAACAAAGCTCTCCTGTAAAGAAGCATGAGGAAACTTCTGGGGGTGAAAGGAATGCATCTTGATTTTAGCAGATTTTTATAGTGTACATATTTGTCAACACTCTTTAAACACTGTTTACTGTTCATAAAATATAACTAAACAAAGTTAAAAAAAAAAAAAAAGCTCTTGGAAAAACTGACCACAAGCCAGACCACATACAATTCCATAGATGATGCTCCTCTGAATCTGAGCTCAAAATTCAAAATTATAGCCAGACTGGTGACGACGCCTGTAATTCCAGCACTTAGGAGGCTGAGGCAGGAGGATCAATGAGAGTTCGAGGCCAGCCTGGGCTACACGTTTCAAAAAACCAAAAAAAACCAATTCAAAATTACAAAATATTTAAAGAAAGCCCGGCGTGATGGTGTATGCCTGTAATCCCAGCACTTGAGAAGCTGAGGCAGGAGGACTGCTGAGAGTTTGAGGCCAGCCTGGGGTACATAGTGAGTTCAAGGCCAACCTGAACTACATAGTGAAACCCTGTCTCCAAAAAAAATTTTAAAAATAAAAAAATAAAGAACAAGAGATGTAAACCGGGTGTGGCGGCACATCTACAATCCCAGTATTCAGGAGTCTGGGACAAGAGGACCACCAATTCAAGGCCAGTCAGCACTACATAGGGAAAGCCTGTCACAAAAACAAAAAACAAAACCCACAAACAAGCAGAAAAACAGAAACAAGCACAAGAAATGTAGAGAACAGAGACAAAAAGTCCAACATAAATTACATATGAGATGTGTTAGGTGCAGTGGTACATACCTTTAATCTTAGCTACTCAGGCTGAAGCAGAAGGAACATGAGTTCAAGGCCAGCCTAGAAGCTAAAACCCTGTCTCAAAGAAGAAAAAAAAAAGCAAATACACAAACATGAGATTCTGAAGAGGCACTATTTAAAAAGGTTATGACTTGGAATTTTTGTAGAATTGTTGAAATATGAAATGTCACCCAATTAAAATACAACATGTAATGAAATGTAGAACACAAATGACAACACAGAAGTCTTAAAAATAACCAGAGGAAAAGACAGGCTACTTACAATGAAATAGTCATTAAATTGTGAACTTAGTTTTTTTTTGTTTTTTTTTTTTTGAGACAGTGTCTCAGTATGTAGTTCAGGCTAGCTTTAAACTCACTATGTAGCCCAGGCTGGCCTCAAACTCACAGTGATCCTCTTGCCGCAGCCTCCCGAGTGCTGGGATTACAGGTGTGTGCCACCACGCCCAGCTTTTTTTGTTGTGGTTGTTTTTGTTTGTTTTTTAAGACAGGGTCTCACTGTTCAGTTCAGCCTGGCCTTGAATTCACTATGTAGCTGTGAGTATAATTCTGAAGAGTAATGGCAAAAAGCCAAAAATTCAATGAAATTACATTCTCAAAGTACCTAGAGAAAATATTTGGAAGCCCAGTTCCCAGCTAAAGTATCAATCAAGTTTGAAGATGGGGGTGTGTGGCACATACCTGTAATCCCAGCACTCAGGAGGCTGAGGCAGGAGGATCACCATGAGTTCAAGGCCAACCTGGGCTTCATAAGCGAGTTCAAGGCCAGCCTGCACTACATAGTGACCCTACCTCAAAAATAAAATACTGAAGATAAAATATATTTTTCAGTGAAGACAATGTTTACCACTATCAGACCCCCATTGAAGGAAACATCTAAAGAATGTATATATCTATTTAACAAACAAAAGAATAAAAGGCAAGAAAGAATGGTGAGGGAAAAAGTATAAACATATAGAGGTAGGCCGAAATAACCGTTAACAACACAAAACAATTATTATTAATTAGAATTGTTTGGGCTGAAAATGTAGTTCAGTGGTAGAATACTCGCCTAGCATATGTGAGGCCCTAAGTTTGGTCAAAGTTCAAGAATGAGATGAAATGGACTGCTTTTAGGAATAGTCTCATTCTTGGAAGTGATCATTTTCAGCCCCAACGACATTTTTTTTTTTTTTTTAATACGTGGGTACTGGGAGTCAAATGCAGGACCTTGCGCTTGCCAGGCAGGCACTTATGCCACTAAGCTATATCACCGGCCCCCCAAAGACATTTTTTGATACGTTTAGTGTGCACTGGGTAAGAAGCTGAATTAAATGACTTCAATACTTTCTCACCATCAGATTTTTATCAATTAGACACAGCTGTCAAAACAGCTCCCAATCAGATATATTTAGGCCTCTGAGGCAGCCCTTTGCCCTCATCCACCAGTTCTAGAATTTAAGTCTTAGTTCTAAGCATTCTCCCCAGTTCCATATTCCACAAAAAAAAAAAAAAAAAAAAAAAAAAAATTCTAAGTAGAAATGATTCTTAGCCAGGTGTGGTGGTACATGCCTGTAATCCCAGCGCTCGGGAGGCTGAGGCAGGAGGATCGCTGTGATTCCGAGGCCAGCCTAAACTACATAGCGAGACCCTGTCTCCAAAAAAAAAAAAAAAATTTTTTTTTAATATGCGGGTACCGGGAGTCGAACTCAGGACCTTGCGATTGCCAGGCAGGCACCTATCCTGCTGAGCTATATCACAGACCCAAAAAAATGTTTCTTTTAAAATTTTTTTGTGGGTACCGGGGGTTGAACTCAGGACCTCGTGTGCCAGCAGGCGCCCGTGCTGCTGAGCAATATCACCGGCCCTTTTTTCATATGTGGGTACCGAGAGTCGAACTCAGGACCTCGCGCTTGCCAGACAGGCACTTATGCCGCAGAGCTATCTCACTGGCTGCCAAAAAAAATGTTTCTTAATGGCCTTTCAGGAAAGATCTTCTAGGTTTTGAGGAGTACTGTATCTTTTGTCCTTGGATTAAGATTCGGGCATTAAAATTATTCATCATTTGCTTTAACTTGGCCCAAGAAAAAAGTATGTTGTATTGTTTCCTCTAACAGAAAGAACACCGAATAGGAACAGAGAAGGAGGGAATATATATACCCACCCCTGCTGACTGAAAGCTTCCTCACCTGAACTCAATTCAGGTTCCCATACATGAACAGTAAAGATCTACAAGGAAGAGCACTCCACCTCCCTCACCATCAAAGGTCCCTGCCCATCACAGAATAACACACTTGACAACACAGATCTTTGGACCAGACAACAGCCAGGACAGAAAGGGAAGTATGAATTGAAGCAAATAAATATCACATGTTAAGGAGGCAGTGCCAGCAATTCCAAGAAAGAGGATACCTTAATGCTGAGGTTCAGAAACCACTAAATGAGATGGAAAAGCCAGGGTCCTATCTGCTTTCAGGCCAAGAAAACATACCATTCCAAACATGCATTAATAGCGGGTGAGACAGTGCACACCTGTAATCCCAGCCTTTGGGAGGCTGAGGCAGGAGGGTCTCTGTGAGTTCGAGGCCAGCCTGGACTAAACATAGTGAGTTCAAGGCCAGCCTAAACTATATAGTAAGACCCTGTCTCAAAAAAATAAATAAATAAAACCAAACATATAATAATAGTCATAACATGTTTCAATCTTGCAGAGCCGTCAGGATGTAGTAACAACAACAAAAATCACTATCTAGAATAGTGGACAAACTTGCAAAGAAACTCTAATACCAGATAACAAGCACTGCCTCAGAGAAAAGCAAAAGAGGGTGCCCTCCCAGTCTTCACACAGTCACATCCACATCACTTAGGTTTTCTTGTTTTGTTTTTTGGCACTACCAGGGATGCAAGCCAGGGCGGTCTACCACTAAGCTGAATCCCCACCCCGACCCCCTTTGTTTGTTTGTTTGTTTTTGAGACAGGGCCTCACTATGTAGTCCAGGCTGGCCTCGAACTCGCGGCAATCCTCTTGCCTCGGCCTCCCGAGTGCCGGGATTACCCCCACACACACCTTTTTGAGACAGGATTAGTCAATAAATTGTCCAGGCAAGGCTCGAATTTGGGATCCTTCTGCCTCAGCCTCCACAGCAGCTAGGATTACAGGCGCGTGCTACCGCGCTTAGCATAGGTCTTCAATTTGTACTCTCCAAGGTGCCTGCACGAATCACCTTACCTTATTTGTGCATTACAACAACCTAGGTAACGCAGGTTAAGATCATCTTTTACATAGATGAAAAGAAAAGTGAAAGTCAAAATAAATTAGTCTAAAACAACGCGCACCCCCACACAGCCTCTTGCCGTCATTTATGCCCCAACCTTCAAAAAACCCAAGCACTGCCAACCTCTCACTGGGTGTATTTTCCTGGCTAAATTAAACATTATAAACCTCAGGATCCCCATTTGCAATAAAGTATAGGAAGCTCTGTAAGGAAAATTAAAAAGATGTTCCTTATAAAGGATGCAACAGCATGCCAGGAACGTAGTGAGTGTTCGCAGGAAATTTTTGCTACTATTGTTAACAGTAACCGGCAAGGACTTTCCGTTACAAGTCTCCTCAGTTACAATCTCTCCGGAACTTGCACCACCCCTGGCCCGCGTCACCTCAGACCAATTCCCACGGACACGCCCCCAGACGGACGCCCCGACCCCGGGCCTCCCCATGGACATTCCCCCCTCCCTCAAACCTTACCCCTAATAGAGTGTCCCCTCTCAGACTCAGTTACGAAGGACTTCCGCTCGCACCGGCCTCTCCAGCACCCCCGTTAGGCCTGGGCATCCCTGCGGGCACCCAGGTCGCACATCAGCCGCTGGCCCGCGCCGGTTACCTGGCCGCGCGCTCCCCCGGGTCGCACCTCGCGGCAAGCTCGCGCCGGCACTGGAAAATGCAATTAGTTTAAACTACGGCCCCGCCTCCTCGTGCCGGCCTCTGATTGGCCCCTGTAGGCTGTTGTCTTTCGCAGGTACACTGGAGGACCCGGGAAAAGGAAGTGTGAGGGCCCCTGGAAAGGGAGGAGGGGTGTCGCCACTTCCGGCCCCCATCAGCGACCTGTGGGCCAAGAGAACTGCAACTCCCAGAATGCCCCGCGGCCTACAGGTTCCGCTAGGCGCCGTGGCTGCGCTTAGGGCTCCGGCTGGGACGTGGTGACGAAGGTAGTTACCATGGAGTTGCGCAGAGTAACCCTAAAGTAGTTAGACTCAGAGGCTGCGAGGGAGGCGACTGCGGGTGAGTCAGCGGGAAAGCAGAAAACCCGCTCTTGGGCGCAAGAGCTTTACGGAGAGGGGAGGGGCTCCGCAGAAAGATTAAACTTCCCTGATGCTCCACTCACTATCTTAAAAGTTCTTCCAAGTTTGTTTCTTTGTTTCCTATCTCAGTCTATAGCCTCTTCTTGGGTACTCAGTGACACCCACAACTTCATTTGCCATCTGTATGCAGATTTACACAAGTGTTTATGTCCAGCCCAGCCCTCTTAAATTGCAGATCGGTATAACCAGTTGTCTCCTGGTATCTCAAACCCAATTTCAACATTTCTATGTGTACCCCAACCCTCTCTTCCAAGCCTGGATCTTCCGTTGTTCCCACACAATATACACAAACTAAAAAATCCAAGAGTTATCCTTAACACCCTTTCTATTTTTCATTTGTCATGAGTTCCCGTAGGCCCTATTTTCTAAATGTCCTTTTTTTTTTTTTTTTTTTTTTTTTTTTTTGGAGACAGGGACTCGCTATGCAGTTCAGGCTGGCCTTGAACTTACTATATAGCACAGGCTGGCCTCGAATTCACGGAGATCTTCCTGCCTTAGCGTCGCAAGTGCTGGAATTACAGGCGTGCACCATGGTACTCAGCCCACCATTAGAGCCTTTGCACACAGCTATTCTGTCTGGGTTGTTCATCTTTTTAAAATTTTTATTTGTGTGTATGTGTGCGTGCGCATGCATGTGCGTGCCCTAGGAATCAAACCCAAGGCCTCAAACATGGTAGGCATATGCTCTACCACTGAGGCACACACACACACACACAGAGCCCATGAAATGCTCGTCTTTTCCCCGCTATCCTGTACTTACCCTTCAGAGTTCTCTGAGTCACTCACTACTTTAGGAGTGAGCAAGTCAGATCTCTCAATTATAGCAACCTCATGTCCCTCTTTTTTGTAGTATTATTCAGTTGCAATTTCTTAGATAACTATTAATAACTTACTACTCGCCACTACCTACAACTGTTAGTAAAAACTTGGTTACTGTCCTGGTGGGATTTATGACCATAATAGACAACAAGTAGAAAATTAGTGTTTCGAATGCTACCATGGCAGTGAGTATAGCATATTATAGGAGCCAAGAAGAGAAGTTCTACATCCAGATTTGTGGATAAAGGGAGGCTTCTCAGAAAAGTTGAAAATTGAGCTGAGTCCTGAAGTAAGAATTGGCAAGGAAAAAGGAGGAAGAAACTATATTATTCCAAGCAGAAAGAGCTGGACCGGAAGAGTATTCCATTCAAAGGTCCAGAGACGGGGGGCAGGGAACTTAACTGAGTTGTTGCATTTGGCAGGACTACAGAATTGGAAATAAAGACAAGAAATAGAGAGGTTGGCAGGAGCCAGGTTGAATCCTGAGGTTCCCTTTGACAATGTAACCTCCCAGCATATATTAGATTATGTCGCAGATTTTTTTCATGGTGTGCTTTGATTTCTTTTCCACCTGCAGCCCATAAGCTGTCAATCTCTTATCAGATCTTCTCACCTGATTATTACTCAAAGCTTCTTGTTGCTACCTGCCTGACAGAGGCCAGAAATGGGCTAGCGACAAATCAAATTCCAACTTTCCAACTGGAAATCAATTTCTGTCATTTTAGGATTGGTTAAATAAACTTAAGTAAATAAAGTTAAAGTATGATACATACTGTGGAATACTCTGCAGCTATTACAAAAGGTAAGAGAGCTGACAATTTGAAAAAAGTTTACAAAATAATTCAATGTTAATGTTAAGATATACATACCTTATGATATATGCATTCTAGCAGGTAATAATCCCAAACTGTTTAAGGAGATTCAGACTTTTTGTTTCTCCTTGTACTTTCCCCCACTTCTTTGTGAGGCTGGGAATGAAACCCAGGGCTTCATACATACCAGGTAAACACTGTACTGCTGAACCAAACCCTCAACCCTGCTGCTTGTACTTCTCTACGTTGTTTTCCTTGCTTTCAACTATCATGTTAACTTTCACAGTTTAAAAAAAAAACTACAAAGTCAGAGCTAACTCCTGTTATCACAGCACTCTGGGAAACTGAGGGAAGATTCCAAATTCCAACCCAGCCTGGGCAACTTAGTGATTTAGTGAGACCCTGTCTCAAAATAAAAAGGGCTGGGGGTGCAAAGGTCCTGGGTCAATCCCAAGTACCACCACCAAAAAAAAATTTTTTTTTCTAATTTGAAAAATTTCCAAATCAAAATAGAGCAAGTATGTCCCTAGTGCTGTCATGTGCTAAGTCCATCAGTCTGGTCAGATGAAGGTGCTAGAATCTGACTGTCTCCAATCAGATTCATGAGCCAGAAAAGCAGGGAAAGACTGACTCCAAAAACACAGCCACAGGACTATAGCCTCCTAGCTTTGTCAGGTCTCCCCAGAAGTCAGGCCCATTGCGTGACACCTTAAAAAGACCCCATTTATTATTTCCCTTTTTATTGTTTTTTTTTTTTTTGAAACAAGGTCTCACTGTGTAGCCTAGGCTGGCTTTGAACCACTATATAGCCCAGGCTGGCCTTGAATTTGCAGCGATCCTCCTGCCTCAGCCTCCTGAGTGCTGGGATTAGAGGTGTGCACCATCATGCCTGGCATAAAGATCGCATTTATTCCTACATTTCTTCTTTCATTTTTCCATTTATTCATTTGCCCATCAAACCATTAGTGAATACCCAGTTTTTGCCAAGCTCAGTGAAGAATAATTGGAGAAGCAGAGAAAGAAGTCTGACTTCTTGTCTCTGCCCTCAAATTTACAGGGAGGGAACAGAAAATAGGGTAAAGAAATAGGTACAGAGTACAACAGCTTCCATTTATTCCAAGGGAGGCTTTGCCTTCACTTCATAGGTGAGATAATAGGCTGTAATGAAATTCTGTCCAAAGTACAAGGGGGTAAGCATCAGTTAGCTATTGCTGTGTGACAACTGCCCCCACAAAAGAGTGGCTAAAAACAATAACCATTTATCCTTACTTCTAAGCCTCTGAGTCAGCTGGATGGTTTTTCTGGCTGTGGGTGGGCTCACTGGTGTACCTGCAGCCTTCTGTGCACTGGGCAACTCTCCTGATCTTGCCCAGAGGTGGGCTTAGCATATCTCTCGCCTCCCTTCAGCAGGGCAGCATGTTCTCTTCTCATGGCACTGGCAGGGAGCAAGAGAGCAAGCCCCCTTTAAAGTTCCTGTTTGCTGTGTGTTTCTCAACAGCCCACTGGCCAGAACAAGTTACACTGCTGTGTCCAGCACCAGAGAGGATGGAACTATAAAGAGCAAAAAGGGAATAGATACATGAATAGGGATCATCAAAACAGTCACTCTAACACAGGACACATTGACCAATTTTATCTGGAAGAGAGAGGCATTGTAGAAGAAGGTACACCACAGCTGAGTGTCAAAGCATGAGAGTATTCACTGAACAGGCAGCTGTTACTTGAAACTGGATGCAGGCAGGTTTGCCGCGATCAGTAGAAACCCAGCAGGTCTCTCTGTGCTTGCAACGCGGTTCTATTATGTGTATCTTGGCTTCATTCCTTTTGGTCAGGCACAGAGCAGCAGGCACTCAACAAATGTTTGCAGAACTGAATTGATACCTTACTGTGAATGAAATGTGGAATGAAACAGTCAAACCTGGGAACCAGTAGTTAGAACAATTTTGCATCGACTCTCCCAAAATAGAAATCCTTGTATTGGGCAGCTTCTCATTCATTCATCCCACAAACATTTCCCAAGTGCCTATCATAAACCAGGTTGTGTGTAAGATGATAAATAAGATATGATACTAGTTCACAGCCTGGACTACTGTTTTATTGGAGAGGGTTAATAATAACCCATTCCATTAGCAAATTTATCCAGCTGTTTTTTGTTTTGTTTTTTTAATAATGAGACAAGGTTTTGCTATGCAATTCAGGCTGGCCTTGAACTTACTTTGTAGCCCTGGCTGGCTTCGAACTTGCAGCAATCCTCCTGCCTCAGCCTCCCAAGTGCTGGGATTACAGGCGTGCAACACCACACCAGGCTTTATCTAGCTCTTGAAGCCCCATTTTTATTACTGACTCAGAAAATCCATTAGGAGCTGGTGCTACACAGAATGAATTCTTAGGAACTGCACTGAAGTTCTCTGATCACCAAGGAGATTAACAGTAAAAATCTTCCCTTTAGTGTTTTAAGCTAAAATCCATGCTCAATGGTACAAAACTCTAGGATTCCAACCTAGGACTTTCTTTGAGAAAAGTATTCAGGCACCAAACCTGTTGTAGGTGCTGCAATGCCTAGGTTTGACTCAGCTAGATTCCTGTTTCTACAGAAGAATATATGTTTTTTGTTGATGGCTTGTAGACTAAGACAAATGCCAGGTATGGTGGTGCATACCTGTAATCCTGCACTTGAGAGGCTGAGGCAGAAGAATCATGAGTTCAAGGCCAACCTGGGCCATGTAGTGAAACCCTGTCTCAAACAAACAAAAGAACAAATAACTGGAGCTCAGTGTGGTAGCACATGCCTGTAATCCCAGCACCTTGGTGGCTGAGGCAGGAGGATTGCCACGAGTTCAAGGCTGACCTGGGCTACCTAGTGAGACCCTATCTCAAAACAAAACAAAACAAACACAAAACCAAATCTTTATTGCAATAAATGAATCTTGCATGTGTGAGAAAGCATGTCAGTTGATTAGGCTATGGCCCACGTGTTCCCACAAGCTCTGTTCCACTGCTTGAGGAATCTTTTTCATGACCAGCTCCATATTTTCCTTCTTGATTATGCCTTTGCCAGTTCCTTCTCTTTTCCCCACACCCTGGGCAGGGGAGTTAAGAAAGGATCTCACTATGTAGTCCAGGTTGGTCTTGAACTCATTAAGTAGCCCAGGCTGGCCTCGAACTCACAAAGATTACAGGTGTGTGCCACCATGCCCAGCTCCTTCTCTATTCTTGCTTTGCTTTCTGCCCCCAAGACTCTCTGTCTCTGGTGAGGGACGTGGCCATCTCCAGAGCGGAGGAACTCGGATCTCTGCACCGCTGCTCACCTGCACCAGGCTCACCGCAACACTGGCTTCCATGGCTTCTTTGGAGACCACCCTGGGCCACCAGTCTCAGTCTGCAGTTCCAACTCTGCATCCCAGCCAGTTGCTATCCTGTCTGTAGATTTGACATCTCAGAGATTGAGATATCCCTAACCAACAGCCCATGTCCATGGGACTAGTCCCACAGCTGACTGAGAACTCAGCTGTTACCTAACTCAGGCTAACATGTGCCCAAGTTCAGTTGAGACTGCTTTTTTTTTTTTTTTTTTATGCGAGTACCAGAAGTCAAACTCAGGACCTCGTGCTTGCCAGGCAGGCGCTTATGCCGCTGAGCTATATCACCAGCCCTGGCAAATACTCTTAAAATAGAATTTCTTTTAAATACTGAGGACCCGATTTAGGCTTAATACAGTTCAGTTTAGCAGGTTTTGAGGGATAGAAAGGGAAGGCCTTGCTCTCAAAAAGCAGCAGTCTTGGGCCAGTGATATAGCTCAGCAGCATAAGCGCCTGCCTGGTAAGCGCAAGGTCCTGAGTTCGACTCCCGTACCCGCATATTAAAAAAAAAAAGTATTTGCCAGTTGGGCATGGTGGCGCACAACTGTAATCCCAGCACCCTGGGAGGCTGTGACAGGAGGATCACGAGTTCAGGCCCAGCCTGGGCAACTAGCAATTTAGTGAGACCCTGTCTAAAATAAAAAATAATCTTGAAAGGGCTGGGAATGTAGCTCAGTGCAAAGGACCTGGGTTCAATTCCTGGTACCACAAAAATAAATAATATTTGTCAATTTCAATGTCTCTACATACTAACTAATTTCTTCTTTGAATCCAGCGATAAGAACCACATATCCCGGTTTTCTCTTTTTGCTTTGGCTACCAGGAATTTCATAGCTAAATATAAGCAAAGATTTCTCACATCTCTGAAATATCTTTTCTTTTAATCTAATTTCTGCATCTATAATGTCCATACAGTAGTCAACTGATCCAAATTTTTTTTTTTTTTTTTGTGGGTACCAGGGGGACGACCTCAGGACCTCGCGCGCCAACAGGCACCCGTGCCACTGAGCGATATCACCGGCCCCTTTTTCGTATGTGGGATCCGGGAGTCGAACTCGGGCCCTCGCGCTTGCAAGGCAGGCGCTTACGCCGCTGAGCCATCTCACCGGCCCTGATCCAAATTTTAAGTGTAAAATAATTTCAGTAATTTCTAATATTGATTACATGTTGAATATTTTAGATATATTAGGTTAAATAAAATATATTAACTTTACCTGTTTCATTTCACCTTCATTATGGCTCCTAGAAAATTTCCATTACATGGCCAGGCACAGTGGCACATGCCTATAACCTCAATACTCAAGAGGCTGAACTAGGAGGATCGCTGCAAGTCCGAGGCCAGGCTGGGCTACACAGTGAGTTCCAGGCCAACCTGAACTACATAGCAAGACCCTGTCTCAAAAGAAAAAAAGCAAAAGCCAAAAGAAAATGTGGGTTACATGTCAAAACTATTATATAAGAGGCTTACACGTGTAACTTGTGTATTGCACCTCTGTTGGACAGCACTGTTTTACAAAACATCCTGTTTGATGAGTGTATAATTGTGCTAAACCTCACCCAACAGCAGATGGAATGAAAAGGAAAGTTGATTTGGTGTCTTATTTGTTTTTGAGACAGTATCCTGCTATGTAGTTCAGGCTGTCCTTGACCTATGTAGCCCCAGCTTGTCTCAGATTCACAGTAATCCTCCTGCCTCAGCCTCCTAAGGACTGGAATTACAGGCATGTACCACCACACCTGGCTGGTTTTTATTTTTTGCTATAAGGTCTAGGTTTTTCCAGGCTGGCCTCAGCCTCCTGAGTATTGGGACTATTTGTCTTTTGTTTATGTGATTAACATGCTAAAAACCCCTTGGTAAAGTGTTTTTAGTTCTCTTCATTGCAGGTGAGTAGTATTCCATGACTCTCCATGACAGGAAAATACCTGTTCTCAGCTTTACATCAGCTAACAAATTGGAATCTGATAGGACAATTCACACCACATTGCAAATGACTGATAACAACTTTGTGTTCACCCCTCTTGGGGAGTATTTCCATTTTAACAGGGAACAATCCCTGAACTCAAAGGAATGAATCCCTAATGGTGGAGTTTCAGGCATCAGTGACAGGTGAGTGTGAGAGGCAAACTCTGGTTTTGTGTGTGTTTATTGTCTGCAGCTACATTCAGGATGTGGCTGAAAGTAGGATCTTCAGGTGGAAAGGGAATGAGACTGGTGGACAAGGTGGGCAGAGAAGGTGGCACATCCCCAGCTCAGTCAGACTACAGTGAGCTCTCAGACACCAAGCAGATCCAGCGCAGCATCTCAAGGGTTTGTTAAGCAACAGAGTAGCCCAACTGATGTCACCAGAGGGTAGGTATAAAGACAGTCTCCATGGAAACTACTGTGGAGTAGCAGAAACACTCAGAGGAGGATTCAGGAGACTATGACTGCAGTCTCCACCTGAATCACTGGCTTAACTCTGGGCAAGTTCCTTTACCCCTTGGGTCTCAGTTTTTTCATCTGGAAAATAGAAATGGGTGTTACAGTTATCAGATGAGTTCTAAGAGATATGGACGTGCTCTGAGAAAGTCCCCTCCAAATGCAAGAAATGATTAATATCTTAGCCAGGTATGGTGGCGCAAGCCTGTAATCCCAGCACTTGGGAGGCTGAGGCAGGGAGGATCTTTGTGAGTTCGAGGCCAGCCTGGGCTACATAGTGAGTTCAAGGACAGCCCGAACTACATAATGAGAACCTGTCTCAAAAAAAAAAAAAAAAGGTTAATATCTTAAAATGGAAATGCAGCTCAGCAGGCCTAGAGTAGTGGAGGGATAGAAAGTAGAGGTGGAGGGTTACAAGGAAAGTAGGGTGGATGGCCCTTGTACCTGGAAAACCCATCCTTCTCTCTCCTCCCAGGCTGCACCCACTCTCCCCAGGCCGGTGCTTTCAGGTGACGAATGATGGCCTGAACTATGAGCAAGCAGGACTACATGAACACTTCGGTGCAGGAGCCCCCTCTTGACTTCTCCTTCAAAAGCATCCATGTCATCCAAGGTCAGCCCATGAACACAGCCCTCTGCTCACAGGGCAAGAGGCCCAGTGTGGTCCCTAGGAAGAAACCATAGTCTTCTACTTAAAATCCTAAAGTGATTCTTCCTATACACTTATAGATTTGTTGTTGTCGTTGGGGGAGAAGTGGGGAGTAAGGGGTGTTTGTTTTTGTGCTGGGGATCAAACCCCATCCTAAATTCCACTGAGCTATATCCCCAACCCAGTTTTTTGTTTGGTTTGTTTGCTTTCTAACAGCAACTCTGAAAGGAACCAGAGGCCTCTTAGAGTAGGTGACCATCTTCAAAACCAAACAGCAGGGCATGGGGGCACATGCCCCATAATCCCAGCACTTGGGAGGCTGAGGCAGGAGTATTGCCATGAATTTGAGGCCAGCCTGAGCTACATAGTGAGTTCAAAGCCAGCCTGAACCACAGAACAAGGCCCTGTCTCAAAACAACAAAACAAAAAACAAAAAAAGGGCCTGGGGAATACAGCTCAATGCAAAGGTCCTGGGTTCAATCCCCAGTCCCCTCCCCCGCCAAGAAATGGACAGCTGGGTATGATAGCACATGACTGTAGTCTCAGCTACTTGGGAGGCTGAGGCAAGAGGAGCACAAGCTTGAGTAACTTAGGGAGACTCTGTCTCCAAATAAAAACAGCTGGGTATGTAGCACTCCCTGAGTTTAATCCCTAGTGCAGGGAGGGAAGAAAAGAAACCTGGGACATCAATCTACCAGCCAATAGTTTTTTATTCTCGTTTTTACCTGAAAAGAGGTGGAAACTAGTGAGCAGAAACTACAGGCTACTGCAGAATTGCAGCAGATAGGCAGAACGATCTCCTCCGTCTGGGAACACAGGTCTGTTCTGATCACTGGTAAACATGAGAGGGCTTACTACTAACAAGCTGACATGTTTCCAGTTTCAGTATTTATTGACAAATTTCAGACATTCATGCCAGCCATGCAGTTTCTCACACTGCCCACACTCACTCCCCTTTTACCAGCATCTTTGGAAATGGGCAGCGAACACCCTTCGGAGGGCACACAGGACAGGCTCTCTGTAACGCCGGTCTCGAGGAGTCAGCGGGTCCTCCCAGTTTCTGCCATTCCTGGCTTTTGTTACCTGTCCTCACAGAATACATTCATGCCCACTATCCTACACTCATTATTGGGCTTTGTTCTTCTCTGTTGGGCAGCTGAAGCTACTTGTAAGCTCAGGAAGCTGAGGAATGCCACTAGCCTTGGCTTGGATTTAAGACACTACTTAGGTTAGCATCAGCCACAGCTGTAACTCACCTTTGATGTCTCCCCAGCACATACTCACCTACTGTGATCTTTGTTGTACACCAACTGCATCATTTCTGATTGATGTAGTCCCCGTTTCACAAGGGGTTTAGATGCAGTAATAGCTATGTGCAAGGTGGCTGAAGCGACAAGTGTAGGGAGGAGTAGAGCTCCTCCTCATTGTGGAAATTCCAAGCTCTGAAGGAGGCTAAGTAGCTCTTTCCTCTGGACTCCTCAGAATGAGAGACAAGCTACTACCAGGGCATCTCGGCTGGGCATGGTGTTGCACACTTGTAATCCCAGCACTCAGGAGGCTGAGGCAGGAGGATTGCTGCGAGTTTAAGGCTAGCCTGCGCTACCCTGTCTCAAGAAAAAAAAAAAAAAAAAAAGAGCCAGGGGTATCTCTACAGCATAAACCAGAATCCATACACAGCCCTTGTCCTTTATTCACGACTTCAGTGTTTACTGAGCACCTACTATTAGGCATTGATGTATATATAGATATATGTGTTTACACACACAGAGGCATTGTGTTCCTTGCTAAGTGTGTGTTAAGAGATGAGGGAAAAGAGGCAAATCAGTCTCCAAAGGTCAGAGTCCCTTCAGTTCCCCAGAGCTTTGGAAATATCACTAGGCTCAAAGGATAGGATAGAATTTGGGGGTACTTGGGACACTATTTGCTGAACTAATCAAGATGGGCCATAGAATCTAAAATGTTAGTGGCTTTAGAAAGCATTTAATTTGTACTACTTGATAAAGCAAAAGCTTGGGGAATGTCACCAAGCATGGATGGATCCAATGTGTAACCGTCCCTAACTTCTACTCACAAACCTAGTGTCAAGGGTGTCCCCCACCGCACACACCAGCTTCCATTATGGGGTTGATGACTGGAGATTCTCTATCAGACTGACTTCTGCCTCTGGGGACACATGGAAAAAGCTGCATGGCAGCCCTTCAGATACACGACAGGATGGTTTCTCCTGGTCCTTCCAGAACTTCCCAGTTCTGTGACTTGATATTTGCGGTCCAGTTTCCAAACCTGTCTTGGCCTGGTCTGAACAGGTTTTTTTGTTTTTGTTTTTTGTTTTTTTTTTCGGGGGGGGGGTTCTACTGAGTATTGAACCCAGGGCCTTTGCACTGAGCTCCATTCCTACCCATTTTTATTTACTTTGAGACAAGAGTCTTGCTAAATTGCCTAGTCTGGGCTTGAACTTGTGATCCTCCTGCCTCAGCATCCTGGGATTACAGGCCTGTGCCACTGCACCCAGCTTGAACAGGAAGCCTTTACTAGATCCTCAGATAATCTAGTACTTTGGTGGACTCTGAAGGGACCAAGAACCTACAGCAGTCTGGACACCCCACTCCAACCTTGCTAACAGCAGCTTTACATTTCAGGCAAATCCAGTTATCCGGTGGCTCCCAGTTTGGGATCAGCCCATGTTTAGTGGCACCCCAAGCTTCTCTGCCTCATCAGACTGGATGCAAGCTCATGTGAATTTATTTTGGCCTTAGTTTTTATTCATCCGAAGGTCGTCAAGAGGGGTGGGAAGGGACACAAGCTTAGGACTCCGTTCATGCCCAGTGCTCCTCTGCTCTGGTGCATCCTGCTCACTCCAGGACTAAGGCAGAGAGCCATCTGGTGGATGCTGCCTGCCCTGCAGCTGAGGAGGAGAGGAGGTTAATGTTGGGTAGGGGTCGGAGAACTGTGTCCAGTAGAGAACTGAAGGGAGTGTGAAGACACCCTGGCTGGGTTTGACAAACACTAAATACTTCTCCCCCCAGAAGCACCCTTTGATAGTAAACAAATGTTTAGCAGTATTGGGAAAATATCACTCCAGCCAGACCTGGTGTCTGGTTCTGGCTCTGCTACGGATTGTGAGCTTGGGCCAATGCGCGGGGGAGGGGCTGTCGCATGTGTGTCTACTCAGCCAAATCTTCAGAGGTGACTGCTACCTGGTTGTATTTCCTTACCTTTCCATTCACTCTGGAACTCACTCCAATCTGGCTTCTAGTCAAGAAATCAGGGACTTCTGAATCACCAAAGTATTTTCCAGTCTCTGTCTCCCTAAAATTTACTTCTATAAACTTTTATTGAGTCAGGGTCTCACTATGTAGTTCAGACTGGCCTCGAACTCACAGCAATCCTCCTGCCTCAGCCTCTTGAGTACTGGGATTACATGCATGCACCACACCTAGCACACCCTAAACACTTTTTAAACTGTTCTCTTGGTTCTTACTGTCCTTCCCTGATTACTCAATAATTTATTTTCTTTAAATTTTTTTTTTTTTTTTTTGCAGGGATGGGGGCAGGGTCTTGCTATGTAGTTCAGGCTGGTCTTCAACTCACTATGTAGCCCAGGCTGGCCTCGAATTCATAGCAACCCTCCCTCACCCCAAAGTGCTGAGATTACAGGCGTGAGCCACCATGTCTGGCCATTTTCTTTAATGGACTTCTCTTCCTCTTTGACTCTCACTCAAAGGAACCTCATCTGTTTCTCTAACTTGTGCACCCTACATTAATTATTCTCAAGTCTGTCTCTGGAGCTTCAGATATCCATATCCAACTGCCTACTTGGCTTCTCTACCTTTCTGTACTACAGGAATCTCAAAAACACACCAGAGCCAAGCCTGAACTCATCACTTTACCAACCTAGCCTCTCTTTTGTAATTAGCAGTTAATAATCTACCCAGTCACCCAAACAAGCAAAAACTGGGCACCACCCTTGAATATCCTTCTACCCTTCTGCCTTTGAATATTCATTCAAGTCATGCTGCTTTTATATCCCTCTCATCTCTTGCCTGGATGACTAAAATAGCCAAGCTGGTCTCGTGGTCCCACCTACCCACACAAAAGCTTCAGAGTGATCTTTCACGCAAAAACCCTGAATCATTTCCTTTGCTTTAAACATACTGGTGGCTTCCTGCCACCTATAGTATAAGCCCTACATGGCATTTTTTATGTGGGTACTGGGAGTCGACCTCAGGACCTCACGCTTGCCAGCAAGCGCTTTGCCGCTGAGCGATATCACCAGCCCTTTTTATTTTTTCCCTTTATGTGGGTTCCGGGAGTCGAACTCAGGACCTTGCACTTGCCGGGCAGGCACTTATGCCGCTGAGCCATCTCACCGGCCCCTAGCCTGGCATTTAAGACAAGTGACTGGCTCCTTTTTCCTCTTTGTCCCTTTGGGGAATATGCACTGGGCATGTGCACACCCATGCTGTTCTGTACCTCTGTGCTTCTATTCGTCCTTTCTACACCTCTTTACTTAATTAACATCTTCTTGGTTCAAGTCTAACAACTCTGGTTTTTAGTTTCCTCATCTATAAAATGGGAGTGGGCTTCCCTCACCATCATTCCCACATCAGACTGGTATATGGAAGACTCTGGGACGTAACAGATATGGTCAGACCATCTGTCCTGGAAAGCCAAGAACTTGCGATGCGAAGTCTTTGGCCTTTAGTCCAAACTTCACTCTGACTGCTGGAGCCTATGGGACGACAGTGCTGTGGGCCCATCAGCTCCTCCAGCCACAGCTTGGGATACTCATCTTCCCAGCTCTGTTCCTTCCCACTCTTTAAAGCCAGAAAAACAAAGATGACACACCCAAGCCTTTGTCCTCACAGATCTGGTTACTGAGGAGCCAAGGACAGGGCTACTACCACTGAAGCATTCAAAGTCGGGGAAGTCACTGACTCAGTCCCTGTGGCTGAACAACAATGTCCTCAGTGACCTGAGAGATTTCAACCAGGTGGTTTCACAGCTGCTGGAGCACCCAGAGAACCTGGCCTGGATTGACCTGTCCTTCAATGACCTGACTTCCATTGACCCTGTGAGTTCCTAGCCCTGGGACTCTGGAGTTGGGTGGGGGTGGGGACCCTGAAACTACTCTGGCCTCCCCACTGTCATGTCTTATCAAGGGACTAGAGAGGCAGCATGGTGCAGTCCAAACACATAACTATGGGATCACAAAGATGTAGGTTCAAATCCCGAGTTTGCCTCTTACTCTGACTTTGGACAGTCTCTCAAAATCTCAGCCTTAGGTGGGCATGGTGGTGTACACCTGTTATCCCAGAACTCTGGGAGGCTGAAGCAGGAGGTTCACAAGTTTTGAGCCCAGCTTGTGCAACTCAGTGATTTAGGGAGACCCTGTTTCAAAAATGAAGAAAGGGCTAGAGATGTAGCTCAGTCCAAAGGCCCTGGGTTCAGTCCCCCTACTGCAAACCAAACCATACCATCTTGGCCTGCCTTATCTGAAAAATGAGGATAATGTGTCAGCATCATAAAGGTTTTGTAAGGATTAAATGAAAATAACATGAGAATCAACTGGTCCATCAATAGCAGAAACAGAACTATAGCTACTGTTGTTGGGTACCCACTGTATCTTGTGCTGAGTTCTGCTGTGGAAGAGGTAGGTAGAAAAGTGCGCCACTTACCTGCTGAGAAAGCTGATTCAAGTTTTAAGAAATAAACAAAATGTGGCCCCTTCTTCCCAGGATCCCTGTTGGCAGGGAAAGGGGCTGAGGCATGACTTAGAGATTGTTACCGTGATATAGTAATCTTACTTCAAGTATCTTAAAAGCTTTTCTTATGTGCCTAGCATGACACACTATATTCCTATCTCCTGCTGTCACCAAAGCTTCAGTCACAGTGAAAGGGCAAGTTAGGCTCAGGGAGAAGTAGGCAGGAGAACCGTCAGCTGGCAGTGCTGGGACCCAGGGCCCATATCTCCTGCCCATCAGGTCACAGTTCTACTTCAGTGTGATGGCCCTGTGTCCCTTAAAAGTAAAGTACAGAGTCACCCACTAAGTGAGGGTCAGAGAGGAGGGCAGGTGGTTCTCCAAACTTTTCCTTCTCTGCCAATGTCAGTCCTGAGCAGAGACACCCAGGGTCCTATCCAGCCTGGCTTCTGGGTTCCTTCCAACAGGTCTTAACGACATTCTTCAACCTGAGTGTCCTCTATCTTCATGGCAACAGCATCCAGCGCCTGGGGGAGGTGAACAAACTAGCTGTCCTCCCTCGGCTCCGGAGCTTGACACTCCATGGGAACCCCATAGAGGAAGAGAAGGGGTACAGGTAAGTGTCCTGTCCCTGGAGCTGGGGTCCAGCTGGGCTTCCCTAGGGGATGAGGGGAGACAAGGAATCTAAGATGGTTCTTCTGCTATGTGTGGACCTAAAAAAGGAATAGCAGACCTCGAAGCATTTCTTGCTGTCAGTCAGGATGAACCCAGACTCCCCCCACCATACTCCAGTCCCTCCACTCAGAGGAGATAGCAGCAACTGGGGGAGGCAGAGGGGAAGGGGATTGTGCCTGTGAGTCTTCCCCACAGGCAGTATGTGCTGTGCAGCCTGCCCCGTATCACCACGTTCGACTTCAGTGGGGTCACCAAAACAGACCGCACCACAGCTGAGGTCTGGAAACGCATGAACATGAAGCCCAGGAAGACCCACATCAAAGAGAATGCACTCTGAGCTTCCCTCAGGTCCAGAGCCCTGAGGACAGTCAGCTTGGCTTAACAATAAATGATTTGAGCTGTTCAGCAGATTAGAAGTCATTTGTACCTTGTTGCGAAGTCCTCCAACTCCAGCAACCATCTGTAGCTCTAGTCTTACTTCACCAAGGAAGGCCGTGGAAGGAAAGGCCTGCTGGCCTGGGACATGGGAGAGCTGGTTCTACCATGTGGCCTTGGACAACTCATCTAGCCTCTCTGGGCCTCTCTGTACTCTTCAGCTTAGATATCATGGAATTAAGAGTAGACGGCTACTTTCCAAGTTCTTCAGAGTACCAGGGTGTGTGGAGCTGCCTCCAAGGCCTCCGTGACAGGCCCAGCAGATGGGCTGTGAGCCACTCCAATCAGACCAGTGTAGTTCTACTCTCCGTTCTGTATGTTGGGATACCACTTAAGATTTCATTCGAACCTGGTGGTGCATGCCTGTAGTCCCAGCACTTGGAAGGCTCAGGGAGGCCGACCGCCCTGAGTTTGAGGCCAGCCTGGGCTACATGGTAAGTTCAACGCTAGCATGGACTACACTTTTAAGACCTTGTCTCAAAAACCAAAAAAAAAAAAAAAAAAGCCAGGCGTGGTGGCAACACGCCTGTAATCCCAGCACTTGGGAGGCTGAGGCAAGAGGATCATCACAAGTTCAAGGCCAGCCTAGGCTACCCAGTGAGTTCAAGGCCAACCTGAACTATATAGCGAGACCCTGTCTCAAAAAACCAAAACCAAAAAAAGTGTCCTAGGCAGAGTCTGATCTTTGCCAAACACCCAAGACTTGGTAATTTCACTGAGCCTGAAGCAGGGTCCTCAACAGCACAAGTGCCTCAGATTGACTGCTCAGCCTCGACAACGTTCTTACCCAACCTTAGGACCTGGAACCCTGAACCCTTATCTCCTGGATTCCCCTTTATTGCCCCTTGAAGATGCTCCCTTCCCCAATCTCACTGCCCACAGACCTGAGTAGCCAGAAGTAGTAGGGCAGTGGGCAGGAGGACAGAGGGGCTGGAACCAGCACACAAATGAATACACTTCCTTTATCGAGGGTGACGAACAAAAACAAAAAGAAAAAAGACCAAACACGTAAAAACCCAGGGTGCTAGAAATACAAACTCCATTCAAATTCAAGCTATCCAGACCCTGGTCACAAACCCTAGTGAGGTGCATGTGAGCACCAAGTCAGGGAGAGGGGGACCGGAGTGAATAATCTGAGGCCAAGAGAAAGAGTGGGAAGGGGATCCCTAGGTCCCCTGTTGTTCACCCCCACAGTGGTATCTCTACCTTCCCAACAACTGGGACACCTACCGGGTCCTGTCCTCTTGGCCCCCACCCCACCCCGGCCAGGGCTTCGAAGGCCAGTCCCAAAGGTTCTACCCCCCCTTGCTCCATCCTCACTTGCTCGGGCTTCTACCCTTGCTCTTCTCCACATTCTTCTCCGTGATTAGTAGCAGGTTAGGGTACTGTTTAAGCCGCAGTGAGGCTGGGGACCAGGGGAAGCACGGTGGAGACGGGCTGAAGAGAAGAGCTGTCCAAGGACCCCTCTCTTCATGGGATCCCAAACTGTACAACCAGCTCCTCTTTTGCGTCCACACGGATCTGAGAAAGTGCACTGTAGGCATAAGCAGCTATCCTGGAGACCTGAGGCAAAGGGGCCAGGGAGGAGAGGAAGAGACACATGAGGCGGGATCCAGCTCGAGGGGAGGGGGAGAGGGTGGCAATGAATGAGAGGAGGGAATGATGGAAGACAAAGCCAAAGAGAAAGGGAAGGATGCAAAAGGCAGAAGGAAAGGAACAAGCAGGAGAGAAAGAATAGAGATTGAGAGTAAAGGAGCTGGGGAGGCGATAAAAAGTCAGAGAGCAGAGGTGGGGTGAGCTGGGCCCATAGGCTACCGGGCTTCCTAATCCACTTCCCAACCTCCTCTGAGGCAGGGCAGTGTAGAAAGGGTGGAGCGGACAGGCCAGGGGAGGCTCACCTGCTGCAAGTCAGAGAAGGGGATGGGCTCGCTGGCCAGCACTTGGTGGGGCTGGCTGGTGAGAGATGGTAGCGGTGGCAGCTTCTTCCAATGGGTCAGGCTGCTGCTCAACACAGCCAAGCGGGTACTGGCCAAGAGGGAGGTGATGGGGGGAAGGGTAGTTAGGCTGTCGCCTTTCCTGCCCTGCCCTGCCCAGCCCAGGCAAGCCTCACTCAGGCCAGAGGAGCAGGGTGACAAGGGTCTCAGCTCATCACAGACTCACTCTGGGTGCACCTCCCTTGCCCTCAGCACTCTCAAGAGTATATGGGGCAGGGCCGGTGAGACGGCTCGGCGGCTTAAGCGCCTGCCTTGCAAGCGCGAAGGCCCGGATTCGACTCCCGGAACCCACATACGAAAAAGGGGCCGGTGATATCGCTCAGCGGCACAGGTGCCTGTTGGCGCGTGAGGTCCTGAGGTCGTCCCCCCGGTACCCACAAAAAAAAAAAAATAAAAAAAAAAAAAAAAAAAAAAAAGAGTATATGGGGCAAAGAGGGCTAACACGAACATCTACAGAAGCACTAAAGTAGTCCGTGGTCAGTCTCCTGGGCTGCGGCCCAGGCTCCAAAGCTGGAAAGGGCTGGCAGGAAGGGGAGGGGCCTGAAGTAGAGCGGAGCTCACCTGTACTGCCTTGCCCGGTCCATGTACTCATGCTGCTCCATGCCCTGGGAGTCTGCAGCGGACACATCGATGATGTTACTTTGGGGAGAAGAGACAGAGAAGACATGACAGGTGTTTCAGAGAAAGACAAACTGGACTCAGTATAGAGTGCCAATTCCCGGGCTATATGACACCAATGTCCCTGCCTGCCCATGGAGCAGGGCCTAGAGACACCTTTCCCAGTGACCCTGTCCCATCCCCCATGCCCTGGGTCTGGGTGCCCCATCCCAGCCTTTCATTTGGACAGGGGAGCTCTGCCTCCGGCCTGGTCTGGTGCCACTCACCTGGCTGTCTTGGCAAGGATGGAGGAGAGCAGGGCCTGCTCATCTGTGCGAGCGGAAGGCAGGCTGTGGTAGTTGGGCTCAGCTCCATTGAGGGCTTTGGTGGGGGGGCTACTAGGGTCTAGCAGCAGCTTCCGCTCCTCTCGATCCTAGGAGAGGCCATCAGAGAGAAGTCAGCTCCAGGACCCCTAGCCCAATAGTACTTTCCTGGAGTTTTCCCCTCAGCTCAGCTCTGACCTTTAAACACCAAGAATACTTTTATAAGGAATATTCAGAGTACCAAAGTTATAGAATACCAAATAACACTTGATTCATGCTGCCCTTTAGAGCTCAGTGTAACTTGTGGTCTGGGATGAACTAAAGAATCCTGGAGGGCCGGGCATGGTGGTGCATGCTGTAATCCCAGCACTTGGGAGGTTGAGGCAGGAGAATTGCCGTGAGTTTGAGGCCAGCCTAGGCTACATAGTGAGACCCTGTCTCCAAAAAAAAAAAAAAAAAAAGCATCCTAGAGGAGGGCCTGAAAAGACAGACAGAGGCACAAATCAAGTATTCACCAGTGGCCCTGAAGAACAGTCCCACTCACTGGAAAAAAGGATGTCGGAGGTCAGAATACAGAGGAGGTGGGAAAACACTAAAACAGTAGGGTCGGAGCGGGGGATCCCTGCAAGTCAAAAGCCCAGAGTGAGCCAGCCGTGGTGGTGCACAACTGTAATGCCAGCGCTCTGGGAGGCTGAGGGGGGAAGATCAAAAATTTAAGCCCAGTCTGGGCAGTTTAGTGACTGAGCAAGACCCTCTCTCAAAAATAAAAAACAGTTGGGCATGGTGGTGCATGCCTACAATCCCAGCACTCTGGGTGCTGAGGCAGGAGGATTGCTGTGAGTTGAGGCCAGGCTGGGCTACAAAGGGAGTTCAAGGCCAGCCTGAACTGCACAGTGAAATCCAGTTTCAAAAAGACAAAAAAAAAAGGGGCTGGTGAGATAGCTCAGCGGCACAAGTGCCTGCCTGGCAAGCGCGAGGTCCTGAGTTCGACTCCTGGTACCCACATAAAGGAAAAAAAGGGGCCGGTGATATCACTAAGCGGCACAAGTGCCTGCTGGCAAGTGTGAGGTCCTGAGTTCGATTCCCAGTACCCACATTAAAAAAAAAAAAAAAAGACAAAGAGATTCAGAACCCTCCCCCAAATTTAAAGACCCAATCCAAAAATGGGCATCTGAAATGAACAGACACTTCTGAGATGTAGCAGAAACAGGCAAATAAATATAAAACAATAAATAAAATATAAAAAATAAAGAACTGGTGATGTAGGGCAGTGTGAAAGCCCTAGGTTCCATCCCCAGTACCACCACCCCCACCAACAACAACAAAAGGGGGGGGACCTGAGTGGCCCTCCTGATACTCCAGGACAAGATCCTCCCCAGCAAGGCTGTCTGCTCTCAAGACAGAGAATCCAGGCAAGGTCCTAAGCAAGGCCAACTCACTGGCCATTCCTCAGGTTATCTCAGGGCCGAAACACCACCCAGCTTCTGGGTCACACCTAAAAGTGTGTTCCCTTCTGTAGGACAGGTCCCTTCTCTCACATGTTCACCCTCCTGTCCTGTGCTCTGAATGTGACTCTCAGAGCCAAAGGCAGTGTACCTGGTTCATCCTGACCAGCAATGAACAGGGGCGCTGTTCCCTCCCTTGCCAGGCCACCATGCCTCTCTCACTGGCCCGAGAGGCCTCCTTACCTTTCAGCAGCACTGTTACTACAGCCTGCACTGATGATCACACCCCCCAGAACTGGCCTAGGACCAAACCACATCTCCCCGGTCCTGTACAACTGTATTTCTCCTTGTCCTATTTCAGGCCCTTATTCTTATCTACTGCTTTCTGTATCTGACTCTGCCTTGAGCCCATCAGCTATAAATCCTTGCTGGCTTTGTGTCAGCTGCAAAGCGGATAAGCAGACCTGCTGGGTGTCTATCCAAGCCATAAAGAGCTCATGACAAAGCCAAGGATGGGGTGGGGGTAGGGGTACCCTAGCTAATGCTGACTCACCAACCTGCTGTGCCAAACCCCAAGCCCCCAGACTCCTCGGTGCTCCCTTCCAGTCCTTTCTCAATTCCTACTACAGAGTTCCCTGCTACAGCAGCCAGCTCCCCTTACTGAAGGCCACTTCCTCCTGCTCTGTCTGCCCCACCCTGGGCAGGCCCAGAATTTTCACCTTACTCTTCCTTCTCAAGCCTGGGTTGCCCAAGTGTCCCCAGGCCATTTGATCCAATTCCCAAAGCATGAGCAAGAAAAGCTGTGGGCTTCTGCCCTGTTACCTCTAAACTCCTACATACTACATATAACCATCTGTATTAAAAGACTAGAAAGACAGAAAGCTTGCCAAAGATGAACCTATCTCTAAGGAAAGCTGGCTCCATGAGGCTGGAATTATTCTCCTACGTCCTTCCTCCAGCCTCACTTTTTTTTTTTTTTTTTTTAATTTGAGACAGGATCTCGCTATGTAGCCTGGGCTGGCCTTGAACTCACAGTGATGAACCTCCTGCCTCAGCCTCCGGAGCACTGGGATTACTGGTGTGCTTGTGCAGCCACCACACCCAGCCCTCCAGGCTCACTTCTAACAGATCTTCCTGCAAGACATGGAACTTTCTTCCCTCACAGGGTTTCAAGAACAAGGTTATTTTCCTAACTCCTAGAAGAGATCATGCTGCTCCTTTCAGAGTGGACAAATAACATCACTCTACACCCAAAAGCTGAGCACAGCATGGTGTAGGTCTATCACACCAAGGTTTGTCCCTGAGTCTGTATAGCCCAAGAGTCAAGGTTTCACTGTTTACCTCACCACAGACCCATATATAACTCACCCATGACTGGCCACTTGGTCTGTGGGCATGGACAGCTGAGACAGCTTGGCCCAATACATAGAGATACGGCCTGACATCAAAACACCTGAGCAGGGCATTTGTCAGGACTGCAAAATCTTAGTCTCGCTTAACTTTTTCCTTACCTTTTTTCTTGTTTGAGACAGGGTCTCGCTATGTAGCCCAGGCTGGACTTGAAGTCACAGCAATCCTCCTGCTTCAGCCTCCCAAATGCTGGGATTACAGATGTGCACCACTACACCTGGCTCCTCACTTTCTTGCCCTCCTGTAGTACTGGGATTTCAGGGACTCGTGAGAATATCAGGCAAGCACTCTACCACTGAGTTACATCCCTAGTCCTTATTTGTTTGATTTTTTAACAGGTTCTTGCTATGTAGTTCAGGCTGATCTTGAGTTCACTATGTAGCCCAGGTTATTCTCAAACTCACGGTGATCCTCCTGCCTCAAAACCCTTTAAGAACTGGGAAGTGCTAGGCGTGGTAGCACACGTCTGTTATCCCAGCACTTAGGAGGCTGAGGCAGGAGGATCACCCTGAGTTTGAAGCTAATCTAGGCTACACAGTAAATTCAAGGCCAGCCTTAACAACATAGCAAGAACTTATCTCAAAAAAAAAAAAAAAAGGAAAATTATAAATGTGTTATACATTTCTTTTTATTATTATAATAAAGGGCAGTGATGAGAGTGGGGTAGTAAATGGCTATGGCCTTTGCAGAATGAGACCTCAAATCACTCATCACTGGATCAAGCACCTTCTCTGGGGGTTACAAACAGAAATGAGAGCCCATCAAGGGGAAGGTGGAGATTCAGAAGAGGAGCAAACCCAGCTCTCTCTTCCGGCTGGAAACTGGCATCCTTCTTCTTAAGATGTTACCCCTTTCTATTCCCTGTAAGAGTCCATATTATGTTTTAAGGGACAATTTCCCACTGGGCCATAGCTCTCCCAGTAAGTAAAAATACTGCTGTTTTCGCCTTCTCTAACAGGCTATGTGACATTAGTGATACTGCCCATGAGGGATGCCTGACATAGGGCATAGTAAATATGTGTTCATTAGGTGCTTGGAGAATTTAGGATCAGGAGCCACTCATACTTCCCATACAAATAACATTTTCTTGAGGTTAAGTCCTTAATTCAAAATACTAAGAAAATACTCCCCAAATACCAGTGATATAATCTACTCTGTGACAATCTCCCCCACTAGACCACATACTACCTGATGAAACCATTCTCCTGTCTCTGAGCCTACTATGTGTTGAAAGGTAGAATTCAGGCTTAGGAAAAAAAAAGTGTCCAGCAGCTGGAGACTTTATCCATGTAAAGGTCTCCCCTTCAAGTGGTCAGCGGGGCAGGGACTGAAGTACAGAAAGTGGGACTGCATCAAGGGGAAAGGGGTATTTAAATACTGTATAGGTCCCAACCTAAGCCTTTCTCCAAAGGATACAGGTCTATAGCCATAATCTCAAGACAGACACCTCTCTAGCTAGAGGAAACTTCAGACACCAGGCAAGGGTCTGCACGGAGGCAGGCCCAACTCAGAACCAAATGAACTCCGCAATCCCCTTCTTTCCCCCCAAGTCAGTCAAAGCTAAATCCAAGTAATGCTTCCCAAACAACTACCCACATGTCTCTATGTCCTCATTGTAGCTATTAAAGTTCTTCATTGGCTACCTCAAATGTCACCAGCTTCGGAGCTTCCTCTGACCCCAGACCAGCAGTGCCATTACTTCTCCAACTCCCGGAGCAGAGAGGATACGCAAATTCCTGATTCATTCCGGGACAATCTAACTCAGGGCCTCAGCTTAACCACCTACAATGGATTCGAAAAGCCCACCATTACAACAAGCACAGAGAAGGCGCAGCGAACACGGGAAGGAAGGTGCTTCCCAGAAACCTAGGAAGGACTCTCGAAGCTTGTAAAGGTCTGAAGACAGGGACTGGTGGAAGAGGAAGGAACGAGTCAGATAGGAGGCCGCCTGCATATCTCCTGAAGGGGACTAGGGCAAGAGCTGGGGCTTTAACAGGGGTAAAGAGCTCGGCTTGGCGTCCCTTCTGTAATCTGTCCCCTACAGGCCTCCGTACTCGATGAGCCCTGCACTGTAGCTCCCAGTCTTCTGTAGGTTTTTTTGGAGGCCCCAAGTCCCAGGGTCTAAGCCCTCACTCCCGAGCCCCGCCTGCCGCGGCCGCACCTGGTCCGAGTCTTCGTTTTCGCTGCTGTAGCAGCACCCCATTGCTGGGGTAGGGCCGGGCGCTCAGGCCGCGCCAAGGAGGGACGGCGTCCGTCAGGAGCCCTTCCGGTCACATGCCCCGCGGCTGCCTCCGGCGAGCTACTATCTGTTCCCCTCCCCCCTGATCACCCGATCCAAGAACCGCTGCCAAACCCCGGCTTCCGGCCCCACCCCCAGCCGCGTGACCACCACCAACCAATGGGAAGACGCACCCCCCCCAGTGCCAGGACAGGAATCACGTGATGCAAGGAACGGGAGGGGCGTGTCACATGACTATCAGCTTCCCAGTCTGTAAACTCAAATCCTCTAAACCCTTGGCGGTAGTTATGGTATGTGATCGCATGGCCCCTAGGCTACCTTTCTGTATCATGACTGCTGTCATGACACAGTCTTCCAAATGCCTTATGAGGGGCGACTGGGATCCAGGCCTGAGGCTCCTAGGGCCTACAGTTTGGGACATGCACAAGCCCCAGAAGATTGGTGCCCAATCGGGGCGGGGTAGGGGAGAGTTTATACATTCACTAGCGGAAGTGGAGACTCCACCTTGCTGACCTATCCCTCAGGCGTTTCGCTTCAATCCTGCCTTTTGACAGGCATAGTAATCTTTTGTGGCCATAGTAATCTAACACAAAGTGTTTTTTTGAAAGGGATGGGGGCTCTGAGACAGAGGCTGTGTAGCCCAGGCTAGCCTTGAAAGGAAGCTACCTCTGCTTTGCAAGTGCTGGAATTATAGTCCTGTACCTTCATGCGGGGTTCAGTTCGCTCTTAAAAACCTCTCCTGCTGGGCGTCCTGGCGAACACCTGTAATCTTGGCACTTGGGAGGTTGAGGCAGCAGGAATGCGGATAGTTGGAGGCCAGCCTTGGCTGGGTAGTGGGTTCAAGGTCAGCCTGAACTATATAGCAAGACCTTGTCTCAAACAAAAAACCCCACTTGGGCCAAGGATACAGGGCCAAGTCTGAACTCTATGCACTAATACCTGCCTCCCACTTCATGTCATAGAGTGGAGGGGTGAGGAAGGTGCTTCCACTAGCCACAGAGAAATGCTCGCAGTTTCTTCTCTTAGGTTTTGTTGTGTTTTTGTTTTTGTTTTGTTGTTTTCTGCGTGACTACATATGGAACCCAGAGTCTCAAGTGTGGTAGACAAGCATTCTGCCATTCAATTACACCCCCCCCAAGTCTTTTTTTTTTTTTTTTTTTTTTTTTTTTGAGACAGGGTCTAAATTGCCCAGGCTGCCCTTGAACTTGCTTCCTCCTGCCTCAGCCTCCCTAGTGACTGGGAAGTCTGCCATACCCCACCCACAAGTACTTGGTTTTTTTGGTTTTTTTTAATATGGGTACCAGGGGTCGAACTCAGGACCTCGCACTTGCCAGCAGGCGCTTGTCCCACTGAGCCATCTCACCGGCCCAAGTACTTGGTTTCTTGATCTGAACTTTACACCCGGAGCCTGGCACACTATCTCCCCACCAGGTCTGCCAACTGTCTATAAGGCTGCTCAATACAAATGACAACCACCTTTTTTTTTTTGGTACTGGGAATCAAACTCAGGACCTTCCGCTTGCCAGGCAGGTGCTTGTGCGGCTGAGCTATAGCCCCAGCCTGATTACATTTTCTGACTCCATTCTCTGAGCATCTTTGTCTTCCTGTGCTTCATCTTTATCCAGTGTGAATTAACTCATTAGGTCAATGAATGTTTATTGTCTGTGTGCCAGTCCAGTGTACTAGATAGACAGTCATTCAAAAAACAGTCAAAAGTTCTTGTACTCACATGTGGAGGACCACATGGATGGCTCTCCTTGAAAGAGCAATTATCTCCATTTTGGCTAAAACCTGGCCCTATTTTCATGTACTGATATGTACAGAGCTGGCTAGGACTTTTTCTTATCCCTTCAATAGGCTTTAAGCAATGCAAATCGGTCCAGCCAAGGTGCTGTGTAGTCTTTGAAGCAAGGTGACAGGTCAGTGTTTCCCCACCCCCATAGCTCCCAAAACATGTGAGCCGGGCAGGATGGAGAGCCGTGCTCCACACTGTCAGCTGGTATCGAGCCTCGAGTAACAGGCTATGACTTCCCAGGGCATAGAAGATTACACATCAGATTAAATATTAGATACTACCTTGAATTGTGTTATGCAAATTACTCCTTCTGCATATCCTTCCCTCTGCATATTGCAAAGGTGATTTCAGGCCACCTACCTAGCCCAGCTCATGGGACTCATGGACTTCCAGCCATTCTCACAGTCGCTCATCCCAGAGCCACTTCCCTCCTCGAGACTTAATAAAACCCAGTTCGGCCCTGGGTCATGGCCTTTGTTCTGGTAACCACCACCCTGACTGGACTTAGGACCCCCTTGGCTCCCCACTACTATAAATATGCCTTAGTGTCTTTATTCTTGCCATGGGTTGCACTGGAAGTGGTAGATTGGAATTAACTTGCTAGAATTCCAATAACTTTTCCATGGGATTATGAATATAAACTTCTCAGACCGCGATGAGGACCAGGAAGGGCTCACTATACTCACAGAGTATGGAATCTAGTGATCACAGCATATTGTAATCTCTTGTTCCTAGGTCAGCCTCTTCTACCAAATTGAGAGTTCCTTCTACCAAACAGAGAGGACAGGGGCAGGTTCTTACTCTTCTCCATGACCCAAGCCCTAACACTTGCTTAGAGAAAACTTGAATTTTGAGTTGAGTAATTTACAGTTTCTCCCCCACCTTGGCTCACAGCATATTTCATGTCTTGATCCAAGAGACTGGGGGAGAAATCACCAGACCTAGTAGCATGTACTACCCCTCCAATCAAGACCCTGGAGTTCTCTAAGTTTTTTGAAGGCTCCTAAAGTACAGCAGGCAGCTCTGGTAACTTGAACTGCAAGTCTCAGGTAGCAACAGCTGCCTCACCATCAATAATTGAAAGCAGGTCCAGCTTCCTGCCTCAGGATTATACCCCCAAGGACTCCCCTTCCTGCCCGGTACTTTGGTCTTTCTAAGCAGGAGCATCTATCCCAGGTAAGGCGGGCCTTGTGGGTTCCCTTGCCCACCATCACACACCATTCATACATTCTGCTTTAGTACTCCCCCACCCCCACCAGAGGCCCAGGAAGTCCTGCCAGGTCAGATCTGGAGGGCGAGGATAGTCCAGGACTGGGAGAAGAGAGGGCAACCATCCTTCACAAGGGGGCTTGGGGAAAAGGGCTGAGAGTGAGGAAAGTGTGTGGTGTTTTTATGTATCCACTTGTAAAGGGAATTGTGACAGCACAGAGAAAGAGGGAGAAAAAAGAGGGGAGAAGGGAAGAAGGACAGAATCAAGGATCCTTTCACCTTCAGTGAAGAGCAGAGTCCTGGGGTGGGAAAAAAGACATTTCACCCTAACACCTTAAGGAGTATTTTAATTGCCTTTTACTGAGGCATAGCACAGTGACAATGCAGCATTTTCTGAACAAAAGAACCAAGCTTTTTTCTTCTGCTACACGATATCAGGTGAGAGGAGATCAAGCAGCTAAGGGGTCTGGTGGGGGTAAGGATATTGTAGAAGGAACTGAGAGAGGTCCTAAAGAAGGGGTGACATCAGAAATAAATGGAAATGGGTGAGGGGAGTGAGGTGGAGATGGGAGAAGAGGTTGGGACTGGAAAGAGGTAGTTTGGGTTTGAGCTAAACATGGACAGTATAGATTTTTTTTTTTCTTTTGGTCTTTTTTTGTGTGTGTGTGGGTACCGGGGGTCCACCTCAGGACCTCGCACGCCAGCAGGCGCCTATGCCGCTGAGCGATATCACCGGCCCTTTTTTCGTATGTGGGTTTCGGGAGTCGAACTCGGGCCCTCGCGCTTGCTGGGCAGGTGCTTACGCCGCTGAGCCATCTCACTGGCCTCTTTTGGTCTTTTTGAGACAGGGTTTCACTATGCAGTTCAGGCTGGACTTTCACTTTGTAGCCCGGGCTGATCTCAAACTCATAGCAATCCTCCTGCCTCAGCCTCCCGAGTATTGGGATCACAGGCATGCACCACTACGCCCAGCCTAGAATCTTTGAAAATATATAGGCATTAAAAAATACATAAGCTTGGAATCATACCAACCTGTATTCAGCTTCAGCTTCCTATGCTTTATCTTTATCCAGTGTCAATTAGTGTTTTTATTTTTTGTTGTTTTTTGGATTTTTTTTCTTTTTTTGGTTTTTTGAGACAGAGTCTCACTATGTAGTTCAGACTGGCCTCAAATTCATGGTGATCCTTCTGCCTCAACCTCCTGAATGTTAGGACTACAGAGGTGCATCACCACACCCGGCAATTAACTTTTTAAATCAAGGAATGTTTACTGTCTGCTGTGCCCAGTTCTGCAGTGTGACTGGACAAAAGACACAGCCTTTCTCATCCATGGTCTGTAAAATATGAGCATAGAGAATGCTATTGGTAAAGGCTGCATAAATGACAGGCAATTGGTGGGTGTGGGTTTCTCTCCTACCTCCTTCCACTCTAGGGCCCAGATAGGGACCATGTCCCCTGCAATTGCGCTGGCATTCCTGCCGCTGGTGGTGACACTGCTGGTGCGATACCGGCACTACTTCCGACTGCTCGTGCGCACAGTCTTGCTGAGGAGCCTCCGAGATTGCTTGTCAGGGTTACAGATTGAGGAGAGGGCCTTCAGCTATGTGCTCACCCATGCCCTGCCTGGGGATCCTGGTCACATCCTCACCACCCTGGACCACTGGAGCAGCCACTGCGAGTACCTGAGCCACACGGGGCCTGTCAAAGGTCAGTGTTCCAGCAAGTAGCCCCAAGAGGGTGAAGAAAGATCTGGAACCTGTCACTGTCTTACTGGGTGAATTGGGCAGGTTCCTGTTCTTCCTTCGGTATCTTTTCTCATCTGGAAATGGACTTGGACTGAGTCATTTATTCATCTGGTAAACTTTTATTGCCATCTATTTTGTACCAGAGAATATGCTAGGTGTGGAAGAGGTAGAGGCAATAGAGATGAACCAACCATAAACACTGGCCTCAAAGGGACCATAATTCACAGCTTTGTAATTATCTGTGCCCAAGTCTTTCTTCCCTACCATAGAAGTTTCTGCATCCAATTCAGGATAGCACTGCCTGTGTTTATCTCAGTCCCAGCTCCCAGCAAAGTTAAAGTCTCATTTTAAAAACTCATCAATTCGGACCGGTGAGATGGCTCAGTGGCGTAAGTGCCTGCCTTGCAAGCGCGAGGGCCCAAGTTCGACTCCCGGATCCCACATACGGAAAAGGGGCTGGTGATATCGCTCAGCGGCACGGGCGCCTGTTGGCGTGCGAGGTCTTGAGGTTGACCCCCCGGTACCCACAAAAAAAAAAAAAAAAAAAAAAAAAAAAAAAACTCATCAATTCCAAGAACAGAACTGTATTCAATGAACAATAAAAGGGGGATGTGTGAAACTAGAAGCCTCTCAGGAGCCCAGAAGATGGAGTGGTTGTTTCTACCTGGACGCTCCTGGAGGAAGCAACATTTGAACTGAGCCTAGAAAGATTGGTTTCAAGTTGGCCAGGTGGATGGGGATGGGAGTGGGGAAGGGCAAAGCCAGTCACATGTACATATGTGGCATGGAAGAATGAGACATCATGGTTGATTCTGGCAACAGTTGTTTGGGATGGCTGTGATTTCAAGCTACAGGTGAGAGGAGCTGAGAGTTGTAGCTGGAAAGCTGGGATAGGATCAGGTCTAAGAAGGTCCTGAATGGCAGGCTGAGGATCCCAGTTCAACCCTAAAAGCCTTTAAAATCATAGGAGCCAGAGACTGACAGATTTGTCATATTTCTTGTAGCTGGTAAATAGACTGGAGGGGGCAGGAGGAAGTGGGGCAACTGGGGAAGAAATGAGACCCCAGTTTGTTGGGGGCTACAAGGAGACAAGTAGGGATTTGCAGTCTCTTTTCATCAGGGGCCCTGCATCCACCTCCCATGTCTTCTACAACAAACATCTCACCCTGTAGGTCAGATCCTAATGCGGCTGGTGGAAGAGAAGGCCCCTGCTTGTGTGCTGGAGCTGGGCACCTACTGCGGATATTCCACACTGCTTATTGCCCGTGTCCTGCCCCCTGGGAGTCGCCTTCTCACCGTGGAGCGGGATCCACGCACCGCAGCAGTGGCTGAGAAACTCATCCGTCTGGCTGGCTTTGATGAGCGCATGGTCAGCCTCCCCATCTCCCTAACACTGATCTCTTCTCCAGCACCCCCACCTCGCTCTAGCCAGGCCTCTTAGCAACTGTGATCCTGAAGGGTGTGTGAGCTTCTACCCTCCTGTCCCAAGTCATCAGCACATACTTTCTGCTAGATGACAAAATAGCTAAGAAGTCTCGAGTTCAGCAACTCTGCATCCAAGCCTTAGTCTGCCTCTGGTTAGCTGTGTGACTTTGGCAAAGCACATATCCTCTGAATCTCAGCTTCTTCATGGGCAGAATGGAAATTACAATAGTGATCTAACTTCTTGGGTTCTGAGGCCAGAGGAAATGTGAGACACTCAGGGGAATTAGGGCAGGTCCTGGTGGGGCCTGGAGTGGGAAAGGAATCCCTCCCACCCTCACAGCTCTGCCTTCCCCCACAGGTGGAGCTCATTGTTGGCAGCTCAGAGGAGGTGATTCCACGCCTACGAGCCCAGCATCAGCTGAGTCAGGCAGACCTGGTGCTCCTGGCACACCGGCCCCGATATTACTTGCGGGACCTGCAGCTGCTGGAGGCCCATGCTCTGCTGCCAGCTGGTGCCACTGTGTTGGCTGACCATGTGCTCTTCCCAGGTGCACCCCGCTTCCTGCAGTATGCCAAGAGCTGTGGCCGCTACCACTGCCGCCTACACCACACTGGTCTCCTAGACTTTCCTGCCATCAAGGATGGCATAGCCCAGCTCACTTATGCTGGACCTGGCTGAGATCCAGGATCAGGAGTATTTACTTCTTCACCCCCATCCCCACCTAAACAAGGACCTCAGAACATCCCTTCCCTCCCTCTTTGGGGCCCAACACATGCTGGGCTCAGGGCTGGGAGGCTCTCTTCCCAACTCTGCCCCTTTTCAGCCCCCACACTGACCTAAAGAAGTGTCAAATTTTATCAGACTGCTTGGTCCCACTAGTCCCCCTCCTTGTAGAGAGAGCCATGGACTGAGAGCAGGAGGCCTGAGCTCCCAAGCCAGTTGTCATTGGTTTGCTGGGCAACTCCACGTGAGTCCTGCCCTGCTCCGAGATTTAATCTACACTAAGATAGCTAGCTAGGAGATCCCTAGGGCCTCCCAGCTCTGCCTCAGGAAGCCTCCCCTCACCAACCTTGACATCTTGGGCAGGATTAGAGGAAATACAAAATAAGAAGAGGCCCCGCAGGAATGGCTGAGTGCAAGCTGGTTCACAGAAGCCTGGGTTCTCCAACCCTGGCCTACCTGGCCAATTAGGTTTGCTTCATATCCCTTGAATGCCCTCTTTTCCCCACAAGCCCAAGAGAAGATGTTGGGTTCCTCTAGGTCCCACCAAATAGGGAATAGACATGGGGGAAAAAATCAGTCCTGTGTCTTTATTAACAAGGGTTAGAAAGATACCAGACCTGGCAACCAAGGCGTGAGGTACTGGCCAGGAAGGTGGGATGGGCTCAGGTCTGGGAGAAGTCAAGATCAGGTCCTGGCAACAGACGAGGAAGTGCCCAAAGGTGAGCTTTCAGGCACTGGGGCCATCAGCTAGTTCTGTGGGCTAAGAGACTGGGGCTGGGGATGCAGGGTAGGTTGGGCTGGCCTGGAATCGTCACCCTGCCTTGTCTACCTAGATCATCCACTGGTCCTGATCCTGTTCGTTGCCTTCCATGTCCACCTGGAGAGGAGGCTGAGTGTGGGTAGGGCAGAGCCTCAGCCCCAGATCCTGCCCCTTGGTAGAACCAGGGTTTCTGTACCCCTTGGCCATCAATTAGTCCGGGTTAGGGGCCCAGGACAGAAACCCTCCCCTATACCCCATGCCTACCTCATTGACTTCTCCATCATCAGGTGATTCATTATAGTCATTCATCTCGTCCATGTCCTGCATGTCTTCATCATCTTCTGAGTCCTCTTCGCTATCCTCATCATCATCTTCATCCTCCTCTTCCTCATCATCATAGTGCTGGTAAGGCAGGGGAGAGCCTGAAGGTCCTACTGGGCCGCCTGGATCAGTTCAAGAGCTGGCCCACTTGGAGCCTCCCTCTCCCTGCCCCCACTGAACCTAGCAGGCTGGTGCATGTTCTGTAAGATATTAGTAATAGGCCCCCATCCACCCACTGTAGCTCCCCTTTCTAGCCTCTACCCAGACTGAGAACCACTACTGCTGTGGCTCAGAGACAGGACATTCAGAATTAGAGTAAAGCTTTGGTCCACCATGGGCCTCACATAGGCCCCACCTGCTGCAGAACTCACCTCTGAGGCTGGCTTGCCAATAGGTACCAGGTTGTTGTCTTTCTCTGCAATGCTTTGGAGCTGTGGGCAAAGTGGGGTTGGGAGGGCCCAAGAAGGACAGATCAGGGGCATGGAACTGGCCTACTCTGACCCTAAGAAAATCCCTAAGTGTTGGGAAAGAAGCTTCCTCCCGGTTCTCTGGAAGATTCAATCCCTTTCTCTCCTGTCATTTGCCCCTTATAAATTTGATCCAACTACTTAAACTCTCTGGGCCTTGGTTTCTTCATGTAATCATGGTAAGGGTGAAGTGACAGCCTAGAACATGGCATCTCCTAGATCCAGGATATAATAAATAGTTAAAATTATTAAATCCTGTGCTTTAGGGAAAAGAGTTTAGGCTGAGTGAGGGGAACCTGAGTCCTAATCTTGCCCAGAAGTGCCATGGTCCCCCAGTAAATGAGAGCACCACAAAGATGACAGCCTTGACCCCTAGCTCCCAGCCTGACTACTCCCAGATCAGGGCAAAGAGCTCTTCCAGGGCAGGTTTCCAGAGTGTGACCCACAGGGAGGGGGTGGGGGTGTTGTCTGTGCTGTACTAGGTTCTCACTCACCCAGGCCTGATGCTGCTGTTCCTGCTGCTGCAGCTCTGTCTCCTCCACACAAGGTCGATCAAGATTAAACCACAGTGTCTCAGTCACACGGGGGAAGAGTGAGGGGAACAAGGTAGACATGGCTCCTAGTCTGAGGAAAAGTGTGAGGTGAATGTGTTTTGCTTCAGATTTCAATTGTTTGTAATTTGCATTAGGGACAGGGTGGAGTGGAAGGTAGCAGGGAAACAACTCTTCCCTCTGGGAATCACACAGACCTGGGTTTGAGTCCTGGCTCCACCACTTACTAGCTGTTTGTGGCCAAGTCACTTAACCTTTCTGGGCCTCAGTTTCCTCATCTGTAAAATGAGGATAATAACAATTATACCGCCCTCAAAGTTATTCTGATAATTAATGTTTCAGTAAAGCTGCAGGTTGTTCCTGGAAGGAAAAGAACAGGAGCCAACTATAGAGATGGAATCCAGAACACAGACTGGCATTACAAAATTAGAGGCACTCCCTTGTCGGCCGTGGTGGCTCACGCCTATAATCCCAGCACCCCAGAGGCTGAGGCATGAGGATCACTACAAGTTCAAGGCCAGCCTGGGCTACATAGTGAGTTCAAACTCAGCCTGAATTAAATAGTGAAACCCTGTCTACAAACAAACAAACAAACAAAAGAGGCAGCAGGGCTCTACTAAAATTATCTCTCCCCACTTCCAAATCCTAAATCTTAATTTTTGCCCCTTTCTGATGGTCCATGCAATACCCACCCAGTGTGAAAAATCTGGAACACTAATCACCTCTCTCGTGGACCACAGTCAAGATGGGGGATAGAGGTTGCGCCACGTGCACGCAGAGTTTAGTAGGACGTTCTAGAAGTCACGGATATAGAAGTAGATGAAAGATTGAACGGATGGACTAACATGTACGAGAAAAAGTAAATCAGCTGAGAAAGCTGACCGGGAAGGCCCCAGGGAATCTGAATTAAAACACCTCAGCTCACAGACAGGAAAACTGAGACCCAGCAACAGGCTGACTGGCTTTAGGTCATTCAATGAGCCAGGGCTTAGAACTCGCGCTGGGAAGGAATCCAGGCCAAGCACTGGAGAAGGAGAGCAGAAAAAAAGAATCCACATGAAAGCCAGTTTTTCCCTAACTTATTTGACCAACCCAGGACAGCCGCTGCCATTCTGTGGACCCAAACTTCCCAGTCTCAAGCACAAGAGGGTCCACCCTCACGCCCCATAAATACTGACAGCCCAGAGATCTTCCCTCGGAAAACCTAACCCACCGCCGCAAAGCCACCGCCCATTCTTTGCTTATTATAATAATAACTTCTCGGCCGACCAACAGAAAGAAGGCAGGGGTGGGCCTTGGGCAGGAGTTTAGCCTTATAGGGTTGCTAATCGCGAAAGGAGCGGGGCCTGGGTAGAGCCAATTAACTGAAAGAAATGCCGGGGTGACAGGAAGTGACACCAATGAATGACGAGTCTGGTGTTGCTGGGGTGGGGCTTAGTCTCAATGAAGCGGCCAATGAGGAGCAGCTCTTTAAGGGTGAAGGAGTCTGAACATAGAGCTCCAAAGGAATTGGGTTTCTCTGGGGGAAGGAAGAAAAAAGGAGCAAAAAGATAACCACAGCCTCGTTTCTGTACTTACCGCGCCGGGAGGCGGCAGCCGGCGGCGACCCGGAAGCGCTTCTCCTAGCTTGAGCGGAAGGACCCACCAAACGCATGCGTCCTTCGTCTCCTTTTGTGTTCCCCCCCCCCCGCGTTTATAAGCCGGAAGTGACGTTAACATCCTTTAGTCGTGTACTGGTTGGGGAACGGAATTTGTTGCGTCTGTCTATTGGCCCTGCCTTGAGTCTCAGCCAATCCTTTCCGGCTGGCCGTGGTCACCGCCGCCTCATCTAATCGCGCTCCTCTATCCCGCCTCAGTGTTTGCGCTCTAATCCCTTAAAAAAAAATGGCTACTGGCAGACTGCGTCGTTATGGGCTCTCTTTCTTCTGTTGCTTTCCAGGAAAATTTGCTTTTGTCGCAGAATTTCTGAGTAATCTTAACGTTTGTCTTGTCACCTCTCAGACTTAGTTTTCCGTATTAGCATATCTATCCCTTTATGTCTTTAACAAAAACATATGATTACTATATTTCAGGCTTTGCTAGAAGCTGGGGATAAATTAATTAATATGGGCACTGGCCCCAAAGACCTCGGTTCACAGGGGAAGCCAGACCCTGCAGACCTCGAATGGAATCATTGGTTTCCCCTCACCCCCCTTTCCCACTACTGGGAATTGAACACAATGCCTTCTTACTGAGCTACATCCCCAGGCCCTTTTTTATTTTGAGACAGAGTCTAAGTCGCTAAATTGCCCAGGCTGGGCTCCTATTTGGGATCCTCTCGCTCAGCCTCCAAATATCTGCGTGTGCCACCACACCAGGCGACTCACTGGTCTTTTAAGGTTGTCTGTCCAATTCTGACACTGGAGATTAAGTACAGGTTTGAGGGACTAGTAAACCTAAGACACAGTACAGTACTGCAGGGGAACTCAGCTATCCTCAGGACTAGACCAAAATAATCCCCATAGGGTTCAGTCTGGTCACCTCTCCCCCTCCTTTATTGATTCCTAGATTTTTGTTTTGTTTTGTTTTGTTTTGTTTTGTTTTGTTTTGTTTTTTTGAGACAGTGTCTCACTATGTAGTTCAGGCTGGCCTTGAGCTCACTATGTATTCCAGGCTGGCCTTGAACTTGCAGCCCTCCTCATGCTTCAGCTTTCCAAGTGCTGAAATTATAGGGGTGCGCCACCACGCCCCTCAATTCTTTTTTCTGACCCAACCTTCCCTTCAGATATTCTCACGCTTTCGGTAAAAGAAGTCTTTCAAACCCAACTCTTATTAAACTCCATCACTATCAGTCTCTTTCAGGAGCAGCAATCATCCAGGGTTCCACTGCTATGCTAACCAGATGTGCACACTCTGGCAGGTCCTTTCACTGTGCACTGTTTCTTCTTTAACCAGCATCTTTTTTTTTTTTTATGTTTTTTTTTAAGAAAAATAAAATGTCATAATCAGATAATAAAGAGAGCAACAGTAGTTATTACACTGTGTATAGTTATCTTCAAAGTAGTTACTCAGAGTACAAGACAAACTGAAAAGATTCTTACAAAAAAGAAACATAATACAAAACTTTCAATGAACAAAGATAAACTAGTAGTATAAATGAAACCAACTAGCATGTATATTGAAATGTTTTTTAAACAATGGGATTTGTAATTTGGGGAAGTATTTGAACTTCTTTTAATTTCCTATTTATCTCTCTTCTACTTTGGCCTCTGTGTTTTTCATATAAGAGAAACCATGCAATATCTGAGCTTGTATGTCTGACTTATTTCACTTAACATTATGTTCTCAAGTTGCATCCATTTACCTATGAATGCCTCAAGTTTTATCATTTTGTTTTGTTTTTTGAGACAAGGTCTTGCTATGTAGTTCACACTGGCCTTGAACTCACTATGTAACCTAGGCTGGCCTTGAACTTGTGTCTATCCTCCTGCCTCAGCTTCCCAAGTGCTGGGATTACAAGTGTGCACCACTACACCCAGCTTAAATTTATCTTTCTTTGTGGCAGCGTACTACTCCATTATGTATTAATACTACATTTTCCTTATCCATTCATCTGTTGATGGACATACACTGTGTTTCCAAGATCTAGCTATTATAAATTGTGCTGCTATAAACATGGGTATGCATGTATCCCTGTAATATGAGGATTTTAATTCTTCTGGGATGATACCTAGAAGTGGTATAGCTGGGTCAAATGGCATTTCTAGTTTTGGTTTTTTGAGAAATCTCCATACTGATTTCCATAGTGGTTGTACTAGTTTACATTCCCACTAACAATGGAATAAAATTCCTTTTTCCCTATATCCTTGCCAGCATTTGTTATTATTAGGTTTTTTTTTTTTTTTTTTTGTGGGTACCGGGGGGTCGACCTCAGGACCTCGCGCGCCAACAGGCACCCGTGCCTCTGAGCGATATCACCGGCCCCTTTTTCGTATGTGGGTTCCGGGAGTCGAACTCGGGCCCTCGCGCTTGCAAGGCAGGCGCTTACGCCGCTGAGCCATCTCACCGGCCCCTATTATTAGGTTTTTTTGATGATAGCCATTCTTTCTGGGGTAAGATGGTATCGCAGTGTAGTTTTAATTTGCATTTCTCTGATGGCCAGCAATGATGAACATTTTTTCATGTATGTATTGACCAACTGTCATTCTTCTGAGAAGTGTCTATTCATTTCAGTTGCCCATTTTTTGATTGAGTCTTTTACTTGGGGAAGGTCTAATTTTTTTTTTTGAGTTCTTTATATGTTAGTCCTCTGTCCAAGGAATAGCTGGCAAAATTTTTTGTCCCATTCTGTAGCTTGTCTATTCACTCTGTTGTTCGTTTCCTTTGCTGTGTGCAGAACATTTTTAATTTTATATAATCCCATTTGTTTCAGTATTATTTCCTGTGCCATTAGGGTTCTGTTCAGAAAATTCTTGCCTACACCTATATCTTCAAGGGTTGTACCTATTTTTGGCTGGGCATAATGGCACACGTCTGTAATCCCAGCACTCGGGAGGCTGAGGCAGAAGGATCGCCACAAGTTCGAGGCTAGCCTGGGCTACACAGCAAGACCCTTCTCAAAAAAAAAAAAAGAGAGAGAGAGAGAGTGCAAGTATCAAATGTTGGAAATGTCTGCCCTTTTCATCCATTCATTCACCAAAAACCTATTGATGTATCTATGGATCTAGAACCATCACAGTACTATGTTGTGGATATATGATACTGAACAAAACAGTCCCAAAAAGTCCCCCTCATCATATAGCTTCCATTCTAATGAGAGAGATAAACAATGAAGAAGACAGAGATGAAGCCGGGCAGGATGGTGCATACCTATAATTCCAGCTACTTGGGCAGGAGGCCAGCCTTAAAATTTCAAGGCCAGCCTGAGCTTGTCTCAAAAATTTTAAAAAGGGCTTGGAATGTAGTTCAGTGGTACAGTGCTTGCCTAGCATGCAGGAGGCCCTGAGTTCAATCCCCAGTACTACACACACACACACAAACACACAGACAAGAAAATAATATGTTTAAGATTGCAGTAAATACCGAAGAGAACTAGGAATAAAGTGTTGGCAGGGGAGTTGTTTAAATAGGGGAGTCCAGAGAAGTCACCGGGAGGGGTAATTTTTGAGTAAAGGTCTGAAGGAAGGGGAGAGAGAGAGAATGAGAGAACATCTGCTAATATTTGGGAACAAAGATTTCAGGGAGCAAGAACAGCAAGTACAAAGGACCGAGAATAGCTGGAGCATAATGTCCTGTGTGGAGAATAGTAGATGAGGACAGAGAGGCAGAAGGAGGCAGACAGATACAACTTTGCGGGTCATAGTAAGGACTTGGCCTTTTACTTTGTGTTGGGGAGCCAGTGATGAGTTGGGAGCAGAGGATCCACTAGTCTGATTTACAGTTTGACAGAGCTACTCTGTTCTGTGAAGAACAGACCATGGGCATGGGAGGAACAACCTCAGAGGCAGGGAGACCAGTTAAGAGCCTACTATAATAATCCAGAAGTAGTAGATGGATGATGAGAAGTGGTTGGATTTATTTATTTATTTATTTAGTGCTAGTATTAAATCAAGGGTGCTTTACCATGGAGCTACAGCCTCAGATTTTTTTTTTCCCCTGAGAAACAAAGTCTAAATATGTTGGCCAGGGCCGGGGATATAGCTCAGTGGCATAGTGCTTGCCTGGCAAGCGTGAGATCCTGAGTTCAATTCCTGGTACAAAAAAAAAAAAAAAAAACAAAACCCAAAAACATAAGTATGTTGGCCAGGCTGGCCTTAAACTTGTGATTCTCCAACCTCAGCCTCCCAAGTACCTGAGATTATAGGTGTGTGCCACTGCACCTTGTGAACTTTGAGTATATGTAGAAGATAGAGATAGCAAGGTTTGCCGGTGGCTTGGATATAGAGTATCAGAGGAAGAAAACATTTTTGGCCTTGAATAGCTTTTCCCATTTTTCGAGATGGGAAAGACAAGGGAGGTGCTTTCTGAGAGGTAGAACTGTCTGGAGCTCTGTTTGGGGGTTTGTTTAATTTGAGATATCCATTAGAGGAGAGATATTGAGGGGCTGTGAACTCACATGGGTCAGCAGATCAGGAGAAGGATTTAGGTTGGATATGTCCATTTGGGAGTCATCAGCATAGACAGTGTTTAAATTCATGGGACCGGATGAGATCACCAAGGAAGTGAATGTAGATGGAAAACAGTTTCCTTCAATATTAAGAATTTTTAAGGCCGGGCGTGGTGGTGCATGCTGGCAATTCCAGCACTTAGGAGGCTGAGGCACTACGATTGCCATGAGTTTGAGGCCAGCCTGGGCTACATAATGAGTTCAAGGCTAGCCTGAACTACTAGTGAGACCCTTTCTCAAAAAAAAGAAAAGAAAAGGTAAACTAGGACAAGCAGCAAATCAAGGGGAGACAGAAAGCCAGGCAAGTGGGGTAGTATCCTGGAAGCTGAGTAAAGAAAGGGTGTCAAAATGGATACACCTTTAAAAAAGAATGGGTGCATTTTGAGAAAATAATGGTAAATGAAATAAAACAGAAACAAACACAAGCTTAAATATCACATGGCTTCTCTTACATGAACAACCTAAAGTATCACTAATTTAAAAAGCAAAATAAAAGATAGATAGGAAACCAGGAGATAGATCTTTTGCAAATTGGAGGGGGGACCAAGGGATGGGGGGAAGGGGAAGTAAAAAGAACATGTGTTATGTACATGAACCAATGCCCCACCATGAATGTAATCACTACTAATGTACTAATGAACATGTACTAATAAAAATACTTATTTATTTTAAAAAAAGGGTCTCAGGAAGAAGGAAGCAATCTATAGACCAGCTTTGTATAAAATTGTGTTTCTGTTTGTGTCCCCAGCACGGCCTGAGCCCCGTGAGGGCAGACACTGGGTGGTTTCTATTCTGGGCCCAGCCTGGCCTCCTGGGTAACTCAGCTGCTCCTCCTGTGATCTATGTCTCCAGAGCTCTCTCTCTCTGCTGCTTTTTCTCACAGGATCCCAACTACAAGGACTGTTTGCTCCCTTGCCTGCTTGATAGTTACACCTGCTGAAAATTCCCCCAAAACCTCGAATTTCTTTCCAGTATCCTCAGCCAGGTCCAACAAGTCACAGTGACAGCCTAGCTGGTGACATTTATTGAGTGCCAGACATTTGTCAGGCCCTGGTGATGGAGAGGAGAAGCAGAAATATTCCCTGCAGTAGAGAGGGCTAAGGCAATAATAGAAAAGGGTAGGAAATGTTGCAAATCAATGTGTGCAGAGAATGTTATGAAAGCACTGACGAGAGAAAGGAATAGATATTTTTTTTTTATGTGGGTACCGGGAGTCGAACTCAGGACCTTGCGCTTACCAGCAGGCGCTTGTGCCACTGAGAGATATCACTGGCCCCTTTTTCGTATGTGGGTTCCGGGAGTCGAACTCAGGACCTCGTGCTTGCCAGGCAGGCACTTATGCCACTGAGCTATCTCACCAGCCCAAGAATAGATTCTTGCTGGGTGTGGTGGCACAAGCCTGTAATCCCAGCACTTGGGAGGCAGAGACAAGAGGATTGCTAGGAGTTCAAGGCCAGCCTGAACTACATAGTAGACCCTGTCTCAAAAAAAAAAAAAAAAATTCTGGACAAACTAAATTTAGGGTTTTGTTCTGGAGAAGGAAATATTTCAGTGGGCCTTGAGGGATGAGAAAGCGATAGGCCTAGGGGTAGACATGTGGGAGAAGGGGGTACACAGAGAGGCACAGTTACATTCAAGGACACAGAGTTACAAACTGATCATATGTTTGGAGAACAGTGAGAATCCTTTGGGCCGAACTAGGAAGACTGTTTGGGAACCAAGATGAGGAGGTGTTGTGGTGATGCTGACGTGAAGTGGGTGGGATGGGAGCTGGGTCTCACCTGGCTCTTCTGCTGACTGGCTGGGGACCCTGGCAGGTCCCTTCCTACCTCCAAGCTTTCATCTTTCTGTAACACTGTACCTAACTATGTCTCCTGCTCTGCTGTGAATCCCTAGAAGAGATTCTCCAGGCCCTGTTCTTTCTGTCCTGAGATTCTACCTTCTCTTCTCTGTGTTTTACATAAACCAGGGCCAGAGAAATGAAAGGGTGGGGTGGGCTGTGGGCAGGATGGGGTTTTCCCAGTAGTCATAAATAAATCCAGTCAGAACCTCTAAGGCTGGAGATGGAAACCGTGACTCTATGAAGAGAATCCTCCACCCTCTGGGAAGAACCAGCACCCAGTGGCGTGAATTCGGTGCCAGTGGGAGCCGATTATTCATCGGCCATCAGCTATCAGCCTCGAGAAGTCCAGCTGGCCCCTGTCAGGGACAAAGCAGGGTGCAGCAGCCACCACCTTTCCTGTATACGTGGGATGCTTGCTCTGGAAAGGGCTTTCACACACACAGTGTCCTCTCGTCCCCACTCCAGGCCTGCAAATCCTACTCACATTTAACAAATAAGCAACCCAGGCCTTAGGAAAGTGAAGTGGCTGATCTGAGCAGAAGCTATGACTCAAGCTGGGCGCAGTGGTGCATGGCTGTCATGCAGCACTCTGGGAGGCCGAGGCAGGAGGATCCCAGGTTTGAGCCCAGCCTGGACAACTTAGTGTCACTGAGAGCTCTTTGGACCCGGCTTGAGTTTAAGATGAATAGATGAGGGCCGGTGAGATGGCTCAGCGGCTTAAGCGCCTGCCCGGCAAGCGCGAGGGCCCGAGTTCAACTCCCGGAACCCACATACGAAAAAGGGGCCGGTGATATCGCTCAGCGGCACGGGCGCCTGCTGGCGCACGAGTTCCTGAGGTCGACCCCCCGGTACCCACCAAAAAAAAAAAAAAAAAAAAAAAGATGAATAGATGAGTTAGAAAGGATCTCTGTGGATTCTCTTCCAGTTCCCTAGAAACACCAGCCCCAAGATGGGTTCACCAGCCAAGCTCATATTTGCACAGTGGGTTTGCATATATTTGCCTACTGGTGCTAAGGTTTCTTTACTCTGACCAAAGCAAAAATAGACAAGGAGTGGGAAGGGAAAGGCTGAGGAGGCCCAAAACCACACAAACATGCACACCCTCACCATCCCACAGAGGTTGTAGGCAGAATATCCCCACACGATCCATGTCCTAATCCTGGAACCCATGAGCGTGTTACTCTACACAACAAAAGGGACTTTGTAGACATCATTAAGATGAAGGAACTTGAACTTGATGGAGACGGGAAAATTATTTTGGATTATTCATGTGGATGAGTCCTTAAAATCAAAGAACACTTTCTAGATATGGACCAAAAATGAGATGTGAAGGCCAGGTGTGGTAGTGCGTGCCTGTAATCCCAGCACTCAGGAGGCTGAGGCAGGATGATTGCCATGAGTTCAAGGCCAGCCTGGGCTACATAGCAAAACCCTGTCTCAAAAAAAAAAAAAAAAAAAAAAAAAAAAAAAAAAGAAAAAAAGGAAGGAAGAAAGAAAGAAAGAAAGAAAACAAGATGTGGCAAAGGAAGAAGGGACAGAGAGAGGCCACTTTGCTGGCTTTGCAGATGGGGTGGAGCAATGAGCCAGGGAATGCAGGCAGATTTCTGAAGAAGGCAAGGGGCCAGATTTTTTTTCTAGAGTCTCCAAAAAGGAATAGGGACCTGCTCACACATTGATGTTAACCCAGTGAGACTATGTTGTACTTGCAAACTAAGGAAAATACATTTGAGTTGGGTGTGGTGGTGCATGCTTGTAATCCCTGTACTTGGAAAGGCTGCGACAGGTGTGTCACCAGGCTGGTTCTCTGAGTTTCCCAAATTTAACTCACTCAGCTGTCTCAGGCTCGCTAACTCCCGTCGCAGAAAAAGAATTTTTCAGGACATGCCAGAAAGAGATAGGGTTTATTAGGCAGGTAGAGTACAGTACAGATTGAACAAAAATACTTATTATAGGCCAAAAGCAAAAAGCAGGCTTTATTTTATTTTATTTTATTTTTTTTTTTATTTTTTTTTTTTTTGGTGGGTACCAGGGGGACGACCTCAGGACCTCGCGCGCCAACAGGCACCCGTGCCGCTGAGCGATATCACCGGCCCCTTTTTCGTATGTGGGTTCCGGGAGTCGAACTCGGGCCCTCGCGCTTGCAAGGCAGGCGCTTACGCCGCTGAGCCATCTCACCGGCCCTATTTTATTTTATTTTTATGTGAGTACTGGAAGTCAACCTCAGGACCTCGAGCTTGCCAGCAGGCGCTTGTGCCACTAAGCAATATCACTGGCCCTTTTTCTTCTTTTATGTGGGTACGGGGAGTCGAACTTAGGACCTCACGCTTGCCAGGCAGGCACTTATGCTGCTCACTGGCCCTGTTTTTTTTTTTTTTTTTTTGAGGCAAAGTCTCACTATGTAGTCCAGGCTGGCCTCGAACTTGCAGCAATTCTCCTGCCTCAGCGTTACGAGTCCTGGGATTACAGGTGTGTGCCACCACTTCCAGTTTAGATGAACTGTTATACTCTTTGCCAAAGCAGCTGTACTACTGTACAACCTTCCACTAGAGGTTTTTTTTTAATAGTTTTTTATATACAGTGATGGACACATATGCGAGGATGTTCACTACAGCATTGACTGTAACAGTGAAATATGAGAATCCACTTATACTGGCACACACCAGTAGTCCCACCATTCAGGAGGCTGAGGCAGGAGGATTGCTGCTGGTTTAATGCTAGTTCAAAGTCAGCCTGGGCTACATAGCGAGACCCTGTCTCAAAAAACAAACAAAAAACAAAGAGAGAGAAAGACCACTTAGTCGATAAAGTCATTTAATTAAATATAATTGTGGTGGAATAACTAATGGTCAATTTGGAACACCCAGCTGAACTGAATCAGTGTGGTTCTGGGTGTGGAAGGCCCACCTGAGGATTGTTGCCAATGGCATAAAAGGAGAACTGGAGGGGAAGATGGTGTTCTGTTGATTCTCCTGGAGAAGCTTGTCATGCTGGTTTTCCTGATATGAACTCGACTGTTCTCATCATTGGAGGAGCTCAGGTCTTCACTGTCACTGAGGATGGCCATGGCTGTCTTTGGGGGAGCTCTGGTCTTTACCTTAAGCATTGCTCCATTTCTGGCTCCATTCCTGGCTCCATTCCTGGCTCCAGTGCAGATCCCTCAGCCTGCTGGCACAGATCCTTCACCCCACTGGTGCAGACTTTCTGGCTTCCACCACTGACCTTTGGGCCTTCCCAGTACAGATCCCTGATACAGACTTGCATGAGATGTTGTCGTGGGCTCTAGGCCTCCAGTTGGACTTGTGGAGGATATTGCCATGGGCTCTAGGTCTTCAGCTGGACTTGTGCAGGACACAGCCGTGAGATCCAGGTCCTCAGCTGGATTCTTGGGGTCTCCAGTGTGTGGACAGATTTCCCACACTCTTTTGCATTTGACTCTTTGGGTGAATATTATAAAATAATCCTATAAATTATGTGTCATATCTTAAATCTTTCCCTTGTAAGGCCTGACTACAACAATAATCATGTAAATGTACATACACATAAGAAACTATCTATAGCATACCCTGTTAAGTGAAGTAAAGCAGAGTACAAGGGAGTCAGTGGGCGGCCTTAATCCTAGGGACTTGCGCCATGCCACCCACTGCAAGAGTGCCCCACCCACCCTCAGCAGTAGCCTGGGCTTCCTGGGGGGCTTGTGCAACTAGATGCTGGACTCAGGGGTAACTGTCTGTCCTCAATATAACAGGCAGGCATTTGTCCTTGCCATTATCTTTGTTCACCCATGACAGAAAGCCTTCAAGATCAACCATGCACATCATGTATTCTAGGTCAAAGCAGCAGGCAAAAAAATGGCTGTGTTGTATCTGTAGCAAATCAATGCCCTGGTCATCTAGGCTCCTGCAAACCGGACATTGGGTAAAGTCAGCTGGATGAAGCCTGTTCTTAGCATTCACCAAGAATATAGTAGAGTATTTAGTATCATTGGCAAGTCAGCCAGGCCTGGCTTTGGTCGTGACAGTAGAATCTGGGTTTGGAGGGCATGAAGTTCATAGAAGATAGGATGTCAGAAATTCGTTGGTTGGGGACACATGACCCTCTCTTTGGACATGGCGCGTTAGGTCCTAACACTATTGGTACATTTGAAGAAGTGGGATTAATGTGAGTTGGCTAATGGAATAATTATGGGGAAGGGAGACCCCAGATCTGTGATCAGCATCTATAGAAGCATTTTCTCAGAAGCTGCCCAAACACATGTACATGATGGAAGAAGCCTTGAGGAGTCACTATCTATGCCCTTGAAATCTCCCGTTTATTGTCTCACCAGGAGGAATCTAAAAGCAACTGAGACATTAATGATTTCCTGAGCAATTATTCAGTCCACTGTCTTAAAACCATTGTGTAGAAGGTGCAAAGAAGGTAAAATAAATGTGACTATTATAACTACACAGTTTTAGCTGCATGTGGTGGCACACATTTGTAATCCCAGCACTTGGGAGGCTGAGGTAAAAGGATTGCAGCAAGTTGAAGGCCAGCCTGGGCTACATAGTGAATTCAAGGCCAGCCTGAACTAAATAGCAAGACCCTGTCTCAAAAAACCAAGAAGAAAGAAAAAGAAGGGCTGATGAGATGGCTCAGCGACATAAGCACCTGCCTGGCAAGCGCGAGGGCCCGAGTTAGACTCCCGGAACCCACATACGAGAAAAGGGCCGGTGATATCAGCAGCACAGGCACCTGCTGGTACGCGAGGTCCTGAGGTCAACCCCCGGTACCCACAAAAAAAAAAAAGAAAAGAAGGAAAAAAGAACTACAGTTTTGTAACTGCTTGTATTTAAAGATTAGTGTTACGAGTACTCTTTTTTTCCTAAACCTCATATTAGGGTTTTTTTGGGGGAGGATGTTTTGTTTTGTTTTGTTTTTGAGACAGGGTCTCACTATGTAGGTCAGGCTGGCCTTGAACTCATGGTGATTCTCCTGCCCCAGGCTTCTGAGTGCTAGGATTATAGGCATGCACCACCATGCCCAGCAAGAATAGACATTAATAAAAATGAATACTCTCAAAGTGTCTCCCCACGAGATACTGATTACTCTCAAAGGGAAAACTAATAATTGTATAGTAAAGAAATCACCTTAACCAAAGATCGCTAGCAATATTGTGAACCCCTTGATATGATACAATGAGAGTGAGATCACTTCTCTGATTTTCTTACCAAAAATGCACATTCTCAACCTAATTGTGAGAAAAATATCAGAGAAACTCAAACTTACATACATTCTGCAAAACAACTGACCAGAAATTCTTCAAAAGTGCCAAGGTCGTACAAAGCACACAGACTGAGGAGCTGATCGGAGGAGACAAGGGAGACATGGAAACCAGAATTGGGGACTGGACCCTGGACCAGGAAAGAACATATGGGAAATCTGATGAAAATGAAATAGACTTTACAGATTATAATATTGCAGCAATGTTAATCTCCTGATTTTTTTTTATCACTGGGTTTTAGTTATACAAGGTATCAACATTTGGGGGAGCTGAGTGAGACACATACAGAAACTCTGTTTCTTGTACAAAAATCTTACAAGTCTAAAATGATTTCAACCCAGCACTCAGGAGGCTGAGGCAGGAGGATCAGCATGAGTTTGAGACCAGCCTAGGCTACATAGTGAGTCCAGGCCAGCCTGAACTACATAGTGAGACCCTGTCTCAAAAAAAAAAAAAAAAAAGAGGGACTTCAAAATACAATATTTACATGGTGAAATCCAGAAGTGGAAGTCTAGAGATCACAGAGCAAGCAAGTGTGCAAGCCTGGGCATGATGTACCATTGGGGTGGGGGCAGTGGATGGGTTCAGCTTCCAGGCCCAGGGACAACTCCCCGTCATTCCTCGGCTCAGTTGCCTGTGGGGAATGCAGGGGTGAGGGCGGAAGATCTGGGTTTGACAGGCCATCGAGAAACCTGGTTGAGAATTCTATGGTTGCTGCCTCTTCTTTAAGCCTTGTCTACCTCCGACTGTGGCTCCCTGGCAGGAACACGCGGATGTGGCATGGTAGGTGACATAGCTGTTCCTTTTAGCATTGGTGACAGCTGCAGGGGGTGCCCAGCCCAGGATTCCACGGGCCAGGATGGACACACTCAACATCTGTGTGTCTACTAAGCTCCACAAGACAAAGAAAGCTGAGCGGAGCCTGGGAGGAGGAGGGGCCGATCCTGGCAGGGAGAAGTTAGGGGATGGAAATGTCAGTTGTGGGGGATGTGGAGGAAGGAGGTGAGTGCAGAGGACCTCCTGGACCCCCAGGGGGCCCCCAAATCTACAGTAGTAGAGGGGCTGGATACCCCTTGTGAGCCAAGTCGGTAAACGTGCCCAGAGTGCTTACTGGATAGATGGGTAGTGCTCTCCACTTACACAGATGAGAAAATAGTACAGAGTAGGCACATGTATGTGTGGGCATCGAGGAGACCATTCCCAGACTTAATCATGTGCCAGCCCCAAGCTCAGTGGCAAAGGTGAAGGAGACATGTGTCTTTTTTTTTTTTTTTGTGTGAGTACCGGGGGTCGACCTCAGGACCTCACGCGCCAACAGGCACCTGTGCTGCTGAGCGATATCACCGGCCCCTTTTTCGTATCTGGGTTCCGGGAGTCGAACTCGGGCCCTCGCGCTTGCAAGGCAGGCGCTTACGCCGCTAAGCCATCTCACTGGCCCCGAGACATGTGTCTTGTGGTCACGTTGCTGCAAATATACAAATAGGCTAGGTCCCCCAACCCCCATCAGGCACCAAAGAGACAGTAACAAACCAGCTAGGCCACGAAGTTTCCCAGTAATGGGCCATTGACCTTGGCTTTGGAGGATTAGTAAGTTTTCCAGGAAGACAAAACAGGAAAGGGCAGCTGGGCAGAGGATGGCATGTGCACGGATCAGGGGGTGACTGATGGCACGAGCAGTGGTCAGTCTGGTGTGGTCAAAACCGAGGATACTGCTGCCCACGAAGAAGAGCCTGTGAAGCCAGGGCCCCGTTTATTTCTTTTTGTTTCTTTTTAGACAGGGTCTCACTTTGTACTTCAGGCTGGCCTTGAGCTGATTATGTAGCCCAGGCTGGACTCAGACTCATGGCAACCCTCCTGCTTCAGCTTCCCGAGTGCTGGGATTAGAGGTGTATGGCACCATATCTGGCACTAGGGCCCCATTTAATAGGGAAGCTTACTGAAGCAGCTTCAGCAAATTTCAGCTTGAATTTGAACTTAAGGTTCAGGAGAGATGCTGGCCTTTCATTCCCTCTGGGCTCCTCCTCTGCTCCCCACAAGGTTTCACTTTGCCAAAGGGCTGGTGATGCTCCCAGGGAGTGACTGGTATGGACAGGCTCCAGGGTCGTGGACTGCAGAGAGGAGCCCGGAAGACCCATGATGTCTGAATCATTGCCAACATTTCATTTTTGTTTGTTTGTTTGTTTGTTTGTTTTTGTGGTGCTGAGGATCAAACCCAGAGGTTCACACATGCTGTAAAAGTGTTCTACCTCTGAATTACAGGCATCTTGTTTTTTTATTGTTAAAATTTACCATTTAATCTCCCTTCCTTCCTCTCTTCCTTCCTTCCTCTTTTTCCTTCTTTCTTTCTTTCTTGGTTTTTTGAGACAGGGTCTCACTATGTAGGCCAGGCTGGCTTTAAACTTGCAGTGATCCTCCTGCCTCAGCCTCCTGAGTATTGGGATTACAGGCATTGCCCACCATGCTCAGTTCCCATTTTAACTATTTTTAATTGTACAGTTCAGTGGTGTTAAATATGCTGACATTGTGCAAACTTACCACCATACATCTCCAGAGCTCTTTCACTTCAAACCTGAAATGGAATTCTGCACCCACCCCTCATTTGCTTTTAAGGGCCCATTTGGAGCCCCTCCTCTCTACCAAGAAATGATACAAAGACTTTTTTACTAATACATGTTTGCAATACGTAATGATCACGTTCATTGTGAGGAGTTGGTACCTGTATATAACACATCTTAATTCTTTTCATGTCCCCTTCTCCTCCCTCCCCTCTCCCTCCATCTCTCCCTTTTCCATTTTCAAAAGTTCTCTTTCCCTCCTTTCTTTCTTTCTTTCTTTCTTCCTTCCTTCCTTCCTTTCTTTCTTTCTGGGGCATAAGGGGATTTATTGGGGAGAAATTTAAAAGTAGACACTCAAAGAAATAGGGTGGAGGTCCTCAAGAGAGAGAGAGATGTGCTACAGTTTGGAGCCAGGCATATTTATGTGTTTTTGGCAGTGGAAATCTGTGGAATTTGAGAATATATAGGAAGTTCCTTCTTGGTCTTGGTTTACAGGAAAAGGAAAGCCCACCCACAGAAAGGTAATGGCCCATTTTACAGGTGAAAGGCATGACCCCACCAATTTTTCTTTTCTAGGTGGGTGATCTAAGATTTTGTTTTGTTTGTTTTTTGAGACAGGGTCTTACTATGTAGTTTAGGTTGGCCTCGAACTCACTGTGATCCTCCTGCCTCAGCCTCTGGAGTGCTGGGATTACAGGCACATGCTACCATGCCCAGCAACCTGAAAACCTTTTATAGTGACTGGATCTGGATAGTATAAACATATAAAGTTAGATTATACCACACAGGTAACAAAGCTTAGTAGCTAGAAGATATTCTGCTTGTTTCCTATTATCCATCCTTTATTTTGCTCTTTATTTATACTTCGTGTTTTTCATATAACAGAAACCAGCCAGCTGTGGTGGCGCAGACCTGCAATCCCAGCACTCCAGAGGCTGAGGCAGAAGGACTGCCGCAAGTACAAGGGTAAAAAATGTAAAATATTTCTACCTTTCGTGTCTGTCATGACCAATTCTTTGTTCAGGACAGAAATATCCTAGAACCTAGTTTCTAGAAGGAGATGCCAAAAACCAACACCCCAAAACCCAGTTATATGGTGGCACACAAACTGTATAGTGAGCTCCTGTCTCAAACCTCCCCCCACTATAAAAAATAGAGAGGGACCCAGACTTCTGAGGCAGACAGATGGTTATACCTTCGAGTAACGTTAGCGATGTAAGAGTGGCTATTTTGGTAGAGCCCTTTCTAGAGGCCAGAAAGCGCTTTTCATCGTATTAGCTAAGTCTTTAAGAAGCAGACCATACCGCCCCTGGCTGATGTGCATGGGGTTTTGCTGGGTGACCAAGAGCTGGAACGAGCCAGGAAGGCCATGCGTGGTGTCGGGGGTGCCTGGAAGCCTGTCCCGGGTCCACCAGCACAGGGATCCTCAAGCTTGTTTGGATGGTGGGATTGGTGCCACCCCTGCGGATTTCCTTACAGTTTCTCCCAGGTGCCCACACTGGTCACATCTGCTCTTCTACCTGACCCTCAGCCTGCTCCAGTCCTGGGTGATCTCAGCTCAACTTTTTTCCCATAAGGGGGCATCGTGATGCCCTGGTCATTGGTTTCTGACCTAAAAGTGGGCCCATGGGTTTCCTCCTACAGCTTATTCTAAGAGACAGATCAACATGTGCCTTGTCTTATAAATTATTTTCGGATGAGTGAGTTGGAGAGCACATATTGCTTCATTATTCCTATTTTTTCTCTCTCTTTCTTTCTCTTTCTTTCTTTCTTTTTTTTTTTTTTTTTTTTTTTTAAACAGGGTCTTGTTACATAGTTCAAGCTGGCCTTGAATTCATTACATAACCCAGGCTAGCCTCAAATTTGCAGCAATCCTGCCTCATCCTCCCAAGTGCTGGGATTACAGGCATGAACCACCATGTCTGGCTCATTACTACTGTTGAGAAACTCAAAACGTGGCTGGAATTAGCTTAAAGTTCACTGGCAAGTAGGGGGTGGAAGTTGAATGAGAACCCAGGATTCCAGTCCCTCTGTCTGGGCTCTTGGCGCTATACCAGGGCCCCCCTGTGCCGCACTCAGCATCCCTGCACTGAAAGGGACGGGCCCTGGTAGAGGGAAAGGGGACAGAGTGCATGAGTTCTTGGGCTCCTGGTGGAGGAAAAATTTCTTTCTCCTTTTCTTCTTGGGTGTGGGCTGCAGGGTGGTAGAAGATCCCAATGATGAATTCCTGCCTTGTTTCCCTATTTTTTTAATTTTTTTTTTTTTTTTTTTTTGAGACAGGGTCTCACTATGTAGTTCAGACTGGGCTTGAACTCACTCTGTAGCCTAGGCTGGCCTCAAACTTGTGGTGATCCTCCTGCCTTAACCTTCCAAGTGCTGGAATTACAGGCATGGCATCTTGTTTTCCTTTTTTAAAATAGCAAATAAGGGCCAGTGATATAAGACATATGTCTTAGTGGCATAAGCACCTGCTTGGCAAGTGTGAGGTCCTGAGTTCGACTCCTGGTACCCGCATACAGAAAAAATAAAAAATAGAACAGCAAATAATATTGTAATGAACAGTCTTGTACATTTGTACATAGTAGAATGCTACATTTGAATTCCAGAAGAGGCAGAAGAGGATTCCTGGATCAGGAGTACTTTTTTTTTTTTTTTTTGAAACAGCATCTTGGAATGTAGTTCAGGCTGGCCTTAAACTCACTATGTAGCCCAGACTGGTCTCCAACTCATGGCAAGTCTCCTGCCTCAGTCTCCCAAGTGCTGGGATTACAGGTGTGCACTACCAGGCCCAGCTCGTATATATATATTTTTAAATATATATTGAGGATTGAACACAGAGGCATTCTACTACAAAGCTGCATCCTTTTTTCTTTGAGATAGGATCTCACTAAATGGCCCAGCCTCCCACGTAGCCGGGATTACAGGTGTGCGCCACCACCCGGCAGTAGTACACACAGTTCTGCTATTACAGCTTTAGGGGGTTGCACCAGTGTGGCTCCCACCAGCAAGGTGAGAGTGTCTGTTTCTACACAGCCTTATCATCGCAGAACAGCGTGAAACTGGCTTTCAGCCAAACTGATAGGTGGGGGAAAGAGCATCTCATGCAGTTTTCACTTGCTGTGTGATTTTTTTTTTTTTTTTTTTTTTTTGTACTGAGGATTGAACTCAGGGTCTTTGCATGGAGCTACAGCTCCAGCCTTTTCTTTTCTTTTTTTTTTTTTTCAGCCTTTTCTTAGAAATTATTTTTTTAGTTTGAGATAGGGTTTCACTAAATTGCCCAGGCTGGATTCAAACTTGCCGTCCTCCTAATAGCTTCCCCAAATCATGTGTCGTCTTTTTTTAATTATTAGTATATGTTTGTGACACATAATAAGTACATTTATTTTAGGGAATTGGTACATATACATATTCCATCTTTATCATTTTTACCTCCCCTCTCTGCTCACCCTCCTTTCTTTCTCCTTTCCCAGGTCCCCTTCCCATCTGTACAGAAGCCATATGTCTTCTTATAAGAATGTTGTTTCTCCAAACCAAATGCCCATCAACTGAGGAATGGATAAAAAAGATGTCGTATTTTTATGCAATGGAGTACTACTCAGCCATAAAGAAGGATAAACTGGAGACTTTTATAGGTAAGTGGATGCAACTCAAGACCATACTCATAAGTGAAATAAACCAGACACACATGTGTAAACATCGTATTGTCTCCCTAGTGTGAGAAGCTGAAAGAGTAAATAAGATCCAAAATGTACAATAGATATTGTAAAACAGGAAGAAACTGTTCAAAAGGAAAGAGAAACTTGGATGGAGGAATGGAGAAAAGAAGGAAGGGAAAAGCAAAAGCAAAAAAAAAATATATATATATACATATCTTTATAAAAGATAGTTAAGATAGATATACTACTAATTTCTCTTAGCTTGTTGAAAAGAAAGGTTTGTGCTATTATTGTTTGGACAATTAATGCCGATATTTTGTACTCTGAGTAACTAATTTAAAGATAACAATATCCAATGTATTAACCATTGTTACCCTCCTATTATGCTGTTTTGAAATTTTGTTCTTTTTTTTTTTTTTTTTTCTCTTTAAAAAAAAAAAGAACATTGTTTCTCCGGGTGCAGTGGTACACTGCAATCTCAGCTACTCGAGACTGAGGCAGAAGGATTGCAAGTTCAAACCCAGCCTGGGTGATATAGGGAGACTGTCTCAAAAAGAGAGAGGGAGAGAAGGAGAAAGAAAGAGAGAGAGAGAAAGAGAGAAAAGAAAAAGAAAAAGGTTGGGTGGAAGGGAGGGAGGAAGGAAGAAAGAGAAAAGGGCTGGGAATGTAGCTTAGTGGTAGAGCACTTGCCTAGTATGACTGTGGCATTGGCTTCAATCTCTAGAACTGCAAAACAAAAAACATTGTTCTTGAAAGCTTCCCACTTGGATCTATGGAGATTGTTTTATTTTATCTTATTTTTTAGTTGCTGGTATATTCCATGTCACGTGTGCAGCACACTGAATTTAGTTCCCTATTTGAGGAAGTGAGGTTTCTGAAAGCAGGCCCTGTCCTTTTGTGGAACAGTTCTTGCCTTCGTTTCCTCGCTGTTAGACCAAGAGTGTGCACTGTTGGCGCGGCTGCCCCTAAGCAACACGAGTACCTGGTGCGTCCTAACAGGGCACACGGCCATGGGCTTTCCCACTCCTCGTGCAGTTAACTTTGATCTTTTGGTTGTGATCCTGTTTGCCAGGTTTCTCCACTACCATTTTCTCCTTTATAATTAGTGTGTTGTAAAGAGAGATTCTGAGAACTACAGACATCCTGCTAGCAAATTTTCACCATAAGTTTACTATCTGATGGACTTTCTAAAAAGGAAAAAAGCAGCCACAGGCATGGTGGTACATACCTCTAATCTCAGCACTCATGAGGCTGAGGCAGGAGGATCACCAAGGCCAGTCTGGGCTAAACAGTATAAGGTCAGCCTTAACTACATGTGGGGACCCTGTCAAACGAAACCAAACCAAACCAAAACAAAACAAAACAAAACAAAGTTCAAGACCAGCCTTAACTATATATATAAAAAAAAAATTCTGAACTACATAGAGAGACCCTGTCTCAATCCCAGCCCCCCATTTTAAAAAATACATAAATAAATGGAAAAACAAAACCTAGGGCTGGGCGTATAGCTCAGTAGTAGAGCACTCATACCTACCATGTGTAAGATCCTGGATTCAGTTCCCAGCCCTGGAAAAACAAAACTGAAACTAAAAATGTCTTATTATGTGATAGCCCCTTTATCAACCTGTAACGTGTTCCCATGGTATCTGTTATGAAAAACCAAACTTCAGTGGCTTAGAAGGCCCTGCCCCTCCTCTTACACCTCATGCTGAATCACTCCCCATCACCGTCCTCATATATGAGCTGCAGTCACACAGCCCACTTTGGGAATTCCCTCTTCTGTTTTTGTATGCCTAAAACATCCTTCACTCACCCTCTGCAGGCTGGTCCCTTGTGGCCACTTAGATTTCAACCTACAGTTTCTTCTTAAAACAACTTCTAACCACCTGACCCAAAGAAGCCATCAAGCTACTTTCCTATGAATAGGCACTTCTCAGAAGTACAAATGGACAGGAAGTACACGAAAAAATATTCAGCATCTTTGGCCAATAGAAAAATGCAAATCAAAACAACACTGAGCCAGGTGTGGTGGCGCACACCTGTAATCCCAGCCCTTGGGAGGCGGAGGCAGGAGGATTGCTGCAAGTTTGAGGCCAGCCTGGGCAACATAGTGAGTTCACTATGAATTACATAGTGAGACCCTGTCTCAAAAAAAAAAAAACTTAAAAAAAAAAAAAGATAACAACAAATGCTGGGGAGTCTGCAAAGAAAAAGGAACCCTAGTACATTGTTGGTGGGAGTGTAAACTGGTACAACCACAATGGAAATCAGTATGGAGATTACTCAAAAGCTAAAAGTAGGCATTCCATTTGACCCAGCTATTCCCTCCTAGGCATCTTCCTGAAACAGTTTAGGTCAACATATTACAGCGACACATGCAAACCCATGTTTACAGCAGCAGAATTCACAATATCTAAATCTTGGAAGCAATCTATATGTCCATCAATGGATGGATGGATAGAGGAAATGTGGTGTTACATACAATGCAGTACTACTCTGCCATAAAAAGGGACTAATTTGAGTTGTTTGTAGGAAAATGGATGTACCTTGAGACCATAATACTAAGGGAAATAAAGCAAACACAGAAGGTTAAATATCACATTGTTTCTCTTACATGAGAAATCCAAAGAATAAATAACTAAAGACCAAAATAAAAGATAGGAATAGGCAACAGGGAGGTGGACTTTTGCAGATGGGAAGGGGATCTAGGGATGGAGAGAGAGGGGAAGGTGGGGAGGAAAAGGGGAAATTAAAAGAACTAAAATGTGCCCTTGGTTGGTATATATACATATACCCACTCCCTATGACAACCTTTTTTCTTTTTTTTTTTTTTTTGTCTTTTTGAGACAGGGTTTCACTATGCAGTTCAAGCTGGCCTTGAACTCACTTTGTACCCCAGGCTGGTCTCAAATTTGCAGCAATCTGCCTGCCTCACCCTCCCGAGTGCTAGGATTACAGGCATGTGCCACCATGCCTGGCTGACCAATGTATTTTTCTGTTTTGTTTTATTTTATTTGTTTTCTGAGACAGAGTCTCAGTATGTAGTTCAGCCTGGTTTGAACTCACTATGTTGCCCAGGGTGGCCTCAAACTCACGGTGATCCTCCTGGTTCAGCCTCCCAAGTGCTGGTATTACAGGTGGGCACCACCACACCCAGCTTGAATGTACTTATTTTTTAAAAAATCTACTTTCTGGGCCGGGGATATAGCTCAGCAGCACAGCGCCTGCCTGGCAAGCGTGAAGCAGTGAGTTTGATTCCCGGTACCAAAAAAAAAAAAAAAAAAAAATCTACTTTCTTATCGCATTATGCTAATACCCCAGTACAGACACCTGTCTACTGCGTTTATGGTCTGGCTTTCCCCTAACAAAGCGTGCTCACCTGAAAGCAGGAACCAAGGTGATGACATTTTGTGCCAGATTCCCCAGGGCCTGGGTCCAGGCTTGGCTACACAGAGGAGGTGGGCAGAGAGTTAAGGAATCCAGGCACTCATCCTGTCAGTCAGTGAGTGATTTCTGAGCACAAACGGTGGTTTTGAGGCTGGCTGTGGTGGTAAATGCCTGTTATCACAGCATTTAGAGGCTGAGGCAGGAGGATTGCTGTGAGTTCGAGGCCAGCCTGGGCTACATAGTGACTTCAAGGCCAACCTGAACTACATAGTGAGACCCTGTTTTAGAAAACCAAACAAATGACAAACCAAACAAACAAATACTGGTCTTGGTCTTGACCTACAGGAAGGGACTGGAGTCCATTGCAAGGCCTGGTAGGGACAGACAAATGTGAGAACTATCGAGTCTTAGAACAACAGGGTGAGACTTGATGTAAGGGAAGTACAACAGAATTCCTGGATGAGGGGTGCGGGCAGGGGATGAGGACAAAGAAGTAGGGCTGGATTTGTAATCTTTAGAGGCCCTGACAGTTTCTCTCCTGCAGCGAAGGGGGTCAAGCTTGGGGTCCGACTGCCTGGTGCAGCCTCCGCAGCTGTGAGGATGGGTGATGCGAGGTGCAAGGGCACAGGCTGCATCAGAAAAGCCCAAGGTCCTCTCCTCCTCCACTCTGAGGCCCCTTCCTGCTTCTGTCAAGGTCCTTTTTTTTTTTTTTTTTTTTTTTTTTGAGACAATCTGGCTATATAGTTTAGGCTGGCCTTGAACTCACTTATGTAGCCCAGGCTGGCCTTGAACTCACGGCTATGCTCCTGCCTCAGCCTCCCTAGTGCTGGGATTACAGGTGTGTGCCACCATGCCTGGCTCCCTTCCTGCTTCTGGAAGCCCAGACCCCCTCCTTTCTGGCCAAATGGCCGTCACACCCAGTGCAGGGCACCAAAGCTTAACCAGGGGCAGGGGCTCATCCCAGGAGCTGCTCTCGACCTCCAACTCAAACTCCTCTTTGCAGTTCCTTATTGCCAAGTACTCAGGGCCCAGGGGCCTGGTGCAGGGGATAAACCGTACTCCTGTAGTGAAGATATAAAGTCCAGTTAGTGATCAGCCCCCAGGGTAGGGGAGCACAGTCACGTTCCCTCTCGAGAGGACCTATTGCTAGACATCTTTTCCAGCTGGACAAAGAGTAGCTGAGAGTTCCGGAGCTGCTACCTGCTGAGGTCTTCAGAGGATGTCACCCTCCCAGGGTGCTACAGGATTCAGGTATGGCTCACTGCTACACCCAGAGAGAGGACACAGGACAGGAGCTGTGGTTTCCTGCGAGTCACTTTCTTTGCAGGCCCTTCAGGGCCTTCCTTCTTGGCTGATTTTCTTCCAGAGATTCAATCACTTCCTTTGGATCCCCTCCTCTTCCTTCCCCTCCTTATTACCTCCCCTTGCTGCACACCTGTGGCATTCATCAGGGCATGGGGCCTAGCTCTTCCCTAAACTTCTGCTGTTCATAGCCTGGTGGTTCCCCCATCTGGGTCCAACTTGAATCATTCCCTCAGTCCATGCAGGCATACAGCAAGACAGCTTTGCATTTCCTCTTGCCCCCATCTGCCTCCCCTCTCTTTGTCCATCAGTAGTACCAGCCAGGGCTCAGACAGTTGAAAGAAAGAAAGAAAAAGAAAGAAAGAAGAAAAGAAGGCTTCACTAGGCATGGTGGAGCACATCTGTGATCCCAACATTTGGGAGGCTGAGACAGGGCGATCACCATGAGTTCAAGGCCAGCCTGGACTACATGAGCAAGACCATGTCTCAAAACAAGGCTTTTGATCTGGGCATGGTAGCGCACACTTGTAATCCCAGCATTCAGGAGGCCGAGGCAGGAGGACTGCCTCGAGTTCGAGGCCAGCCTGGACTACAAAGCGAGACCCTGTCTCCAAAAAAAAAAAGCCTTTGTCCTTGGACTGGAGGTGGGGGAGGAGTCTGAATTAACCCAGACTCTTAGAAGTTGTTAAAAGGCTACAGGAGTGGGGGTTGAGTGAGGGATGAAGGGAGGAGAGCTTGGGTCTTTGAACAACTAGACCCTGATCAAAAGATTCTGAATGTCTGTGATTTTGTGGCTGAAAGCCAGTGATACCTGGGCTGCGAGGCTGGAGGAGTTGGCGGCTCTGCATGGTGGACCCATGGGAACCCCCTGCAACACCCAGCTTGTTAGCCTGTGTTCTACAGTTGGCTCTGCCTTTGATCTCTGGATCTCAGCCTCTCCTCTGAGTAACAGGACGGGGATGGAGGAAACGGGCAAGATTATCCCAGTGGATCTTGGCAGCTCATACTGCAAGATTTTATCAGACCTGAGCTTTTGAGGAGAAAGGGTTATGGGGTTTGGGAACTGGCCTTATGGGTGCTGGGATTGAATTCATGGCCTGGCACATGCTAAGCAAGCACTGTACTGCTGAGCCACCCCACAGCCCAGGCTGCACTATTAACCCACCTATCCCACCCCTGTGAGGCCCTCAGGTGCTCACATGCAATAATTAACTGCCCAGCGGCCTTCGCCCCATCCCAGGCTGCACTCCTGGCTCCATTCCCACTGCCCACCCCACTGCCCGTTTCCTAGGCCACTAAACCTTGGCCATGCCCTGGAAGAAGGCAAGGTGGGTGTGGAGCGGAGCAGCAGCCGGGGCCAGCCTGAGAGCTGCCTCCTCTCCCAGGTATGTCACTCATCCTCGGGTCAGAGGCCACACACCCGGGACTCCCAGCTCGGGGTAAAGTATTTGCTGGAACTGGGAGGACCTTCTGTATCGCTGAAGCCCAGGGAGCGCAGAGGTGGAGACTGAGGCCCAGATCAGAGTGTGGCCTGCCCAAGGTTCAACTGTAAGTTAGTGTCCATCCCAGAACTAGAACCCCAGGCTCTTGCCCATCAGCCCGGCCCTGAGTTCTTAGTTCTTCTACTAGAAGTGGAGGTGACCACTGGTGGTGGATGTCACAGCTGGACTCAGATCTGGAGATGAGACTGGGAAGGTGGAGAAGGGACTTGCAGAGAAGCACTGGTCACAAGGACACAGACAGAGAGAGCTCTGGCTCTGGACAGTGGCCCTGGCGAGAGACCACTGACTGGCTGGGGGCAAGAACAGGACTTTCTCAGCCCCCTGCAGCACTGGAGAGCCGCAGCATGGGAAAGTGCAAGGTCTGGACTCGAGGGCCCAGAGTCACACTTGGGTCGTCCCTGATGTACTCGGGGTGTGGCCCTCAATTCAGGCCCAGTGGGTTCCATATAGATTAAATTGGCTATCACGTGGTGTTGCTCTCCCCCGTACGTTTAATCTCTGGGGGAGAAAAGAGTTTGAAGACAGTTTGCCAGGCAGGGGCGGAGCGAGGGCCGGGCCTGGCCGGGCTGAACGCCTCTAATCTGCACTCTAAGCAGCCACACTTTGTTTCTCCCGAGCTGATCTGAAGAATCACCTGGTGCTCCGGAAGGTAGATTTCTCTGAGCCGGCCCCCAAGATTAAAGAGTGAGTGATGGGTCAACAGGGGCAGGACTGCATCCTGAAGTGAACGAATTAGCAAGTGAGAGAATGAGGACAGCAGGGTGGGAATTCAATTCCGGGTTTACGGAGCCCCACTGTGAGGAGTCGGCCTGAAGACGGTTCAGCTCAGGTTGCAGTGAGAGCCAGGTTGGGAGGCCCTGTACCAGGTTTCACGGGACACATGGGCAAGGCCGAGGCCAGGTAGGCTTGCAAGCAGGGGGCATCACTTTAGCGACTGACTTGTGTGTGGGAAATGGGCTCAAGGGGGAGACATGGAGGATTTTGTGGAAATGAAGTTGGAACATTTTGGGAGAGCCCAGACATCCGGTGATTGGTGGAATGAAAGGAACAGTCACCCCCCAAAGTTCAGTATCTGAGGCCAAAGGATTGATACAGCGGCTAGGGGAGGTCATCCTGTGATACTGGTAGATGGCTCAGGAGTCTCCCGACACCTCAGGACTGTCCCCTACTCCTTCTACCCCACCGGCCTCTGGGCCAGGAGACATCCCCAGGCCACAGAGCCTCCTGCAGGGCTGTCTTGCACCATCCAAGTAATGTAGCTGAAAAGGGCTGGAATCAAAGTTTAAAACAACAACAAAACAGTGAGTTGGCTCATGTCTGAAATAACTGGGAGGCTGAGGCAGGAGGATTTAAGTTTGAGCTCAGTCTGGGTAATTTAGTGAGTGACTTAGTGAGACCTGTTTCAAAATAAAAAAGGGCTAGGGATGTAGCTCAGTTTGAAGTCCTTGGATTTAATCCACAGTATGGTAAACAAACAACCTCCCATAGATCTTCGGTTTACCTGTGACTCCAAAACAAAGGAATTTTTGTAAACTTTTACACAAAGCCATTTCGAGTCAAAATTTGACCTGAAAATTGATGTGAGGTTCTATATAGTTTTTATTTACCTCATCAATATCACACTATTTCTCTTCAGAACTTGTGCTTGATAGTTGGGTACATGTAAATTATATTACCTTAGTTTGTATTACCTTTTATAAAATCCTAAAAAAAAAAATTTTTTTTTTTCTGGTTTGTTTTTTTGAAATCTAGTCTCCCTATGTCATCCAGGCTGGCCTTGACAAACTCACTATGTAGCCCAGGCTGGTCTCAAACTCATGGCGATCCTCCTGCCTCAGCCTCCCTAGTGCTGGGATTACAGTTGTACACCACCACACCCAGTAAAATCTTAAACATTTTAAACCCAGAAACATTTGCCTCCAAAGATTTTGAATAAGGAACTGTGGATGCATGGCAGATTCCTAGCTATTTCTGCACACTTCCCTGCTCGGATCCTCATGATCACCTGGAGAATTCAGAGAGGCTCCCGCCAGGGACTGTCCCCAGCGGGTGGGTGTCTGAACCACGCCTTACAAGTCTGGGACAACCAGACACTGAGCAGTGGGCTGGAGGAGGTAGCATGGGATCTGCCAGGCTCCACCCCCTGGGGCGGTCCATACCTTGAGGCCCCATCTGCATATTCCTTGTGTCTCTGACCTCAGCTCCTTTCTCCAGGAACTGACATGGCCCGGTTGGTGACAGCACAGTTGTTACTCCTGGTGTGGGTGGCCGCACGCGGAGCCCAGGCCAGTGCTCCTTGGGCCAGAACCGATCTTCTCAATGTGTGCATGGATGCCAGGCACCACAAGGATAAGCCAAGCCCTGAGGACAGGTTGCACGAGCAGGTGGGTCTAGGGCTGACCTGGGGTGCCATGGGGCTGACTCAGGAAGGGCAGGTCAGGAGAAGGAAATGTTGGGCCCCCCTCGGTAGTAGAGGTAGACAGAGCAGCCCGCGAAACCTTCGGTTTGCTCTGATGTGGACGACTATTTGTTTCACACATATTGTGGTCCCTGGCTTGCTTGGGTCTTGGTTTTTAGTAGTAATGGAAATTAATACTAAAGCACAAATCTGCAAAGGAGAAAAAGCTTCAGTTGGAAAGTTAAAAGGAAGATAAGAAAGGACTCCAGCCGGGCATGGTGGCGCATGCCTGTAATCCCAGGCTGAGGAGGCTGAGGCAGGAGGATCACAGGAAGTTCAAGGCCAGCCTGGGCTACATAGTGAGACCCTGCCTCAAAAAAAAACAAAAAAACAAAAAAACAAAAAAAAAAGAAAGGACGCTAGTTTACGTAGTGGGAGGGGTCACATTCTGGTATAGGGGTTCAGATTGGTGGGAGGCCAGTTTTTATTTTTCTGATCTCATTTGAACTATGTTCCAGGCTGGCCGGGAACTCTCAGCCATTCTCCTGCCTCAGTCTCTCTAGTGTTGGGATTACAGATGTCCCCACCACATGGGGCTGGGAGGCCAGCTTTTAGGGTTTGGCTGATGCACTGGAGTTGGCTTGATCATTATCTCAGTCCTGGTATCATGGTTGTGAGATCTTTATGGCTGGGGGATAGTTTCTTTTCTCCAGAAAATGACTCTGTTGTGGTTTAGTCAGCATGGCTCTGCCTTTTCTGGAATCCCGGTGATCACAGGTTTAGAACAAAGGGTAGAGACCTCTTGTTGAATGTCCTTCCAAATGTCCTTGGAAATCCCCCACCCTGGTGTCCTCAATCTTTTTTTTTTTTTTTTTTTTTTGTGGGTACCGGGGGGTCGACCTCAGGACCTCGCACACCAGCAGGCGCCCGTGCCTCTGAGCGATATCACCGGCCCCTTTTTCGTATGTGGGATCCGGGAGTCGAACTCGGGCCCTCGCGCTTGCAAGGCAGGCGCTTATGCCGCTGAGCCATCTCACCGGCCCCTTCAGTCTTGAATGGGGTAAGAATTTGTCACTTCAGGACTAATTAACTTTGTTATGTCAACTTTTAGACACTCCTTACATGCTTACATTATCTACATGTAGAGCTGAAGAGAGATTATGTATAGTAACAAACGATACAAAATGAAAGTCAGGCCGGGCGTGGTGGCACATGCCTGTAATCCCACCATTTGGGTGGCTGAGGCAGGAGGACTGCTGTGAGTTCAAGACCAGCCTGAATTGCATAGCAAAACCCTGTTTCAAAAAAGACCAAAAAAAAAAAAAAAAAAAAAAAAAGTCAGATTTTTTCTGCTTTTAGTTACTTATTGGGTATTTGAAGACCCAAGTGAAGTTATAGGTTACACAGGCATGGTGGCGCAGACCTGTAATCCCAGCACTCAGAGTTGGAGGCAGGTGGATCACTGCAAATTTGAGGCCAGCCTGAACTATTTAGTAAAACCCTTTTCCAAACAAAACAAAACAAAAAAAGAGTTATGGGTTACAGAAAAATGGAATTTTTGGGGGGGGCAGGGGCCTTACAAGGAGTGTTTTTTTTTTTCTTCCAACTACTATTAGTAAATGTTTGCAGTACATAACTGCTACATTCATTGTGGGGAGTTGGTACATGTACATAACACATGTTAATTGTTTGTTTGTTTGTTTGTTTTTATATGCGGGTACTGGGAGTCGAACTCAGGACCTCACGCTTGCCAGGCAGGTGCTTATGCTGCTGAGCTATATCACTGGCCCTTGTTAATTGTTTTGATGTTCCCAAAATGGCATTTTTTGCTTTGTTTTTTTGAGATAGAGTTATGTAATTTAGGCTGGCCTTGAACTCTGTGTAACCTAGGTTGGCCTTGAATTTGAAGTGATCCTCCTGCCTCAGCCTCCCAAGTGCTGTGCTGAGACTACAGGTATGTGCTACCACAGCCCGCTGAAAATAGCTTTTATATTTTTTTAATTTTTAAATTTTTTTATGTGGGTACCGGTAGTTGAACTCAGGACCTCGCGCTTGCCAGGCAGGCGCTTATGCTGCTGAGCCGTCTCACCGGCCCTGAAAATGGCTTTTAAATTCCTAGCTGTCTCAGGATAAAAAACAAACCATGGTTTTTTTTGTTTTTGTGGGTACCGGGGGGTCGACCTCAGGACCTCGCGCGCCAACAGGCACCTGTGCCACTGAGCGATATCACCGGCCCCTTTTTCATATGTGGGTTCCGGGAGTCGAACTCGGGCCCTCGCGCTTGCAAGGCAGGCGCTTACACCGCTGAGCCATCTCACCGGCCCCAAACCATGGTTTTAATGAGCATCAGGTAAGGGCCCAGGATTTTGCCTGTGTCCCCATCTCTATAGTAATCCCTGACAATATTACTGTTCTTGTACAAATACAATGAGCTGTGTTTACCTACTTCAGAGAAGAGTTGTTGACTCCTTAGGTGGCTGTCTCCAATTAGTTTCTTTTCAGACCTTGAGGTTTTTCCAACTCCTGACCAATGTTCTGAACATTATATGGGCCCTGCACCTTACCAGCACACTTAGAGGATGTTATATTCTCTTCAGCTAAAGTAGGAAAACACAGCCGTGTGGATCTTATCCATAACTAATTATTAAGAAAACAGAAGGGGGAAAAATACCAAATCATGTCTTTTCTTTCAAGTAGCCCCCAGCCACTGTCTCCAGCCTTGCTATTGACTAACTTTCTGCCTAACACTGTGACTGGGTCATCGCGTGCCAGGTGTCAGTACAGCGCCAGTGTGCTTCTTGGCTGTTGGGTATCCAAATTGCACAAATAAGGAAGCAGGTCCAGAGAGGAGCCTGGGAAGGACAGTTAGGAAAACCCATGAGTACCCATGAGTCTGAGGCCAGCCTGGGTTACATAGTGAGTTCAAAGCTAACCTGAACTACATAACGAGACCCTGTCTTTAAAAAAAAAAATCCATCCTAGGGGTGGAAATGGATTTAGAGGCCTAGATTAGGAAAGAATCCCTGAGCCTAGGGGAGAAGAAGCGCACAACCTGTAGTGGCTCCTCTCTGTCATCCCGCCACAGCTTGGGAAAGGCAGCTAGGCCTCGCCTACCATGAGGCTGGCTGCCAAGTATTTGAGATTTTTTTTTTTGAGACAGGGTCTCAGTATTTAGTTCAGGTTGGCTTTCAACTCACTATGTAGCTCAGGTTGGCCTCATCCTCATGGATATCCTCCTGCCTCAGCTTCCTGAATGCTGGGATTACATGTGTGTGCCATGATGCCAAGCTTTGGCTGCCAAGTATTTGAATGTAGGCATCAGGCAAACATTTGGGCTGTGGTTCTTGACCGTGTTGGACCTGAGGTTTCTCTCTCTCTCTCTCTCTCTCTTTTTTTTCCTCTCTCTCCCTGTTTTTTTGATACAGGATCTTACTATGTAGGGGGCATGCCTGGCCCCTGAGGTCTCTTCTATATAACAATTATTTTGCCACACCTTTAATATCCTGAATCTAGCTAAACACTTAATAAAGTCAATATAGCTGGTCATGGTAGTGCATCCCTGTAATCCCAGCACTCAGGAGGGTGAGGCAGGAAGATTACCATGAGTTCAAGGCCAGCTTAGGCTACATAGTGATTTCAAGGCCAGTGTGAATTACAGAGGGAGACTGCATCTCAAAAAAGTGAAAAATAAAAAAAATAAAAGATATGATGTCATAACTGTAAGAAAAGCAAAAAGGCCAGTCATTTAGGAGGCGGAGGCAGGAGGATCGCTTAAGTTCAGGGGTTTAAGACCCATCCCAATCAATCAATTTAACAATAAAAAGTAATTTATAATATTAATTTCAATATATAAATGCTCTTTTTGATGGCATTAACAGATAAGGATCACAGTCCCAGTTGCTCTTGTCTTTCATCACCGAGACCACTGCTGCCAAGTGCAGCCTGACAAGTAGCGATGTAACCTGGCTCTCTCGAGAAGCCTTGACTTTAAATTATTCGGCCTTTGTTTTTTGTTTTGTTTTTTAAAGCATGTCATTTGGGGGCTGTGGTATAGCTCAGTGGTAGAGTGTTTGCCTAGCACACATGGGGTCCTGCATTCCAGTTCGCAGCACTGCAAAAAAAAGTACAATTTAATATTTTACTTCATGCTAAATTCTAGGATAAGAGTTTACATCTGTTCAAGATATATTGAGTGTTACTGTAATTGGAACTATTCTGGAGTTACAATTTAGCTTGCTTCCTCACCTCCAGGTTATTGTCACTTTTGTCATCTTCTCCATGAGCTTAGTCTGACCACCCTATGATACTCCAAGTACCCATCTTTCTACCCTGGTTTGCTTTTTCCCAAAGCAATTATCATGTGACTAGTGTCCATTGTTGTATCCCCAATTCCTAGACAAGCAGAGTAGGGTCCAACTGAAATGGTTATGGGTACAGTATGTAGGAGCTTAAGGGTTAAGAGTGTATAGGAGTTTGGGTCGGGCATGGTGGCGCACACCTGTAATTTCAGCACTCAGGAGGCTGAGGCAGGAGGATTGCTACAAGTTTGAGGCCAGCCTGAACTACATAGTGAGAACTTGTCTCAAAAAACAAGACAAACAAAAAAAAAAGAGTATGTAGGAGCTTAGTAAAGATGTGAATTAATGAATTTTGTAAGCTCCTTCTGGGCTTCCATAACCTCTGAGAGCCCCTTCCTCTAAAGGCGGCTCCTACAGCAAGTATTTCCCTGAAGGACTGTGACTGTGTTGGGGAATCAAGGACAAAAGAGGGAGGCTATGTGTGGGATGCTGGTTGTGCTGGCGTGGACTCAGCCCCATGTCTTGTCCCATGCAGTGCAGTCCCTGGAAGAAGAACTCTTGCTGTTCCACGAACACCAGCCAGGAAGCCCACAAGGATATTTCTTACCTGTACAGATTCAACTGGGACCACTGTGGAGAGATGGAGCCTGCCTGCAAGCGGCACTTCATCCAGGACACCTGCCTCTATGAGTGCTCCCCCAACTTGGGGCCCTGGATCCAGCAGGTATGAGAGTGCTTCCAGGACCCCCCAAATAGCAGAGCTGCAGGGTTGCCAGACATCTCTGTGAGCTGTGCCTCCAACTCTGCTTCTATTCGGGCCTGGAGTGCTGAGGTTCTTCAGCACCAGCCCTTCTCCTCTCAAATCTCCCAGGTGGACCAAAGTTGGCGCAAAGAGCGGGTCCTCAACGTGCCACTGTGCCAGGAGGACTGCCGGCGCTGGTGGGAGGATTGCAAGACCTCCCAGACCTGCAAATCCAACTGGCACAAGGGTTGGAACTGGGAAAAAGGTGAGGGCTTGGATGGAGTGGGGAGGAGGGAAAGCAGAGGTGGAGGTGTGGGGGTGTGGGACTGAGATGTGAAGATTTGGGGTTGCAGGGCTGGCAGGAAGACAGATGATCCTAGGCCCAATCGCTAAAGGTCTTCAACCCTCCTACAGGCTATAACCAGTGCCCCGAGGGAGCTGCCTGCCACCCCTTCTACTTCTACTTCCCCACCCCTGCTGCCCTATGCGAGGAAATCTGGACTCACTCCTACAAAGCCAGCAACTACAGCCGAGGGAGTGGCCGCTGCATCCAGATGTGGTTTGACCCAGCCCAGGGAAACCCCAATGAGGAGGTGGCCAGGTTCTATGCAGAGGCCATGAGTGGGGCTGGGCTCCATGGGGCTGGGCCTGTCCTGCTCAGCCTGCCCCTGGTGCTGCTCTGGCAGCTCCAGTGAGCTCCTTTTATCGTCTGATACCTGGACACCCCTGGCCTGCTTAGCCCCCCAGCTCTGAGCGAATTCAGTTCCTGCTCCATGGGGTGGCCTTGAGCAGCCATTTAAATAAACCAGACATCCTACATACGTTTGTGTGTTGTTTGGGGATGAATGGGAATGTGATTGTTTCACTTCTTGGTTTCCCTTGAAGCTAGTTATAGATGTGGTCAGTTCCCAGCTCTGACACTTATTGTGAACGAGTCAGACCCTTCTAACCAAGGACCCTTTCGTAGCTCTCAATTACTTTTTTCTTTTCTTTTTTTTTTTCCCAGACAGGGTCTCACTATGTAGTTCGGGCTGGCCTTGAACTCACTATGTAGTCCAGGCTGGCCTCAAACTCATAGCAATTCTCCAGCCTCAGCCTCCCAAGTCCTGGGATTATAGGTATGCACTGCCGTGCCTTGCCTGGCTATTTCTTTTTTTTTTTTTTTTTTAACTGTAGCTCTAATTTAGAGCCAAGCCAGGATTTAACAATTTCAACTGGACCCCACTCTGTGCTGTGATCAGCTCTTCGATGGAAGAGCTGGGGATGGGAAAGCACAGGGTGCTTTGAGTGGATGGCTAGGAAGAGGATAGGGGCCAGCAAGAGCTGATGTTGACACAGTACAGTGTGCCAGGCACTATCCTGCATTCTTTATATTTATTCCAGTAAGACGTAGGTACTAGCGCCTGCATTTTACATATGTGGAAAGGATGCTGGAACTACATCTGACCTGAGGATCTAGAACCCACACTTAGACTCTTAGAGCAGACCCCACACCAATCATCTGCAAAGTTTTCAGGCAGAGTTCCCCCATTAGGTAAGGTCTGTAGCAGTTGTAATAAGTGTCTTCATTAGGTCTGATAAAAATACAGTGAATGCTGGTGCTGTGCCATCTGGTGGAGAGGCAAGCTTGTAAAACATAGTATCCTCATCCCCATTGTTCACTGGATCTGCCACTGTGTGAGTTCTGGTTCCTCCCCAAAGTCAAAATGACCATGAAATGAATTTTGAATCAACTCAAGATATCAAGGCAGCCACAACAGTATAACTAAAGACACTCAAGAGGGGCCGGTGAGATGGCTCAGCAGCGTAAGTGCCTGCCTGGCAAGCACGAAGGCCTGAGTTCGACTCCCGGAACCCACATATGAAAAAAGGGCTGGTGATATCGCTCAGCAGCACGGGCGCCTGCTGGTGTGTGAGGTCCTGAGGTCGACCCCCGGTACCCACACACACACAAAAAAAAAGACACTCAAGAAGGAAGACTTCCAGAAATGCTTCAGAAAGTGGCAAGAATGATGGGATAAGTGTGTTCAAAGCAAGGGGGAATATTTTGAGAGGGATTAATGGCAATGTGTCTTTTACTCTAATAATTTCTTTTTGAGACAGGATCTTGCTGTGTAGTCCAGGCTGGCCTTGAACTCACAGTGATCATCCTGCCTCAGCCTCCCCAGCACTGGGATTACAAGTGTTTCACCATGTCTGGCAACATCCACCATATTTTTTATCACATCTAGTAGAACAGTGGAACAGAACTGAGAGTTTAGAAATAAGTCTTTGTAGTTAATTGATTTTTGGGGGCTGTGATGAGGCTTGAATTGTGGGTCTTTTTTTTTTTTTGTGGGTACCGGGGGTCGACCTTAGGACCTTGCACGCCAGCAGGCGCCCGTGCCGCTGAGCGATATCACCGGCCCTTTTTTCGTATGTGGGTACCGGGAGTCGAACTCAGGACCTTGCGCTTGCCAGGCAGGCGCTTACGCCGCTGAGCCATCTCACCGGCCCGAATCGTGGGTCTTGATGCAGGCTAAGCAAGTACTCTACCACTGAGCTCATCCCCAGCTCACATAGTTAACTAAGTTTTGATAAAGGTGGTTTGTTCAACAAATGGTGGTGGACAATTAATTATCTACATCCAAAAAGATGGATTTAGAACTTTACCTCATACTATATACAAAAGTTAACTCAGATTGAACTGTAAACTTAAAGTATAAATAAAATAATAACATTATTATAATTATTTTTTTTCTGAGATAGGGTCTTGCTATGTAGTTCAGGCTGCCCTTGAACTAAGTATCTAGCCCAGGCTGGCCTCGAATTCATAGCAATCCTCCTGCCTCAACCTCCCAAGTTCTGGGATTACAGGTGTGTGCCACTATACCCAGCTCTATAGCATTTTAATAAGAAAAGAGAACAACTTCCAGACCCTATGTGAGGCAAAAATTTCTTAAAGCTTCCAGCTGTTTTATATCTATCTATCTATCTATCTATCTATCTATCTATATATATATTTTTTTTTTTTTGTACCTGGAATCAAACTCAGGACCTCGTGCTTGCCAGGCAGGCGCTGTGCCACTGAGCTATATCCCTGGCCCATTTATATATTTTTGAAGCAAAAGCATAGTATATCAATGAAAAAACTGATAAATTAGACATTATTAAAATTCAAAACTTTTGTGCTTTATTGTATTTTTTTAATTTTTTGAGACAGAGTGTATGGAATTCAGGCCTCAGTGCTGGTATTACAGGCATGTACCACTACACCTGGTGTAAAACTTTTGCACTTTAAAAGACACCATTAAGGCCTGGCATGGTCACCTATAATCCCAGGACACAGGAGGCTGAGGTGGGAGGATCACCTCGAGTTCAAGGCCAGCCTGAGCTACATAGTGAATTTGAGACCGGCCAGAACTACACAGTGAGACTGTTACAAAAAAAGAAAAAAGGAAAAAAAATTAAACGTGAAACTGCCATATAACCCAGCAATCTTACTTCTAAGTATCTACTCAAGAAAAATGAAAATATCCATTATAGCAAGTCTGTTTGTTTGTTAGTTTACATAGTCCAGGCTGGCCTCAAACTCATGGGGATCCTCCTACCTCAGCCTCCCAAGGGCTCAGATTACAGACATGCAGGAAGATCACTGCAGGTTTCAGGCCAGCCTGGGCTACATAATGAGTGTGAGGGCAGCCTGAACTACATAGTGAGACCCTGTCTCAAACAAACAAAACAAAAAACTAATAAGCAAACAAACACAACATGCTGAATGAAAGAGGACAGGCACTAAAGACCTCATAATGTATGGTTCCATCTATGTGAAATGTCCAGGAAGACAAACTGTAGAGACAAAGTGTAGATTAGTGGTTGCCTGGGGGTGGGTGGGAATAGGGATTAACTGTTCATGAACACAAGGAGGGATGAGAATTACTGAGGGAATGAAAACTCACTCATGGTGAGGTTGCACCACTCAGAAAAATTATTTTAAACTTAATAGGTAAAGTTTATATTCACAATAAATATTTGCTTATAGTCTATTGCCCTATAACGTGCAGAGTTTTTCTGTTTGGTTGGTTGTTTTTTTTTATTTTTGAGACAGGGTCTCACTAATGTATTCCAGGCTGGCCATGAATTTGTGTGATCCTCCTGTCTCAGCCTCTCAAGTGCTGGGATTACAGATGCAGGCCACCATACCCAGCATTAAGAGAATTTTGATTCTGAAATTTGTGAAATATGCCCACGAAGGAAGCTATTGTAAGAAATTTAGCATCTGGCTTCAAAAAACTCTATCATCTGAGACAAATTCTGTTTCATCATAATTTTTTCTTGTACTGGGGATTGAAACCAGGGCCTTCACACTGGTCTATATCCCCAGCACTTTTTTTTTTTTTTTTTTTGGTACCAGGAATTGAACTCATGACCTTGTGCATGCCAGGCAGCACTGTGCCACTGAGCTATATCCCCAGCCCTCCCCAGCACTTTTTAAAAAATTTATTTGTAAAGCTGGGCATGGTGGTTTTCATAATTCCAACATTTAGGAGGCTGAGGTAGGATGATCGTCATGAGTTTCAGGCCAGCCTGGGCTACATAGTGAGTTTAAGAACAGCCTGAACTACACAGTAAGACTCTCAAAAAAAAAAAAAAAAAAAAAGCTGGGCATGGTGGTGCACACCTGGCCTGGACTACATAGTGAGTTCAAGGCCAGCCTGGACTACATAACAAGACCCTGTCTCAAAATTTAAAAAAAAAAATTTTTTTTTTTTGAGACAGGATCTCGCTAAGTTGCTAAATTGCCTGAGCTGATCTTGAATTTATGATCCTCCTGCTTCAGCCTCCCATAGTGCTGGGATTACAGATATGTACCACCATGCCCAGCTCCACCATGAACTTTAAGAGACTGGTTGGAAGAAAATGACAGTCAAGGAGAAATTCTGTTCTTAGTATAGATGTAAACAATGCCAATAAGGATGACTGAGGGGAGTGGCCCACTGACAAGGATTTCTTTTTTAAAGAGAGTGTTTATGCCAGTTGGCACAAGTATGGCCTGCTAAATTGAGGGTTGCAGACCAGAGCCAGGTGGAAGAAAAAGGGCTGTATCGTATGACTAATCAAAAAAAGAACATGAAATACATTACCCCAAATACTGAGACAATAACCACAATCATATCTCCTTCATTAACTTGACTCATTCCTTTACAATTACTTCTTATTACATTTTACTGGGTAAGCATCTCCAGCCATAGAAATCTTCTGCCTGGAGGCTGGGGTTTTTCTGAAAATCTGAGTCTCCAGGCTCTGCTAGGGTGACTCATCCAGCTGTTAGTGGATGGTATTGATGTCAAGTATGTGAGTCTACTTCCTGTCTGTAAATCACAGCAAACACTAGGGGAGAGCAGAAACCACCTTTTGACAGCATCAAATGGTCTGGTCAATCTATTAATTTTCTTTATCAGAATGAAAGCTGAATTTTCACTTGGATGTAATCTGTAACAGCACAACCCTACCAGTGACTGCTTTGCTTCCTAAGGTCTCAGTTAATGGCTACTTTGAGGAAAACATATTATTAGAAACTGGAGAAGAGAAAGAGACAGGGAGAGTTAGTCTTCTCTAATTTAACTAACTTATTTTTTCTTTTTCTTCTTTTCTTTTGTTATGTGGGTACCGGGAGTCGAACTCAGGACCTCACGCTTGCCAGGCAGGTGCTTATGCTGCTGAGCCATATCACTGGCCCCTTTTATATTTTGCAGTGCTGGGGATTGAACCCAGTGCCTTGCACATGCTAGGTAAATGCTCTTCTGTTGAGCTACACCCCCAGCTCCATCAATTTATTTTTGTTAATTCTATTTGTTCTATTTGTCTAAGCTCTGTGAGTGATATAGATGGTGAATGCATTTATAACTTTTTATTTTATTAGTGCTTGTTCACCATACATAATGATTACATTTGGTACATGCACATAACACATCTTAATTCTTTTTCTCATTCCCTCGCCCTGTGAATGTATTTATAAACCTTGAGAAGTTTACAGTCTATTTTGTAATGTGTACACCACAATTGCTGCCAATAATAAAAGGTTAAACTAAGGAATAAAATAATCTCAGAAGTGATATGGACAGTCATTATAGAAGACCTTGCATGATTGTTTTTTTTGAGACAGGGTCTCACTATGTAGCCCAGGCTGGCCTCACACTCATGGCAATCCTCCTGCCTCAGCCTCTGGAATGCTGGCATTACAGGTGTGCACCACCTTGCCTGGCTCTTGCATGAGAACATGAGTGATTTTTCCAGTGAGGGAGGGCCATGATCGTGATCATAAACACCTTACCTTGCATAAAAAATCATCTAAAAGGGCACCACTGCATGGCAGTACACACCAGTAATCCCAGAACTCAGGAGGCTGAATCAAGAGGATCACTGTGAGTCTGAAGCAAGCCTGGGCTATATAGTGAATTCAAGTCAGCCTGAAATAAATGGTAAGACCCTGACTCAAAAAAAAAAAAAAAAAAAAAAAAAAGTCATCTAAAGGGGATGAGCTCATCTTTTTACTGTTTTATTTTTTGGTACTGGGAATCGAACTCAGGACATCAAGCTTGCCAGGCAGGCGCCGTGCTGCTGAGCTACATCCCCAGCCCTCTCTTTTTACTTTGACATTTTTCTCTACATTGTGGGCATGATGAGCAAAGGTACATCAGTCAGCTTTCCATTGCTGTAACAAAATACCTGGGAAAGTCAGCTGAAAGGAGGAGAGTATTATTTGGGTCCTGGTTTCAAAGGTCCCTGTGGTCAGCTGGTTCTGCTGTTGTGAGCCTTGAGTGAGGCAGATCATCATGGCAGAAGGATGTGGCAGAACAAAGCTGCTCACTTCACAGCAGCCAGGAAGCAGAGAGGGGAAAGAGCCAGAGAGCAAGGGGCCAGGGACAAGATGTAGCCCCCAAGGTCATGCCCCTATCATCCGCTTCCTTTAGCTGGGCCCTACTTCCTGTCTCCATTGTTTCCCAATGGCATCATCAAATTATGACCTAGATTAATGCATTGATGAGGTTGGAGCCTTCACAATCCAATCACCTCAGAGCCCCACCTCTGAATATATGAAACATCTAGGGGGCATTTTAGATCTAAACCATAACAACAAGGCAGCTCTTATAATACTGATAAACTAATTTTAAAAATCTAGAGCACGCCAATTACACGGAATTATTTTTAGCATCCCATCTTATCCCATCCTTCTTATGAGTGCCCTTCTGTGTGGGAGCAACTTTTTGGTGTACTCTTAACAGCTGCGCCGGAAGTGCAAGACATGGGGTGTAAAAGATGCCTCGACGGTTTTGTTATTTTGCATTCAGTGGTTGATCTTGACAACAGAAAAAAATCTTGTCAGGAAATGGCCTTAATCTTGGCTGTGTTATTAATAAGAAAACTGCATTTTACAACAATTTGTCATTAGGAATTATAACTTCCCTAAAAATGAGGACTTCTATCCTTTGTTTAAGGTTTGTTTGTTCTGTTTTGTTTTTTGGTTCTGGGGATGAATCCAGGACCTCAGGTATGTTAAGCCTGCACTCTACTCCTGACTACATCCCCATCCTTATTATTATTATTATTATTATCATCATCATTATTATTATTGTGGCGCTGGGGATCAATCCCCAGCCCTTGAGCATGCTAGTGTTATCAGAACTCAGGGGTTGTGTCCCCCGGTGATGAAGAATGAAACCTCACGTGGAGGAGGTAGGATATAAGCAAGTTTATTTAAAAGATCCAAAGGCAGGAAAGTAAAGCTCCTTCTAGCAGGAGAGGGTTGTGAGAGCCCTTCGAGGGCTCTTAGTCTAGGGGACTTAGCAGGGAGCCTGGGTCACTGTGCAAGGAATATAATCTCTACCCTGAAGGAGACTATGTATTTTGGGGGTTCCAATCTATGCAGTGTTCACACAGTGTCCATGCAGGGCCTGTGCACCCTTGAGCCCATGGCCTGCCTGATCATGTTCTGGGGAGGTGTTGGAAGATGTTTTTATAAGATCCCTGGAGCCAGCAGGGTGTGGTGGCTCTCACCTGTAATCCCAGCACTTGAAAGGCTGAAGTAGCAGAATCGCTGTGAGTTCGAAGCCAGCCTGAACTACATAGTGAGACCCTGTCTCAAAACAAACAAGCAAAACAACACAGAAAAGATGCTGGGTTGTGCCTCAGCATACTCCATTTGGGGGCCACTGTCCTTACTACCTACTAGAATCCTAACTCCTGTCTCACTAACCTGTTATGCTAGGCATGTATTCTACCGCTGAGCTACATCCCAGCCTGGACTCTCATGTTAAATCATCACCAAGAGTTTGATGTGAGTCAGCACAAAGACTCCTCCCCCACCCCCAGAAAAGGTTAAAAAAAAAAAAAAAGGCTTTTTGAGAAGTGAAAGTTCAGTTTCAGATTTGGTGAGGACCTAAACTCTGCTGTCAGAGGAAAACACACAGGAAACAAACAAGCAAACAAACAAAAAACCATGTTTTATATCTTCATGTTAAGAGTAGACTTTATACTATGAGTGACCAACATTATTTAAAGCTTTGTACTTCTTAAAATAGAAGTAATCGGAAGCAGTACTTTTAGAAGGGCAGAGTAAGAACGTCTGAAAATCCATTCCTTCATAAAAGCAGCTGGAAAAAATTGTCAAAATCAACTTTGAACTCTTGAAATTAGCCAAAGCATTCAAAAATCTAAGGTAGGGCCGGTGAGATGACTCAGCGGCGTAAGCGCCTGCCTGGCAAGCGCGAGGGCCCGAGTTTGACTCCCGGAACCCACATACGAAAAAAGGGCCGGTGATACCGCTCAGTGGCACGGGCGCCTGCTGGCGCGCGAGGTCCTGAGGTCGACCCCCGGTACCCACGCACACACACAAAAAATCTAAGGTATATTTAAGAAAAATGGCTGAATTTCAGTAGGAACAGTGAACTCTAGCATTTTTCTTGCTTCTCTCTCCAATCCCACAGTAGCCTTCACGCAATTTCACTGTGACTGTGAAAATCAGCAGCCTAGCAGCCACTAGAGGGGGCAGAATGGGTTCACAGAGGCCCCAAGAGCTCCTTCCCTAGAGCACTGTCACTGTTTGACCTATCTGGCAGTGCCTTATGGGGTGGTGGGGCCCACTGTAGTGTGTGTCTGTAGTCCCAGCCACTTGGGAGGCTGAGACAAGGAATCGCGCAAGACCAACCTTCAAGACCAACCGAGTAATATAATAACGCCGCATCTCAAAAGAAGAAAAAGCTGCACTCACCACCACACCTGAATTTTTTTTTTTTTTAAGAATTCACTTGAACTGAAAGCAATCCTCCTGCCTCAGCCTTCCAAGTGAGGCAGGAGAACAGGGCATGGCAGACAGGCTGGGGAAGTAGGCATGACCTGTTCATTATAAAATCCCAAACTAGGTGTGGTGGCACGTGCCTGGTGTAATCCTAGCACTCAGGAGGCGGAGACAGGAAGATTGCCGCAAGTTTGAGGACAGCCTGGGCTACATAATGAGTTCGAGGCAGCCTGAGCTACATAGCGAGACTCTGTCTCAAAAAAAACCAAAAAAAAAAGAAAGAAAGAAAGAAAGAAAGAAAGAAAGAAAGATGCTGGGAATGGTGGCACATGCCTATAATCCCAGCACTCAGGAGGCTGAGACAGGAGGATCTACATAGAACTACATAGAAAGATCATGTCTCAAAAAAAAAAATTTTTTTTAAATCCCATGCATGAACAGTTCCCAAAGCCCTGCATGTGGACTTCTTGTGAGAACTCCAGCAGGTTTCCCATAGGATGGCCTAGACCTGACACCGGCCTGAGGAGTGGGAGATACAAAAAGACAGTCCATGCTGAGCTCACCATTACTGTGTTCTTTCAGAGCAGCTTGCTCTCTTCCTACTTTTACTTGGCTCAAACTCCCTCTGCAGAGCCTGTTTCTTTCCCTATATTTAATGCATGTAAGACTTTGCTACCAGTTGCCCTTGACTTGACCAATTCTTTGTCAGGACAGAAAGAACAAAGAGGCCACCTCTAGAAGAAAACTCTAGCACCCCTAACCCTGGTAACACAAGTGCTGGGGTTACAGGTCTGTACCACCACACCCAGCAATAATAATCAAAATAAATAATCTTTATTTGACCTGACTCAGAACTCATGCTGGAAAACTGTTTCTAAACCATGGGTAGCAAATTCTTTAACATCCCTGTTGCCTGAGGCACGAGTGCCAGTTGAGGAAAACAAAAGGCTGACCATAACACTTAAAAGGAATATCAGGAAATAGTCCTTTGAAAAGCTCTGGCATTTCTCTCTCTCTTTCTCTCTCTCTCTCTGTCACTCTCTGTCTGTCTGTCCGTCTGTCTGTCTCTGGCTTTGAACTTGCAGCTATCCTCTTGCCTCAGCCTCCTGAGGGCTGGGATTACAGGTATGTACCACAATGCCCAGCTATTCAGGGTTTTTATATCTTTTTGGTTAAGTTTTAGTAATTCATATGATGTAAGGAATCTATTCATTTCTTCTGAATTCTCGAGTTTATTGGCTTTGAGTTATGCCAAATAGTTGCTAATAATCTGGATTTTGGCAGTACCTGCTGTGATTTCACCTTTTTATTTCTAATTGTATTAATTTGGATCTTTTCTTTATCTTTTTTTTTTTTGTAAGAATGACTAAGGGGGGCCAGAGATATAGCTCAGTGGCACAAGCGCCTGCCTGGCAAGCACAAGGTCCTGAGTTCAATTCCCAGTACCAAAAAAAAAAAAAAGAATGGCTAAGAGTTTGTCTGTTTTGTTTATTCTTTTGAAAAACCAGCTCTTCCATTTATTCCTTGTATTTTTTTTAAGTCTCAGTTTCATTGATTTCTGCTGTGATCTTTTTAATTTTCTTCTTCGTACTAGCTTTGTGTTTGGGTTATTCTTGTTTTTCTAGGATTCTTTTTTTTTTTTTTTTTGTCTTTTTTGAGATAGGATTTCAAACTCACAGCAATCCTCTTACCTCAGCCTCTTGAGTGCTGGGATTACAGGCGTGTGCCACCACGCCTTGCTTTCTAGGATCTTGCAGTTCATCACTAGGTTATTTATTTGGGCTCACTCTATTTTTCTGATGTGGGCATTCACGGCTATAAGCTTCTCTCTTAGGACTGCTTTCATTGCATCCAATAAGTTCTTATATGTTGTACTAGAATTATTGTTCATGTTTAGGAACTGTCTTATTTCTTCCTTGATTTCTACTGATCATTCAAGAGTGTATTGTTTAATTTCCATGTGTTTGCACAATTTCTGTGTTTTCTTTTTCCCTTCATTTCTGGTTTCACTGTGCTATGATCTGATAATATGCATGGTATAATTTCAATTATTTTGCATTTACTTAAGCATGCTTTATTTGCTAGTTAGTTTGTGTCTATTTTGGAGAAAGTTCCATGTGTTGCTGAGAAGAATGTGTATTCTGGGTGGGACACTCTGTAGATATCTAAGTCCATTCATTCAAAGGTTTGGTTCAACTTCGATATTTCTTTGTTGATTTTTTTTTGTCTAGTTGATCTATTTGTGACAGTGGGGAATTGAGGTTCTCCACTATAATTGTGTTGATGTTTCCTTTTAATTATTTTTTTTGCAGGGCAGGGTGTTGGGGATTGAACCCAGGGCCTTGCACATGCTAAATATGCATCCATCACTGGGCTACATCCCCAGCCCCTCTTATGTTGATGTTTATGTGATATTTTATTGGGGTGGGGGTGGGGGTGCTGGGATTTGAATTCAGGGCCTCGTGCATGCTACAGGCAAGTAGTCTACCATTGGGCTATACCCCGAGCCCCAGTAGTACTTGTTTTATGAAGTTATGTGCACCATTGTTCAGTGTATATATGCTAATAATTGTGAACTCTTCCGGTTGAGTTGTCCCCTTAACCAATACGTACTTTGGTTTGCCTCCTCTGATCAGTTTTGGCTCAAAGTCCACTTTGTCTGCAAATAGGATAGCTACTCCTGTTTTTTTTGGGGGGGTTCCCAATGCATGGAATACTTTTTTAATTTTTTGAGTTTTAATCTATACATTTCTTTTTGGGTTAAATGTGTTTCTTGTATACATACAGCATACCATTGGATTTTATTTCTTTATACATTCTGCTAATCTTTTGATTAGAAATTGAGACCATTCACATTGAGAGTTTTTCCTGTCATTGCATTATTTTCCTGTTGCTAATTCCCTTTCTTTCCCTTCTACTTGACTGCTCATCCTACCTGGTCTATTAGATCTTTTGTCACTGCTAGCTTCATAGTATTTTGGATAGTGTTATGGTTTATACATAGGTGTCCCCCTAAAGCCTCATGTGACCATAAGACTGTGAAGTATTGTCATTTATCTAGACTTGAGATAATTTTTATTTTTCTGCATCCCAGAGTAGAGTAAATCCCTTGACTTCTTTTTTATTTTTTAATCCCTTGACATCTGTGCCTTAACTTCTACTTATATCTACCTGAATGCTTATAAATTAATCTGATAGCTATCATTTAAGTCTGTTCAGCAAGTCCCAGCAATTTTTACCAAGGTTGTGCAGGGGATGAATCTCTCAGTGGATCCCATTAACATGACCCTAAACCTGGGGTTCTCTGCCATGCCTTTTCTCCATCAATCTTGTCTTACCCTAAGAACCATGGGGAAACTAAAAACTTCTGATTCCTCTTGAGAAGAAAAATTGTCTAGATACTGGTGAGTGTTAAGTGTGGATCTTGGAATGAATAAACATATTGGGAGAGCGAAGAGAGAGACTTCAATGAAGAAGATGGAGGTGGCAGGCAGTGCTTTCTCCCTGTACCTGGATTCACTGCGTGGGAGGGGCAGCTGAAACCTGCCGATGCACAGTGACTGCTGGCAGCCCCAGAGGCCTGCACGGAGAGGCATGCCGGTGGAATGGAGCAATGGACCCAGTGGGCTGCAGTGCCTGGTGAGTTATTTGGGTTCAGACGTCCCCCAGGAGAGGGGGATTGGCCAGTAGCCATCTTGGAGAGGGGCCAACTGAGCTCAGAACTCAGAACAGCTGTGGGCTGTGGCTTCCAGTGACAGGGTCAAGCTGCCAAGTTCAAATTGGTAGGAGGTCAGGGAGCTGAGTTCAAACTGGCAGGGAGCCAAGTTCAAGCTGGCAGGAGTCACACAGACTGCTGCAGGCTGAGTAGATCTGGTTCCAGCTCTCACAGCTAGAAACCAGCTTGAACTTCAGTGGAACTAAAGGAGCAGGCTCGCTGGGATTATCCACTACCCCACCGTAAAGCTGTGGCTGGCTTGCTGGGATCAGTCAACTCGGATCTGGACTCTGTATGCCCACATTGCCCATCAGTGATGGTGGAGATACACCTTGAAGTGGACATTTTTTTTCTTATTTTTTTTCTCTTCTTTTTTAAAATTTTTTCTTGATTGTTTGTTCTTATTTTTATATGAGCATGAACATAATTTCTAGTTTTTTGTTTTTGCCTGTTCTGTTCTTGTTTTTATTTCTTCCTTCTCTCTTTTCCTCCTGTCTTCTTCAACAGTTTCTTGAAGTTTGTGTGATCTAACTTTGTCTTCCTGTTTTACTTCTTTTTTTTTTTTTTGTGGGTACCAGGGGGTCGACCTCAGGACCTCGTGCGCCAGCAGGCGCCCGTGCCGCTGAGCGATATCACCGGCCCCTTTTTCGTATGTGGGATCCGGGAGTCGAACTCGGGCCCTCGCGCTTGCCGGGCAGGCGCTTAAGCCGCTGAGCCATCTCACCGGCCCCTGTTTTACTTCTAATCTCTTCCTCTTCTATTTTTTTTTTTTTTTTTTTGTACCAGGAATCAAACTCAGGCCCTTGCACTTGCCAGGCAGGAGCTTATGCCGCTGAGCTATATCCCTGGCCCCTTCTTCTATTTCTTTTTTTTTTTTCCCTCTAACCCCTTTTAAATTTTCTCCCCTGAGGGTAAAATCACTATATTGAGGGCTTATTTACTGCATATAATTTTCTGGTTCATTTTGGATTTTGTTATATAACCACAAATCTAGTTCATTCAGTTAAAGGTGGCAAATTAATAGTTACTTCAGTTTGTCATTTTCTAGGCTGTGTTTGATGCTGTTGTTATTGCTGATTGTACCACTTTAGCCAAGGTAACATAATTGTTCTAATCAGTTGTTCTCCCTGGTATGCCAAGACTGAGATTGCCTAAGGGTCATAAAAAATATTATAGGCCAGTGCCAAAGAACCAGGGGCTGGGCAAAGTAGGCAGCAACTTCTCATCCTCATTAAATTGAAGAGGCAGGATCTTGCAACAGACTCAAAACCTAAAAGCCAGCTACACCTGAGAAGCCAGCTACCTACTCTGGGAAGTAGTCATTTCCTAAGGGTTCTAAATACTAGCAATAAAGCTACTCACCATAGGCAATTTACACACATCAACCCAGAAGTTAAAAAAAAAAAAAAAAAAAAGAGAGAGAAGACACCTAAACAAGATGCAACCCCAGATTTCCAGATCATCAAAGGCAAACCCACAGGGTAAAGAGGTGGAACAATTCAAAAGCCATCCACCTGGACTCTGAAGTGGTAACAATGGAAATAACAAAGCAGATGAATGAGGCTCTAGAAAAAAAATCAAATCAGAAATGATTTCTCAGGTAACTACAGAGATGGTGTCTGTAATGGAAGATATGCCTAGTGACTCTAGAGCAGATACAGATGAAAAATAGAGGATCTTTTTTTTTTTTTTTTTGGTACCAGGAATCAAACTCAGGACCTTACGCTTGCCAGGCAGGCACTCGTGCCACTGAGCTATATCCCTGGCCCAAAAATAGAGGATCTTAAGAAAATGATGGATGGGGCCAGTGAGACAGCTCAGCGGCCTACGCGCCTGCCTGGCAAGCACAAGGGCCCAAGTTTGACTCCCAGAACCCACATATGAAAAAAAAAAAAAGGGCCAGTGATGTCGCTCAGCGGCACGGGTGCCTGCTGGCATGTGAGGTCCTGAGGTTGACACCCGGTACCCACAAAAAAAAAAAAAAAAAAAGAAAATGATGGAAATCATGAACCCCCAGTATAGGAAAGAAATGGAATCCACGAAACAGATTCAAACAGATATTTCAAACAATTTCAAAAATTCTATTGAAAGTATATGCAGCAGAGTGAGCCAATGTGAGGACAGATTCAGATATAGAAGACAGGATTGCAGTTAGCAATCATAAAAAGAAAGATTTCTCAAAATTAGCAAGGGACTGGGCCGGTGAGATGGCTCAGCGGCATAGCGCCTGCCTGGCAAGCGCGAGGGCCTGAGTTCGACTCCCAGAACCCACATACGAAAAAAGGGCCGGTGATATCGCTCAGCGGCACGGGCGCCTGCTGGCGCATGAGGTCCTGAGGTTGACCCCCGGTACCCACAAAAAAAAAAAAAAAAAAAAAATTAGCAAGGGACCATGAGAACTCAATCTAACAGCTGCTAGATGATACCAAGAAAAATAACATAAGATTGATTGGAGTCAATGAAAAAGCAGGAGATAGAGCAAATGACATAAAAAGCCTGTTCACAGAAGTCATGGCAGAAAAAGCCCCAAGCAGGGAAAAAGAATTTGACCTAGAGCTGGGCGTGGTGGCACACGTCTGGAGGCTGAGGCAGGAGGAGTTCGAAGCCAGCCTGGGCTACATAGCGAGACTGTCTCAAGCTCCCCTGCAAGAAAACCCCAGAATTTGGGGTTTCCAATTAGCCATGATCAAACAAAAAATCTACACCAAGGCATATAATAATCAAAGTTCCAGAAATTCAACACAAACACAGAACTGTGGGAAGTAAATTCCAGAAAGGATTTTGGAGGGACCCTTGCCTGGGATTGGTTTTCAACTGTATGTGGGGTGGTGATGGAGAGGAATAGGTCTCTATTATTAAGTCTTGTGTACTTCAGTGATAGAGCCCAAAGGCACTGATTTGTAGGGGGTGAGGGCAGGTGGGGTGAAGGAGTGAAGAGAATAGAGAAAGAGAGCGTCATTTTCCCAGAGCCTCCCACTGACTCCTAGTGCTTGTCTGGCTGACTGTTCCAACACAGGGGACTTTTATGTTTTCCTTAGGTCCAAGGGTCTTTACTTTTGTATTTTGAGAGGTAAGCTGGGGTCTGGTACATTCACACAAGGACAGCTGAGGGGCCGGTTGCCCAATGGGCAGAGGGGTAATGGATTTCAGAGAACAGGGAAGGAAAAAGTCTGAGGAAGCAATGCTGTTTAAAAACCACCACTCTTTCCATTTCTGTATCGTTTAACCAAATGCCATCCTGTGGGTTTTGTCATTTGATCCTCTCACCAATCTGGAGAACTCAGCAAGACTGGGTCATTGCTGACCCTGAGGCTAACGGGTTTCTAGGCTGGTGTTGGAACCCAGCTGAGCCAGTCTAATGAATGCTGAGCACTTGCTGACACGAGATGAGGGCTCTGCAAATCCCTTCCCCTTTCCAAGGGAGCAAAGTACAGACCTGAACTATTTAATTACTTGTTATAGATAAAGTCCAGAGAGAAGGTGAGGGCACATGGCATCTCCTTCAATTTGGGGAGGGCTCCTCCAGTGCCACCCGCTAACCCCAGGTCCCCTTCTGAGCCCTCCAAGTCTGGGAGTGAGAAGCCCTCCTGACAGCCTTCACTACTCCAGCCCCAGGGAGCCTTGGGACCCCAGCACTGAAGAAACAGGGTCTGACCACATTCTTTACTGTGGGGATGGGGAGACTGAGGCAGGGAATGAAGGAGACATCCTGGATGGGAATGAAGGAGACATCCTTCAAAGGCCTTGGTCTCTCTAACAATAGCTTCCTCTGCAGAGACTGAAAGAGATGGCCTGGAAATTGACACTATGTCTGCTGCTTCTGGCCTGGGGAGCCAACATATTGCAGTGCCCAGTACAGGGCAGACCTGGTCAATGTATGACTGTCAAGCACCACAAGGTGAAGCCAGGTCTTGAGGATGACCTGTATGACCAGACTGGGCTAGTGTGTGGGTCTGGTTGGGGACAGGGCTGGTTCTGACAGGGAGGAGGAAGTCAGTGTGGTGGGGGAGGGGCTGAGGGGGCCAGACATCCTCACACTCTGACTTACTGCTGCGGGGAAGGGTGAAGGTGGAGTTGGGAGAGCAGTTGAGGTGATTTTCAGGGCTACCTTCCCCAGAAGTGGATTATTAGGTCGGCAATGATACTGAGTAATCATTCACTGAGATCCTATCAGATGTCGAGTATTTTCTGTACATGATTTCATATTTCAATAGTTCTCTGACAGGTACACAAATAAGGGAAATGGAAGCCCAAGGAAACACACAGATCCTGACAGGAGTTGAATAGTATGACCTTGGGGTAGGGATAGGATGAGGCGCCAATTCTATGGAATGCCAAAGGCATAAAAGAGGAAGTGCCCTTGTGACAGTGACACAGAGCATGGGGGCCATATATTCACAGAGTCTATAAAATTTATTACAGTGCCAGGGTGTGTAATCCCAGAGACTCTGGAGGCTGAGACAGGAGGACTGCAAGTTCAAGCCCAGCCTGGGCAACTTAGTGAGAGCCTATCTCAAACAAAAAATAAAATAAAAAGGGCTGGGAATATAGCTCAGTGTAGAGCACTGGCTAGCATGAACAAAGCCCTGGGTTCAATTGTCAGGGACCCCTCCTCCCACCAATTTTGTCAGTGGATTGCAACCCTGTTAGATTCAATTTCTTTCTTTCTTTTCTTTTCTTGTCTTTTTTTTTTTTTTTTTTTTTTGATACAGGGTCTCTCTGTTTCAGGATACAGTGAAACAAAACACATAGTACTACCTGCCATTTCAAGGGATTTTCAGTCCTGGGAAACCCAGTCTACCTTAGAATCTTCTAAAAATATGATTTGTCCACATGTAAGATGGAGTTAGGTTTGAACTTAGGAAATTATTGTAGGTCTTCCATTTTTTTCAGCAAATTGTTTTGTGAGTCTATTATGTATCTGGCTCTGGCCTAGCCAAGAGCTGGACTTGAACTCACAGAAATCCTCCTGTCTCAGCCTCTCAAGTGCTGGGATTACAGGCGTGAGCCACCACACCCGGCTCAGTGTCTTTTTAAGACAAAAAAATTTTTTAGACCTGTTTTATTCTGGGATGAAACTCAGGCTAATAGAACCTATTTGTAGACATAATTAAAAATCTCAATGTAATGCTGTATTTATAATACAAAGGAGAAGCAAACAAAGTACAGGTGCTCCTAGACTTACCACAGGAATATGTCCTGATTGGTCAATCCTATGTCGACAATATTGCAAGTCCATAATGCACTTAATATACCTAACTACCAACCTCACTGCTTAGCAACCCTGTACACTGAGCATGGGTTGTTGCCCTGTGTGACTGCTGTGGCTGCTAGACAAGCAACATTGTGAGGTAGTGTAGTGCACTTTGCTAGCCCAGGAAAAAAATCAAAATTCAAAGTACAATTTCTATAGAATGTGTACCACTTTTGTGTCACCATAAAGTAAAAAAAAAAAAAATCCTAAATCAAACTATTGTAAGTCAAGGACCATCTGTAATTTATAATAACATATTTTACTACGCCAGTTCTAATATATTAGAAGACATGAGGAAATAGCAAATGCTTGCTTCTACTTACAAAATCATTATGAACAGCTACAAATAAAGATCGAGACAGGTGTGTTCTATTGACAATGTAAATACGGTAAGATGCTCTAAGCAGGGTTCCCAGGGATGAACTATGTTATAGTCAGGGTTTGCAAGGAAAATAATTTAATACGGGACACATAATTTATAGGATTATTTTATAGTAGTCACCCAAGAGTCAAATACAAAAAGAGTGCAGGAAATCTGTCCACACACTAAAGACCCAAAGAATCCAGCTGAGGGCCTGGATTCCACAGCAATGTCCTACATGAGTCCAGCTGAAGGCCTAGAGCCCGTGGCAATGTCCCCCATGAGTCCAACTGGAGGCCCAGAGCCCACGACAATGACCCATGCAAGTCTGTTTCATGGATCTGCACTGGGGAAGCCCAAAGGTCCGTGGTGGATGCTAGAAAGTCTTTGTCAGCTGGATGAAGGATCTGTGCCAGCAGGCTGAGGAATCTGCACTGGAGCCAGGAAGCAATGCTCAAGATAAGGACCAGAGCTCCCCTGAAGTGAAATGCAGCCATCCTCAGTGACAGCAAAGACCTGAGCTCCTCTGACAATAACAGCTGAGTTCATATCAGGAAAACCAGTGTGACAAGCTTCTCCAGGAGAATCAACAGCACCACCTCTTCCCCTCCAGTTCTCCTTTTATGCCGTTGGCAACAATCCTCAGGTGGGCCTTCCACACCCAGCACCACGCTGATTCAGTTCAGTTGGGTGTTACAAGTTGACCACCAGTTGTCAATCCACCGCAAACTAATTTCCTAAATAGTGAATAACTCCAGTGAAACAAAACACATAGTACTACCTGCCGTTTCAAGGGATTTTCAGTCCTGGGAAACCCAGTCTACCTTAGAAGCTTCTAAAAATATGATGTGTCCACTTGTAAGATGGAGTTAGGTTTGAACTTAGGAAATCATTGTAGATCTTCCATTTTTTTCAGCAAATTGTTTTGTGAGTCTATTATGTATCTGGCTCTGGCCTAGCCAACTGGGGATACACTTTAATACTTACCAAGAAGAGTTAATTTATTCAAACTGTATTCAAACTATATTTTATTCAAACTATTTTACTGCATGGCTCTCACCTTTTGTCAACTTTCAGTGAGGTTTTTTTCCCAAACTGTTTAAAATTTCAACAATCACCCACACTTCACCTTCCCACGCCCTGCTCTAATTTTCCCCACATCATTTATTATGTCCTGACATATTTCTTCTTTTGGTTTCTTGTTGTTTGTCTCCCCTGACTACAATATAAGGTCCATAAACACATATTTCTGTGTTTTGTTTTCTCCTGTATTTCCAGAATCTAGAGCAGTGTCAGACATACAGTAGGTGCTCAATACTTTTTTTTTAATAAATGAACATAAGAAAATACTTTTTTTTGTGTGTGTGGGTACCGGGGGGTCAACCTCAGGACCTGGCGCGTCAGCAGGCACCTGTGCCGCTGAGCGATATCACCGGCCCTTTTTTCGTATGTGGGTTCCAGGAGTCAAACTGAGGTCCTCGTGCTTGCCAGGCAGGCACTTATGCCACTGAGCCATATCACCGGCCCCAGCTGGTACCCACATTAAAGAAAAAAAAAATCAAATAGGGCAAGATGGGTGGGATGGGGATGCTTAGCCCTTATTTTCCCTAACCAGTGCAGTCCTTGGAAGAAGAACACCTGCTGTTCAGCTAGCACAACCCAGGAACTCCACAAGAAACCCTCAGACCTGTACAGTTTTAACTGGGATCACTGCAGCAAGATGGACCCCGCCTGCAAGTGTTGCTTCATACAAGACAGATGTCTGTATGAGTGATTGCCAACCTGGGACCCTGGATCCAGCATGTAACTGTGTGTTCCTCACCTCACCCCAGCAGGCTGCCCTCTGGCTCAGTCCCTTCAAGGTCATGAGAGCCAACATCCCCACTCCACCCAAGTGGACTCAAGCTTGCCCAGATCACCCTTGGTAGGTGTGTCTGTATGCAAAGACGATTGTCAGTGCCGGTAGGAAGACTGCCGCATCTCCTGCACCTGCAACAGATAATGGCACAAGGGCTGGAACTGGATCTCAAGTGAGGCCTGGGGTAATGGGATAGAGGTACTGGATGGAAAAGGGAAATTTTAAGATTTGGAGTTGGATGAAGATTTCTAGGGTGGCCAGAAATGAGCTTTGGGCCCAGAGCTGAATGTCTGTGTCCACAATGACTCACCCTGCAGGAATTAATAAGTGCCCGGCCTGGGCTGTCTGCTGCACATTTGAGTCCTACTCCTTCAGGCCAGATGACTTCTGTGAGTTTGTCTGGCATTTCTCCTACAAGGTTAGCAATTACACCTGAGGGAGTGACCGCTACATCCTAATATGGTTTAGCCCAGTCCAGGGCAACCCCAATGAGAAGGTGGCCAAGTTCTATGCTGCCTCGAGGGCTGGGGTCAGGCCCCATGGGACAGAACTTTTCACGCTCAGCCTATCCCTGATTCTGCCACTCCAGCTCCTCCCCTCAGTCCAGGCCTCCCCTTTGCCTGCCCCGACTTGGACAAGCAGGCTGGGCTCAGCTCAGCTTTCACCAGTGAAGAAGCCCTAAGCCCATCTCCACCCATGAGCCACCCCTCTGCCGCTCAGTTTCTGCTCCATAGTGGGGCTAGGCTTTTTCTTTTTCTTTTTTTTTTTTTGTAGCTCAAAAACATGTTTGTTTGTTTTTTTAATTGGTACATTTTAGATACACACAGTGACAACATTCATCATAGGGGACCTGTACCTGTACATGGGCATATCTTACTTTCTCCTTCCTTCTCACTCCCCTCCCTCCCTTCAGCTCCTCCCCCTCTTCATTTTCAAAGCTTTGTTCCCACTTCTTCCTCCCACACTTTTTTTTCTTGTTCCTCCTTCTCCCACCCCTTTGTTCCCCTTTTCATCTGAATATCCTCCTCCCCTTTTCCTAATATCAACCATACACTTTGGTCCTTATTTACAATTTCAGTTTCTCACACCAGAGAAACTATGCAATATTTACACATGTGTGTCACATTTATTTCATTTAAGAGTGTGATCTCCATGTGCATCCATTTAGCTAGAAATGTCTTGAGCTTATCCTTCTTTACGGCAGAGTAGTACTCCATTGTATTAAAATAACCACATCTTTATCCATTCATTGGTTGATGGGCATTTGGGCTGTTTCCAATGCTTAGCTATTACAAACTGTGCAGCTATAAACATGGGTATGCATATATTGCTGTGGTATGATGCTTTTAATTCTTTCGTGAAGATACCCAGGAGGGGAATGGCTGGGTCAAACAACCTCTAGTCCTAGTTTTTTGAGAAATCTCCACACTGATTTCCCCAGTAGTTGCACCAGTCTACACTCCCACCAACTGTGGAGAAGCGTTCCTTTTTCCCCACAACTCTTCCACCATTTGTAACTGGTCGATTTCTTGATAATAGCCATTCTTTCTGGAGATGGAATCTCAGCATTGTTTTAATTTGCATCTCTTGAATGACCAGTGATGTTGAACATTTTTTTATATATTTATTTGCTGTTTCTACTTCTTCATCTGAGAAGTGTCTATTCATTTCAGATGCCCTTTTTTTTTGTACTGGGAATCAAACTCAGGACCTTACACTTGCCAGGCAGGTGCTGTTCCACTGAGCTCTATCCCTAGCCCCAGATGTCCTTTTTTGAATGGGGTCTTTAAATTTGGGGGTCTGACTTTTTGAGTCGTTTATATATTCTAGGTAGTAGTCCTTTGTCTGAAGAACAGCTGGCAAAATTTTTTTCCCACACTGTGGGTTGTCTCTGCACTCTTTTCGTGGTTTCATTGGCTATGCAAAAGCCTTTTAATGATATGAGATCCCAGTTGTTGATTCTTTGTGATAGTTCCAGTATGATCAGGGTTTTGTCCATGAAGTCTTTGCCTACACTGATGTCTTCAAGAGTTTTACCTATTCTATCTTCCAGCTGATTCAGAGTTTCTGCTTTAATATTTAGATCTTTGATCCTTTTCAATTTTAGTTTAGTGCATGGTGAAAGATAATGGTCTAGTTTTAATCTTTGGCATGTGGAAAGCCAGTTTTTCCAGGACCATTTATTAAATGGGCTTTTTTCCAGTGAAAATGTTTGGCTCCTTTGTCAAAAATAAGATGGCTGAGGGTGTTTGGAGTTGTTTCGGCATCTTCTATTCTGTTCTGTTGATCCTCGGGTCTGTTTTTTTCCCAGTGGCATGCAGTTTTTATCACAGTATCTTTGTAGTATAATTTCAAGTCAGGGATTGTAATGCCTCCTGCCTTGCCTTTGTTGCCCAGAATTGCCTTTGCCATTCTAGGTCTCTTCTTTTTTTTTTTTTTTTTTTTTTTTTTTTTTTGTGGGTACCGGGGGGACGACCTCAGGACCTCACGCGCCAACAGGCACCCATGCCGCTGAGCGATATCACCGGCCCCTTTTTCGTATGTGGGTTCCGGGAGTCGAACTCGGGCCTTCGCGCTTGCCAGGCAGGCGCTTAAGCCGCTGAGCCGTCTCACCGGCCCTCTAGGTCTCTTCTAATTCCAAATGAATTTTAGGATTGTTTTCTCTAATTCTGTGAGATACGCTGTTGGAATTTTGATTGGGATTGCATTAAATCTGTATAACAATTTTGGAAGTATGACCATTTTCACTATTTTGGTTCCTCCTACCCAAGAGCAAGGGATATTTTTCATTTTCTGATATCTTCTTCAATCTCCTTTTTCAGAGTACTGTAGTTTTCAATATAGAGGTCTTGTACTTTCTTTGTTAGATTGATTCCTAGGTATTTCATTTTGTTGGATGCTATTGTGAGAGGAGGTATGGTTTCCCTAATTTCTCTCTCAGTGAGTTTGTTATTTGTATACAGGAATGCTATTGATTTTTGAGTGTTGACTTTGTATCTAGTTACACTACTGAATTTGGTTATTAAATCTAGGAGTCTTTTGGTGGAGTTTTTGGGGTTTTCTATGTAGAGTATCATGTCATCCACAAATAATGATAATTTAACTTTTTCCTTTCCTATACTTATTCCTTTTATTTCCTTCCCTTGTCTAATTGATCTGGCTAATGTTTCCAGAACTGTATTGCACAACAGTGGTCACAGTGGATATCCTTGTCTTGTTCCTGATTTTAGAGTGAAAACTTTCAGTTTTGCCATTTAGTATGATGTTGACTGTTGATTTGTCATAGATGGCTTTTATCAGATTGAGCTAAAGACCATCTATTCCTATTTTCTTTAGGGTTTTTATCATGAATAGGTGTTGGACTTTGTCAGATGCATTTTCTGCATCTACTGAGATGATCATGTTGTTTTTGTCTTTGGCTCCGTTGATATGGTGTATTACATTTATTGATTTGCATATGTTGAACCATCCCTGCATCCCTGGGATGAATCCTACTTGGCATGGTATAAAATCTTCTTGATGATTTGCTGTATTCTGTTTGCCAGTATCTTATTGAGGATTTTTGCATCTATGTTCATTAGGGAGATTGGCCTGTAGTTCTCTTTTTTGGTTGGATCCTTCTCTGGTTTTGGTATCAGGGTAATGCTTGCTTCCAGGAATGAATTTGGGAGTATAGCTTCCCTTTAAATTTCATTAAAGAGTTTGAGAAGTAGCAGGATTAGGTCTCTTCTAAATTTCTTGTAGAATTCAGAAGTGAATCCATCAGGGCCTGGGCTTTTCTTTGTTGGTAAGTTTTTTGCTGTTGTTGTTTTGAGAACTCATGACAATCCTCCTGCCTCAGCCTTCTGAGTGCTGGGATTATAGGTGTGTGCCACCACGCCTGGCTTGCTGGTAGGTTTTTAATTACATCTTCAGTTTCACTGACCGATATTGGTTTATTTAGAATTTTTGTATCTTCTTGATTCAGCTTTGGTAATTCATATGTATTTAGAAATCTGTCTGTTTCTTCTGTGTTTTCCATCTTATTAGAATACAGATTCTTGAAGTAGGTATTGATGATCTTCTGGATTTTTGCAGGATCTGTTGTGATTTCACCCTTTTCATTCCTAATTGCATGGATTTGAGTCTTTTCTTTCCTTTTTTTGATAAGGTTGGCTAAGGGTTTGTCAATTTTATTTAATGTTTCAAAGAACCAACTCTTAGATTCACTGATTCTTTGGATTGTTTTCATAGCCTCTATTGCATTAATTTCTGCTCTAATCTTTATAATTTACTCCCTCATGTGAGCTTTGGGCTTGAATTGCTCTTCTTTTTCTAAAAGCTTGTGGTTCAATATTAGGTTGTTTATTTGAGCTCATGCTGTTTTCCTGATATGCGTATTCACTGTTATAAATTTCCCTCATAGGACTGCTTTCATTATGTTCCATAAGTTCCAGTACATTGTTTTGTCAATATTGTTTAATTATAGAAACTATCTAATTTCTTCTTCAATTTCATCTGTGACCCAGTGGTTGTTCAGGAGGGTGTTATTTAATTTCCATGTGTTTATGAAGCTCTTGTGGTTTCTTTTGCCATTGATTTCCAATTTCATTGCACTATGGTCTGATATTATGCATGGGATAATTTCAATTCCTTTGCATTTACTTAATCATGTTCTATGACGTAGTATGTGGTCTATTTTGGAAAATGTCCCATGTGCAGCTGAGAAGAATGTATATTCTGATGTTGTGTGGTAGAACACTCTGTAGATATCTACTAAGTCCATTTGTTCAAAAGGTTGGTCCAGTTCTCATATTTCATTGTTGATTTTTTTTCTAGTTGATATATTTATGACAGTGGGGTATTTAGGTCCCCTATTACAATCGTATTAGTGCTTATTTGATTTTTCATGTCCATTAATATTTGTTTTATATAGTTGTGTGCACTGATATTTGATGCATGTATATTTATGATTATTATCTCTTCCTCTTGGGTTGCTCCTTTACAAGTATGTAGTGACCTTCTTTGTTTCTCTTAATCAGTCCTGGCTTGAAATGCACTTTGTCTGCAAATAGAACAGCTATCCTTGCTTTCTTCTGCATTCCTGTTGCACTGAGTATTTTTTTCCATCCTTTGACTTTCAGTGTATGACTTTCTTTTTTTTTTTTTTTTTTTTTTTGTGGGTACCGGGGGGTCGACCTCAGGACCTCGCGCGCCCGCAGGCGCCCGTGCCGCTGAGCGATATCACCGGCCCCTTTTTCGTATGTGGGATCCGGGAGTCGAACTTGGGCCCTTGCGCTTGCCAGGCAGGCGCTTATGTCGCTGAGCCATCTCACCGGCCCTGACTTTCTTTTTTAATTAAATGTGTTCCTTTCTTTCTCTTTCTTTCTTTCTTTCTTTCTTTCTTTCTTTCTTTCTTTCTTTCTTTCTTTCTTTTTTTTACTGGGATTTGAACTCAGGACCTTACGCTTGCCAGGCAGGCACTTGTGCCACTGAGCTATATCCCCAGCCCAAATGTGTTTCTTATATGCAGCATATTGTTGGCTCTTGCTTCTTGATCCATTCTGCCAGGCTGTTTCTCTGATTGGTGAATTGAAACCATTAACATTGATGGTATAATTGATATGCATTGACTTGTCCTTGTCATATTATTTTCCTGCTGTTGGTTCCCTTTCCCTCCACTCTGTTTCATTGCTTGCCTTGCCAGGTGGATTCATTCTGTTGAGGTTCATGTAGTTGTAAGACCTTGTTATCTCTATCTAGAGTGTCCTTCAGTACATTATGGAGTGCTGGTTTGGTGGTCATGAATTCCTCAGGTGTTGTCACAGAAGTATCTTATTTCTTTAACAATTTTGAAAGATAGTTTTGTGGGGTACATCAATCTGGGTTGGAGGTTGTTTTCTTTTAGGTCTTGAAATATTTCACTCCAAGCTCTCCTTGACTTGAGGGTTTATGTTGGGAAGTCAGTTGTGATTCTGATGGGCTTTCCTTTATAGGTGATTTGTTTTCTTTTCTCTAACAGCGTTTAATATTCTGTTCTTGTGTTGAATTTCTGGAATCTTGACTACTATGTACCTTGGTATAGATTTCCTTTGATCATGGCTAATTGGAATTCTATATGCCTCATTTATCTGTATATCAAATTCTTTTTCCCTGGTTGGAAAGTTTTCTGCCATTACTTCTGTGAATAGGTGTTGTTTTTTTTTTTAACATCATTTGCACCATCTCCTGCTTTTTCATTGACTCCAATCAATCTTATGTTTTTCTTCTTGCATCATCCAGCAGCTGTTGGATTGATTTCTCATGGTCCCTTGATATTTTTAAGAAATCTTTCTTTTTGTGATTGTTAACTACCATCCGGTCTTCTATATCTGATAATCTGTCCCCACGCTGGCTCATTCTGCTTCATATACTTTCAATAGAATTTTTAATCTCCTGGATATCTGTTTGAATCTGTTTCATGGATTCCATTTCTTTCCTATATTGGGGGTTCATGGTTTCTATCATTTTCTTAAATGCCTCTATTTTTTTTAATCTGTACCTGCTCTAGAGTTACTAAGCATGTCTTTCATTATGGTCACCATCTCTGGAGTTATATGAGAAATTATTTCTGATTTGATTTTTTCTAGCCTTGTTTTTCTGCTTTGTTACTTCCACTGTTACTACTTCAGAGAACAGGTGGGTAGCTTTTGAATTGTTTCACCTCATTGTCCTGTGGGTTTGCCTTTGGTGAGCTGGAAGTCTGGGGCTGCATCTTGTTTAAGTGTCTTCTCGTTTTCCTTTTCTTATATATATTTTTTAGTTTAACTCCTGGGTTGATGTGTGTAAATTGCCCGTGGTGAGTAGCTTTATTGCTAGTACTTAGAACCATTAGGAAATGATTATTTCTTGGTGATATCCTCCAGGTATAGCTGGCTTTTTGGCTTTGAGTCTGTTGCAAGGTCCTCTCTCTTGAGCTAGGCATGGTGGAGCACACCTGTAATCCCAGCACTCAGGAGGCTGAGGCAGGAGGACTGCTGTGAGTTCCAGGCCTGCCTGGGCTACAAAGTGAGTTCAAAGCCAGCCTGAACTACATAGCAAAACCCTATCTCAAAAAAGACAAAAAAAAAAAAAAAAAAAAAAAATCCTGCCTCTTCAATTTATTGGGGATGAGAAGTTGCTGTCTATTTGTCCCTGGTTATTTATTTATTTATTTATTTTACATGGGTACCAGGAGTTGACCTCAGGACTGCCACTGAGCGATATCACCGGCCCTTTTTTTCCTTTATGTGGGTTCCAGGAGTTGAACTCAGGACCTTGCGTTTGCCGGGCAGGAGCTTGTGCTGCTGAGCCATCTCACCGGCCCCAGCCCCTGGTTCTTTAGCACTGGCCTACAGTATTTTGTAAACCAGAAAGAACAACTGGTTAGAACAAGTAAATGACCTTGGCTAAAGTAGCACAATCAGTAATAACAATAGCATCAAACACAACCTAGAAAATGACAAACTGTGGCAACTATTTATTTGCCACCTTTAACCATATTAACTAGATTTTTTTTTTTTTTTTTTTTTTTGAGACAGGGTCTCACTATGTAGTTCAGGCTGGTCCTGAACTCACAGTGATCCTCCTGCTTCAGCCTCCCTAGTGCTGGGATTACAGGCATGTGTCACCATGCCCAGCTAGATTTGTGGCTACATAACAAAATCTAAAATCAACCAGAAAATTGTATACAGTAAAAAAGCCCTCAATATGGTGTTTTTACCCATAGGGGAGAAAATTTAAAAGGGGCTGGGGGAAAAATAGAGAAATAGAAGAGGAAGAGATTAGAAGCAAAGTTTGAGGACAAAGGAAGATTATGCAAACTTTGGGAAACTGGAGAAGAAGGCAGGAGGAAAAGAGAGAAGGAAGAAATAAAAACAAGAACAGAAAACAACAACAACAACAAGAGAACTAGAAACAATGTCCACACTCATATACAAACAAGAACAAACAATCAGTGGTGGGCCAGGTGAGAATTGAGGCATAATTGACCTCCTCTGTGAGCACCAAAGAAAAAAACAAGTTGTGTTCCTAAGGTGACAGGGATGATGGCACATTGTAGGTTCTAGGCAAATGTCAACACAGCTGAGATCCAGTTGTTTACCACTATAGATAATGGAAGGCAGATGAATCTTGTGTTACTCTAATTGCCTGTATCCACATCTGGGTGAATGAAAGCAAGAGGAGCCAGACCCTCAGGGCTCTCTGCCTACTACAGGCAAGAACCCCCTGGCTGCGGGCATGTTAAACTAACTCTGTGTCTGTTTGTCTTTCATCCTAGTTTGCCTGTGGGTCAGGGAACAAACTAGCAGGACTAGGTACCTATAAGTGATGCCTGGAGGGAAAAGACCAGAGTAGAGCTGGCTTCCTACAAGTAGCACCTAGAACAGGGATGTGACCAGTGTAAGCCCTGTTTGCTACAAGTGGCACCTCGAGGGGGAAGACCTGAATAGGGCTGGCTTCCTATAAGTGGTGTGTGCAACAGGGTCTTGACCAATGTAGGCTGGTTTCCTACAATCAAGAAAAAACAGGGCAGGGGCCGGTGAGATGGCTCAGTGGCATAAGCGCCTGCCTGGCAAGAGTGAGGGCCCGAGTTCGACTCCTGGAACCCACATACGGAAAAAGGGCCGGTGATATCGCTCAGTGGCACGGGCGCCTGCTGGTGTGCGAGGTCCTGAGGTTGACCCCTGGTACCCACAAAAAAAAGAAAAAAAAAAACAAAAAACAAAAAAAAAAAAAAACAAAACACAGGGCAAACCAAAACAAGAAAAGAAACAAAAAAAAAAAAAAAAAAGAAGAAGAGGAAGAAGAAGAAGAAAAAAAAAATGTCTACTTCAAGGCGTGTCTCTGCTGTCACTGGTAGTCAATGTGGGCAGACAGAGTCCAGATCCAAGTTGATTAATCTCACCCGCCAGCCATAGCTTTTATGGTGGGGTAGTGGGTAATCCCAGCAAGACTGCACCTTTAGTTCCACTGAAGTTCAGGCTGGTTTCTGGCTGTGAATCTGGAACCCACTTTCCTCAGCCTGTAACACTCCGTGTGCCTCCTGCCAGCTTGAACTGGGCAGCCTCACCCTGATACTGGGAGCCGCTAGATGGAGCCCACCTGCAGCCGTTCTGAGTTCTGAGTTCAGTTGGCCCCTTTCCAAGAGGAATACCAGCCAACTGCCCTCTCCTGGGGGACATCTGAAGCCGAATAACTCACCAGCCACTGCAGTCCGCTGCAACCACTGCTCTGTCCCACTGGTGCATTACTCTGTGGAGGCCTCTGAGGTTGCCAATAGTCACTGAGGTTGCCAACAGTCACCATGCAGTGAGTCTAGGCTCGGAGAAAATGCTGCCCACCACCTCCTTCTTCATTGAAGTCTCTCTCTTCACTATCTCTGTGGGCTTCAATTCTTGCTTTAGATCCTTCCTCCTTCTTCTCTTCCTCACATTGCTATATTCCAGCATCTGGACACCAAATCTCGGAGAGGCTCTTTCTCAGCTGCTAACCACTCGCCACCTTCCCAGAAGTCCTAAAAACATGTCGGGGTAGGCTTTTTCCAACAGTCAGTTCTAATAAATCTGTGACACATCTGTGCCTGATGAATTATTTTGGTTGTGAATTTGTGGGTGGGTGGGAGACAGATCCTCATAGCTTTTTGATCCTTCAAATTAGAGTAACTGACTTTGAATCCTGACTTTGCCACTAACTTCGTTTTTGTTTCTTTCTTTCTTTCCTTTTTTTTTTTTTTTTTTTGAGACAGTGTATCACTATATAGTTCAGGCTGGGCTTGAACTCACTATGTAGCCCATGCTGGTCTCGAACTTGCAGGGATCCTCCTGCCTCAGCCTCCAGAGTGCTGGGAGTGTTGGGATTACAGGTGTGCACCATCATGTCTGGCTGTTTTTGTTTCTTTTGAGACAAGGTCTTGATATGTAGTTCGAATTGGCCTTGTACTCCCTATGTAGCCCAGGCTGGCCTTGAAATTGAGGCAATCTTCCTGCACAGCCTCCTGAGCTGGGATTACAAGCGTGTGCCACCATGCTCAGCTCTTCCACTAATTTTGTAAACATGAAAACAGTTGTAAACTTTAGTTTCCTCCTCAATAAACTGAGAATAATAATCTTTCTCTCAGACTTGTGAAATGTAAAGGAGCTATTACCTAGGAAGCATGTAAGCCCTGAGCCTGGACCACATTAATAACCCTCAGGGAGCCTGAGGAAAGCCAAGTTCAGGATTTATTTATATTGGTTCCAGCCCACGCCTCCCTCCACCCCCATCAGCTCTGCAATTGGAAAGGTGGGAATGAGAGTTCAGGGCAGGCTCTGGATTCTCAGTGGGTGGGAAAGTGGTTGCTCACCGCTTGACATGATGTGGATGGAAGGGGCAGAGTAGAGGCTTGAGACCCTCAGATGGGACCAGAGCCAACTGCGGAAGACAATCTGGGGGATTCCTGGAGAGGAAGTATTTAAAGAGCCTGGAGCTGGCCCGGGGCTGTGGTCTAGAGGTATGGCTGAAAGAGGGTTGGAAACTTTATGAGCTTCCCAGAGGCAGAAACCAGGGCTTGTCCCCCGGACTGGTAGACAAACTGATTTTGGAGAGTTGTTCTATCTTTGCACAGCCCTCAGGAGCTGGGCCCGAGTTGATTTCTGGGTCTCCTGCCTCCTCTTCCCCCCTAGGAAAGTCTGTCTTCACACCCCTACCACAGTTGTCAGTATCTGAGAACGGAGGATGGCCCTGCTGGGACTAGAACCTAGGTGTGCAGATTCTAGCGCAGGTCTCCGCCCCACCCACCAGTCTCATGTTCCCTCTTACTGACTGGGGAAGTTGGCACTGATTGGAGGTTGAGTTACTGGGTTCCTGGCGGGATGTAGAGACACCAGTCAGTGGTGGAACTTTTATTGTACTTATTTAGTCTGGAAGGCGCCACAGATCACCCCCCACCCAGCTTCATTGCAGCTGGGTTAAACCAATGCAATTTGAAATAAGGAAAGCTCCTCAGGTCGGACCCGGGTTCAGTCAACAAGTTCGATTTAGCAAAGTGAAAGTTCTTTTCCAGATTAAAGTGATGCTCCGACAGCTGCTGGGAGTTGGCAGCTGTGGGCCCCGGGCTAGAGGCCTGCGCCTTTAAGGAGCTAGGGGGTGGAGGGGCGGGGCAGGAAGAGGACTCCCGGGAGACGCAGCCACCGCTAGGTCTTTTCTTGGGGGGCGGGGAGGGGCCAGGCCCCCTGTGGGCTCCGCCCCCTTTCCGGCGGCCGCGTCCCCCTTCCGCCCCGAGGGTAGGTGGAAGCTCCCTCCTCGGCTCCTCGCCCGCGGAGGCGCAAGTTTGTTGACTTGGAGGGAGTAGCAGGGGCGGGGGCGGTGCTAATAATACCCATTCGTTCCGCAGCCGCGCTTTACAGTTTACACAGCTGTCACCTTCGTTACTCCTTAATTAATAATAAAAATAGCTGCCGTCCGGGAGCACTCCCTGGATGCCAGGCCCTGTGCCGGGTGCTTTACAAGCAGAGTCCCATTGAGTCTGCCCCCGTAACGTTATCCCCATTGCACAGGGCGGGAAGCCGAGGCTCCCGGAGGTGCCGGGGCCTCCTCCGAGGTCACTCGGGGGGTGAACGGCTCCGGGACCGGACGCGGGCCGGGGAAGGCGGGCGCGGTGCTGCCCCGCGCTGGAGAGCCGCGGGGGCGGAGCGGCGGGCGGGGCGGAAGGCGCGGGGGTGCGGCGGCGGCGATGGCCATCTTAAGTGGCCGCCGAGAGTCCAGGGCCGCGGCCCCGAGCCGGGAGGCGCCCGAGCGGCCCCTGAGGTGGGGTCTGCGGCGGCGGCGGCCGTGGCGCTGGGGAGAGGCGGGGGGAGGGGTGGAAACTCCCTCCTAGATGGGTACGAGGGTCCTCTAGTCTTGGACTGCTGAACCCCAAGGCCCCGGCCTGCGGGTGTGGGGAGTGGGTGCCAAGGAACTTGGCCGGGCGCTGGGGGGTTGGGAGGGCTGCGGGGGACCGCGCGTGAGGGGCTCGAGGACCTTGCACCTCAGGGTATGTGTGGGGATCCCCTGCGTGATTTGTTGGGGGATAGACCCAGAGGAGTTTGGGGGTTCAGGTCTTAGAAGGGGCTGGATTTCAAGGGAGTTGGATGGTGGAGGGGGAGGCTCAACCTGAATCCTTCCATTGAAAACCCCAATGCTGTGAATCTATAGAGGCGCCGAGTGGAAGAGGTTTGGGGTGGAATCAGACTTTTAGGGGGCATAGGGGTCATCTCATTGCAAGTATTAAAAGGGTTGAAATGTCCCTGAGGTGCCGGGTCACCGTAGTGTCGGGGCGCAGAATGGGGGGACTTGGACTTCTGCGGGGGTTTGGGGATTACATACCCTCGGAGGGGGTGCAAGACCATTGTGGAACTTGGGAGGCGTCGTCCTAGCGAGCAGAGGTTGGGGGCAGGGGCGGCCGGGCCTTGGGCCGAGGAGGGGGAGGGGGCGGCCCGGCTCCACGCTCCGTACCCACCCCTCCCCCGCCGCTTCTGAACAAACTTTTCTTTCTCTTCAAGTTGAGGCCGGCGCTGCAGGCGGCGGCGGCTGCGCGGCAAACCAGGCGGCCTGCGCGCCAGAGCGCGGAGCCCCGAGTCGCGGTTCGGTCCGGTCTGCGGAGCCCCAGGCCCGGGAGCCGCACGCGGTCCCAGCTTCGGCCCAGAGCTGCCAGGGACGGATGGCGCGAGCCGACAGAAGCAGGCGGCACTGAGCCCTGCGCGGGCCATGGCCTCGGCGTGCGGGGCGCCGGGCCCGGGGGGTACAGGACCCGGGGGCGCGCTGGGCAGCCAGGCACCCTCTTGGTACCACCGCGACCTCAGCCGCGCTGCCGCCGAGGAACTGTTGGCCCGGGCGGGCCGCGATGGCAGCTTCCTGGTCCGAGACAGCGAGAGCGTGGCGGGGGCCTTCGCGCTCTGCGTGCTGTGAGTGGGGCAGGGGGGCAGGGGGCGGGGGCATCGCCCAGTGTGCCAGGAGTTGGGGGACAGGGTCGAGTGACTGGGTGGTGGGACACCAGCCCCGCCTCCAACCCCAGTGTGGGGGGCTGGGCTTTATCCTGGGGCTGAGGAAGTATACAGGGGGCACTTCCTTCCTGTTGTGTCTGGGAACACTTTCTAGGGTCTTGAGGGCAGAGTATGTGGGGTTGTGTGGCCATGGTGTTTGTGATGGGGAAAAATGTAGGCAATTCCTAGGGGACTGCCACAAGCGCGCCTCAGGTAGAACCGATGAGGATGTGCATTCCACAGCGAGTGCAGTTCTGTTCCCATGGGGAGGTAGTGGAGGGCAAAGGGGGCACCTAGGCAGAGGGTGTGAGGATGCCCAGTAGCTTCTCTAGCGGTCTCTTCTGTGTTCCCAGGGAGGAACAGCATGGGGTCTGCCTGGCTGTGTGCGGGTGGGGGTTGCTGTTGAGAAGGCTGGGGGTGGGTGCTGTAGGGAGCCGTGCCATCATTTCATGAATCAATGAGTTGAGTGTGCCCTGGCTCTGGGCTTGAGCTCCAGTGATTTGGCAGCTCTAGCCCTGAGCCATGAGTGCTGAGTGTGGAGGTAGACTTGGCAGTTCTGAGTGGGCCTGGTCCTGTGGCTATAACCTGTCAGCGGTGTGCTAGTGGTGCTGGGTGAGTTTGTACTTTCAGTTTTGCAGTGTTCTCCCTGACCTGTAGAGGCTGCCTTACAATCTGACACTGAACTGGCTTCTTTGGGCCTCTGGCCTGGTGGGGAGGAAGAAATGGAAAGCTTCCGGAGCTGCTTTGTTCAGATCTAGTTATGTTCTTCTTTATGCCTACAAACCCCCTTCCCAAACTCCTGTCCCTTCTTTCTGTGTTTTCCTGACATCCTTGCAGGGTATATTGGCCTAGACCAGTGTAGACAGTTTTGGTTATCACAACTGAGATGGTGCCGCTGGCATGTAGAGGGTGGAGAAGTCAGAGTGCCCAAGTGCCAACAGTGCCCAAGATAGTCCCCCAAGGATTTTGTTATCCAAAATGTCAGTAGTGCAGAGGCTGCGAAGGTCTGGCCTAGGCCTTTGATCTGGTGAAGAATGGGTCCTCCTGTAAGTCTCAGCTTCTGCTCCAGGTCTGGGGCTCAGTGCAGGGAGACTCAAGAGGCCATAATAGGCCTGTGAATATCCTAGGAGGCCTACCTCCCAGCCCCCTCTGAGACAAATCCCCTAATTAGGAGGGGATGGAGGCAGGTGCTAGGTCAGCTGTTGAATGGTGGGGGAACAGCTGGGGCCTGTGTCTGGGTGAGGAGCATTATTGTCCCATTAAGGGGAGAATCCTGGTTTCATTGCCAGGGGAAGACATGGATGGCTAGAGAGGTCTGTTAGGGTCGTTGGGGGAGGGCAGGTGGGCGTTTGGTTTTGCCAGCTGACTGTGCCTGCTCCCTGTATCTCAGGAACCTGAGGTAGAGATAAAAAGTGGGTGGAGTCATATTTCCCAAACAGATACATACTTGCTTAGGTATATACACGCTGTATGTACACAAGTAACGCTCAAGACACACCTCTACCCTGAAGGACACAGGCAGTCTGACGAGAAGCCCAGGGTATGGGCCCTGGCATCTGCCCTGGTTTTAAATCCCGGCTCTGCTTTTTGTTTGCTCTGTGACCTTGAGCAAATCATTTTTCTTTTTTGGGCCTCAGTTTCTCCATTTGGACTATGGGGGATGATATATGCTTCAGAATATGAGAATTAAATGAGAACAGTAGGACACTGAGTACCCAGCCTGTCCTAGAACTGGGGTTCAGTTAATGGATGCTATTATTATTACAAACATTGACCCACAGTCCATAACACACCCAGCACAAACAGCCAAGAGAGCTCCTGACAGCTGAAATGAGGGAAGAGGATGGCCTTGTGGTATTTTGCCCCCTCTGGGGCCAGCACCCACTTCCTGCCCAGCACACAGACAGGACCTGGGGCCTTTTGAGGTATGGAGGCAGAGAGAGACTTCCATCCCCCACTGAGTGTGCCTGCCTCAGCTGTCACCTGCTCAGCTGCTGCTGCCATCTGTCAGTACCCTTCTTGCCCCTCCTCAGCCTGGGGTTCCTAGAAGCTGGGTCTCCTGTAGGACGCCTCCTTGGGTCATGCCAATTTCCTGGTGTCTGGGGTTGGGGGTAAGCTGTAGGGTGGTGCCCCCACACGCTCTAGCAAGACTGCCTCAGACACAGCCAACACCAGCAGAGCCAGACACCAACATAAACACAGAGGCTCACATGTGTGTTAGCGCATTGACATGCACGCAAACAGGCTAACTAGGCTTCTGAGGACTCCTACTCTGGCGGGGGGCCCAGATGGGTACCACAGCCCAAAGGGGCTGTTTGGACAGCTGTGGAGGCCACAAAAGAGCTGCTTGTTGCTTCCCTGGCCCTGCAGTTTCCCTGGCCCTGCAGCCATGTGGTGGGTGTGGAGTCTATGTAGGTCTGGGGGAGGGGTGTTGGTCATTCCTGCTCTCTTTGGCAGTGCTAGGAGGGTAGAAGTTACTGACCCCATCATTAATCCTATGCAGCTTGGGCAAAGTGGTTTTAGGGAAGCTAAGCTGAGTGTGCTGGAGAGCTGAACCTGGTAGCAGGAATAGGATTTATTTTGGAGATCAGACCAGCTTGGGGGTGACGGGTTCTGACACCTGCCTTGTCATCAGGTATCAGAAGCATGTGCACACATACCGTATTCTGCCTGATGGAGAAGACTTCCTGGCTGTGCAGGTAGGAGCTCGAACCCCTGAGCACTGACCTTGATTGAGCCAGTGGCTTGGGGACCTGCTGGTTGACCCTTCTTTCCATCCTCCTGGCCTGCAGACCTCACAGGGTGTGCCAGTGCGCCGCTTCCAGACGCTGGGTGAGCTCATTGGCCTGTATGCCCAGCCCAACCAGGGCCTAGTGTGTGCCCTGCTGCTGCCTGTAGAGGGCGAGAGAGAGCCAGACCCACCTGATGACCGGGATGCCTCAGGTGCTGTCCATTGCGCAGTGTGCAGATCCCTTCCATGCCCCCGTCCCCCGACTCTTCCTGCTACTTCCCATCCTAAGCCCCTCTTTCCCTTACTCCTATTGCCCCTGCCCTTTACCCCTTTCTCCACGGAAGTCTCTGATAGCCGTGGTGTTTTTCTCTGCCTCATACCACTGAGGGACAGAGGCCTAGACTACCTCTGTGGATAAGGCCCCATTGACCCTTATCCACAGATGGGGAGGATGAGAAGCCCCCACTGCCGCCACGTTCCGGCTCCACTAGCATTTCAGCCCCCATGGGGCCCAGCAGCCCTCTGCAAGCCCCAGAGACTCCCACAACTCCAGCTGCTGATAGGTGAGACCACCTAACCCCCTCCGCTGAGCAGAAAGCTCCTTTCTCTTCTGAGAACTATTTCCCTGTCAGCGGTTGGGAGACACCCCCCACACACACTAGGAACAGGTTGGGGTGCTGGGACAGGGTCAGTAGGACCTTCAGTAACTCTTAACCTCTTCCCAAAGCGCTCCCAATGGGTTGAGCACCATCTCACATGAGTATCTGAAGGGCAGCTATGGGCTGGACCTGGAGGCTGTACGGGGCGGAGCCAGCAACTTACCCCACCTCACCCGTACCCTCGTCACCTCATGCAGGAGGCTGCACAGGTAACTGACATGTGATCCCAGGTCACTCTGGCCACTGACCCTGAACAGTGACCTAGCCACTGTTTCCTGATGTCCTCTCCTGTGCCCTGGTATCCTTATGCTAAAGGTGGAGGGCCGGTGAGATCGCTCAGCGGCATAAGCGCCTGCCTGGCAAGTGTGAGGGCCCGAGTTCGACTTCCAGAACCCACATACGAAAAAAGGGCCGGTGATATTGCTCAGTGGCACGGGCGCCTATTGGCGCACGAGGTCCTGAGGTCAACCCCCGGTACCCACACACACACAAAAATAAATATATAAATAAAGGTGGAAGTGCCCTGTGCAGTCCCCTTCCTTGGACTGATGCTGGGGTGGGCAGTTCTGACCTGCTGTCTCCCCTAGCGAGGTGGACAAGGTACTGTCGGGCCTAGAGATCCTGTCCAAGGTGTTTGACCAGCAGAGCTCGCCCATGGTGACCCGACTTTTGCAACAGCAGGTGGGACTTAGAGAGGCCTTCGGGATGTGGATTTGTGTTCTCGACCTGGCTGGGGGTATCTGCCTAGGGGCCTCATGTGCAAGCCTATTCCCTCCCCTCAGAGCCCGCCACAGACCGGGGAGCAGGAACTGGAGAGCCTGGTGCTGAAGCTGTCAGTGCTGAAGGACTTCCTTTCAGGGATCCAGAAGAAGGTAGACTGTGACCTCCTGTCTGGCCCCTGACCCTCCAGTCATTGACCACTCCCCTTAGCCTGGTCTTGATGTCAGCCCTGCACCTCTGGCTGAGCACTGACCCCAACATCAGCTGTCCCCTCCCTGTCACCGTGTCTCCTGACCTTGTCCTGACCTTGGCCAGGCCCTGAAGGCACTACAGGACATGAGCTCCACAGCACCCCCCGCTCAGCTGCAGCCATCCACACGGAAGGCCAAGACCATCCCTGTGCAGGCCTTTGAGGTACATGGCCCAAGGGGCTTTACTGGGCAAAGGGCGGTTGGAGGTGAAGGGGATGCTGCCTGCCCCACCGTCCTGACAGTAGCCTCCCCACCTCCTGTCATGCAGGTGAAGCTGGATGTGACCTTGGGCGATCTAACAAAGATAGGGAAGTCACAGAAGTTCACGCTGAGCGTGGACGTGGAGGGTGGGCGGCTGGTGCTGCTGCGGAGACAGCGGGACTCCCAGGAGGACTGGACAACCTTCACACATGACCGCAGTGAGCCAGGGCCGGACTGGGAGAGGGGCAGGCTGGGCCCGAGGGCACAGACCTGTGTGACCTGTCCTTCATCCTCTAGTCCGGCAGCTCATTAAGTCCCAGCGGGTCCAGAACAAGCTGGGAGTTGTGTTTGAAAAGGAGAAGGACCGGACACAGCGCAAGGACTTCATCTTTGTCAGCGCCCGGGTGAGTAGCAGGCTGGGCCTGCCTGGGGATTGCTGCGTCCCTGCTGGGTGTTTCCCACTGGATGAGAGGAGAGAGAACCCGTGGTGTGGGCATGTCGTGCCTCCTGGCAGGGAAGAGCCTGACAGGGTAGAGAGGGGTGCCCCGAGGGTGGATTCAAGTAATCATTCACTGAGCACCTGTTGCATGCTCGAGCAGTGGATGTGCGGTGGGGATCCAGATAGGCGTGACCCTCCCTGCATGGTATTGCCATCTAGCAGGGTGTCTCTGTGGAAGTTGGAGGTGGTGTTCCTGGCTGCCTTCCTGCCCCTGACTGGCTGTTTTCCCCTCAGAAGCGGGAGGCCTTCTGCCAGCTGCTGCAGCTCATGAAGAACAAGCACTCCAAGCAGGACGAGCCCGACATGATCTCTGTCTTCATAGGCACCTGGAACATGGGTCAGGCCCAGGCTGGGGCTGTGGTGGGATGGGGGGTGGTCCCGGGGCAGGAGCCTGACCTCTCCATTCTCTCCACCTCTAGGAAGTGTGCCGCCTCCGAAAAACTCCACATCTTGGTTCACATCCAAGGGTCTGGGGAAGACCCTGGACGAGGTCACAGTGACTATACCCCATGACATCTATGTCTTTGGGACCCAGGAGAACTCTGTAGGTGACCGAGAGTGGCTGGACTTACTGCGAGGAGGTCTCAAGGAGCTTACGGATTTGGATTACCGCCCGGTGAGAGGAGATGCACCTCATCCAGTTCTCTTTCCTCACTTTATGGATGACCCTGGGAGTGCAGCTTGACTGGGCCCTGGGCGCATCTTTTAGGAGCTCAAACCTGAGTCCTTCATGCCACAGAAGGGCCTGTTTCTCTGATCTGTCAGGACAAGACTTCCTACCCTGTACTGACAAAACAGTCTAGATGAAGGGTGGGGAGAAGTGGACAGGTACCCCAGGCCAGGCTGGGAGTGACCCCACCTCCTCTACCCAGATTGCCATGCAGTCACTATGGAACATCAAAGTAGCTGTGCTGGTCAAGCCAGAGCACGAGAACCGTATCAGCCATGTCAGTACGTCCAGCGTGAAGACCGGTATCGCCAACACCCTGGGTGAGCAGGGGGGGCTCCAGAGGGAGGTGGGATCCCTCTACCCATGCCTTCTGCCTCCTTCAACCCAGGGTCTCCCCTTTTGGTGGTCTCAGCTTTCCCATGTATAGGGTACTTTGAAACTTATAAAGCATATGCATATTCTAAATTTCTTCCAGCCCTACCAGGAAGGCAAGGCCAGAGTAGTTATCCCCATGTCATAGATAATAAAACTCAAACCCAGAGTGGTTGAGGGACATGTCTAAAGTCCACACAGCGAGTAAGTAGAGGAGCCAGCATAGCGTTCAGGTCTCTTGATCTGCAGTCCAGGGCTCCTGCAGGATAGATTGCTCAGGGTCTGCACCCTCGGGATTCTCCTCTGATCTCCAGGGGCTCTGCTCACACCAGACCGACGCAGGGCGTCCAGATGGCCTACATGTGCCCTGGATGCCCTGGGCAGGTGTGAGTGTGCGTGCAGAGGCCTGCTTGCCTCATAGCATCGGGGAGGAAGGGTGCACTTACTGCTTCTTTGCGGGGTAGCGGGGAGAGTTGGGAGTCCTCTGTGGGTGACACAGACCTTCCTCTTTTGCTTGCTCTGACAGGGAACAAGGGAGCTGTGGGTGTCTCATTCATGTTCAATGGTACCTCATTTGGCTTTGTGAATTGCCATCTCACCTCCGGAAATGAGAAGACCGCCCGGTGAGGGTGACCTTCCCAGTAGTCCCCTTGTCCCTTCCCCTCACTTCGCCTTCGATCTCTCCTCTCTCCCATATTTGTCATTAACCCCCTACATCCCTGTCCCCAGAGAGCCCTTCCCCTGCTTTATCCCAACTTAAGACCCCTCTGTCTACTCCTAACCCTGACCTTGTCCCTGACTCTTCCCACTGCCCACAGGGACCCTGATCCCTACCCCATCCCTGACCCCTGACACTCTTTACTTTTATGCCTGTTCCTCACTCCTGACCCTGGAGACCTAACTCCTGCTCCCACTGTAGGCGGAATCAGAACTACCTGGACATCCTGCGTCTGCTCTCGCTGGGTGACAGGCAGCTCAGTGCGTTTGACATCTCTCTGCGTTTTACTCACCTCTTCTGGTTTGGGGACCTTAACTACCGTCTAGACATGGATATCCAGGTGTGTGCAGAGCCCTGCTGGTGGCTGTAGAAAGGCTAGGGGCTAAAAGGGCTGTTACCCCGGCTCTGCTCAGGAAGCAAGCCTCCAGCGTCTGCATCCCCCACCCCAGGAGATCCTGAACTACATCAGCAGGAAAGAGTTTGAACCCCTGCTCAGGGTGGACCAGCTCAACTTGGAGCGGGAGAAGCACAAGGTCTTCCTTAGATTCAGTGAGTAGGAGCATGTGGTTTCTAAGAGCCCTGGAGGCTTGAAGTATTCCTGGATCTTTGGGACCCTGAACCCAACCTGTCCTTTGCTCTGCTTAGGTGAGGAGGAAATCTCCTTCCCACCTACCTACCGCTATGAGCGGGGTTCCCGGGACACATACGCCTGGCACAAACAGAAGCCAACTGGGGTAAGTTAAAAAAAAATAAAAATAAAAAAAATAAAAAGAACGGAGCGGGCTTTGGGTGAGCCTCAGGCCTGCAATGAATCAGCAGTGTGTGTAGGGTGTCAAGGGTTACCACTCTATATAATGTGGCCTCCCTGAAGCCTTCTGAGTATTGTGGGGATCCAAGGAGGGAGGTGGGTGCTAGGGTCCAGTATGAAAGTGTGGGGCCATATTAGCTCTGAGTGGGGCTCGTGCTAAGAACTCGCAGCTCTCAGCTCAGACTGTGCTGCCATCCCCTGCTTCAGGTCCGGACCAACGTGCCCTCATGGTGTGACCGGATTCTGTGGAAATCCTACCCTGAAACCCACATCATCTGCAACTCCTATGGTCAGAGCCTCCTATGGCCAGGGTGATGGGAGACCATGGGTGGTCACTGTTCTGACTCCATCCTAGTTTTGGGAAGTGGGAGCAGAAAGTAAGGAAGTTTTCCCTGAGCACTCAATCCTGTCCCCTTGCCCAGGTTGTACTGATGATATCGTCACTAGTGACCATTCCCCTGTGTTTGGAACATTTGAGGTCGGAGTTACCTCTCAGTTCATCTCCAAGAAAGGTAATTATTTGGAATGTGGTAGAGATGTTGGCAAATATCTGGGTGGGCACTGGTGGTGGCCTAGGGATGTGCGTAGGTTTGACTATACGTAGTGTATACGTGTGTTTGTGTGTACACATGAACGTGTGAGTATTTCAGAATATGTGATGTGCGAGGGTGTCTGTGCACCTCAATTGTCATGAGAGGTGTGAGGCTGTGTGTGTCTGTGTGTATGCATGAATGTGAATATATCTGTGTCTATATCTGCCCGGATGCACATGTGTGCCCTTGAGTATGCCTGGAACTGTGGCATATTGTTGGCGGGCAAGTCTATAGGCTTTCTAGGCCCCAGCCCTCTCTGACTCAGGTCTTTCATCCTTGCCCTTTCCCAGGTCTGCACTTTGGGATATTCGTGGCTTAGAATTGGGAGGCCCCTCTTGGCCCTCCCTTCTGCTCTGCCAGGGCCCCCATTTCTTGTCTCAGGGCTCCGCCTTTCTGTCCCATTCCTTCTGGGTTCCTCTTAAGCCCTCTCAGTGCTTCTGTCTGCAATTCCTCCCTTCCCCTTCAGGGCTCTCGAAGACTTCAGACCAGGCCTACATTGAGTTTGAGAGCATTGAAGCCATTGTGAAGACAGCCAGCCGCACCAAATTCTTCATCGAGTTTTATTCCACTTGCCTGGAGGGTCAGAGGCGGGGTGCTGGGCTGAGGGTGGGACAAGGAGGGCAGGAGGCCAGAGTCAGCCCAAAGTAGTCAGCTCTCAGCTGGGGAGGAAGGAAAGCTGGGAAGTGGTTCTCAGTTGGGTTTTCCCCACCCCCACCCCAGAGTATAAGAAGAGCTTTGAGAATGATGCCCAGAGCAGTGACAACATCAACTTCCTCAAAGTGCAGTGGTCCTCACGTCAGCTGCCCACGGTGAGGCTGCAGGCAGGGGCCATGCTTAACACACAGAGAAGGGGGAGGCAGAGCACACTGGGAAGCCTGGGCTTGGGGGAGGACGTGCACAGCTGGCAGGGCCTGTGTGCATGTGTGTGTGTGTGCGTGTGTGTGCACGCGTGTGTTTATGGCTGGGCATGAGTGAGGATTAGCATATTTACATTATTAAGAGGTATGGAACCAAGTTGCAGTTTGTTTATTGACTTGCTCAGTAAATACTTCTTGAGTGAGAATGTTAGGACCTCTATTGGCCATTGAGGATGCAGGAAATTAATTAGTTAAAGTGATGTTAAGTGCTGTGAAAGGCACACAGGGTTGTGTCTTCTGCATTAAGGATTTGGGAACTTTCCTTTAGAGTTGCGTGCAAGTGAGCAAAGATGAGTCCAAGGGCAGGGAGTGAGTAGTGTCAGGGGGAGTATTCAGAAGGACACTCAAGGGTGGTGGGGGCTTCATTCTTCACTGGGCCTCTGCTCCACAGCTCAAGCCGATTCTGGCTGACATTGAGTACCTGCAGGACCAGCACCTCCTGCTCACAGTCAAGTCCATGGATGGCTACGAATCCTATGGTGAGGGGAAAAGTGTGTTGAGGGGTACAAGAAACCAGGCAGGGAGGGCCCTAGGAAAGTATGGCAATTCCCTGGTCTGTCCCATCTCCCCCTCAGGGGAGTGTGTGGTTGCACTCAAATCCATGATTGGCAGCACGGCTCAGCAGTTCCTGACCTTCCTGTCCCACCGCGGCGAGGAGACGGGCAACATCCGTGGCTCCATGAAGGTGCGGGTGCCCACCGAGCGCGTGGGCACCCGTGAGCGGCTCTACGGTGGGCCCCATGGGGGGGTGTGGAGCATGAGAGGAGGTGGCGTGGTGGGGTGTAGGAGGGGAGGACTCAGGGCTGGCAGCATGTTGGAATCCCAGGATACTTAGAGGTTTTATAGCTATGACTGGGAGCGAGTCTGCCCTGAGGAATAGCTGGGAAGGGGCTGGTAGGCTCAGTGAGTCTCTCTGGGATCCAGGATCCCAGGTCCCCTCTAAGTCTCCCTTTCCCTTTCCCCTTACCCCCAGAGTGGATCAGCATTGATAAGGATGAGGCAGGAGCAAAGAGCAAAGTCCCCTCCGTGTCCCGAGGCAGCCACGAGCCCAGGTGAGCTAGGGCTGTACTGGGTGTCACATGGAAGGGTCAGTGGGGGCTTCTGGCCAGCCCCACTTCATCTCTCCTGTGTACCCCTGGCAGGTCAGGCAGCCGCAAGCCAGCCTCTGCAGAGGCCTCCTGCCCACTCTCCAAGTTATTTGAAGAGCCAGAGAAACCACCACCAACTGGGAGGCCCCCAGCCCCACCTCGAGCAGCTCCTCGGGAGGAGCTCTTGACCCCCAGGTGAGATGAGGAACCTGTGTCCTCCACCCTATCCATCTATGCCTGACTCTCCAGGCTGGCCTGGGGATTGTCTGGATGCTCTGCCACCCTGTGGCTGAAGGTGCTATGGCTCTGTGCCTGAGGCTACTGTGGCAGCTAGGCCTCCGCTAGGTGTGGCTCTCTGCGTCAAAGGGAGCGTGGTCAGCCTTTCCTCTCAATTCTGCCTTAAAAAATGGATGTAGAAGTTGTTTTTAGTACAACAGCTCCCTCCATGTAGCAGACCCAGCGTGAGCCTTCTGTTACTGCTCAGCACAGGATTTCCTGGGTTGTGTCTCACGGGGCTCTGTCCTACAGCAGCCTCCACTGGAAATGGCTTGGTGGTCAAATGAATTTGGGAAATGCTTCTTGCTGGATTCTTTTCTTAGATATTCTCGGTGCATATTAGTATTAGCGAAAGCTCCAAGCATGAGGACAGGAAGGAAGCCTCTTCAACTCTGTTTAATATAGTTTCCCAAACTTAATGGGCCAGGAAACTTCTTTCCCATACAGTAACTATTAATGTCCTGGGCAGCTAGTGTTCTGTGCATCATACCTGGGAAAGCCATGCCTGCTTTCTGATGCTATCTGTTTTTTTGATTAAGCTTAAATAAAAGCCCCTAGATACAGATTGGTATTTTTTTTACTCATCTTCAGCTATTACTAGTCACCTTGTATCTTACTTTTCTCTCATTGCTGAGACAAAATACCTGGCACCCAAAGTTCAGGGAAGAAAGGTTTATTTATTTAGCTCACAGTTTGTAGAGGTTTCAGTCCATAATCAGCTGGCTCCAATGAGACAACTATTCATGGTGGGGGAAGACAGCAAAAGCAACAAGAGAGGAGCAGAGACAAGCCTCTTTCTGTCCCTTGTATTGTATCCAGTCCTCTGGGATTAGGGCGGTGCCAGTCTAATCAGTGGACTGATCCAGCAGTCACCCACCTTTAATCGCAGCACCCTTAATGCCATCATCGAACCATGAATCAATCACGAACTCTAGATTCAGCTACCTCCGAAAAAGCCCCATCTAAAAGTGTGGGGACATCTAGACACAAACCATAACATCTTGGTTTCATCCTTGGGCTTGAATAAAACCATCTCAAATCACTAAGATTCTGCAGTAGACTGACAGATGTTTTGGAAAGCTTTCCAAATCTCACTTGTTACTCTCACCAGAGGCCTTTATTGCTCTGCCTCTGGCACCTCTGTTTTTACGCATTTTAGCTTGGGTTTATGCAAAGTCATAAAGGATCTGAGAATCCAATCAAGTGAGGAAAGGGAGTTAAGGTTATGCCTTCAACTCCCCCTGCTTTATTTTATACTTTGTCTGTTTTTTGGGACAGGGTTTTAGTATGTAGTTCAGGCTTGCCTTGAGTTCATTATGTAGCCCAGGCTGGCCTCAAACTCAAGGTGATCCTCCTGCCTCTGCCTCCTGAGTGCTGGGATTACAGACATGTGCCACCTCGCTCACCCTCCCCCGCTTTAGAGATAATGAAACTGAGGATGGGAGAGGACGAGAGTTGTGTTCAAGGTCGTATGCAAGTCTAGGCCCAGGGCCCCTGTCGTCTTGCTCTCACGCAGTTCCCCCGCACCCACTGCGTTCACCTTGAGTGTCAGGGTCCTAACTTAGTCATCCTCTCAAATCTAGGTTGAAGCCAGAGGGGGCTCCTGAGCCAGAAGGGGTGGTACCCCCCCCACCCAAGAACAGTTTCAATAACCCTGCCTACTACGTCCTTGAAGGGGTGCCACACCAGCTGCTGCCCCTGGAGCCACCTTCGCCTGCCAGGGCTCCTGTGCCACCTGCCACAAAGAACAAAGTGGCTATCACAGTGCCTGCTCCACAGCTTGGACGCCACCGGCCCCCTCGTGTGGGAGAGGGAAGCTCATCAGATGAAGACTCTGGGGGCACACTGCCCCCTCCAGATTTCCCGCCCCCCCCTCTGCCGGACTCAGCCATCTTCCTGCCCCCCAGCCTGGATCCCTTGTCAGTACCAGTAGTCAGGGGCCGTAGTGGGGGTGAGGCCCGTGGCCCACCTCCTCCTAAGGCCCATCCGAGGCCTCCACTACCTCCAGGTCCTTCACCTGCTAGCACTTTCCTGGGGGAGGTAGCAAGTGGGGATGACCGGTCTTGCTCAGTACTGCAGATGGCCAAGACACTAAGTGAGGTGGATTACGCTCCTGCTGGGGCTGGACCTGGTTGCTCGGTGCTCCTCCCGGGCCCCCTGGAGTTGCAGCCACCCCGAGGGCTGCCCTCAGACTATGGCCGGCCCCTCAGCTTTCCTCCACCCCGGATCCGAGAGAGCATCCAGGAGGACTTGGCGGAGGAGGTGCTTGCATCTGAGCGTGCTTTCTCACGACTGGTATCCTTTCAACCCACCATTTAGCATCTGCCCTGAGCTGAGCAAGGGAGACTGGGGCTGGGAGGGACACAGGCATGAGCCCTGGGCCTTCCTCCCTTTCCCTCAGCATGAGTAGAATGGCTCTGCTCTTCCTAACACCTAACTTGCCCTATTTCTCCAGGCTCCGTGCCCGCAGGGCGGGCGGGCTGGTGGCGGCCTGGGTGAGGCGGGCATGGGTGCCTGGCTGCGGGCCATCGGCTTGGAGCGCTATGAGGAGGGCCTGGTGCACAATGGCTGGGATGACCTGGAATTTCTCAGGTGGGGGGCTGGAGTTGGATGGGGTGGGTGGCCCCAGGGGCGGAGCTCTGGGCCCTTGGGCGCCCACTAGAGCCCATCTTCCTGCCTCTCCTACAGTGACATCACTGAGGAAGACCTGGAAGAGGCCGGGGTGCAGGATCCAGCTCACAAGCGCCTCCTTCTGGACACCCTGCACCTCAGCAAGTGACGGTGGAAGCTCCATCCAGCTTTGAACACAGCACCCCTCCCTATCTAGGAAGGCCCAGGGCAGTCCTGGTGTTGAAAAGTTCTAGGGAGCGGAGTAGTACCTCTCTATTTATTGGGGATCTGCGTTCCCCACGTTCCCCACGGCCCAGTCATTTGGCATGCCCTGATAGGACATGCTGCCCTCCCTCCCCATTTTTTAGACCCAGGGCAGAGGACATCAGTAGCCTGCTGCGGTGAACAAGTACCGTTGCTTACTGGCGCAGTCTTTTTCTCAAGCCCTCTTCCTAGCCCTGGGGGTACATGTGAGGTAGTTGAGTATATCCGGGCCCCCCATTTTCACCGCTGTTTCTGCTACCCTCACCCGGGCCTGCACCACAGGGAAGAGTTCTTTTAGGACCTCCTCCAACTCCTGCTCCCGAGATGTCCGTCCGGAAATGAAGGAAGAGCCCAAGGACCGGGCTGGGGTTTATTTAAGCTTTTCCGTGTGGGTTTGGGGAGGGAGACCGCCTTAATGTTGTTGGGGGAGGGCAGACCTCCACATAAAATGCGTTTGCTTATTTCTCGCTGCCTCCTTGTCTGTACGGTCCGCCTGTGCTGAGAGTGCGTTCCGGCGTGGAGCGGGAGGGTCCCTGGCCGATCGCTAGGACTACAGGAGACAGGGTTCTTGCAAGCAGCCCGTCCCTGTCCTGGGCACTCGGGTTGCCGGCGTTGATGTTTTCAATAAATTAAGTTTTATTTGGATTGAGCAGAATCACCTCAATAAATTACAAGTTTTCAAAGAAAAGACAAAAAAAAAAAAAAAAGAAAACAAACTCCTCGTTCGTTTCTGCAGCACCTCCCCGCCACTAACAAGTCCACCCTCTGGAGGACGCACGAGGGAAGGCTGGGCGGTGGGGCCTCTCAGCTGCTGATTATCCCGGCGAAAACCAGCTGTGGCGCATTGTGGGGCAGTGCCGGGGGGGGGGTGCTGGGGGACCAGCGGACGCTCACGGTTGGTCACCAAGGTTAAGAGTGACCCAGCCAGCTGCAAAGTCCCAGGAGCGCACTGCGCCGCTCCTTCGTAGGGACCCATGTGCTTGGGCACTGTGTTAGGGACAGGCGTTACTTCATCCCGGTTCCAAAGAAAGCCAAGCTAGCAGGCTCTCCGGGGATCAGGGTGAAAAGGACTGCGCTCTGCTGGGTGCCGGTGGGAGCACGAGAGTGGCCCGACTTGGTTTCCAAAGCTGGGGAGGGCACACCTAGGGGGTCAGAAACTGTGGGGAGTGGGGACACATAGAGACTTTGAGGCAGGCGGCCAGGCTGGGGAGGGTTTCTGTCGGGGCCTGGAGGACCAGGGGTGTTTCTGGGGGTAGGCTCGGGGCCTCCGGAGGCCGGCGGCTAGAAGAGATTGGTCTTCAGGGCAGGGCCGGGCTTCCGATGAAAGGAGGACAGAACTCCAGAAAAGGGCCCCGGCCCGGGCTCCGCCGGCTGCCAGGCTTTAAGTAGCTCAGCGGCGCCGGCGCCGGCGCCGGGTCCGCCGCCCCCACCGCCCGCCACACCGGCCCACAGCGCGCCCTTGAGGGACTGTGGCCCCGGCACGGGGCCGGAGCCTAGCGCAGCGGGCATTGGGCTGGGGCTCAGGCGTGGGCTGGCCAGGCTGGGCGCGGGCGGCGGCGGCAGCGACGCGGTGCTGTCAGGCGTGGGGCTGCACGTGGACTCCTTGGAGTCGTCGTCCTCAGACGAGCAGCGCGCCTCGCCCTTTTTGGCGCCCGTCGCGCCCGCCGCGCCCTTGGCGCTGGCCGCGCGCTCTTGTTTCCGGAACTTGGCACGGCGGTTCTGGAACCAGACCTGTGGGCACAGGGGCCAGTCAGTCTGGGCGAGGGTCGGAGAGCGCACAAGGTCAGCCTGGGGCCGCCAGACGCAGGTGACACTTAGGTCCAGAAAGGGTCGGGCAGAATTATTAGCAGTTGGAGAGGTCCAAAGCCTTGGAGCACTTGCCCTGTCCTCCAGGCCCTAGGGTTTTCGCCCTTAGGATCTCCTCATCCATGAACCTCTCTGCCTACCATTATTCTGGGTCTCCTGGAGGGAGCTCTACCTTTACTGTCCTTACCCTAAGACCTGTACCCCAATTCCCTCTTAGGAAGCTGGAGGGATCTACCTGGAGCGTTCCAGGGTGGTGAAACCAGTAGATTAGGGTACTAGGGAAAGGCTTATGTCCAGGGCTTCCAGTCAAAACCGACCAGCTGAACACGGGATTTGAAAACCCCAACTTTCCTGGTCCTGCACCAGCCCCTAGCTCAGGCTACCTGGGCTCAGGGGTTCACAGCTGTAGTGTTGGGGAGGACACCTGGAAGTGCTGGCTGCACACCCCCCTCCTCCTCCCAGGGTGCCCTCTCTATCCACTTGGCTGCCTAATCCAGGCTTCCCAACAAAATTTCGAACCTCTCGCTCTAGGATGAAGGGGGTGGGGGGAAAAGGGGAGAGAGCATGTAGCTAAACATCTGGGGTCTCCCAAGAGTCCAGGTCTTGGCCCCGCAGTCTCCCCTGGCTGCCCAACCACGCCTGGACTGTGTCCTGGTCACTGGCCCCTAGATCCTCGCTTCCAGGTTGCAGCTGTCCTTGACCCCCAACTGTCACCTCCCGCAGCCCCCTCCACGCGTGTGTGCATGTACACACACGTGCATACACGCACCTGTACGCGAGCCTCAGTGAGGTCGATTTTGAGCGCCAGCTCCTCCCGCGTGTAAATGTCCGGGTAATGGGTCTCGGCGAAGACGCGCTCCAGCTCCTTGAGCTGTGCGCTTGTGAACGTGGTGCGGATGCGCCGCTGCTTGCGCTTCTCATGTAGGCCGGATGGTTCCGGGAAGAACTTGTAGGGCACTGCGTGTGTGTGCCAGAGGGCAGGGGCAACAAGAGGGGTGTGAGAAGCCGAGCTCAGCCCGCTGTGTCTTGCCCTAGAGCGATCGCTCCCCTCCCTCCCCCCTCCCTGGCCTGGTCCCTCGGTTTGGTCCTCAGGGCCTCCAGCCAAGCATTGGAGCCCCAGTGGTGAAAGAGAGGAGGGGAGACCTGGGGCTCAAGAGTGGCCTGAAACCAGGACACCAGCATTCGATCCTCCAGCATCCAATCCTCCACCTGTCACTAGCTTTACACCGAGTTCCTCTACTCCCCCTACCCTTCTCCATTCCACCTGCCCCTCCTACCCTCTCCTCTGCGGATCCTGTGTCTCTCCCTCAGCCCTCTGCCCGCCTGACTTCAGGTCCCGCTCTGTCCACACTAGTCCAGGATGGCTGCCAGGTGTCATCTGCATTAGGAGTCTCCCCACTAGCCAGTCCTGGGCCTTGAGACTCTCCTGACAGGTCTCCTTCAGCCCTGCCATTGGCTCCCTGCTGTGTACATATCTGGTCCTCTCCGTCCTCCCGGGGCCTCATTTCCTCAGCCCTACCTCACATCCCTGGTCCCCATTCCCCTCCAGGTGTCCTCTCCTGTTCCTCATCTTCGTCTTCACCCAAATTTCTCTTCGGCTTTCCCCATCTGGACCACTCTTCTCTTTGTGCCCACTGAGAAGGGTTCTTATGTCTTTCCACCTAGTCTTTGCCCTTCTTCCTCCCAGGCACCTACTCTGTGTCCCATGGACCCTAACTCCCGTCCCAGCCCTCCCTCACTCCCGTCCTATACTCCACCCCAGTCTCCACGGCCCCATAGGCAGTGTTTCTGACACTATCTCTGCATCCCTGTCTCTAACCCTGGTTTAAGTTTCCACATGTTCCTTGGGGGTCCCCTATCTCCATCTTTGTCCCATCTCTCCAGGTCCATATCTCCCCTGATCCTTCTCTCCATCCCTGTCCTCATTTTCATTATCTGTGGTTCCAATCTTTTTGGTCCCTGTCTCTCATAATTCAGGTCCTGCATCACATGGTTCTTATCTCCATCCCCCAAGCCTGGGTCTTCATTTCTTTCAGGATCCCCACTTTTTCCATTTATCCTTTCTGTACCTTACCCCAATTGCTCCAGTCTCAGAGCCCCATCTCTCTGGAGCCCACCTGTCCCCATTTCCCCAATCCTCATCATCACCTGGCCCAGGGTGGCCAACCTCCTCATCCCTGTTCCAGTGTGTGGCTGCACCCCCAGGGTTCTCATTTCCCCAAATCCAGGCATGTACCCCTCCCCAACCCCACCTGTCTTCTACTTGGGACCTCCATGGTCTTCCCAGGAGGGGAGGAGATAAGGACACTGGGTGGGGCAGGTTGGGACCCTAATTGAAGAGGTGGAGATATTTGAGAGGCTCAGTGAGATTGAGGGTTCCCACAGGGGCTTGGACCAAAGAGCTTACTTAGGATGTAGGAGCTGCCTTCTGAGTTCTGTAGGACTCTAGCTGGGAGAGTTGAGAGGGGTGGATGAAAGTGGCACCCTTTTCTGTAGCAATGGGAGCTGGTTTTGCTGGTGCTTAAGGGTTTGGGCCCAGGCAGGATGGATTCAAGACAGGGTAGGAGGGGCCTGATGGTGCCAGGGCTCTAGGAGGGTTCCAGTCTGGAAGCACAGCCGCTGCTGGAGTCCTTGCTGGGCGTCAGCACGTGGGGCAGGGGTGAGATAGATGGAAGTCTGAATGGACTGAGCTGGGAGTCTCTTCCCAGGATATAGGTGATGGAGGATGGAGACGTTTGGTGGGTGGTTAGTCTTTGCAGGAGAGGAAGGAGGGCCTGGTGAGGGGCCAGGGCTGGACCCACGATTTATTTCCTTGACCCAAAGGGCACAGGATAGAGACTGGCAGTGAGAAAGAGGGACAGGAGGGATAGGAGGGTGGGGCTCATCCCCGCAGAGAGGACCCTGGTACTGCTGGGAGTCTCACAGGGCGCTGGATCTTCTGGCCAGGACAGGGATGGGGGTGGCTGTGGGGACAGTCACATTCACTTGACTAGTAGGGAAGGGACTAGGGGATCTGCAGGATTTAGAGGGAGGGCTCAGCTGGGGCTGCGCTCACCTGCCGAGTAGGGCGCGGGCTGGTGGTCGCGTAGGGCGCCAAGCGCGCAGTTGGAGGAGCCGAGCGCAGGGCAAGGCGGCCCCGCCGCGGGGAAGGTAGGCCGCAAGGGGCTGTACTGGAAGCCGCCAGGCTGGCTGCAGGCGCCGAAGTCGCCGTAGGCGGACGCCTCCATGGCCGCCACGCAAGAGTCGTACGAATTGAGGTAGGAGTAGTCCATCGGCCCGGGGGGCGGGGGCCGGGCCGGGTCCGGGTCTGGGTCCCGGCAGGATGGAGGTCGGGATGGAGGTTCCGGCGCCAAGCGCCGAGGACCCAAGGCCGGCTCTGAGAGCCCGAGTCTGCCCGCCCCGTCGCGGCTGTACTGTGCCCGGGTGCAACGCAAGTGCAGCGCGGAGAGCCCGCGCGCCTTTTAACGCGCTGGACCCCGCGGAGGGGGTAGGGCGGGGCGAGCTCCGCGGGGCGGGGCCGGGGCGGCCCAGACCCCGCCCCCAGCCACCCGGACCCCACACCCTGAAGGGTCTCGGCCGCGCACTTCGGGCTACCGAGGGGCGGGGCGGGGCTGCGCGGGACCCCAGCCCCGGAGTCCCCATCCAGTCCGACTCCGGCCCAGACCTTCGGCGTCCACACTTCGTGCCAAGCGGGAGGGTCCCGACCTCTTTCCTAGGCCTCCCCGCCTGCGGCCCCCGAGGACGAGAGAGGCGGGCCCCGCGGTGCTGGTGTGAAGAAGTTAATTCAATTCTCCCGGATAACCGAGTTATCTGGCCCCTCGGCCCCGCCCTCGGCGAGGTCCCGTCCTGGCAGGGACCCGAGGCTGATCTGGAGGAGGATGGAGACGGGGACAGACAGGGACGGGGAGGGAAGTGGGTACCGAGAGGAGGCAGAGACGGAGACAGGGCGAGAAAAGGAGAACGCCGTGATGGAGACGGGGACAGGAAAGATTCAGGTACACGGAAGGAGACGAGGACGAAACATGTGCAAGAGAAAGCCTGGGTGGACATGGGGACAAGGCAGAGACAGAGAAGCGGATGGGGACAGAGGGGCCGGAGGAAGAGTGCAAGGCAGGGAGGGAGATAGGGGGAGGGACGAGGCTGGACGGCTGTAGGGGCTGCGATGCAGAGCGGGAGAGAGAGGAGACAAAACACGGACAGTCGCTGCGAGACAGACACACGCAGGGGGCGGTCTCAGAGCGACAAGGCCGGGGACAGACCGCGGAGGAGCAGAGGCTGAGGGCGGAGGGAAAGAGCCCGCGGGGAGCTGCAACCTGCGGGCCGGCTGAGCGCTGAGGACAGAGGCGGGCGGCCCCACGGGCTCCGAGGGGGGAGGTCGAGGTCGAGATCTCTCCATCCTGACTTGTCCCGACGGCCGCCCGAGCATGCACCTTCAGAGGCCCGCCTGCCTCTCCTTTCCCTCCGCTCCTTTCTCTCCCCGCCGGCCGCCAGGCTGTGACCTCTGGCTCAGGCTGTGTGTGATGGATGTGTGTGTGTGTGTGTGTGTGTGTGTGTGTGTGTAACCCAGCGATCCCTTTCCTCTCCTTCAGCCACTACCCTTCTCCTCCTGAGGCCCTTTTCTTCTCCAGGAAGTCCAGGTAGGCTCAGTCTGCTGCTGGCTACAGAAGTCCCTCCATGGATAGTCACCAGCTCTCCATGCTGTGGCATAAGGGGACACACAAAATCTTTCCTAAGAGAATGAACAGAAACGCCTTCTACCTCTGCAGCTCATCTGAGGGATGAAATGAGACATTTCTGCAGGGTCCCCAGCCTTCTTTCTAGGCTAGAATATTCTAGGGTCCTGTAGATGGGGAGCCGGAACAACCAGGAGCAGGGCAGGTCCTCCTCATCAGCCGAAGTCCTCAGGGGTTGAGCAAAGGACTCCTGGGATTCCTCTCCCCATCTTCACCAGCACCGTGGGGCTCATGCCCCTCCTCAGGTCATCTATTCCCCTGGCCACACCTTTGCTTGACACACAGGACTATCCATCCTCAATTTCTGTGAGTACTCCGTGTCACAGGATTTCTTCGAGGCGTTTTCCCAAATTATTTTTTAACCTTTTTTGTTGTGGTGGTAGTAAAATATAAATAAACATAAAATTATCTGGGCATGGTGGGGCACACCTGTAATCCCAGCATTCTGGGAGGCTGAGGCAAGAGGATCACAAGTTCTGGCCAAGTCCGGGCAACTGAGACTCTGTTTCAAATAAAAAAATAAAAAAAGGGCTAGGGCTATAGCTCAATGTGAAGGCCCTGAGTTCAATTCCCAGTACCACAAAAAACCATAAAATTTATCATGTTAAGGAATTTTAATGGTGTGGTTCACTGTTGTTAAATATATTCATCATGTTTTGCGATCACCACCACTGTTCATCTCCGTATCTCTTTTCATCTTGTAAAATCCAAACTCTGAACTCATTCAGCAATAACTTTCCCTTCCCACCCAGCCCCAGCCCCTGGCAACTACCAATCTACTTCCCATATCTATACGTTTGGCTATGCTAAATATTTCCTATAAGTGGAATCGTGTGCTCCTGTGTCTCAGAGACCACTGTCCAGCCATATCATTTCTACAGCTGGGTCACTGAGCCAGTTTTTGTGACTGGTGTATGTCTCCTTGTCTGAAGTCCTCAAGTTTGATCCACGTTGTAGCATATGTCAGAATTTCTTTCCTTTTAAAGGCTGAATAACATTCTGTGGTATATATATATCCCCTTTCCCTTGTCCATTCTTCCACTGATAGACACTTACGTTGCTTCTGTGTTTTAGCTACTGTGAATAAGCTGCTATGAGTGTGGATACACAAGGATCTCCCGGGGACTCTGCTTTCAATTCCTTTGGGTATATACTCATTTTATATTCCCCCAACAGTGTGCAAGTCTTCCAGTTTTCCACATCCCTGATAACACTTGTTATTTCCTATGTTTCTCAAATTATTTTTCAGGTCTAAACTTGTAGGGGTTGAGACCTGACAACTCAAATGCATCAACTGTTGCATCCCACTGGTTGCATGAGGTACATCTCTCTCCTTGAACACATCTGCAGGGAGCCCAAAGGATCTCAGAACTGGGGTATCAGATGGGACCACCACTATCCCAGTCCCTTCAGGGGCTCTCCATTGCCCATGCGATCAAATCCAAGCTCCTATTCTGGTCTGCAGTGTAATCAGCAACAAAACTCCAGCCTGCTTTCTCCTCATCTTGGATTTTCTTTCTTTTTTTTTTTTTTTTTTTTTTTTTGTGGGTACCAGGGGGTCTACCTCAGGACCTCACGTGCCAGCAGGCACCCGTGCCGCTGAGCAATATCACCAGCCCTTTTTTTGTATGTGAGTTCTGGGAGTTGAACTCAGGACCTTGTGCTTGCCAGGCAGGCGCTTATGCTGCTGAGCTATCTCACTGGCCCTCTTTTTCCTTTTTTTTGAGACAGGGTCTCAATAGGTGGCCCAGGCTGGCCTCCAACTCTCAATCCTCCTGCCTCAGCCTCCCAAGTGCTGAGATTACATGCATGCACCACCAGCCACCATGCCTGGCATCATCTTGGCTTTCTTTGCAGCCTTCATAAACTCACTAATCTTTTTGTTCAGAGATGTTCTCTCTGGGTGGGATGCTCACCCCATTCTATGCTCTACCCCGCCCCTCAATACCCAAACATGGTGTTATTTAGCCATTGTTTCAAGCTGGACCTGCTTTTTGGAAGCCTTTCTTGATGTTCCTAGACAAGGTTGGGTGTCCCTGCTATGTCCCCTAGTACCTCCCTCTCTTTCGGTACTCAGGTTACCTTGATAACTGCAAGATCTTCAGACAGAACTGTGTGCTGTTGTCACTTTCTCCCCAGCCTTACCATGTGGCACATCCTAGACTTCTGTTTTTCAGATGAGTCAACTAGTAGACTAACCTGAAATCTCTGCGCTGAAGAGTCCTGCCCTTGCTTCCAGGGAAGGATTCCTCAACCCAGACTCCTACCCCAATTCTCTGAAGAGGAATAATCCTCCCCTCTTCGTCCCTCCACTCCCCAGTAACAGGAAACTTCCTCTTTAGTGTGTCATCCACTGGCTGGAAGAGAGTCCTCCTTCATCTGAGGAATTTGCATGTGACCTTATCCCTTCCCCAGTGGCAGTGCTGACCAGCAGTAGGAGCACTTGAAACTTTCACGGAGGGACAAGCAAGGGTAGGAGGGGAGGAAAAGAGGCCCATTGCTGCTTCAGGCCCTGGTTCCTGCTGTCTCAGCATCTGGCCACATCATTCCTACAGTTTGGTCCTTGAGCCAGTGAGTTCCCTTCCGTCTAAACTGCTTTCAGTTGATCATCTAACACGTGCAATCGAGAGTCTTGAGCAGAGAAGTCTCTGAAGGCTTGACATCCTTACAGCAAATCAAATAGTGGTGCTTAGAAGTTCCATTATAAAATGCATGTGACAGTGTGACAGAGTAGGCTGGGCAGGAGCTGGCCTTCTCATGCCTCAGGACTATGGACTGTCTCTGCATTCTTCTTTATGCTTAATCTAGTTCAAGTTGGATTTCTGTCAGTTCCCAAGTTGGATTTCTGTCTTAATGTGGATTAAGGAATCCACATAAACAATTGGGATAAAGTGTGTAATGATGCAGGCAGCCATTTGCACCTGCCTCTTGGCACAGGAGATGAGAAGCAGCCCAAGAAAGGAGTGGGGGGCAGCAAGGTGGCTTCCTGAGAACTCGCCATAAGAGAAGAAGAAGGGGCAGAGTGGGGCAGACTCTGCAAGGATGTCACAGGAGAGAGGCTGGTTGAGAGTCTGATGTGGGGAGACCTTCCTCCTGACTGAGACCTGCCCCTAAATGCATGTACTCCTGGGAGACCTAAAAATGCTTTGGCATGAGACACTGTCACAGCTATCTTGCTCAGGAGCCTCCTGGCTGAGCATGATGTCTTCACTTCCAGGAACGATGATGGGTTCTGGAGCCTGACCGCTGGGTACAGCTCTGGTTGTGCCACTGCCGAGCTGTATGACTTAGGATGAATTATTCAACCTCTTTGTGCCTGTTTTCTCATCTGTAAGTGAATTATTTAAAAGATTAGAGAAATTAAAACATATAGTGTCTGAATTAATGCCGGGTACACAGCAAACATTAAGTAAATTAGTTTTTACCTTCACCACCCTTCCCTCTTCTCACTCTTACCAGGTGACTGGGTATGGCATAGCTGACAGACGCAGACCAGATCTGCCAGACTGTGTTGCACCTGACACTTGGAAGTGTCCTGGAGACACAGACCCTATCTTTGCACCAGAGCAAAGATCCAGAAGCTCTCAGGGCCCTGCAAATCATCCAGCCAATCCAGTCATCCTTGCAGATGAAGGGACTGAGGCCCAGGGAGGGCTCCTGTAGGAAGAATACAGGTAGGAAACAGAGGGAGCAGCTTGCATGAAGGATGCTCTGTTCCCAGCTCTGATGCCACCTTATTCCGTAAGCCTGGGTGGTAGAAGCACCATGAGAATGGAGGAGGAAGGACCCATGCCCTGGAGAGCTCTTTTTGCCATGGTCATTTGGAGAGTAGAAGCCAGGGGTTCCCAGGTGCCACCACATTAGTCCTGCCAATCTTCGGCTCTTCCCAGATCTCTGAGGAATGATTTCCTGGACTCTGGGTATGGCCCTCATGGTGGCTCCATGCTCTCATCAGTCCTCTGCACTGTAGGGGGAGAGCATGAAGCAGTGTCTCCTTCTACTATCAAAATGTGTCTCCTCCCCGCTGAAGCTGGGTTCTCACCACTGTCACTGTGTAATCCTAACTAGAAGCCAAGCTGATCAGACATCCCAGTCCAGACTCTAGTGAGTTATGGAGCTTATTATCAGTGACGAGTTGGCACACTGTCTGGTCTTGTTAATGGACTAGAACTCCTCTCGCCCCCATTTATCTACCAACTCCATACACAGCCTTCTTCCAAATCCCTGTACTCTCCTGCTGTGGCTGCCTGGGCCAAGGAGATGGGAGGCAAACACATTTGATGATCATTCTCCCAGGCCCAGTGTCTTGTTCATTCCTCTGTGATGGGACAACACTTGTCAACCATTCTTTTCTTTCCCCAGTAAGGACACCCAATCATCTACTAATTTCCATTTTTGGTTTTGGATTCTAGCATTTGGTATTTCTAGAGCCCCAAGTATACAGCCTTCAGGGTTCCCTGAAGGGCAAGGAAAGATCCTAATCCAGTTCTACAAGCATTTTTTGAGTGATCCATGATGAGCCCTCATGGGGCACTCAGACACACGGATAGGTTGATCTTGGCTGTTCTTCCTGAGGATTGTCTAGTCTGGTGGGCATATGGGTGCTTATCTATGGGGTGGGGGAGGATTTCTCCTTAAAATGTTGTAGTTGTTTGTGCAAAGGAATGGCACATTGGAGGTTTATTGACTCTCAAAAAGGGGAAGGGAAAAAGAAAAGAGTTGTCCTACCGAGCATGCCATACACTAACAAGCTTGTCCAGGTTATTGTGCATAAGAAAGGATCTGTCTAATGGTTGCACAGTGGACGTTTATGGTGTGGTCATCCTGGTACAGCTCTTTTCTCTTGGGAACGGTCCCCTCCATCCACGTGGCTATCCAGAGACTTGCTCTCACAAAATCCTGTCCTTTGTCACAATTGGTTCAGGTGTGGATCCTGTACAAAGATAGGTCAAGAAAATCCTTCCCCACCATTTTTTGTTATTTGAACTTAAATCCTTTCTTTTTGAATGGTGAAAACTCTAAATATAAAGCTCTAAATATAAAGAACTGTTTGCAACCATGAGCCCCATCGTGATGAGGAGGGAGGTGGTCTGAAGAACTAAGTTGAGGGCAAAGATCCAGAGAATCGGGCCGGTGAGATGGCTCAGCGGCGTAAGTGCCTGCCTGGCAAGCGCGAGGGCCCCAGTTCGACTCCCGGAACCCAGTTCGACTCCTGGAACCCACATACGAGAAAAGGGCCAGT